>CP053129.2:17592500-18797500 GCA_022674325.2 Grapholita molesta
GTTCAAATCAGTACAAGTATACTGTTAAATCTACACTAATATTATAAAGGCAAAAGTTTGTGAGTGTTTATGTTTGTTACTTCTTCACGTCTAAACGGCTGGAGCGATTTTAATAAAATTTGGTATGAAGTTAGCTGATACCCTGTATTAACACATAGACTACGTTTTTTCCCCAATAAACCGCGGGTAACACCAGCACAGTATATTATAATTAGATTCCTGTTTGTTATTTTATTTTTATGAATGTAGCAATCTAAATGCTCCTGTCGGGTTTAAAAAAAGAGGGGATTAGTTTTTTTTGTCTGTGCCGTCTGTAACGCCAGCGTAGCAGTTCGAAAGTTGGCTGTCTTAATAGAAATAAGTTGAGTTGTAAAATTAAAAGGTTAATGGAAGAAATACCGCTCAAATTGTAGGTTTACAATAATACTAAGGTACCATACAAGATGACACAAGACATATTTGAGGGGGGCCTATGTCCAGAACTTGACGGCCCGGACCCGGGTATGTCCTTAAACTACGTCCAACAATGAGAGGTATCACGCTCGAGTCCGGAGAAGCGCAACTGGGGAAGTACCTCCTCCTTACAGAAGACCACAGCCATAATAGCACTGCTACCTTTCAGGTATGTGGTGTGGTGTTCCTGATGGTGAGTAAGGTTCCCAGAGCTCCAACCCCCCTTAAAGGCCGGGAACGCACTTGTTGCCCCCTAGTGTTACTGGTGCCCATGAGCGACGGTAATTGCTTACCATCAGGCAATCCGTTTGCCCGTTTGCCAATTTTGTCATTAAAAAAACTTACGGCTAAAATGTTTTTTTTTAAATTACAGATGACATTGTCTTTGCATTATATACCCTATCACTTTTGAATTAAGAGTCATTTTAATCACTTACCCAGTGCCATAACTCCTGGCTGCTGACAGGCTGTCCCATGAGCGCGTTCTGCCATATTCTGAAGAGCATCAGGTAGGATTTGTCTCGACCAGAAAACGACGTGAGGAAATTCTTCTCAGTTTCGGTGCAGATGAGAATCGCGTTGGGGATCACCTGTAAAAGGTAAATATTATATAAATGATATTCGATAGAGTTGGAAAATAACAAAATATCTTGAATAATTACTGGAGGAATATGAACTTAGGAAAAAAGGGAAGATTTAGTAAAAGTATGTCAATTTTGTGATGTAAAATTTTTACTTTTATATTTTAGTATTTTCAGTTAAGTATATGTTTTCTTATCGGACTACGCATAATGATGTACTTTAAGATTTGATGTATCACTGTTTTGAAAAAATAAGTCCCGCCGTATCTTCTCGGGTCAGAGGTGTAGGGTTCGAACCGGTCTAGTTTTTTTTTCTTTGACGTTCATAAGTGCATGTAATGAGCCTAAATTGAAAAATAAAGATTTTTTAACTTTTTTTTATGCTGGAGTAACCTGCAGCTATAAACTACAGGGAACTGAGCTTAACATCCAGCCGCCCAGGGATCAAATTCATGAATTGTATGACTTATGGCACATTTTTAGACAAGGCAAGGCAAGTCCTCTATTTGAATTCTCTTTTTGTGTGGGGCTTTGCTTTGTACGGGGGGCAAAGTCAAGACCGTCTCATTATTTTTAGAAATATTTTTCATCGTCGATCTACATAAACTTGAAATGAAATATCAGAGTTTAAACTAAACAACTAACTAGTTCAGTACAACCGCACTATAAATTGTCGATACCAGACATGTCAACAACCAACTTTAAAACATTGTTTATTGGAATGCTATGTAATCCTGCGTTTTTTTAAGCTGTAAGTATTGGATTGCGTTGACTACAATTTTTCCCGCATCTTTAGAAAACTTTTTTGTAATTTTTGTAATAAAACCGTTTATATTTGAATATATTCGTAGATATTTTCTGTTCGTTTACATCGGTGACACTCGATGACATCCAACGTTCGTTGTCAAAGAGTACTTGTTGCCAGTAAAATAAATTAGTACCATTGAAAATGTGCAAAATGCTGAGCGTCCAATAATCTGTTGTCAGGCTTTACCCGTTGTAATAAAATAAAAATTGGTTGTACATAAGTCGAATTGTCACTGCTTCGATAGCACATAAGAAAAAACTAACCAGCGCAGTTCGTTCTTTGGTGATAGCAGTGACGTCCTTCCATCGCAGCGACAAACTGGTCTCCCATCCGAAGATGCTGGCGTGGAAGCAGAGGTAGTTCTGAGACGCGTACAGCCGCCCGTGGACTAAGATGTCCTTCTGCAATGCGCAGGAGTAGTCTGCGGAAAATACAATATTTATATAATAAATACATTATTACACAACTTGAGCCCTATGGTAAGCTCAACATAATACACAAATACTTAGAATACACCCAATGACTGAGGTACAAATATCGGTGCTCATCATACAAATAAATGCCCTTACTGGGATTTGAACCAAGGACAGTTCCATAAGGCCAAACCTGTTGTCAATATACAACCTATAACAAAAAAAATAACCAAGTGCGAGTCGGACGCACCCTCCCAGAATTTGGTTTAAACCACGATAATTGAGTACGCACGGGGAAAATCTGAAAACTACAAGTCTTTAAATAAAGAACAAACCCCATGAATTCTGCTTCCGATTTTGATTGCAAATTGTGTTTTTTTTTTTCGAAATGCGTCCAGCACTTTAACAACGTTTCGTCGCCCATTAACCACATCATCGCTTAGTTTTTGTCTGTTTTTCAGTCACGGTGTTCCTGATATCGCTACTTTTTTTTTAAATACAACAACGGTGGCAAACAAGCATACTGCCCACCTGGTGGTAAGCAGTTACCGTAGCCTACGGACGCCTGCAACTCCAGAGGATTCACATGAGCGTTGCCTACCTTTTAAGAACCTATACACTCCTATTTGAAGAACCTCATACTGTAGTCCCTAGGGAAAACCTCGGCAGTTCATTCCACAGCCGGAGCGTTCGCGGGAGGAAATTTTTAGGCTACTTTAGACTACTATAAAAAAAAATGTATCTTAAACTGCTACTCTAAGTTCAAACGCAGTAACTCTGTACGCTGCTCATACACACTATGACATTTTACTTCTGATTAGTATTACAATTAGTAATAATTACCAACAATAAGTCGCTCCTCGTCAGGCAGATCCTTAAAGAGCCGCTTGAAGTCCTCGCACTTGCTCTTGTACGTGGGGTAGAAGGAGCTGTACCAGCTCTTCTTCTTGGTGCGACCCTCGGAGGCGCGCTGGCCGGCGGACGACACCTGCAGTGAAGGAGGATCAATACCGGGCAGACCCTTTGGATACCACAGCCGAACGCATGGAGGAATACAACCGTGTGGGTAAATCCACGAAGTGTGACTTGAAGGTGGACATTAAATAACCGGACATATAAATAAATAAATAATAAAAATATTTCTGGACAATCTTACACAAATCGACCTAGTCCTACGGTAAGCTCAGTAAGGCTTGTGTTGTAAGTACTAGACTACGATATATATAATAGATAGATACATATAAATACTTAAATACATAGAAAACACCCATGACTCAGGAACAAATATCTGTGCTCATCACAAATAAATGCCCTGACTGGGAATCGAACCCAGGACCATCGGCTTCATAGGCAGGGTCACTACCCACTAGGCCAGACCGGTCGTCGAATAATTTAGGTCTCTTCAAAGCAAGAGTGAATAGGCTGTTACTGAACCAGCGTGCTACACCCTCGACCTCGTCGACACTTACCATCAGGTGCGATTGAGGTCAAACGCTGGTCAGTCTTGTTTAAAAAAAAAGAGTGTATCAACTATTTTTTGTTATCATTCCGTCCCATCAGCCAGGAGACAACTTAAGCACAGTTTGTTAGAGCAAATGTGGCACCGCGTTCTGCTAACGGGCAATTTCACTTTCAGGGACACCCAATTAACTTAATTGTCAAATAAAAGTTAAATCAGTGGTCAGTTTAGTGACGACAATTAAGCATGAAATTTCAATATAATCTACTGTTTTATGTTCAATCCATAAATAATACGTGTTATTGTAATAGAAAAATGCGAATAAAGATGATTTACATAAAGATTTCAAGCTTAATTGTCCAAGTCAAACGTTGGTCAGTCTTGCATAAAAAAAAAAATAATAATAAAAAAAAAAAAAAAAAAACTAATCTGACCACTGATTTAACTTTTATTTGACAATGAAGGTAATTGGGTGTCCCTGAAAGTGAAATTGCCCTAACACGCTTGGCAGGTGACCCATTATGGAAGGGACATATAGCTACGACAAATATCTATGTTTTGTGTATTTAGATGCAATTAAACTGTTTTAAGAGTGAACCAGGGGAACGTAACCATAGCAACGAGGGACAAAGAATAGTTGATTGAGCCAAATTGACTTTAATTAGTTTCTGATACAAATCTACCTATATATACAAGGGGTTGTCTTGAACAAAAAGCTCGTAGCCTAATTTGTCGACTGTGGTGCCCAAAGGGTTGTTTGTAATAGTTTAATTTTGTTAGTAATTTAACAATATAAGACATAACAAAAAACATTAGTCAAAATCAACATACATCTCAAGAAAATGAACACAATTTATTAACAGGAATGTTCAATAATTAACGATTAATACGGTTCTACTCACGTTTATTTAATTACTCGCGCGACATGTTTCGGAGAACATAGGCGCCCATTTTCAATAAGAGTGCTTGAGTATCTGTTCGATTCGCCGCTCGCGTCGCCGGCCTGTCACGCACTCACGTAGTAAAACCGTATTAATCGTTAATTATTGTACTATGCCTCACGAAAGTTTAAATAGGGATGTTCTATTTTGACTATTCGAGAACAGATCTTTTAGTTTTTTTATATATATACAAACGAACAGTGTAGGCTCATGATGTCCTAGTAGCATTCAGATAAATATACATCATCATCATTCATCATCATTTCAGCCGTATGCAGTCCACTGCTGGACATAGGCCTTCCACAAATATGATTTGTATCATCTTGGGGGTAATTGCCATAGTCGCCACGCTTGGCAGGCGGGTATCGCGACCGCAGTAGCTTTACGACGCTGCTGCCCATCCGTAGGGTTTTTGCTTACGGCACCCGCGGGAGGAGATGGGGTGGTGCTATTCTAGTCAGCCGGCATCACACGGCAAAATATACAATCAAACCGAAATCACATTCTTTGTGTAACACGACAATGCCATGCAGACTTAACGAAAAGTAGATTATTCCTAGGAATTTTATTAACACGGTCATTTGTCCTGTTCAAACACAAGGTTAGTCATTTTACTGACAAGCCCCAGTAATGGACACTTTCATGATTTCAAAGCAAAAGTCCGTTGGGGCCAGTAACCGGCAACCGGGACAACGCGAGGAAGTTGATGACCACAAATACAAGCGGAAGTCACTTTATTCTGGACCCGGGTATGTCCTTAAACTACGTCCAACAATGAGAGGTAGGGCACAGCGTTGACCATCACGCTTGAATCTGGGGCAGCCCAACTGGGGAAGTACCTCCTCCTTACAGAAGACCACAGCCATAATAGCACTGCCACCTTTCAGGTATGTAGTGTTGTGTTCCTGATGGTGAGTAAGGTTCCCAGAGCCCCCCTTAAAGGCCGGCAACGCGCTTGTGACTCCCCTGGTGTTGCGAGTGCCCATGGGCGACGGTAATTGCTTAACACCAGGCAATCCGTCTGCTCGTTTGCCGCCTATGTCATAAAAAAAAATATGACACCTGTTGTTAGAAAGAGATATCCGCTTGTATTACAAGTGTTCGAGAAATAGGCCCAAAAAGTGACTTCCGCTTGTATTACAATACAAGTTACAAGTGTTCATATAAATAAATTTAAATGAAAAAGAAAACGCTTGATTAAGAAATATTTTTTCTTAACTAGTGCGTAAAAAGTGCACTTTGCGAACGCTTCGCGTGCGGAAATTTCACTTTTTAAGGCACTTGTTATGAAAAATTTGGTTCGATACACGTGTAAAAACTTCTTTAAGACTCGAGTGATTGTCACCCTCGTTTCACTCGGGCTCCAACTTTCACCCTCGTCGAAAAAAAATTTTTTTTCACTAGTATCGAAATGTACTATTTTATAACAGTAAACTTAAAAACAATTAGATACATTTTTTTCAAACTACACTGCCCCGAATGTCCATTACTGGAACTATTTACCTAAGTTTTTTTTTTTCAAGGATTGCCTTACCATTTGTTCGCTGCGAAACTCAATGACCGCCGGCAGCGATACCGTTGAGTACTACAGATATCACGATAAAAAATAAAAAAGTTTTAAAAGTCTTACAACCGTTTTTCACGGAACCGGAATTGTTGTTTTCCGGACATTTGGGAGGCGTACGGGAAGCCGGATCGAGCCAACGCGCAGAGGCCCTTGTGACAATTTAATGAAATATAAGGGGTACACTAAGCGGATGTTGCCCCTGTCCATATCATGGTACGCGCACAGAGACAGCACCCGCCATGGGTACAACCGTTTTTTTTACGGGTTTTCGAAGTCGGTTAACAATGTTTTCTATACTCTAATCTAACAAGCACTGAAGTCCACTGCTGGATATAGGCCTCCTAAATAGATCTCGCGATTCAATGGGTAGGTTGGCGATAACAGGGGGGGTTAAATGTGTACCCTATGCCAATCGGATCACAAAAACAAGTTCAGTGTCTTCTTTTGCTGTACAGATAATGGTATGGAAACCTTCGTTCGCGAGTCCGACTTACGCTTGGCCGGTTGTTTTTTGTTTTATTAGTAAAAGCGTCATTATAAAGCAAGCTGTTTATTAAAGCTTGGCAAGCATGCGTGTGACATCTCTTGCAAGCGTAAACAAAAACAAAATTTAAGTCTTACTAGCTTATTTATGCCTTTCCATTATTTAAAAGCGAAACAAACTAAAAGATTAATGGAAAACTTAAACTTGAGTGAAAACTGTAGCGTAATATCCTAACTGTAGACTGCATAATATATATACAATATAATTACAAGGCGTTGGTGTCTCATTTGTACTAGCTTAAGAACAATTTTGATACTCACAAAAGCAAGCAAGCAGAATTACGGCACTTCCAACAAGTCACCATTCAAGGTTATTTCAGTCAGCAGTTGGTACCGATTGGTTAAGCAAGAATAAAACAACTAAAACTAATTATATCGCGTACACCAATTTACCTATAAACTTCATCCCGAGGTATCGAACCTTTTAGCAGCGTTCGTGGTCATCGGGTGGACAACTAGTTGTTTTATTTCATGAGTAATTATCGCGGATACCGAACAAATTAAAAAATACTTTACAAAATCGCGATCCTAGAAAATTCAAACTTTCTATTTTCTTTATTAAGTACCGCAGCGCCATTTTCAATTTGTCTCGTTCGCACCAATAGCGCTCATCCACGCTAGACAACGCGGCAAGTGCGGTGCAAAATATAGCTATCTTTTTCTTACTTGGGATATACCGGTTAGCTAAAGGAGCACCCATCCTTTAGCTAACCGGTATGTATTTCTAATGTCCTGGTACTTCCACGGTATTTACGTTAATATTTGTTTTTTAATATTAAAAACAAAGTTGCATACATGTTTTTTCCCAACCGAAGTCTAGATGGAAGGGGAAGGAGATATTTTGACAGCGTCAAATTGTCGAACAAGTTATACAGAGCTGCGGTCTACTGCGTTTAAAACTCGGTAGATGGCGCTTATATTTACCTGAATAATGGGTCGTTACTTCTGATAGACAACGTCCAAGGGGCCGTATCCTAGATAACAAGCCTTTATATAAAACGCAAACGTATGGAAATCACCAAGAGACTTATTTCTTGATCTATTTTGCATTTTGTATGCTCTGAGGTAATGCTAATATTACACTAAAAAAATCAAGCCAAAAAAGAACCACGTTCGGAATATCGAGAAAATCAATATCGCTTTTAACCATAGAAAACACGTAAACCGGTTTTAGTTTCGATTGCATTTTCTATAAACGCCTTGACCTTGACGACGTTTTCGCGAAATCTTTCTCATGATCCTTAAGCTTGACTTCTCGTTCACACAAGCTCTAAGCGAGGGTAAGTATTAAGCGTACGTCCGCGACATTGCCTCTCTTACCCTCTGTTCGCTCCGCAGCGCGATCGCGGCGGGTAAGGACAGCTCACTGGCGCTGCCGAGCGACACGGAGTCGGGGGCTCCATCCTGGAACAAATGGCAAGAAAAATGTAAGAAGAGGCCTAATGTATGTTTTGGTCCCGGGTATGTCCTTAAACTACGCCCAACAATGAGAGGTAGGGCACAGCGAAGTACTATCACGCTCGAGTCTGGAGAAGCCCAACTGGGGAAGTACCTCCTCCTTACAGAAGCCCACAGCCATAATAGCACTGCCACCTTTCAGGTATGTAGTGTTGGTACATTAAAAAAATAAAAGTGCGTATATTGAATTCTGTCTTGTATAATATTTATGAATACGTTTGTCATATTACGTATTTAACAGTTAGGTAATAGTGGTATCAAATTGTCTTCTGTCTTACAACTGGTATACACAATAATTGGATTATAATTTGTTAAAAATGACAGCTACAATTAAGATTATTATCATTAAATAATGTCACGCACTTAAATAAAAAAATACATAAACATGTTAAATTGCGTGGTTCCGTTCCGCATTTTTTTTTTATACAAGACTGACCAGCGTTTGACCTCAGTTATTTTTCTTCAGCGTGGTTTGGTGCCTTTTTTTTAAAGTATTTAATTAACGGTTACTTATATAATGAAAATAGATAACATATACTTAAGAAAAAGTGACGATGCAAGATTCAAAAATCAAAGCAAATAAAAATATTAATAAATAAATAAACTATACGCCCATCGCTCTACCAACTGACCTACAGAGTCTCACTTACTCAAAAGCCTTTGGGCAAGACCCTGTAACCTAGGGTGCTGCCGGCAACGGGGCAGGGCCCAGGCTGCCGGTGGTTAGGGCTACAGATAGGAAGTGTCCAGGATTAACACTTGAATCTGACCCTCGATCCAACCACAACCACGTGGCGAAAGTCTCTCAAGATGTAAATATATTATTATTTTTTTGGTTGAAAAACATAGTTACTGGTTTTATCTCTTTTCGAGCGGCTATGGTAAAAAACGCGGACGCTATATCATCCGCTTACGCCTCTAGGCCTCGACCTCCGAAATGTTAAGTGTAGGCGCGCGCACGCAACATATAGTCAATGAAACACGCAGGTTCATACGCTTATTATTATGAAGGTACAGATTCAAGTTATTTCATTATGATACTAACAGTTAAAATCATTATATTATATGACTGTCTGCCTAAGACTGCGCAAGATTTCAAATAGCTCATTTTTTCTATTTTTCTTTCGATTTAAATATCGAAGATATTCGCCAGCAGACGTTTCTGCATAATTAAAAAATAGCTTATTTTTAATTTCGCGACAGTATTTTTTTTATGACATAGGCGGCAAACGAGCCGACGGATTGCCTGGTGGTAAGCAATTACCGTCGCCCATGGGCACGCGCCACACTAGGGGAGTCACAAGCGCGTTGCCGGCCTTTAAGGGGGGTTGGAGCTCTGGGAACCTTACTCACCATCAGGAACACAACACTACATACCTGAAAGGTACCAGTGCTATTATGGCTGTGGTCTTCTGTAAAGAGGAGGTACTTCCCCAGTTGGGCTGCCTCAGATTCAAGCGTGATGGTCATGTCTGTGCCCTACCTCTCATTGTTGGACGTAGTTTAAGGACATACCCGGGTCCAAAATATATATTTAAAATTATAGTCTATATGTTACTCCGATATATGAGCTATATTATTGTAAATTTGTGTTGAAATTCTACAAAAAACTTGCGTTAAACATCCATCTATTCATACCAACTTTAGTGTAATTATATCGCACTAGGCGACACACATCGCTGATTTACATCTTTAAAATTATATTATTAATTTTACTCTGATATATGAGCTACATTATTGTAAAGTTGTATTGAAATAGTAAAAAAAATGAAGAAAAAATCCGATTTGTAACCTTACCGTGAGTTGTGACTTTGAGGTTTTCGATATCGAGAATCGAGTTTACTATCTGTGCATCTCTTTGCACTAAAATAGTACACAACTCATGGTAAGGGTACGGCAGTTTTTGCGTTAAACATTAATCATACCAACTATCGCATTTCCCTGACTAGACGACGGACATGTTGTATATTATAAGTCAGCAAGAGATGAGCATTCATTTACTACCTAAGCTCGTAAGGCAGACCGTACAAAACATTCTCATTAATCTCATGTGCCCATCCCCGCAAAAATAAGTGCACAACAATAACAAACCACCGAGAAAACCACATGATTTCCAACATTCTAGAGAACACACTCTCAGGAGATTCTGGTGATGTTGTCTGTATGGCGAGTAACGAATTTATCTTTATCACATACACACACAGTGAGACACACACACACATATATATATATTATGTTTAGCTAACTAATTTTCTATAACAACATTTTGTTATTTTCTTGGATATCGGTGTCGTCTAGTTTTTAGTAGTAGTAGTTTTTAGTTTTAGCAGGCTTCACTGAAAATCAGCATCTAGGACGGACTTCGAGACAAGAAGCTGAGTGAGGACCTATTAGCTCAATCTACAGTTGTCTTGTAAATATTAAACTTCATTATGTACCGTCGCCATCAGATATATCGGAGCTGTGGAGGTGGTCACAAATATCGGAACAACGCCTCTATTGTCAAGGCGGTAAAGTGCATGTTCCGATATTTATGACCACCTCCACAGCTCCGATATATCTGATGGCGACTGTACTTACCTTATTTTGTGCTAATAAAATATTTCTTATCTTATCTTATCTTCGGATCTCCACTGCTCAGTACTATAGACCGCCACAAACACCTTAAACGCTTTGCTACCGTCTCCAAGCGATACATACGAAGTCCAGCGTGTTTTTTTTAATGACATAGGCGGCAAACGAACAGACGGATTGCCTGGTGGTAAGCAATTACCGTCGCCCATGGGCACCCGCAGCACCAGGGGAGTCCCAGGCGCGTTGCCGGCCTTTAAGGGGGGTTGGAGCTCTGGGAACCTTACTATCAGGAACACAACACTACATACCTGAAAGGTAGCGGTGCTATTATAGCTGTGGTCTTCTGTAAGGAGGAGGTACTTCCCCAGTTACGCTGCCCCAGATTCAAGCGTGATGGTCATCGCTGTGCCCTACCTCTTATAAAATAAAGTGTTTTATGTTATTGTTTATATTCTCACCTTGTCATTTTCTATCTGCTCGACGTTGCTGTCGGGGTTGCGTAAGGAGGGCGATGGCGACCGTGACAGGTTTCTGAAAACAATGTTGTAAACATTGTAAGAAACAATAAGATCGTAATGTAAGTCTGTTAGTAACATTACTAAAAAATATTGGGACAAGATTTTTTTTATTTCTTGATAACTGGTCTGTGCCTAGTCGGTAGGTACTGGGTAGTGACTAGGGCTGCCAACCGTCCCGCTCTCAGACCTCATAAAAAAAGACGACTTGATTATCAGCACCAAAACGAGATTGACGTTGATTTGCATGTTACAATAATTATGTTAATGCGAGAACATGTTAGATGTGATTTAATAAAAGTCTGTTAACTAGGGGGGGTGAAGGTGTCCCGCGGATTTAAGCCTGGTCCCGTATATGTACCGCGAATCTCTGGATCACAGTTGGCAACCCTAGTAGTTACCCTGCCTATGAAACCGATGGTCAGGGCATTTGTTTGTGTAATGAGTACAGATATTTGTTCCTGAATCATGGGTATTTTCTATGTATTTAAGTATTTATATGTATCTATCTATTATATATATCGTCGTCTAGTACCTACCTACAGCACAAGCCTTACTGAGCTTACCTAGGTCGATTTGTGTAAGATTGTCCCGAAATATTTATATCTCAATCAAACTACTCAAAAGAAGCATGAATCCAACGCGCATTCTGCGTCCAGAAAAAAAAATGTGTGTAACCCTATTCTGTACACAATGGGTGCCCAAAAGCCCACGTACATACGATTGACATGACGTAGGTAACAAGTTTAGCAAAAACCGATAAGATATACTCGTAATATAACGATATCGAGCGATAACATCAAGTAGGTCTCTCGCTTTGTTTATGTTCAGTGGACAATGCTCTATTAATGGAACTAGGATTAATGGATTTAGGTAGTTAATAAAGAACACACTGGTATTACACTATACTAATAATATTCTAAATGTGAAAGTCTGAAGGTATATGGATGTTTGTACTACAACTACGCAATAACGGCGGGACTGATTTAAATTAAACTTGGAGTACAGTCGCCATCAGATATATCGAAGCTGCAATATGCAGACGAAATTTGCACTCAAAAAAAAATAATTTGTAACATAAAGATTTCTCGAACGGTGTAGGTAGTAGATATATCCGGGGCCGATTTTTGAGCACTCGACGCTCTAATCGTAGCATTTTAAACTGTCTCAAACACGAAGAAATGGTATAAATGGAAACCATGATTGATATAAATTAATAATCGTGGCTATCGAAACTACACATTTTGTGCAAAAATAATGGTATGAAACTTTTGTGTGTGATTATTTTCGTTCTCAAAGTTTTATCAATTCGAGTGCACGACTGCACGACTCTCAAAAATCGGCCCCCAGGTCAGACCTGGATCTAGTTTCTGTTTTCTAGGTTCGTTCGTGATATGTATTTTTAGCCAGATAGAGGAATACGGGTAGTTGCGAGCGGCTACAATGTTACATTTTACACTAAATTTGATCAAGGTAACGTCAGCACCGAGCGCCGACGGTGTCGCAACGTCGGGTTTTGTAACGTTAAATTATACGATTTAGAAAGTCTATCATCTCAGTATTTACCCGAACACCGTTACTCCAAATCTTTAACTGGTCACGTTTAAAAAATGATATACATTTGACGTGTCAAAAACATCTATTCAAGACTTTAACTACGCCGTGGTAATAGTCATGTTTGCCGTGTGGGGCTGGCTAACTATAATAGCACCACCCTATCTCCACCCGCGGGTGTCTTAAGAGGCGACAAAGGGAAAAAAAACGACGGGCTGGCAGCAACGTCCATCGAAACTCAATCTGCAGCTATTGCAGTCCCCAACCCGCCTACCAAGCGTGGTACTATTTACTATGGCAATTCCCCATAATGATACAAGTCATATTTGATGGAGGCATATGTCAACCAGTGGACGACTTAAATGAATAGAGTCGTGTATACATATTTTTGACACATTTAATGTATCAATAATTTAAGACTACTGTTACCAGCCCTAACCGATTACGAAATAATGGTAAGCAAAAAGTTTGGCATGTTTTTAGGTTAAACTTTCAAGGTCTAGCACGATTTATCATCCACATTCGTTTGAAATTAATTTCAACCTAAGCCTAACCTTTTATCCAACTTAAGTTCATATTAGTGTTTACTATAGAAAGTGACATTATTAATATAAACAAAACGTTATTATTTCTAACATAGGTATTTCAGATATTTTTGGTTTATGTGAAAACCATTTAGATTAGTGCAGCCTGGAAAAGATAAAAAACTTAACTGAAGGACCACGTCTATTTAGTTGTGCAAATAATTAATAAACTTACGTCAATTTGAATATAGCACGCCGACATGCGTGTACACACACGTTACTACTACATAGTCCATGTGCTTTAGCTAAGTTTTTCACCAATATAACTATTTCGGCACAATTTGAGTAATAACAACATTTTTTATACATCGTGTGCTTTCTACTCCATAATCGAACATATGTTCCATTCTTCTCTTGCGTAATATTCCCGATTTTGGACAGTGTAATACTAACTTGGGCATACATTTGCTATGTCTTTTCTTGTTAATACACAATGAAAAAAACTGCGTGTTATTGTTATACGTCACGCCTCACCTCACAGCCCACAGCAGACAATGCAACATTCGCTATGAATCATTACTACAAGTTACTACGGTTGCTATGTTAGCTGTAAGGAAATGTGTAAGACTAAAATAGATTTCAAAAAGCATTTACCAAGACGGTTGAAGGCTAGTATTAGACTACCTTGCATGTACAGCTTCATTTCGATTGAAACGGATTTTAAGGTACAGTTTGGGTTTGGGGTCGGCAACGCGTGAATGATGCCTCGGTATTGTAAACGTCCATAGGCGGCGGTGACCGCCTACCATCAAGCGGGCCGCATGCTTGTTTGCCACCTTTGTGGTATAAAAAAAAAGCAGAAAAATATTTATAAAAGTTTTGAAATGGATATTCAAAAGGAGGTAAGTTGTTTGATCATCTATCGGTATCATTAACAATAGAATTGCGTTCGTAATTAAGGTATAACGTATAAACTTATATGTAAAGTCATTTCTGTGTAATGATTGTATGAGTGCGTAGATGAAACTACATAATTATATATGTTTTACATATTTCTTCGATCCCTAAAGAAATATGTATTGAATTCAATTAAATTCATATTTAATTATATTTTTCCCAGAGAGTTTCTTTCATTATTTAGCAAGAAAAGCATTTCTGTTCTTACGCAGAACTATCATTACAAGGAAGAGAACTTAGTTTTTATTTATGGCTACTCACAAATTTGGTTTGCCAAATAGTTCGTAGGACGTACAGTCAAGTGTAAAAATTGGTTCCTGCCAAAGTTTCAAAAATATGTACCGAGCAACTCTATTGTACAGTGAATAAGGTTGTAGGACGTATTTATGAAAGGATTCTTTCGGTACGTATTTTTGCACTTGATTGTACGCATGTTTTCAAGTAAATACTTACCATGATAAACATACACAAACACACACTGTATACATTTTTTTTTCTTATAGAAGTTTAACAAATATTGCAATTTATAGATCTCAAGAACCCGGCAACTCAAAATGGATCATTCGATTATCTATCATAACCAAATAAACATAAAGTCTAAAACACTATAACAGTACCTTACCCAAACTTATTTCCAATAAAACAACCTTATTTCGATCACATTAAGGTTCAAAATCAAACACGGTACCTTATAATACTGATTCCTGAATCAAACTGAGTATACCGCACTCTGTACTCCTGAAGCATCATAGCGGCGCTCACGCGGCGCGAAGACACACTGACTGGTAATTCCTTTGATTACGTCCTTCACAGGACTATAGGGTATGAGAGGGACGGAGCATATACTGCTATTGGTGTGCTTTATGATACGCATGCGTTAAAGTTGCCTAATCGGCTGATAAGTTCATTGAATAAAGACACTATCAGTAATTATCATAGATTGTAGATTTTTTGCCGGCTTTCTTGTATACATTGTGAAATAATAGATTAGATTTTTAGTTAAAAAGAATATTATTTTAAACTTAATACGCAAACCAAGTTTCGCATAATTTATTTACGCGTTTACGCCAAATGTTAATTAATTGAATCAGGCGTTACTTTGCGGAAGTCCATTATTATTAACACAATAATATTACTTTGCTATTCCGCTGTTTAATAACGTGCTAGTCAATCAGTGCCAACCCGTTATATTTACTTGCGTATTTTTTTTTTCTTTTTCTTTTTTACACAACATTAATGCATTAATGCATGGAAAAAAAATACGCAAGTAAATATAACGGGTTGGCACTGATTGACTAGCACGTTATTAAACAGCGGAATAGCAAAGTAATATTATTGATGTTGCCAAATGTTAATATTGCCGAATTTTTATTTAGCAAAATTCTTTATTAGCCAAATATTACTTTGTCCGAAAATATATTTGCACGCTATCACTGACGCCGAATGTCCGAAAATGGCTTATGTTAGGTTAGTTAGTTATTCAAGGTCCTGTTTCAGGTTATTTTTTCTGTCACTTCCATGTTTAAAAAAAAAATATATATATATTTCCGGACAATCTGACACAAATCGACCTAGCCCTACGGTAAGCTCAGTAAGGCTTGTGTTGTAGGTACTAGACGACGATATATATAATAGATAGATACATATAAATACTTAAATACATAGAAAACACCCATGACTCAGGAACAACTATCTGTGCTCATAATAAATAAATGCCCGGACTGGGAATCGAACCCAGGACCATCGGCTTCATAGGCAGGGTCACTGCCCACTAGGCCAGAGCGGTCGTCAAACATCTTTAATGTTTAAACGTCTTTAATGTTTTAACGACACACTTCGAAATATACAAGTCTCCAACCAATCCTTGAATCTCAATCACGTGCACTAAAGCCCACTTTTGCATGTCCAGCTTAATTACATATGGGAACCCCTAGGTTCGTGACAAAGTTTTGCCTGCACCTAGGATGAGTCACCGGCATTTTGGATGCGACATCTATACCTGGGGCTATATGACTCGTGTATGGTAGTAATTAGTTAATGGTGTCCACGCCCACAACACGTTATGTCCAATGAAGATTCGAGTGTTTTCTTTTTTATTGACGGTGTGCAAAGCGCAGTACTTCGACGCTCGTAATTGGAGAGATGTCGTATGTTGATACTTTAATTTAATTTTCACCTTACTAGCTCGGTAATAACTGTTTTAGTCTTTAAAAACAGATAGCAAAGATTTTATTCACGACTGCAAAGTAATTTCATACAAAATGTTTATTATTAATCGAGTGTTTTTTTGACATCAGGTGGATGGATGGGCTTTTATTTAATGTTTTTGAATGATAAATGATGGATGCCAATAATTTTGAATGCATTTCTAAAGTTTATTTTTTTCCTCGCGGTGTAGTGAGGTGAAAAATTGTGTGTTTCACTCGGTAGCAAAGTGTGTTCCCCTCTCGTGCTTTGAAACTTTCCCATTGCTTAAGGTGAAACTCTTTGAACGAAAATTTTGGAATCATGCGCGAGCACGAGAAGGTAAACACTAACTTTGCTCCCTTGTATAACAAATAACTATTATCCTCGTTCTGGCTCATACCTAGTTCAGCGGACATCGCTAGCGGTGCAGCGTAGTAACACGGCTAGTATCTTTGGGACGTTTGCACCGGGTACCTGTCTTCTTGGGGATTGATGTAAAGGTGTAGGCAGTGTTAGGATTCCGGACGAAGCGTGTTGCGGATTTTAACTTGTACATTTTTGACGAAGCCTGCGGTGGATTATCACTAATGTGGACGAAATTTATAACGGATGCCGTTTAGTATATTTTAACGAAACCTGCGCTAGGGATTTGGGTCATGACTCATGAATTATTAGTACGGTCAGGGACTTTAATTGTTGAGCCATTTAGGGTTCACTTTACAATGGGCATTTCATAGAGTAAGTATTAAACAAAAGATAATATCTTGAACCGTAATTGGCTCAACAAGGTGCTGACTGTGCAAACCATAATAATAATTTTAGTATTTAAAAGTAAGCTAAGACTCCGTGGTTCAAGTTCAAAGGTTCTTTGCGACCGTGCATCAACAAGGCGCAACCCCACAACCCCAAGGTAGACCACGAGAGCAGGAATCAACTGGGTCCGGGTGTAATGTCTGTGGATATTGTATCCGAATTAATATGTTTGTAAATATACGCCCTTTTTTTCCTGCAACTGCTGTACGGTGAACATGTACGGTCAAGGAATTTAATTTCCAACCCATTTAGTACCTTGTCATATTAATAACCAATATAACAGTCAATAGAGATTTCCTCAAACATTCACTATGACAAGGCACCAAATGGATCGAAAAATTAATTCCTTCACTGTATCTCGGTAATATTTAAGTTTGTTTAATAAAATACTGTATCCCTCCAACGTTGGACTTTTAATTAATACAGCGGGTGGCCCATGTAAACCTGATGCAGCACTTACTTGGTTTCCGTAAGGATCTGGTTGGTGTGCTGCGTGATGACCCCGGAGAAGGTCAGAGCCTGGCTGATGCTCTGCCCGATGGCGTCTTGTGAGGATATCACCAGGTTCTCCACAGACTTTCTCCTGTAAGACAACGTAACACTATAGATTCAAGATAGGTCGGAGGGCGATTTTCGAATACAAAAACTTTTAGGTCGAAAATGATCGCTCTCCAAAGTTAGTTAACAATATCCTTACTGTTGTATGTACAGTCGCCATCAGATATATCGGAGCCGTGGAGGTGGTCACAAATATCGAAACAACGCCTCTATTATCAAGGCGATTAAGTGCATGTTCTGATATATTTGAATACCTTGGCCGCGCCGATATATTTGATGGCGACTGTACAGTCAACTGCAGAAGTTGCTAAGCGGCAAGTTATTCAGAATGCTCTTGACGTTGCATATAACAATAAAGTAGAGTCTAACTCATTTTGAACACCTCGCTTGTTTAGCAACTTCTGCTCCAGACTGTACAAATACAAATAAATATCTGTATCGATATATTTGCCCATATTGGCTATACTATTTAACGCTGAGTACCGTAAACTGAAGTTACTTTGATTGGTGGGTATTGGGTAATATTGGTCACCCATTTTTTTACTAGAAATGGTTGGTTTGTTAACGCGAAATACAGAGAGCTACAATTTTTTTGAATAGAGGTACCAAATATAGGTACTAAATTTTGGTATAGTTTTTAACTCTCACGAGCTTAGGAGTTTAGTAATGTCGTTTTCATGCCTAACATAAATACCTACATTATAAACACTCATATCATATTTTTTATAGTTCAAAAGTTGATAACCAATGTTACCCTCAACTCTTAAGTGACCTCAGTTTACGGCACCAGAAAATTACTTATGGTTTGTAATTGACTCCTATGTTAGGAACTCCGCACCAGGGCTCCTATAAGTATAACTATAAATCTATATACTGGCCTTAATTACTGATGTTTCATTGAAGTTCTTAAATGTTTAGGGAAGGACAATACAGTTGCTAAATAATAAAGTGGACAATCCATCAGTACTAGAGCGAATGGGGCTGCAGGTTCCGCGAGCGAGTAAAGCAATAAAGGATGCGAGCGGCGGGCGGCGCGGTGGCGGCGCGGCGGCGGCGGCGCTTGTTTGCCGCGAGCGGCGCGCGCACGCGGCGCGGAGCCAACGCTCGCACCACTAGGGCACGCACCGTCCTCAACCAAATTATTATACAAGCTGAGGATATAGATGTATTTGCGGACAGTATTGGTGCATTTTACCGCAAAATACTATTCTTAGTTTAGTTCTTAGTAATAAGTGTTTGTACTTTTTTTTCTTTTCTTTAATATATTTTATGTTCCAATGTTGTTTTTAAGTATATTTAGAGTCATATTTTTGTATTTAGCATATAAGTGAATTGGTACCACACTGTAAACTAATATGTATTTAATAAATAAATTGAAATAATTGAAATTGAAGTAAATTGAATACATTATCTGGTGAGCAGAACGAAATCCAAACTGAGACAACTGCGGCGCTATCGCAAAAATTAATATCTGTAAATTTCGAGCTATTAGGTATCACTGTCACTCTCATGACGCCTTGGAGTAAAAGAGAAAGACACTCGAAATTTACGAACTTGGATGTTCGCGATATCAGGTTAGAGATACCAAATTTTAATACCGGTTAATTTGTATGAAAATAATACCGAAATTTTTATAGATTTTACTTTCAACCTTAACACCAAAGGAATAAAGCCGTTAATTAAAGACGTTATTTAAAAAAAGAGGTGCATATGGCACCACGGTGCAGCAGATAACAAATGCCGCAATCACCGGAACAAACAAGCACACAAACGTTGCGATAATGACATCTTATCTGATAATGATGATAATCAAACTAATACACTAAAAGAAATACAGTATTTAAAATTAGAATTACAAATTAACGACATAAGATAGTCAAAGCAAAATAGGAAATTAAGTATCTGTCAAAAAATTAATTTTGGTACAGTCGCCAACAGATATATCGGAGCTATGGAGGTGGTCACAAATATCGGAACCTGCACTTTATCGCCTTGACAATAGAGGCGTTGTTCAGATATTTGTGACCACCTCCACAACTCCGATATATCTGATGGTGACTGAACAAAATTTTATTGTCGACTATACTTTTTATGTACAATCATCATTTCAACTACTCATCGAGAGGATTCTAACGAGACTAAACACTACCGACTATCTTGTGTATTTTAGGAGTTGCTATGGCAACCTTCTGGCTCCAGCATCAGATCAGATCATTAGTACCATACATAACATTGCATTGTCACCGAATTTACATAAGTGTAGGCAACGCACATGTGAATCATCTGGATTTGCAGGCTACGTCCGTAGCCTATGGACGTAGCCTGCAACTGCTTACCATCAGGCGGGCCGTATGCTTGTTTGGCACCGTCGTTGTATATAAAAAAAGGGTGCTAAATTTCAGCTCAATCGGTTAAAGATATGTTTTATATACAAAATTGAGTTACAAGATTTCACCTGAGCCCCGAGTGTAAGTTTTTAACGTAACTCTGCGTCATCAACGCGTTTGCGTTTCCCATATAAATAACATTATCCCTTACGCGTTCGTAAACGTTTTTTTGCGTCAAAAGAAACTTATATTTACATACTTACATTGCAAGTTAATTAAAGCTTGTAACATACATTATCACTATTATCAGCAAGACACATGAATATTGATTGGGTACAATTGGTATGTTTCAGTTGTTACTGGTATGCAACCTACGAGGACTGCAAACAAGGAAATAAAAAAAAAATATAAAAAAAACTTAAAAAAAAATTGTCTTATATATACAAATATTATTTATTGATCAGCCTCGGACGCCCACTGCTGTTTGTAAGCCTCCCCCATAGACTGCAACACGGTTTTTTTGTAACAAACAATTATATGTAAGTCTTGTGTCTTAGTTCAAACACCCAGTTACTATTTAAAAAGGTTTAAGTGTTATTAACCGACGAAAAAAATGGAGGAGGTTTTCAATTCGCCCCTTTTTTTTTGTTTTTTATATATGACCACGCATAACTTTTTACTGGGTAGCAGTGGCGGTGCGTTAATTTTTATCTTAGGCAAGACGGAGCCGATATGGCTTAGCGTTTTCTTCATGAGCCCAAGGAAAACCGTTGAACTGCAGTAAGTTAGGGAAGCCGGCGGGAATCGGCTTGTATAAACGCACCACAACTGCTTGGTAGTCCGATTTTAATAATTCTTTTTTTATTAAAAAGGGTATATATCGAAGTTGGCCCCATATATATATTTTTTGGAAGTTTAACTTTAAAAATGTTTAATTTGTAATATGTATTCCGGTATTTGTGAATGTATGTGATGGATAATTATGAAAATGAACTTTAATTACATTGGAATACAGGTGATTTTTAAATAATTTAATTAGACTGAAATGCAGGTGATTTAAAATAAACATGATATCAATGGAATTATAGGGTTTTTTAAGTAATTTTTTGGAATATTATGCTACTTTTCTTCATTTAAAATTACCTGAATACACCCAACATCTATTTCAATTTATCAAAATTTTAGACAAAATGTTATTAATATAAATCTACAATATCTCAAACTATTTTAATATTATCTATTTTAACAAAATATTCAATATTATTCAATTAGCTAGCACAGTTGTAGTAACTGATAGGTTATTACTATGATAAGGAAATTAGACCACATACAACTAAATTTATGACATCTAATTATGTAGGTGTTGTGTGTGACACATGTTTATTTCAGTTTATCAGAAATGAAATGTTTTACTGGTGACAGTCCTAAATTATTGACACCACAAGAGTAGTGTAAAGACATGATGACTCATGCGGTTCAGTTCATATAATTAAAACTGTTGTGAGCCATATACTACTACTTATTTACAAACGCATAAGCTCACGTGTAATTATATCGCACTAGACGACATGTTTTGGTTCAGCTCTGGTACCCATTTTTAAGCCGAGTCAGGACACACCGCTAGTGTTGAGGGTGTATCGCTCACAGAGACATGTCGCCTAGTGTGATATAATTACACGTGAGTTAATCCGTTTGTAACTAAGTAACTCTTATTTACTTAACAATAAAGCTGTGACAAGCATTTTGAACACCTTGTCTGTTTAGTAACTATTGCTACTGACTGTAAAATAAATGTAGTACCTACTGTGTGACTGTAATGTAAGAAGTTCTTATTATATAGCAGTAAGGATGTATATTTTAGTACTTTAACTATTATTATTATTCATAATTCAACCAAATAAAAGATACAAGAGACATAAAATTAAATTTACCTATAAATTTAACTAACTTAAAAATACTTAAATAAAATTTAAATCTAAATTTGGCCTTAAATAATTATGGCAATTCTGTGTTCTAGAAAGTTACTCGCGCAAGGGTCATCAGTGGTATAATTATTATAGTAGAACTACTTAGTTCAAATAATGTATTAATTAATAGATTTTATGCAGACACTTTTGTTAAACTAGTGCCTACTCCAAATTCTGGGATTAGTCACCAAGAGGAACCCAGGCTCCGTAGTAAAATGCCAAAACAACACAAGGTGTTTCTTGTCATTGTTGATCATGAGCTCTTTTGCATAGATTGAATGTTTTAGCCATAGACAAGATGTCGTAATAATAATACCAACATTGGATGGTCTTATTGAATTTTCGATAGGTATGACAGAGAAGGCATGCCAGGACTATTGCTTACTTCTAAAAGGTTCTAATGGGGCACCCAATCATGTCAATAGAACATGGTGCCACATTTTGTCTAATAAACTATGCCACTGATGAATAAAATATGACTGAGAGAATAACAACAGATAATAGTTGCGTCACCTAACTGATACCTCACAAAGTGTTAAAACTTATTGTCAACATTAAAAAGTTCAGAACTTTGCAAATTTTTATCATGTAGTTGTCAGTCATAAAACTGCAAACAAGAGGCTTAGTAGTTACTTCTCTTATCACAACTGTTAACACAATATCTTGGTTATTTGTTCAATTAGAAAACAGTTACGTCACTTGTACTTTAACTGAAATTGTATAGAAAATTTAATTGGAACTTGGAAGAAAAAATACAAAACAATTTTTTGAAAATGAATGCTACTGGAGACAATACTATGCTCTTTTCTTGTTAAGTTATTACTAAAACCCAATCAAATATTATTTACTGCTACAGAAATAACGGAATTAGAAAAAAACTATTTATACAGTTTTTTTTTAAATATAACATCAATATTATAAAAATCTAATTGGAAGTATGCAACACTTACCTTGGTCCCAGAATCCACTTATCAGAAAAAAATATCATTGGATCCATGAACACCATACTATCGAATTTGAATTTGTTTTTAAACAAATCCGAGACTCTAGGTCTTTGATAAGCGTGTAATTCCATGTTCTAGCGCACAAGCCGAGAAAACTGTGAGAGCTAATTACCGCTGAGTTAGGCCATTCAGAGACTACTGATAACGGGCAACGCTATGTAAATAGACCAGATACGACGTCGCAAACAACTATATCAGCGTGATCCTACTAAAATTAGTAAATAAGCCCCGAAAACGTCAATACAACTCACATGGAAATTGCTATGTTGCGGCTGTCCAGTTCCGAAGTAGTCATAGTCACAGATTTCAGTGGACACTCAGGTCTGCCACTCGCGAGCTATTGTTCACAGTTGCGTTTTTTGCTTTCATCATCCAGATACAAGAGATCTTTACACAAAATACAACAAAAATACTATTGACTGCATTGACAATTTGACAGAACTAACTCAATGTTGCAAGAAAATTCTCTTTTGATCTCCAGTTATGACCGCTATACACATTGGGACACGAGGTGCTGGTCACTGGACTAATGCTGGACCATCCGTAGATGACCATTAAATATTGCACACGTTTAAATCAGGCAAAAACAATGGGAAAATTCTGTATATATTTTATGATAATTCTAATATAAACATTATTTATACATCCACCCACCCATATATGTATAGTCCGTATATCGTTTATGAGCATTTCTCAAAAAGTTTGTACATTTGGATCACGTCTTCGATTTTGATTAAAAGCGGTAGACTGATAGAGTAAATGATACTTAGCAAGATCTATCATATTTCCCATAAAGTTTGTATGGAACTTTCCTTTTTTGTCATCAAATTTCTATAGACTAGAGTAACAAAAAAGGAAAGTTCCATACAAACTTTATGGGACAAATGTACAAACTTTTTGAGAAATGCTCTTATAATCCACCCGATGATCATAAACAGTAAGGACTGCTAAAGGGTTCGAAACGTCAGGATAAAGTTTGGATTAGTATACGCGATATAATCCGTTTCAGTCGTTGTTTTTCATTATTTATACATTTATATTGTTGTATATGTCTCTCTATTGAAAGGTGAAGGATATTAAACCCAATGGTATTATAGTGTCCGAAACAAAACAAGAGAAAGAAAGGAAGGCAACATCTAAGATGGGATAGTGAAATTAGGACAGTAACACGTACTACCCGGAAAAGTATAATACACAGCACAGGACAAAAGTTTATGGAAAGCTTTAGAGGAGGTCTTTGCGAAGTCCCAAGACAATAAAAAAACAGGCTCTAAAAATTAAATATACACAAAAGAATAACATATAGATGTATATTAAATAAAATCTTAGAAATATATATTAATAATATTTATTTATATTCCTAATATAATAAATATGCCTCTATTATTCTTGCACACGTGAACGAGCAGTGATAATCGGTTAGTAAACGCTAAACTGAGCGGTACCGTGCCTGAAGGCATACCGTGAACATCAAAGTTCGATATTTCCTTATCTCTTGTTTACTTTGATTAAGGCGTAATTAGAGTGACAGAGAAAAACGTTCGAGATTTGCTTATTACGATTTTCACTGTAGTCCTTCTGGTTTTCGTCTGTAATGATTAATATAAAATTTTGGTATCCTGGCAACATTCATCATTTGTCAATGTCAATGTCAATTCCTATCATAGATTCCTATCAACATTGGCGAAGTGATATGAATTTACGGATCCACCACGTGAATTTATTTTTGTGACTGTAAATGAATTGATTTCAACTTAATACAATGGCAGATGACTCGGCGTTCGACAAAAAGAAGTCTCATCGGGCGAAACATGCTGGCCGAAAGGCGGAGAAGAAGAAAAAGAAAAATCAAATCGACCAATCTAACCTAAGCGCTCGGCAACGAAATCCTAAAGCTTTTGCTATTCAGTCGGCAGTGCGCGCTGAGAGGCAGTTTAGGAGGAAGGAGGATATAATCGCGAAGAAGCAGCATATTCCCCAGGTAGACAAGACACCGCTAGAACCTCCTCCGATCGTAGTGGCTGTAGTAGGACCGCCGCGCGTCGGAAAAACCACAGTAATCAACAACCTCATTAAAAGCTTCATAAAAACCAACGTCACAAGCATCAACGGCCCCGTGACTATCGTCACATCGAAGAAGCGCCGCATAACTCTCATAGAATGCAACAACGACGTTAACTCCATGATAGACATTGCAAAATGCGCCGATTTAGTTCTGCTTCTTTGCGACGCGAGCTTTGGATTTGAAATGGAAATATTTGAGTTCCTTAACATCTGCCAAGTGCATGGCATGCCTAAGATTATGGGCGTGCTGACACATTTGGACATGATAAAGAATGCAAAGACGCTTAAAACAACAAAGAAAACATTAAAACACAGATTTTGGACTGAAGTATACCAAGGTGCTAAGTTATTTTATTTATCAGGTATAGTTCATGGTGAATACTTAAGGAATGAGATTAAGAATTTGTCCCGATTCATATCTGTAATGAAATTTAGGCCTTTAAGTTGGCGCATGACCCATGCATATGTGTTGGGGGACAGAATGGAGGACATCACCAATCAGGAAGCTATACGGAAGGACCCGAAGGTCAACCGGGATGTGGTGCTGTACGGCTACGTGAGGGGTGTGCCCTTGATGAAAGATTCTGCAGTACATATTGCAGGTAAGGTTCATAATTTTTTCTATTAAGTATGGTATAATTTTTATCACCAATACTCATATATTTATTGAGATTCAATATAAAAAAAAATAAGATAAACTAAATTTACAGACTGACAACTGCATTTCTAAGTAAAAAACACATCACAAAATAGTAATTAATTCATTTCCACTCAATATAGGTAATTATAGCATTTTCGATCTAAACAAGAATGTAACTAAAAATGTATTTGTATACAATGATAATGAAACCATGGTTTTTTAATATAAGAGCTTAATTGTGAAGCTATGGATGTAAAAAGTATTTTTTTTTTTCTATTAACTCTGAATATATTCATATCAGTGCAACTTAATTTAAAAAAAAAAAACTCATAGGCATTGAAATTGTGCTTAGTGATCTATAATTTACAGATTTGTGAGATGTCTGTCTAAAACATGATAGTTTAATTAAGCAAGAAGTTTATATAGACCAATACATATTTTTATTGCTCTTGTGTGTATTATGGGTTTTAGAATGAAGAATACAACCTTTTTTGTCCGTCATAATGTTTGTTAACTAATAAACAAAATTGATTAACTAAGAAAAGTGAAAATATTGAAAAAACATGAATTACCTATTGAAATAATAGAAAGCTAATTTGTTTCTTGTATGTTGAATAGTCTAAGAAGTATAACTATTAAGCTTTTTTTTTGTTTTCAGGTGTAGGTGATATGAAGATTAGTGAACTATCATACCTACCAGACCCCTGTCCACTGCCAACTAGAGAGAAAAAGAGACACCTCATGGAAAGAGAGAGACAGATCTATGCACCCTTCTCTGGTGTAGGTGGCATTGTTTATGACAAGGATGCTGTTTACATTGAGCTTCAGGGCTCTCATCATCACAAGAAAGAAGATGAGGAAGTAAGTGAAAAAAAGGAATTGCTTAAAAATGTTGTTGAAACTAAAGAGACAGTGGATGAACAAATGCAGGAGTCTGGTTTCCAATTGTTCAGTGGTGGAGCTGTTATCTACCCTGATATGATCAAAGATGATGAATATTTACAACATAATAATAAAAAAGGACAAGAGAGCTCAGATGAGACAGATTCTGAAGATAATGACTCTGACAATGATAGCGGTATTGATCAAGAAGAGAAGGCGAGTAACAAGGTTCCATGGAATGATGGTTCAGAATCAGAAAATGATGAGCCAACTTCTGAAAAAGAGAATAAAGATGAAGAGGAGAGTGAGAATGATGAAGAATCAGACAATGAGGATTTTGGTTCAAAGTGGAAAGAAAAGCTTGGTGAGAAAGCCACTGAGGCCTACTTTGAGCGGCAGAAAACATCTAAGAATATAATGAGACTTGTCTATGGGGATTTCGAAATTGGAAATAAAAGCAAGCCAACAAATGATGAATCAGATGAAAGTGATGCAGAAGAAATTGGAGGGTTATTTAAAAAAGTAACAGACACACAGAAGAGAAAACATAAGGAGAAAGAGAAATTAGACACTGATGAGTGCTCTTTCTTTTACTCACTGGATAAACCGACAATAAAGGATTGGACCAGTGAGGCCAATAAACAAGTTTTGATCAACAGTTTTGTCACAGGGAAAAGATCAGCTGATGAAGATGCTTCAGAACTCTTGAAACTTGATGATGCAAGTGATGGTGATGATGAGATGTTTGGAGATTTTGAAGATTTCGAAACTGGGGAGAAACATGCTGCAAAAGAAATTGAAGACAAAGATGAAGCAGGTACAAAACGCAAAGGGGAATTAAGTAAAGCTGAAATACTAGAGAAGAAAATGAAATTAAAAGCAAAATTTGACTCTGAATATGACAATCCAGATGAACATAGGATAAAAGGTGACCATTCCTATTATGAAAGTTTGAAGGCAGAAGCTTTGAAACAGTCTGAGTTGAACAAATCAGTTTTTGACAATTTGGATGAAGGCTTGAGGATAGATGTGGAAGGCTTCAGGCCTGGCTTATATGTACGAATGCTATTTAAGAACATGCCTGCCGAATTTGTAACAAACTTCGAAGCTAGCTATCCTATACTTATAGGATCCTTGAATATGACAGAGCAAAACATTGGCTATGTCTCTTGTAAAGTGAAGAAACACAGATGGTACAAAAAAATCTTAAAAACAAATGATCCTTTGATTATTTCTTTAGGCTGGAGACGCTTCCAAACCTTGCCAATTTACTCTAAAATAGAAGATGATTTAAAGTGTAGGTACTTGAAGTACACGCCAGAACATGTGACATGTAACATGCACTTCTATGGTCCAATCACTCCTCAAAACACAGGTTTCCTGGCCTTGCAGACCGTCACTAACGACCCCAATGACATGAAGCAATTAGGCTTCAGAATAGCAGCCACAGGTAGCGTTAACGAAATCAACAAATCTACGCAAATTGTCAAAAAACTGAAACTAGTAGGCACACCAACAAAAATATACAAGAAAACTGCTTTTATCAAAGACATGTTTAACAGCACTCTTGAAGTCGCGAAATTCGAAGGAGCTAGAATCAAGACAGTGTCTGGGATCAGAGGGCAGATCAAAAAGGCGATCAATAAACCTGAAGGTGGCTTCCGAGCTACATTCGAAGACAAAATTAAAATGAGTGACTTGGTCTTCTGCAGAACCTGGTTCAAAGTCGACGTCACGAGATTCTACGCGCCTGTTGTAAACCTGCTTTTGCCTTTAGAGTCCAAAAACGCTTGGCAAGGCATGAAAACTAAGGGGCAGCTTAAGAGAGAAAGGAATATTAAGTTTGATGCGAACAAGGACTCTATGTACACAGATATACAAAGAGCACCAGCAGTATTCAAACCCTTAGTGATACCTAAAGCATTGCAGAAAGGTCTGCCTTACAGATTTAAGCCTAAATCAAAGACCACAACCATATCAGGAGAAGCGCCTAAGGATATACACAAAGACAGAGTAGCTGTAGTGAAGAGTCCGTACGAACAGAAGGTTTCAAGCGTCATGAAGATGCTAAAGACAAACTTCGAGACTAAAAAGGACGCTCAGAAACAGGCAACAAAAGATAGATTGAAGGCCCACAGGAGACAGGTGAACGAGGTGGAGTGGCGGAAGTTGAAACGGCAGAAAGAGTTGAAGAAGAAGATCTGTAGGACGCTGAGTAAAATGGGAAATAAAAAGAAACCTCAGATGTGATTTGTTGTATTATACAATTTAACTCAATTCTAGTTTTTTTTTAATAACCTGACTACACTAAAAACTAGGTAACACTTTAAAAACAAATCTCCCTGGTTTAAAATAAATCTTATTTTTTGTGGTCTATAAACTATCTTTAATTCTCAATCAGATCTCAAATATTTATCCTCTTAAAGCCCACCATACAAATAATGTCCTACTCGAATTTGTTCTTTATAGCGTAGGAAATAATGAAGAATCTTTTGTGTAAAAATCGAAGGAAACAAATGAAATTCAACTCCTATTTGGTTCCAATTGTATAAAATTCAAATTTCATTACAATAAATATAATAATTAATACTACAGGAAGGCCCGTGGGCCCTACGAGGTTAGATTTAAAACCACCGTTTAATTTGACTAGAGGTCTTGCCTAATGGGGTGTGACTCCATGGTAAGGGCATTTATTTGTGTGATGAGCACAGATATTTGTTCCCAAGTCATGGGTATTTTCACTATTTAAGTATCTGTATCCCTACTAATCTTATAAATGTGAAAGTAACTCTGTACCCCTTCGGTCACTCCCCACTCGGTGTTTGAAAATGGATACCTTCTTTTAGGCCCTTCGATAAGAAGTACGCGAGGGACTAAATATACGAGCACGAGTCAAGCCGTTTAAACACAAATATGTAGGTATGCCAAATTTCTGTACAATTAAGTTGGGGACCCTAGGCATGGATGGACCCGGTTATTGCCCCTAAATTGCAACCGGAAGCCACCGGAAGGCGGGCAGAAGCGTCCCTTAAAGCGACATATGGAACATAATGAGAACTTAATAGAAATACCTCTGTGCTTTTCAATCATCATCATCAGTCGTTAGAGTGACCATAATAGATTATTTTTACTTTTTGGACGCTTTTCCTCTCGCGTCAAAATGTGTTTTGTACGCCAACGTATCGGCTAGTGGAGAACAAATATAAACCTTATCTGTCAGCAGGACAATTGTTTTGACCGCTATAGCCACTTTAGGGGTCGGTGGCGTGGCAGGCACGACATCACGCGACCACTTTAGTGATGCTTGGCATTCAAAGGGTTTGAGTTAGGTTTATAAACTCGTAACATCTTGACAAAATTAGGGTGAAAGAATTCTGTCAAAATAAACTTGTAAGATCAATCTTTGGTAATATTTTGGTAGTAAATAAAACAATGCATTTGTATCGTGTAAATTGTATTTACCTCTTATCATTATGCATAACGTACGTCGTTCGCACATTTGATAAATATTTTTACAAAGGTTACACAGTATTCTGATTACATTGGTCAAAATAATCACCGTTACATTCCCCCGCCCTGCGTCTAGCCACAGACAAGTAAATAATTTAAACTGTAATCTTGCCCATACATAGTTCTAAATATCACCATAAAGTACTTAGGGCAATACAGCGCCATCTAGTAACCGTTGCTGTTATTACCATGCCTCATGTCTTTGATACAGCGCCATTTAGAACAATTACGAGGTTGCGAGTGTCTACAGAAGTATTATAGACTTGTCTATGGCCTAGCTATGGAAGCGGACACAGAAAGCATGGAATGTATGCAGAGCACACGGAGCTACGATGCGGTACACGTCGTCAACGAAGCCATGCAAATTATGTCAAATTATATACAATGGAATTCACTAAAAACCTTAAATATTTTACAATAACCTTAACGTGAAGGTAACTTTTTCTTTGGTTGCGAGCCACTGGGACTTGGAATTTTGTTCGACAGCTCGGTGGAATGTGGACAGGATTAAGGCGGTTCTAAAAAAAAACGACCAATTTTTCAAACTATCGCGTTTTTTGATTTAGTTTACAGAAAATTCAGTTAATAAAAAGTTAGGTTATTTTAAGAACAGCCATTTAGTTTAGTTTTCTCGTTAGCCCGCGACCGTCTGTCGAACGTTGGCACTTTAGGAGGAATCGGAACAAAGGGGTCAATGGACGTTTGACGGAGCCGCATTTTTTTTTAAATTCTCGGCTCACACGGACGCGAACTACTAACGGCCAGTGTACACTGTACACTCACCGCGCTATGCTAAACAGGAAACAAGCTACGGTTTTAAATAAAACCGTTTTGCATTCCCTACTAACGAACGAGCTTTATACAAAAATGTAGCTACATCGAAAAGCTATACACTAACAAATAACTAAATAACCATTTTGTCGCATATAAAACTTTATGTAGTCGTTTAATATATTTCATTGATAATGAAACAATGATGTGTATGTATGATATAGAGACGGAGACATTACTGTCTCACTCTCGCTCCCCCACCTCGGCTGCGTTTTATTATAATAGCAGTTAACATGCCTACGAAAATAATCTGGTAATATTGGCTTAACCTTTTGAGAGCCACCGCTAACAGCGTAAAATGAACCCTCGGACATTTCCGTATGGTTCATATTTGCATGTTAAACGAAAAAGCAACGATACCTTTTTATTTTTGTAGAACTTTAACTGACATATTTATAAAACACAGCCCAGTTATTCGGTATTAGTTTTGCTTCGAATGACTAGAGGCATATCTACACAGAAATTATAAAAAAAAATAGTTGAAGTAAAATAGAAATACCAATTTAATATTTAAAAAAAAGTAATGAATATTAATATTGCAATACTAATATCGAATAACCACAATAAATATGTTTAATTACATTTTAATTTATATACATTTCAGTTATTTTTATGTCAAGTCCAATCGTTTTAGTCAATTACAAAGTTACATGATGCTCAAAGTTAGCCAATTAAATATTTTTGACTACACTATCTGAATACGAAATATTTTGACGCTCTCAGTGTTTTTGCACGCAATTTTCACAGCTCAGTTTCAAATGGTTAAAAATGACAGCTGTCAAAAAAACCGCCGCAAAGACAAGGGTGCGTTCCAAAATGCGCGGCAAAATATTTAGTACGTTTCCGAAGTTAGCTACAATTTAACTTTTTAATATAATTTCCACACTGTGACCACACGTAACACTCACCTAATTTATTAATACTGTTACTCGTTACTCTATACAGTTATTGGTTACCTATTCAAAGTACATAGCAGCCCTTTAATGTCCACCTTCACGCTTAAAATAAACTTGTGATTCAGACAACCGTTACATTTACACGAGTGGAGGTATTTCGTAACCAATCAGAAGATACAGCTCCATAGTAACTAGTAATTAAAACTTAATAAATAATAAGTCCTAGTTAATAAATAGTAAAGCGGTAAAATATTAAAAATAATCTTGTAAAGTTTGAACACATCCTAGATAAGTATTGCTATGTCCGCACGCGCGGCCGTAAACGCTATCAAACCATATTTACAATATTCGCTACGAAGATTCAAATTAAAATTGTTTAGCTATACAATTATAATCTTTATTACATAAACCATTGATGTTACATTTGTGTGATGAGCGCGCGACACTATAGTTTAAAATACAAATTAAAATAAATATAAAATTGTCGCGCGCACACGACAGCTCGCACGCAACAAAGTATAACTACGCGCGTATTATTAAATAGAAGAATCTAACGCAACTGCATAACACTGTACACAGACTAGTAACCGGAACACCGGCGAACAACTCGGGACACATCATCGCATCACTGTTTTTATTAGAACAGTAGTATTTAATGCAACGCGAATCCTGTGAATATTCCTTCAGAAAACCGACATTGCTAAATTATGTAATGCCTGTTAGTTTCAGCCGGCACACCAACGAATTGTAGCCACCAGGCATAGTATTTTTTTCTATCTATGACTTTTTTTCATAACCATCAGAAAATAACTTTTGAAAACTAGCCTGAATAATTTACTTTTGTCAAATAAGCAGTCATGTTGCCGAAAGCATATTTGTTTACAATAAAATTGTTGTTTTGACTTGAGTTATATATCATTATTAAAAAAAACATTGCGCGGCAAAGAAATAAAAAAAGCTTTACTTGACAGTCATTGTTTATAAAGTTTGCTTACTTATATATAATTAAAAAAAAAATTAAAACAAAACAAACTTGACAGTTAAAAACGGATTAAAAGTCATATAAATATAGCTACAAAGTAATGTAACCCAGTGAATCTTATATGCATAACTATCGTAAAACATTAAAAAAAAAAATAGTTTGTTGACACCTCTTATACTGCTGTAATACTATGGATGTACAAACACTCGGAGGCACACATTCAACTACATTAAGCTAGTATATACACACCTCAGCGAGGCACTTGGTAGACAGGCCCGGAGTGCGAACGGGAAATAACGTCACAAACATTAGATAGTTAAAAAAAAAAAACAGGCAAATATTAGGATGCGATCGAATTAATTAATTTCTAATGTTGGTTGCTTTAAATTATATTAACCAATTACCTTCCTTTTGAAACCGCAATCGAGGGTTACCTACTGTTATAAGATTTATAGAAACTGGCGTTATATTCTATTCAATATTATCGTGTAAGTTTGCTTAAGCTACATACAATTTATAGCGCATTCGTCGTGACAATAGAATGTCAGTTAAATTCGTATTTTAATGAATAATAGTGATTGTTAATTTCTCAGTACCGGAGCTGACCTATAATTGTCTCAATGTTACTTTACTGACTTGTTATGTATATCTGTTGGTTCTCTATAAATCAATAATAAACAGTTGTGACGATATTTCCAGTTCCCAATCCTACATTTATTAGGCACAACTATTATAAACATGTCCAAACTCTATCTTAGTTCTGAGCGTTCGACTCTTGTTAGCTGCTTGTGTCCAACCAAAAGGTCAAGTGAGATCCTATGAACTTTCGATTCTTTCGAACTTATTTCGATTTATACTAACCACATTTTTTGTCTCTCGGATTTTTATGTCGAGAGATAGTGCAACATATGTCTGAAAAGTAAAATTATTGCCGTAAGAAATCGATTAATAGCGGGAGAAATGGTTTTTCGAGCGCAGAAGAGTTTCACGACCTAAAGGTTGGACTGCTAGCAGCTTTAACTCTAAGTATATTAGTTAATGAGTAACTAATATTTGGCATCAGAGTATGAAAATGTCTGAGACGGTCGTTGGCCGTCAACCTGAGAAAATTATACTCTAAACGCAGGCACATTAAGTTCAATTTCGAACTTTAATCTTATATTTAATAGGTTGAAAATGTATAACTGTTTAGTTTAGTATATACATTTAACTAAATACTGATGGAAGTTGAGGTCAAAATAATGTTATATATAGATAGATTATTACTAGTATTAATAATTTCGCGAGTATATCATATTATTAGATTATAATTTTCTCAAGTAAGACACATTGAACCGCTCTAATATACTTTATCTATTTGTTGTTATTATTCATATATATCGGAATAAATGTTAAGTACATAGTTAATCTACAGTATCAGAGCACTTTTGTATTCATATATTATACTTATTATATGTAAAGCATAATGTCGCTACAACTGGTTTAATAGTTATATGTATAACAGCAATGACAACTTTTTATTGTAAGTATCAACAACGATGTATAAGTTGGCAACATTCTACAGTAAAAAGTAGTGTAAAAATATTTTGAAAGAATTTACGTCTACATTATTGTTATTCAGAGAAATTTGTACTAGCGTTAAAAATAAAGAAACAATTCTATAGCATCGCACAGACATATTCATGAAAGTACTCGTTTTGGATCTATACCTATTTTTATTCTTAATTTGACATTAGGAACAAATCATTTTTTTTTCGGTTTAAAAATAGTAACTACATAAATTGGTATAGATGTCATATATGATTATGTAGTCAGAATCTTAAATGATTATTTTTTATTCGAATTTCATTATTTATATGATTAAATATGTCATTAGTAAGTTAAAATATGTTTATTATGTTTGTAAAGGAGGAGTAGTTTCTTTCACAAATATAGTCACACACGAAACTTCACTAAAACAGAGTAGCAAGTCGTATACATTACAAATGGAATTCTATATTGAACCGTACTATAGAATGTTACCACCCAACGCCGACGCATTTACAAGCCGGACGATATGAATAAAAAATCCATAGGACTATGGAAGATAAAAAACTGTATCACTTGACGTTTGTACCGGTCAAATAAATTAAATTAAATGTTTATTCGCACTTGGTTGCCGTCGGTTTGTGTCGGTGACCACTGGTTGCGTGGTCGACGGTGGTTGCCGGTGGTTCCCTCCTGGTTGCCGTGGCGCCTAGTTCATGGTGTGGTGTCAGGAGGCGGGTTGGTGATCGTGCGGGAGTCGCGCCGCGCGCTCTGTGCCGGTTTGTAAAAGGTTCGCGAATTCTACTTCGAGAATTTGCCGCGCCTGGAACATAAATATTGTTATTGAACACTAAAATAGGGACTATTTTTTAAAAGTTGTAGACTTCAACTATTCTTTTTATTTATCTGCTTTCTCCTCGGAATCAGCTCGTCCAAATAAGTTTCCTAAATTTTTTTCTTCCTTTCCGATACCGTTATTATTATATATTATGATACTTATACTTGTACAGTGGTAACGGAAATTGTATCAATATTATGGGACAAACGTTTTCTTGTATCAGGACGGACAGAGCTCGTGAACGCTAAAATTAAATGACAGTGGGCGGCACACATTACACGTGAACCGATGGCCGTTGGGGCATAAAGGTTCTCGATCAGGCAGATCCCCCACGGTGGGCGATAAACCGGTCACTGTGGGTCGCTATGGGGGAGGCGTAAGTCCAGCAGTCCAGCAGTGGACGTCCTTCGGCTGATATGATGATGATGAGAGCGCGTGATACTGAGTATTCCTCAAACTTAAACGTTTATTCAGTAAGTACACCTGTGATCCGAGAAGCATTTTGACTTTTATGACTGGCAAGAAACTCGGCGGGACTTATTTTTTTCAAAACAATATTCCAGTTCGTCATTAACAGGTATGCAATATTATAGGTAATTAATTCGGTTAAATCTTCCGATATTTGTGACCACTTTCACCGGCCCGATATATCTGGTGGCGACTATACTAGATATACAAGGTACAGGTATTTAATTTAGTTAAAATCTACCTATGAACTTGGAGGGTTCATATAGAGACCGTAACTAGTTTTAAGACCTATCCATGTAATCTAAATATATATAACTCAAAGGTGACTGACTGACATAGTGATCTATCAACGCACAGCCCAAACCACTGGACGGATCGGGCTGAAATTTGGCATGCAGGTAGATGTTGTATGTTATACTGTCCAATATTATGTATTTGTGTGTCTTTTGTGCGGTAAATAAATGTTTTTCTTCTTCTTCTTCTTCTTCTTCATGTTATGACGTAGGCATCCGCTAAGCAAGGATTTTCATCAATTCTACCCCCAAGGAGATAAAATAGGGGATGAAATTTTGTATGAAACTTTGTCAATTTTAAACCGATCGGGCTGAGACTTTGCATGCATAAAGCTAGGTACTTTTCTTAAAAAATAACGCATTTTTATGTAATATGTATAAGATATCTTTTGTAATACTGTTTTGAAAAAATAAGTCCCGCCGAGTTTCTTGCCGGTCATAAAAGTCGAAATGCTTCTCGGGTCAGAGGTAAAAGGTTAGAACCGGTGTAGTTTTTATGTTTTCTTCTTTTGTATGCCCTTGTGGCCTACTTACTGAATAAACGTTTGAGTTGAGTTTGACTATGACGTAGGCATTTGTGGATAAAACGGCATTTTCCGAACAAAAAGCACGCATGAATACAAAACTACGTTTTGAACGATAGTGTGCTAAGAATAACTTAAAAAGAACTTAAATACTTTTTAACGCGAGCGAAGCCGCGGGCATAAGCTAGTTACACATAAACATAATACATGAGTATCACAGTGAATGTACCTGCGTGTTCTGCGTGGGGATCTGCAGCGCGAGCGCCATGCTGTTGGCGTCGAAGTTGTCGTCCAGCGCGATCAGCGCGCCGTGCACGCCGCTCTCCACCAGGTTGTTGGCGTACTCCTGCACCACACATATCCGTCACTAACTCTTCACTGACACAGTCCTCGGACACACATCGGTCACTAACTATTCACTAACAGAGTCCTCAGACGGGCCATTTTATTTAAAGTTGTACATGTACACTCAACTTTCTTTTTTAATTTGGATTTTTTTTGTGTGGTTTCTACTCAGAATCATGAGCTTTTTCGAGTTCGAGCCTGATAGGAGAAAAAATGTGTCTCAAGCTTTTTTATTCCATTCCGTTACTATATTTCATACATTTCATATGGCGGTAACGGAACGGAAGTAATAAAAAATGTAAGAATGTTTTAAGACACTTTTTTTCTCCTTATGATTCTGAGTAGAAACCACACAAAAAAATCCAAATAAAAAAAGTTGAACTATAAATAAAATGGCCCAGACACTCATCGACATTGCATTTCTATAGGGGATGAGCGAGAGGAAGTCCCTGCTCCAATATCTGTTGTCTCTGTTAGGTATACAGCAGTCGCATAAGGACAAAATACGGTGTTGGTAACGAAACATCCAAGAGCTTATACTACGTTAATTAGTCAAAAAGCGAAGCAAGAAATGAGTTACCGACTATTGGTTCTTAAGAAACACTCGCTATGAATCGTTAATTTCTGTTAATAATAGCAATAATAAGGGATAAGTGTTACATGCTAATACTAGTTCTTAAGTGGTTGATTGTTACAAATACTGTGCTATGTTACTGAAGATTGTTAGGTAACAGCAAACATTGAGCCGTTTTCGACAACTTCTAAGAGTTTTATTTTACGTCGGCACTTCATGCCAATTTCAAGGAATTATATAAGTCATTCTAATTTGCAATCGTTCCTTAAAATCTAGATGTAATCGAGGTAAGGGGTCTATGCAGTATGCCTAACGATTTGACCACGAACGCTTCTGACTGGGTCCGGGGGCGGGACAATATTGACGTTTTTAGAAACGATTAGGATGGGCGAAGAAATAGAGGAAGGCCTTTGATCCGCAGTGGGCCATAACCCCCCAGCGCGCGCACGCTGTAGCCCACGCGCTTCAGGCACGCCACGAGTGCAGCGACGTCCTGCAGCACACCTCTGTCAGTACTAGTACCTTGAGGTTGATGGCCAGCAGCCAGCGCTGCAGGCGCTCGTTGCTCCACACGAGCACGTCGCGCGCGCCCAGCTCGGCCGCGCGCCGCCGCTCCTCCAGCGCGCGCACGCTGTAGCCCACGCGCTTCAGGCACGCCACGCCGAAGTGCAGCGACGTCCTGCGGAACACACCAGTATTTGTACACACGCCTCTATGTCCACGTTAAGTTTCGAGGTTCCCAGTTACTACCAACTAGTCGCCTCGTGTTGCTATAAAATAGATTCAACAAAGACACAAACTATATGAGGAAACGCCTATCAACATGTCTCAAATGAGTATCGTCAGCTAGAACACATTTAAGAAGCTCCTCGAGAGCACCAGAGCTAGTCGGATGCACCACATCATGGTGTCATTTGAAATAACAAAACTACATCTAATCTCAGAGTTGTATTTGACGCCTCTTGTTTTAGTCCTAATACAAAACGTGCTATAAGGTCACATCTACCTTTACAACCCGTATTAGTTATATAGCCCACCAAACGAAAACCAAAATTTGCCTGTCAAGGGAAAAAACTCGTGTATAAGCGAATTTTGGCATAGTTGTAAGGAATGGGGTTTTAAACGACATACTAAAAGTACTGATGGGTGGGTGTGAAGCTAACGGGGGGAGGGGGGTGTAAAGGTCCCTTTTTTTCGTTTTTTGCATTAAACTCGTAAACTGTGGCCTATAGCTAAAAATAGTCTGAAACACAAATCATGTACGTAAAATTCTCTACAAAAAAGTTGTAAACATTTTTTCTCCGGGATCAATAAGTTATGAGATATAAAGGGAAATAGTTGACCAATAAAGAAAACAACACATTTGTTTAAGTACGGCACGTATATTCCTATAGATAAAATCTCTAATTATTGTCTAAATCTAAAATATTGTCATCGTATGTATTATTCTTATTTTATTATGCTCAGTTAAGTTAGTATTGCAAGTGGAGAACAGCAGGCAGATTTCCGGTTATCACGGCAACAGAGAGATTCCCAAGATCGAGCGAAGATTCGAGAATGGTTTAATGACAATGCCCCTTTCCCAAAGTTGATCTCGCTTATGTCGCTGTCGACGGGCATCCTGGGATTTTTTTATATACCACAAAGGTGGCAAACAAGCATGCGGCCCGCTTGATGGTAGGCGGTCACCGCAGCCTATGGACGTTTACAATACCGAGTCATCATTCACGCGTTGCCGACCCCGTAAAAACCTCTTAACACCCTTTTTGAAGAACCCCATACTTTTTTTTTATGACAAAGGTGGCAAACGAGCAGACGGATTGCCTGATGGCAAGCAACTACCGTCGCCCATGGGCACTCGCAAACACCAAGGGAGTCACAAGCGAGTTGCCGACCTATAAGTGGGTTGGAGCTCTGGGAACCTTATTCACCATCAGGAACACAACACTATATACCTGAAAGGTAGCAGTGCTATTATGGCTGTGGTCTTCTGTAAGGAGGAGGTACTTCCCCAGTTGGGCTTCTCCAGATTCAAGCGTGATGGTACTTCGCTGTGCCCTATCTCTCATTGTTGGAAGTAGTTTAAGGACATACCCGGGTCCAAAAGTGAAGTGATATGTAGTCCTTTGGGATGACCTCCGCAGGAAGCTCATTCCACAACCAAATTCTAAAGTAAACTGCCACAAATCCTATATATTGGAACCAAAACAATGCAAAGTTTCACAGGCCAGGCAAATCCAGTGATATGAAGCAATCTAAGAAGAACGTGGTTTTATCACTTGCCAGTATGAGCAGTAGCATTAAAATCAATGAGACAGTTACTATTAACCCTCTGACAAGTTTCCAAAGAACTGTTATAGCAAAAAAGAACGAAGAAGATGTTGCAGACCTTTTGACCTATGAACTAACTCCATTCCCCATGGCTCTGTTCTTCGAGGGTGGAATACGAAAGGGGAAGAAGTCATCACTATTTTTAAGAGCATCAATGAGACCAAAATCAGATCTGGCCACTCTTCCTCCTACTAGAGGAGCTTCGAAGCAGCACTCGTTCAGAGTTTATCTACAGGTATCTTTAATCACACACGTTATGTATTATTTTGTCTTCAAAATACAAATATATATTTGACCTAAACTTACTTTGATCTTATTACAATTACAGATACAACAATGGCTCGGCAACCCCCTACAACCAACTCAATGGGGATGGACCAGAGGAGACGATGGCATCCTAAAGCCAGTGACTACCGACGACCCAGTGGCACCTGACTCAATTCTCAAAACCATATTCTGCCGGTGTAAGACCGGATGTGGGAAGCGATGTGGCTGCCGGAAAGCTGGAATTCCCTGCTCCAATGTCTGCGGTGTATGCTCCGGCTCATGCACTAACGGAGCTCTTATCGAAGTAACCGCTGACGATAATGATTATGATAATATTTTAGATTTAGACAATAATTAGGGATTTTATCTTTCAGAATACGTGCCGTACTTAAACTAATGTGTTGTTTTATTTATTGGTCATCTACTTCCCTCTATATCTCATGAGGTATTGATCCCAGAGAAAAAATGTTTATGTCTTTTTTGTAGAGAATTTTACGTACATTATTTGTGTATCAGACTATTTTTAGCTATAGGCCACAGTTTACGAGTTTAATGCAAAAAACTAAAAAAAGGGACCTTTACACCCCCCTCCCTCCGTTAGCTTCACCCCCACCCATTAGTACTTTTAGTATGTCGTTTAAAACCCCATTCCTTACAACTATGCCAAAATTCGCTTATACACGAGTTTTTTCCTCTGAGTTTACTTCGTTTGGTGGACTAATACGCACAAAACAGAAGAAATGGCACAAGCGGTGATTAGTATGGGAACCGATGTCGCCAAAACGCACACCAGCTCACGCACAAACACAACAATTTCTGATAGGTGGAATATATACGTGGGTAATGTATGTAGATACGTAAATGCATATTATAAAAATCATTGTTTGGTGTATATGTATTTAGTATTTTTTTTTTTTATGATTATTGATCATGCCTCTTATAAATTATACAAATAGATAGTACTTAGATGTATTAGATAACAAAATCAGTACTGTAAGAGATCTCGAAATTAAACCAAAAATAAAGAGTATTGTATGATTTAGGTAAAAGAAAAAAAAAGGAAAGGGAAGTATTAAAACATTGTTAGGATGATTTTGAATATAATAATGTATACACTGGAAATATTTTTCTAAAGTAAGATGTGACATATAGGTACAATATAGTTAATTGAATTAGGTAAACGTTACTTACATCAAGGTTGTTATTCAATATTTTTTAACGGAAAAAGGGGGTAACTAATTACATAATAACTGACCCCGCCTCATCACGGAAAGCCCCTGTTTCAGTATCCTTTATTAAGAAGTGTACTACAACACTACATGGAAATCAGACTGTAGAAATATTTTGAACATATTTTTGAAATTTATATTCATCATCATCTTCCTTGAGTTGTACCGGCATTTTTCCACGGATTACGGACAAACTAACCAAGAGAGTTGGCGTAGGTACTAGGTTTTACAAAAGAGACTGCCATCTGACCTTCCAACCGAAGGTAAACTAGGCCTTATTGGGATTAGTCCTATTCCCTCACTGAAAAGCGCCTGATCAAATGATATTTCGTACATAAGTTCCAACAAACTCATCGATACAAGCAATACTTTGAAACCTCATTCATATGGATAAATATAATAATTGCGTACTTTAATCGTAAAAAAATATTAATACAATTAAAACTTATGGGCCACCTAAACAAATATCGATATTCAGAAACTCGGACATTTTCCTCGCACTAGTTCGAGTAGCGTACCACAATTGACATGTTCGAGAATGTTCTGCTGTTAAATGCTAGTTGGATTTCAACCTTATTTCTTAAGAGTAAAGTTGGAATTTATATTACGCGTACAAAAATGTTTTTCCGAAGGAGAAATATGTCAATAAATTATTAAAATAATAATGAAATAAGATTAACTGATAGTAAATGATACCTTCGTGATCAAAATTTCAACTCGATCTTTGGTTTACGTTCTCTAAAATAGGGAAATAAGCCATATTTCTATAATTATTGTCACTTTTCCTGCTGATCAGTTTTCCGCTCGTGACTAACTGAGCGCAGTCTGTGGTACGACTGCGCGCTTCTGCGCGCACTGTTACAACGCGCGCCACGCCCATAATACACTTCTATAGTTTTTATTTTTCTGTGGTTATACGATTCTTCATTAGCACTGCCATCCTATATCCCTAATAATGTCAAATATTGTTAAACTATACAATACAGTGGAAGTGCCTAAAGACGACGTAGAGTTTCACCGCATAGTATGACATAAAAAATCGGGAGGAAGGCACTTGACATTGCTCCGAGGAACATTTGGTAAGGCTTCAGCATGCCATCTTGTAGTGCGTGTTCTTGTTATCATTAACATAATTATGTCGTCTGTGCATGACGCACCTCTTTTTATATTATTTTTACTTTTTCTACTATTTGTACTTTTGTTTCAGATATTGTTCCAAATGTATGTAATTCGTTGGTTTTTTCCTGATTTATCATTTTTAGTTTTATTAGCCGCCGAATAAACCACATCATCCTAAACCAGTGCCTATGATTTCCACCACCAACATTTGTGGTCCTTCGAACCCGATATGAACCAGTGACTTAATTATGGATGAAATCCGGGGATGTTGAGCGCTGGCCGCTGCTCGCGCGCCTCCACCTACAGCGAGCGTTCTAGTGATCGGATCGGATCGAATTTGGAGCACGTCTGAAAGGCACAGTCATGGCGAGTCGCAACGTGGACACAAGTGGACATATCCGGTGGTATGTCCTTAAACTACGTCAAACAATGAGAGGTAGTCCACAGCGAAGTACCATCACGCTTGAGTCTGCAGAAGCCCAACTGGAGAAGTACCTCCTCCTTACAGAACATCACAGCCATAAGCACTGCTACCTTTCAGGTATGTAGTGTTGTGTTCCTGATGGCAAGGTTCCCAGAGAAGGAACTTTTAGGGTAGACAACGCGCATATGAATCCTCTGGAGTTGCAGGCGGTCGACACTATACTAAAACTAGCACTAGGCACTGACCTGTGGAAGCTGTCGACCATCTTGAGCTGCGTGCGCAGGTCCCGCTTGGTGAGGTGTTCCAGCATCCTCGCGTCCACTAGACACTCCATGAACGTCGTGCGGTATTGAGGTAACCCTGCAACAGTTACGTGCTGTTTAACACGTTGGCTGTCTGTAAGTGACATGTTTACAGGTCACAGGAAATAAAAAAATACGCGACGCCTGTAGGCGTATCTAGAGTTGATTGTGACGCAGTGTGTTGCCAGTGATGACTAATGGTGCTGAAACGTGGTCGCTTACTATGGGCTTCATAAGAAGGCTTAAAGTCACCTAAAGAGCAATGAAGAGGGCTGTTGGGAGTGTCTTTGCGTGATCGCATCAGGCCCGGTATCGCGAACATCGAAGTTCGTATATTTCTAGCATCTTTCTTTTTTAGTACAATTAAGGCATCATGAGAGTGACAGGGACAATCGTCCGAAATTTACGAATATCGTGTTTCGCGGTAGCGCCGCAGGAATGATTTCATCCGCAGTAGAACCAAAGTTACCGATATAGGTCTCCGGATCGTCATATTAAAGTGGCAGTGGGCGGAGAACATAGTGTAGTGGCCGGTGGGGCGAAAAGGTTCTGGAGTGGCGACCACGAACTGGAAGACGCAGTACGCAGGCCTCTCACAATGTGGACCGACGATCTAGTGAGGGTCGCGGGATGCCACTGGATGTGGAAGGCGCAGGACGTGTTTTTTTGAGTCGTTTTGGGGGAGGCCTATGTCCAGCAGTGGACATCTGCTGACATGATGACAAACGAAATTCTGGAGTGTAATTTCTTGGCCGGTTGGTGGCCAGTGGCCGGTCGGTGGCCGGCGACGTACCCAGCGACGGCAGCCACACGTTGCCGATCCACTCGTGGTTCATGTCCCCGAAGGCCAGCGCCGCGCACGCGGTGCCGCGCGGCGCCGACGGCGACGTCAGCGACACCATCTCCTGGATGGCCAGCCGCAGCTTCAGCCGGTGCAGCGGGTTGCTGATGCCTGGGGGAATTATTGTTCATCCAAAGTTACAATTTCATTTGGAATAATTCGGAATTTCAATACAATTTGCAAGTGTAACAGTTATTTTTTTATTCAAGGGAGCAAAGATAGTTTTGGACCCGGGTATGTCCTTAAACTACGTCCAACAATGAGAGGTAGGGCACAGCGTTGACCATCACGCTTGAATCTGGGGCAGCCCAACTGGGGAAGTACCTCCTCCTTACAGAAGACCACAGCCATAATAGCACTGCTACCTTTCAGGTATGTAGTGTTGTGTTCCTGATGGTGAGTAAGGTTCCCAGAGCTTCAACCCCCCTTAAAGGCCGGCAACGCACTTGTGACTTCTGGTGTTGCGAGTGCCCATGGGCAACGGTAATTGCTTAACACCAGGCAATCCGTCTGCTGGTTTGCCGCCTATGTCATAAAAAAAAAAAATAGTGTTTCCCTCATCATGGTGATTTTAATTAAGTCCAGAGCTGGTGAAATACGGCACGAGAAGGGAATATACACTTTGTTGTCGAGTGAAACAAATTTTTCACCTTACTAACGCGAGGAAAATACTAACTCAATCATTTAAAATTTACTCCAAATTATTAGTATCAATCTCATGATATAAAACAACTAAAAACGGATTAAAACGCGTATACTAATTTAAACTTCATCCCGACTTTTCGAACCCTTTAGCAGCGTTCGTGGTCATCGGGTGGACCGAACGTCGGGATGAAGTTTAGTATACGCGATTTAATCCGTTTTTAGTTGTTTTATTTCATGAGTAATTATTGCGGCAACCGAAGACAATATTATTATCAATCTTTTATTATTCATAATGATCATATAAAATTACATCCAAAGCGTGCTAATGGCACGTTTCGAATGTAATTTTTAAAGAATAAAAACGGTTTTTCCGGGGCCAGGGTCGCGGGAATGTGGTCGTTAGTTAAATCATTGTGGGACCTTACTCCGACAGTTTATGTAAGTTAGCCTTACCGATCTCCCGCTGTATCTCCTGGTCGGACAGCGCGGACATGATGGCGCCGCTCTTGACGTTGGCGCGGCAGGCGGCCACGTACCAGGCCGGCATGCCCACCCACAGCTCCAGCCACGCCACCACGGTGGGCCCGTTCCACAGCGCGAACGGCGTGCCCGCGCGCATCGCCTCCGCCAGCAGCTCGTGCCGGTAGTCGCGGTCTCTGTCGCCCCCACACAATGGTACATTACATCAGGCGCCGGGAAAAGGAAGATTTCCGGTCAAGTGGGTATATACCGGATAGTGATACGAGGCCGGGAATCCGTTTTCACGACGAGGCATGTATAGCGCTTTTCTCAAATATACAATGAAATAAAAGAAGTGCTTCAAAAAATGAAATTTGCAAAATCACAACTAATAATGAAATCGAAATGTATTAAAAATTAACATCAGCTGTTTGCTATGACACCCGCCATCTTTGCCTCTGTATGGATAATTGTCGATAAAAAAGGTACTACGGCCTAGGCCTGCAAAATCATATGAAATTCCATTTTCGTCCCCTTCAGTTGCCGCGCCCAAAAAACCATACTTCCGAGTCTATTATAAGGAATGTAAAGACAATATTTCATTGCATGTTTGAGAAATAGTACATTACTGCAGCCGCCGAGAAACAGTGAGTTGCAGGCTGAGTATGAATAGTATACGAAGCCTGCAAGCCCCTTTCATGGGACCCTAGACATGTATAGTGCTTTTCTCAAACTAATGCATCACTCAAGTAATAAATCTTTAATATCGAAGGTTGCGTGTTCAAACCCGATAAATCGATATAATATTTCATTGACGTAACAATCTTACGTAATTCGCGTATGGTACTAAATTCAAAATCCCATTTACTTGACTTATCGGGTTTGACCACGAAACCCTCGATATGGTATAATTTAAACACGGTGCCATCGTATGCATACCTACTGCCAATTTTAGGCATGCTTAACTACATTTTCACTTAATTTATTTGAACTTAATAGGTATTAACGCGAATATATTTTTGGTCCGATAAAGTTCGGACCTATTAAGAAACAGTTGCTTAACCTACAGGCGCTATGTTTATATTGAAATAAAATAAACATTATTTCATGAAAAGATGCCGGTTTGATAATCTTGTATAGGTGAAAAACTTTAAAAAGTCACCATGTCGGTGTAGTTGTGCGGAGAATTAATATGGAACTTACGTCAAATTTTGTACAGACACGTTACTACTACATAGATCAGGTGCTTTAGCTAAGTTTTTCACCTATATCACGTTTTTTATAACACCCAGTAGTTGTAAAATCGTTTTTGTAGCTGTAAAACCGGTTTCCCTACACAAGGGTCAACCGGTTGACCGCTCCGCCCGGCACTCACTTGGTCTTGTTGCGCGCGTAGTCCTGCACGGGCGGCGCGGGCGCGTCGGCGTCGTCGGCCAGCGCCGCCAGCCCCAGCGACGACGCCGACGACAGCGAGCGCGCCTGCCCCGGCTGCTGCATCTGGAGGGGAGGTTTATTAAAAATAACTTTGTCATTCTCATTCGACATCTGACGTGTTTTTTATACAACGACGGCGGCAAACAAGCATATGGCCCACCTGATGGTAAGCAGTTCCCGTAGCCTATGAACGCCTGCTACTGCAGAGGATTCACATGCGCGTTGCCTGCACTAAAAGTTGTTGGAGCTCTGGGAACCTTACCATCAGAACATAACACTACATATGTGAAAGATAGCAGTGCTATTATGGCTGTGTCTTCTGTAAGTAGAAGGTACTTCCCCAGTTAAGCTTCTCCAGACTCAAGCGTGATGATACAACGCTGTGCCCTACCTTTCATTGTTGGACGTAGTTTAAGAACAGCCCGGGTCCAAAATATGGAAAAGGCTGTAATCCAAATCCAAATAGATTTATAAGTACATATACAGTACGTGTTACTCTGCCTTGGATGAGACTCATCTTACATGACTCTCTTTATATGGACTACAATACTACCCACATTTAATCTACACCTACATCTCCATTAAAATCAATCAATGCTGTCGCCAACTCGCCTGCCAGGCTTGGCGACTATCGCAACTCCCCAACATCTATCTCTTTTTTTTGTTTTTGACTTTTACCTGACTTAGGCTCTATGACCGTTTCGGCACGTTAGAGCGATCGGACTGTTTGGGGGAAGGTAGCCTGGGGAAAATCTAGGACCCTTCCGCAGACTTGACTTGTACTACTGGAATACTCCTACCGAGTTTTCGCTTCTAGCGAGATCGGTTGAGGCGTCTCAAACGAATCTGACTGAGACCTATGTCCAGCAGTAAATGAACAACACTTACCGGCATCCCAGCCTTCTCCTTCTTGCTAAAGAACCTCCCGAGCGAGCTCTTGATGCCCCTCTTCTTCTGCTGATGCATGGACGCAATGGAAACGGCGGAGGCGGCGGCCGCCACGCCGCGCGGCAGGCCGGGCGAGGCGCCGCCCCACGCCGCGAGCCCGCCAAGCGACTCTTGGCTCGAGCTGCTGGGAACACTGACATTTAGAGGCCTGGAAATGATAAAAGGTATGCACTAATTGTGGGAAGTGGTAACTGACTTGCGACCAGACAAAAAAAATGTAGGGGAAAATCGGCTTATATTTGGGAATTCGGTGCACTATCAATGTGTTTAATTATTTGTATATCATATATGAGTGAATCAACTATTTGTTGTTGTTATTCTATCCGGTCAGCCAGGAGACAACTGAAACATAGTTATTTAGAAGAAATAAGGGCACCGCGTTCTACGGACACGCAGCTACCACAAATATGCATGTTTTGTTTATTTAGATGTCATCAAACTGTGGTTTTAAGAGTGACCCAGGGAACGAAACCATGGCAGCGAGGGGCATAAAATATGTAGTTTATTCAGCCATATACCGTTGGTTGAGTACCCAGAACACAAGTCTTCTTGAGCTTATCGTGGGACTCAATCAAATTGTGCTAGGTGGCTCTGTAATGTTTATTTATTTAATATTAATTTTATTATTTTACACATTTATTTATTTATATCACAAATACATTTAATAGCATTACAGCTAAGCGCCAATACGATGTAAGATACATAGGTATAAAAATAGATTGCATTATTTACATATCTCGCTGTAGAAGCAAGCTATACAATCGATGCTTGCAACCGGGTTGACAGCAATTTATCGCTTGCGATTTCACCAAAGCAAGCTCAACGTAAGATAATCATGCTATAGATATCACCGAATTACCAAAGTATCAATAAGGCCCTATAATCACGTCGATTAAGCAGTTTAGCGCAATCATTAACCAAAGTGACCCTGTCATTTCCTTTAGCGTCACTAGCATTTTCTAGCATGACATGTTTAGAAAAATACACATATATTTTAATCTTTTACGGAATTGGTTAAATTAAGCATTTTCGCAGACATGCACTACAATGTAGACTTTATGTTCCTTATAAGGCTTCAAAGTATGTCGTTGCAGGTTTGGCTAAACGAGAGGCACGAGATGTCCTCTTTTTTAATTGCCATTCTACATGAATGACACAGCAATTTTTTTGGTGTGTTTTGGCTAGTTTACATTTAGTTATTCAAAAAGTAAAACTTATTTTTTGTATTGTAGTGCATATTTAAGAAAAAAACATTTAATTAATTAATAATTTATAGAACAAAAACACTAGTCTAGTGACCAGCACGCTAGCGCCATTTTACGTTCTAGATTAAGAGAGAAATAGACAATAGCTTTTTTGGGAGTCTGACTCCTGCTAGCTAACCATAAAATACTTCTTAACCTATACGAATCAAAAATATTTGTAACTAAAAGTGTCTATGAAGGGTTATGTTTGACTGATATAAAACTTTAGACTAACAACTAAAAAAAATGGAATTACTAAGGTACTTATAGCCGATAGCGTCTACAGCAGGAAAGGGTCACACTAAATCCAGTAAACTTGACATACCCATCCGATGGTGCAACATTTTACCGCTGGTAGTCGAAAAATAATTAGACATCTTAGTAATTCCATTTTATTTCGTCGTATTAGCAATACCGTAATTTATAATTTTAGTTTTGTTCGTAAAGCTTTACAGAAAAGTGTAACGTTTTTTATAAAATCGAAACAAAAATACATTTTTGCTGTTGTAATATTACAAGAACTAAATTAACATTACAGTGTGAAAACCATAAAACAATTAAGGCCAATTTTTATTTATATCGATTTTTTCCTTCGCGTGCGTAAATTTCACTTTTTAAGGCACTTGCTATGAAAAATTATGTTCGATACTCGTGTAAAAACTTCTTTAAGACTCGGGTGATTGTCACCCTCGTTTCACTCAGGCTCCAACGTTCACCCTCGTCGAAAAAAAAATTTTTCACTAGAATCGAAATGTACTATTTTCCGAGAAACGGCTCTATAACAAAAGTGTATTGTGAAAATAAGTTACTCGTATATTTTAGGCTACACATCATCTTAAATAAAGATATTACTTTACTATACTTTTAAACGGCCATTTAACTAACTAACCGGATAACCGGACTGTCAAATTGCAAATATCTGTCAAAACTCATTAAATATAACTGGCAGATTTGACTAAATTTGGATGATGAAACAGATAATTGTCCATCCCTGTATAAACATTCGACTTGATACATATTTTATGAGGCACGTAACTAAACAGTGTATCCGGACAGTCGCAGATGGCGCTAGCGAGCTGGCCGTCGGACCGGCTCGGTCGGGTCCGGTTTCGTCGGGCGGACGAGATCGGCGCGACCGGTATAGGAAAGACGGTGCACCTGTGTATCGGGATCCGCGTCATTGATCCTGACATTATTGAAGTCCTGGCAGCGTGCGAGATACAACATGGTAATTAAAACTTATATATTATCAAATTCATCAATTAACAGCTATTAAGTAGTGACTGTTAATTCGACACATTCCTTGAAAAAGGTTAAGTAGCAAAATGAGAGGCGCAGCTTGAAATATGTTTTACTTTTTATTATGTGAATACGTCGAACTACTAATCACCTGTATATTAATAATGGCCATTTTAGTCTACCGACTATTATTATTACCCGATTCGTCTTCATTTGCAAACTAGTGGAATGTGGATTTGCGGAGAACATTGTAATTAAATGTCTATGAAAATCATCTAAAAACACAACAACTCCTTTTTATCCTTGGATAAAAACGACTTGTTGTATTTTTTTTTATAGTTTTATGCTCGGTTTTATCCTTGGATAAAATCTCGGTTATGGGTATAAACCGGTTTCTTGAAACCGGTTAATATTTGGGTTAAAACGATAAACCGGTTTCTATATTCATATAAAAACCGGTGCCTCGGTTTAACCTAAATATTAACCGGTTTCATATCAATGGACGATAAAACCGACACGCCGTCGAGCGGCGGCTTTGTCAGCGGCGACTCCGCGCCCTCGGCCGGCACGCCGTGCTCGCTCACTGCGCCAGATCATGTACTCACGAGTCGTAGGGAGCGGGGTAGTGCGTGCGCAGCCGGTCCCGCTCGGCGTGCAGCGCGCGCGCCGCTCGCTCGAGGCGCAGCGAGCGCGCCGTCAGCGGCGACTCCGCGCCCTCGGCCGGCACGCCGTGCTCGCACACTGCGACAGATCATGTACTCACGAGTCGTAGGGAGCGGGGTAGTGCGTGCGCAGCCGGTCCCGCTCGGCGTGCAGCGCGCGCGCCGCTCGCTCGAGGCGCAGCGAGCGCGCCGTCAGCGGCGACTCCGCGCCCTCGGCCGGCACGCCGTGCTCGCACACTGCGACAGATCATGTACTCACGAGTCGTAGGGAGCGGGGTAGTGCGTGCGCAGCCGGTCCCGCTCGGCGTGCAGCGCGCGCGCCGCTCGCTCGAGGCGCAGCGAGCGCGCCGTCAGCGGCGACTCCGCGCCCTCGGCCGCCACGCCGTCCTCGCACAGCTGCAACTGTTCACCGTGTTATTATTGAACGTTGCGACGATCGGTAGCCTCTAGTACTTGGAAACATAGTCACCCTATATAGCAGCCTACTAATCAAAATACTGTTTAATAAATTTAAATAGATTACTGCTACAGAAAAATTGACCAGGCCCTCTGGGTTCCGAGGCAGGCTAACGCGAAATATTTGCTACAAAATATTTAATTTGTTCTTAACTCTACGATAATTTTGGTAATCACAATAGACAACGTGCAGTATTAAAATTTTTAGCTTTCATAGTATCTACGTAAAATATGGCTCCAGTATGTCAAGAATTTACATTTACAGCGAAAAAATGTGTACATATGTGTGGCTACATATTGACGTCACATATATTAGTAGTGATACCAAATCTGCGGTTTATAAGTACGGATTATTTAATAACACTGGCGACACAGCTCTTGTTCGTCACTTTTAGCGTCTGTCATGTCCGTTAGGTCTTATTCTCAGTGGTGATTGGCGTTTTAACAGAACTTCCGGTTGTGTCTCCAAAATGGTGAAGTCGTTTTGAGATTTTTTTTTTTTTTTATCGTATTTTGTGTGTAATATTGATAGCATATTATATATATTATGTTATGGAGTGATCTAATCCAGTATTGTGCAGCTAATGAAGAATTGATATCAAAACGCGTTTCACCACTATTTGGTCAACACCTGGTAGTCCCTGGGCCGCGGCCGGCTCGTGGCTTTTTGTAAAATCCAGCTACCACTTTACGAAACGCAAGACCTACTACCGTACACTGGCATGTCTAAGAGAAAACTTGTTATGTTATTCGATTGAATAGCTATCACAGATACAATTTTTTAAAACGGCGTTATTAGGTTTCATATTTTATTTCATATTTTTGGACAGTCGTTTTAATTTAATGTTATTTTAGCCATTTAACTGCATAAAAGCAACATATTTGCACGTTGTCTATTCTGATTTGCCAGTTAAAAAATTCAGAATACGGTTAGGCCTGTTTGTGAACTTCAGGACTCCTGGGGGTTGTACCTAAAGATGATTGCGCAAATATTTGATACACACTCACGGACAGTGTCCTGAGCATTATGGACGGATAGAAAAAAAGCGAATGAAAAAAAAGTTACATTTGGGATAAGACGACAATAAACGGATATGTTGAAATTTACGTGGCTAAGGGATTACTACTATTGGTCTAAAATAGAAAGAGATTACAGATATGAAACTAAGATATAAGAAGACTTCAATGTTTCAATAGGATACATGCGATGAATATAATACAATATACTTAACGGGGAACGTCAGGTATAATCTACTACCTATGTATATGCATATAAAAGTATATGTCAGTATTGTATCGTACAAAGACTACAATTTACATATATTAATATCAACATTATACACATTACACATGAATACTGAATATCATAACGGGAAGTTTCAAAGTAGTGTATACCTAATAAGCGTGACTTGTAAAAAAGTTAAATTATGTCCGTTTTGTGACGATAAGTAAACGTGAAATCTGTATGGAACGTATAGAAATTATTTTTTTATTTTTTTGCATTGATTATACTTTATGAAACGAACACTACACAAAGTATTTATAGAAATTATATGCTTAACAAGCATTACAAAACTGCCATAATTTATTTTTTCTAAAAGTCACGCTAACAGGCTACACATTTTTACCTAATAAGTAATATACATTTTTGTAAATATGGTTTACAAAAGAATTAACACGGCTTTATTTTTAAAATTAACAACCGATTTCAAATCACGTATAATTCTTATATTTACATGTCTTCAGGACCTAAAGATTTTGAAGTCAGTTGTTTTGTTTATTTTAATAACTTAGGTATACCATATAAAAGCTTCGCTTAACTACTTTTCAAAGCAGTGCTGTTGCGTTGTCAAAGCGTATTTGATTACTCAAGTTTAGATATACTCGTACATATATTACGATATGAAAGATAATTTAGATATGGTCAACTGCACAAAAATGTATCAGTATATAAGACTAATACTGGGTGAAATCAAAATGGTAATATAAAGTTTTGTTTTCTGAATCTATTCATGATTACGATTAACTTTTACTAAGGAGTCATAACTGAAAAATCAGTTAAAAAATGACCTGCCCATACTAACAACTACATTTAGCTAGCAGCTAGTATGAGAAGGCCTCTTTTTTTAACCGATTTTCCGGTTGTGATACCATAGTAAAATTTGAGCGAAATTACGAATAGATCCAGAAAATATATTTTTGGATCTGGATTTCCATAATACCATTTCACCTGGTATTATGGAAATCCAGAAGTATCAGTTGGCCGCTTTGGATTCAATAGAACGCCGAGCTCGCAGACTCATTGGCGATCCTAAATTAGTGAGTGTAAGGTTGCAGAGCCTTGAGCATCGCCGCAAGGTTGCTAGTTTGTCTGTGTTTTACAGGATACATTTTGGAGAGTGTGCTCAGGAATTGCACGATTTAATTCCGCCATCTCCGTTCCATCACCGGACGTCCAGGCGAGGGGAGCAGTTTCATCCTTACGTTGTGAATATTCCATTCATTCGCACGAAGCGATTCGCTTCTACCTTCCTAATGCGGACTGCTAAGGAATGGAATTCGCTCCTTCGTCTGTATTCCCGGCAAGATATAATTTGGGTCTCTTCAAGTCAAGAGTGAATAGGCTGTTACTGAACCAGCGTGCTACACCTTCGACCTCGTCGTCACTTACCATCAGGTGCGACTGAGGTCAAACGTTGGTCAGTCTTGCATAAAAAAAAAAAAAAAAAAAAAAAAAAAGAACCAATACATATATAAATTAATACAGTATTTATACATACGGACTTATTTTACTTATGAAAAATGTACAAGGCATATATTTCATTACTAATAGCTAGTGATCGTATCGAGAATGCAATTTGGTGTTAGCGACCTCAAACGTTATACTTAACGTGGATGTGACTCGGGATAACCCGGGTTTTTGGGACAGTGATTACTGTTAGCAATTCATAACTTTAGTCGCGGGTTAAGCTATATATTGACAAAATGAAAATGTTCGTTATATATAATAGGTTATTTAAACAAGTTACCACTTTTTTATCTACCTTCTTTACTAATAATAGTGGGTTGTAAGTCATATCCATGTTAAGATAAAATCTCAGGATATTGCGTCCTACATCCGATCACTGCTTATGACATATTAAGAGCAAATGGCGAGTGACAGGTATAGCCCTGATTTAGCGAGCACATGTGTGATATTGATAGAATAAGTAAGCTAAACTATACACATATATTAAATATTAACATATTATGTATGTAAGCTATAAACTAGAATATTTGACTATTTATTACATATTTAGCTAATTCTAAATACAGTTTGTGTTCACGCGGCAAACAAGGACGCATATCACATATATAGTCGGTGAAGCTGATTCGTGAAGGTGCACTGCAATACACAAGTTACACAGTAAAAACACAACGGTGCAAAGTCACACACTTGAAATCAACCTAGTGTTATTTTCATAATTAATTCTATTTCCAAATCCAGATGTTACTTAGATTTTAACTTTATTTTATTTATGAAAACTATATATTTAAATAGGTAAACTCGTTACATAAGTTAAACAACAAACCGGTTTTATTATCACCTGAACCGGTTATTTTTCCAACACTAGATAATTTGGTTTTATATTTGAAAATTATGTATGTACGCATAATTAAGTACTTTAAGATTTGATGTATAACTGTTTAGAAAAAATAAGTCCCACTGAGTTTTGCTGAGAGGTTAGGGTTAGAACCAGTGGTAGATTATTTTTTTGATGTTCACAAATGCATTGTAATGTGCCTTAATTGAAACAATAACGATCTTTTATCTCCTATCTTTGTTTTATCGGTTTTGCAACCTTAAAACCGAAATCCCCCAGTCGCGAGTTAGACACTCTCGTTAGTGCATTTTGTTCCATTTCACCTTTATTTATAAACATTGTGTTTTTCTGACTTTGCAACGTTGCATCTTTTCAGAAACTCGGACACGCCAAACAATAGCGTCGGACAAAGCGGCGGCAACAGACCTGGCTGGACGGCAGGCTCTCGGATGACGGCGGCGTGCGGTAGTGCGCGTGCGCCGGGGACATGGAGGCCGGCGCCTGCGGCACCAGCACACGTGAGCGGTGGAGCGGGCGGGCAGCGGGGCGAGCAGCGGAGCGGCGAGCGTCCAAAAGAATTGAGCGGCCGCTGCCTTACGTTGGCGTTTGTTTAACATGTACGCCGCACGCTCGGCCCCGCTGCATGCCCAACTCGAGCTTCCGCTCAGACTTTATACGTACACTCCCGTGATCAACATTCGAAAGTGCATACATAGATTGGGAACAACATGTTGATTGAATCAGTTTTTATAATGACAAATAAATTAATTTTCAATAATTGTACCATGGAAATACACTGCTTGTTTCATACATCAGAAATAAATACATTGTCAAATGGGCATTTTCATGTTAACTAGTACCTTAAGTTACGTCTCGTCAAAATAGAAAGTCTCGTAAAAATTGTAAACCGTTAAATGAAAATGCCGCAATACGATAAAATGGTTTTAAAATCAATGGTATTCGCGAAACACTAATGTAAACAAATTTAGAAGAACCCTTTATTATTTAATTAACAAATAATAGTTCAGACTTTTATCTAACGATTATTCTAAACCAGACACCGACACAATAGGTGACCGAAATATCATTAAGAAAACGTTCCATTTTTCTAAAATCATATTACAGCTCAACATTTTTAGCCTCGATCAAATTATCCATAATATACGACTAACCAGAATGGGAAACCGGTAATTATACATATTAACCGGTTTCCCAAACAGGAACCAAATGGGAAACCGGTTTATATGTAAATTGTCCGGTGTCCCGTCGATGAGAATCAGTGGGAAACCGGTTTATATGTAAATTAACCGGTTTGCCTGCAGTGAGAGCCGGTCCTTACCGTGTGGTACTTGTGGATGGGCGCGAGGTGCGGGCGCGACGGCGACGCGGCCGGCGGCGGCGACTCCCCGCGCCGCGACAACACGTTCATGTGCTCGTAGCTGCCCACCTGCTGGCGAGCGCGGCCGTTACTGACCCACTAGTGACCCCATGGCGACATGCGGTGGTGCAATATTGGAATATTGCAAACATCCGTAGATTCTTGTTTTATTTATTTCATCATCATTACAGCCTTAAAACATCCCCCAAGTCCTCCCCCAAATATGACTTGTATTGGGATCTATGGCTGCGTTTTAGCTGTTTTTTTCATTTGTCGTCTTATACGACACCCGGGGGAGGAGATAATTTATTTACACAGAAACCAAAATACACTTCAGTCTTTTTTAAACTTGGCCGCCGCATAACAGTTTGTAGGCGAAAGGAAACACTCTTTATATTATATCTAATTATGGCTTTTTTGTAGATAGACAGACTACAGCCATATTTTTCTTAATATTAATGAAACACATAACTTCGTCGTCAATATTTGTACAAATATTGATTTACATTATACGTAATGACGTGAAAATCAACAAACTAAAAAAAAAATCGTAAAAGTTGATCAGGTTAATGAGGATAATTAGAATTAGGAGGTTTATAATTGATTCGCTAATTTACTTATATTTTAACACTGTTTGTTTCTTAATAAATCTATATCTATATATATATATATATGAATGAAATGCGTTTGTTAGTTACCCATAAACTCGACAATCGCTGAACCAATGATAATTGATGATTTTGTGATGATTAAAAACAGTGATTCTTTATTCCCATACAAATTCTTCCCACCTGTCAATCATTGACATTCCAATTTATAACCATAGACGTAATAAGATAAAAAGAGAAGTTCCGGGTGTTACGAAGTTCAACGGGTCATCTAGTAAAAAAAAAATTGTATGTAACTGACCCGGGACTCTAGCTCCTCGGCCCTCGCCTCGGTGCTCTGCTTCTCCTCCTGGATCAGCCTGATCTCCGTGTTGATGGCGTCCAGTTGCTCCTGCAGCATCAGCGCGAGCGCCGCCGCGTCCGTGTGGCCGCCCTCGACGCCGCCGTCTGACTCGTCGTTCTGGGGAAGGAGAAAACCCTCAAACCATGGACGGAGAAAGAATGAACGAAAACTCAAAACTATCGTGAGATTGAAACATATTAATTGTATAAAAGCGGGTAACTCACGTTTTATAAGTCGAATATTGCTCGACATGTTTCACTCCGTAACGTCGTAACGTCAGTCTGCGTCGGTTAGCCAACGCGAATGGCTCATGATTATGCTCCTCGTTACGGAGTGAAACATGTCGAGCAATATTCGACTTATAAAACGTGAGTTACCCGCTTTTATACAATTAATATAATGAACGAAAACAATGATGGAAATATAAATGTGAGTGAAACTGTATTATTCATTGATTGAAAATTGTTATTTATTTCGTAGTAGGTACCACAAAAATGCATATTTAAATACCTAAGAAATACTTGATTTTAAGGACCGGTTTCGAAACCGGTTCGAGAAAAAAAACCCAAAATATTTTGAATAGACTTCATGATCCCAATGACCCCAATAGTCTACTGACGTTTAATGCATTTCCTCCCTTCCTCGACTTTACATGGACAATATGTAAAGTCGAGGAAATACGCATATTCCAGATATTAAAAAAAAAAAAGTTGTGATTGGTCCATCAAAGTTCTGGTTGGCTAAAATAAAATGTCAAACTTCAAACCTCAGTCCAATATTAGGCGATGTCAAACTAGACTTGAAGGACACTTTTTTAGACTCCGCCTTCTGAAGAAATATTTTTGTGTGGTCTTTATGCAGACTTAATTCCTCATTTAGGCATATTCTCACTCAATAATGTTATAATGTTCAAACTCCATAATTCCCTATATTTTCAATTCCGTCAAAGTAGTAAGAGTTCTACATTGACGGAAATGAATATATACCGGTTTCCTTTTACCGGTTCTGTATACGGTGAATTCGTATAATTTAGTTCTTAAAATGAACTCTAATTATAGTGAATTCAGAAATACTCGCGATCCATTTTTTTTCTAAAATTATTCAAATCAAAACCGGTTTCCCTGTATAATGTTTTGTTGATTTCCCGACTGACCTCCGCGTCGCTGGACACGTCGAAGCCCTGCTGCACATTTCCCATCACGTGAGCCTGCTGGAGCTTTTCCCACGAGCCATCCAACTGAAAATAACACGACGATAACTATACATACACACTATAAATAAATATCTCAGGACATCCTTACACAAATTGACTGAGTCCCACAGTAAGCACAAGAAGCCTTGTGTTGTGGGTACTCAGCCAACGATATATAAGGAGTGTCTTTCTTTTGGTTAATAAAGCTTGTTTTTGTATGGTTTTCTTTGGGAAATAAAGAAATAAGCCTTTTTGAAAAGACACTTCTCATACGTATGTACAAATGCTTAAATACATAGAAACACCCATGACTCAGGAACAAATATGTGTTCTCATTACACAAATAAATGCCCTTACTGGGATTTGAACCCAGAACCGTCGGATTCATGAGTAGGCTCACTTCCTATTAGGCCAGATCTGTCGTCAAACTATGTCGTCTGACTATAGACTAGATGTTTAAAAAAACCGGCCAAGTGCGTGGCAGACTCGCGCACCGAGGGTTCCGTACAAACCTAGTTATATAAGTAAAAGCTAAAAATGTATACTTTACGCAATTATTCCTATATCTGCGTTTAAGACTATGCTTCGTACCAAATTTCAAGATTCTTCAGCTCATGAGAAATAGCCTGTAGGTTTTGATTCCCTTGCGAGTGTCAAAGATTAGGAGCATAAACGTCTGTATCTTTTGATTGCACTGTCTAAGAAGGTTGATATTTTCACAGCTCTAAGGGACAATATACCTGAGTATTTTATTAATTTCAGCTTGATACTGCCACGCGTTCCCGAGAAAAGGGTGGAAACTTCTGGATGAAATTCAAATTTGTGTACGCGATATAGTCCGTTTTATTTCAGAATCTTTTTATAAAAAAAAACTGGATAGAAAAATGCAGCACAACAGTATACCCTCGTCAGGCCCACGGGCCTACCTGTAGTACTAATTATTATAATGAAATTTGAATTTTATACAATTGGAACAGAGTTGAATTTCACTTGTTTCCTTCGATTTTGACATAAAAGAAATTCTACTTTATTTCCTAAACTATAAAGAACAAATTCGAGTAGGATATTATTTGTATGGTGGGCCTTAACAGAATATAAAGTACCTTAGTGTGGAAGAGGGCTTGTGGTGGTGCCTGCGGCGGCGCCCCGGGAGACAGCGACCGCGTCAGCGCGTCCGTCTGCTGAATGTTGAACGCTATCTCTTGCTGCAGCATCTGCCGTTTCAGCTGCACACAACGTTATAGGTGAACAACTTAACTCAATTGTCTATGTAGTTGTGCAGATGATTAATATGGGACTTACGTCTAAATTTGAATATAGAATGATATGCGTGTACACACACGTTACCACATACGCCAGGTGCGTAAGCTGAGTATTTCATTCAGTCATTTATTTTTTATCAATACAGATGCCGGGAAGTAAGCGGATTGCCGGGCCCGTACATGTAGACTTACTACTACAAAAAAATACAAACATGAACGACGTACGTTCTGAAGGAAACGCAAACATGTCATTTTGTCAATTATGACAGTCAAAATAATAACCACTTTTTACGTTACGTACTAACTTTTCTTTGGTAATTAAATATATTTAGATTTGTGTAATTAATGTATCCAATAAAAATATTTAAATTTGCTAACCATGTCTTATTTGTTAAAGTCATGCCAGTTAAAAAACTGTAAAATCTACCAAACAAATATTATTGTTTTTAATAGGCGCAGTGGAAGAATGTCATCGAACCAAACAGCTAATGCCAGTTTTCTCAAACATGCACTACAATGTTGAGATTAAGTTCTTCATAATAGCTCGCGAAGTAGCTCGTTGCAAGATTGGCTAGACGAGAGTCAGCAGAGGTCGTAAAAGTTAACATTACAGGCCTAGGCCGCTAAGGACCTCTCTCTTGATTGTCATTCTAAATAAATTTGTGACGCAGCATCATGGCGGTTGGTATACAAGTTACCTGTTCAGTTTCCATGCGCCACTTGGCCAGTTCCTTGAGGATATCCTGCTTCTCCGCCACCAGCTCTTCAGCGTACTTCCTCGTCTTCTCCAGTTCTTGCGTGAGACCGTTCTTCTCGTCTAGCGCGTGCATGCGCTCTTTGAGATGCACTTGTAACCTGCGACAATAATTATTAATTAATTAAATGCTTATACACTTATGAATAGTTACAAAGCTACTGAGCCGGGGAAATTTGTGATGATAACAGAAATAAATGTAAAAAAAATATAGACTTAGAAAACTAGACAATATTTACTTATTTTTCAAAACTAGCACTATCGATTTAAATATTTAAAAATGCCACACATGTTTATGTATTTGAAAGTATTCAGAACATTTTCTTCTAAAGGCATTACAGAGTCGATTAATGTGTATTAATTAAAACGCATAGCCGATTCGCTAGTAAACAATATAACTAGCGCTCTAGATAAAAAAAAAAACTCATTCACACACAAAACAAAACCAAACTCAAAACATTATTTTATATTAAATACGAATATATTGATTTGGATTTATTTAATTTAAACAAATTTACAAATAACGAATTCCAATTCTGCTTTGAACGTAATGTTTTTTTTCCTATGGCATCTATTAGACACGATTTTGCTCAAAAATACAATAAACACATTAAAAAACAAAATGATACCGAACTCGTAGGGTAAATCACCTATGTAATAAGACTAATAAGATAAGCAGAGTTAATTTCTATACTCTGTCTGTTTAAGTAGTAAAAAAAAAGGTAAACAATCTTGACATGTCTTTTTATTGAAAATCACTTTTGAGAAATAAATCATCGAGACGGGATTCGAACACCGGAGGTCCTCGCCGTTTTTCTTAAATATATGTTATCTATTTAAACTTTTAATTTATATAGTAGTATTACTACTTAAATATAAATGTTCTTATTAACCCACCTATCATTAGACTCGGACAGCAGCTTGTCAACAGTGGCACTGAGCCTCGTGTTGTGCTCCTCGTTCATCCGCAGCCGCTGGTTGAGCCTCATCAGCTCAGCGTTCTTCTCCTCCACGCTGGCCTCCAGCCGCTGGATGCGGTCCTCGGCGGAGCCGTGCCGCTCTTGCGCCTGGCGATTTACACAGATTTAAAAAAAAGTTGAAGTTTTGTTGTGCACTCGTCACACTTTTCTGTCATATTTCCCTATAGCTTAAGAGAGAGGAGGCGTTATCACAAATATTCCGTGGTAATGCATGTAGCATAATACGTAACAGTCCATAAAAGCCGATTCCCGCCGCCTCAACTAACTTTCGCACAATTCAACAGTTTTCCTTATGCTTGTGAAGAAACTTCTATTGGCTCAGTGTTGCATAATAAAAAATATAGCCGCCTCTAAATATAAGTAAGGAACATTCACGACTATGATATTTTAGTTATTTTTTGTAAATTCTTACTGAAAATTACATGTGACATTAAACAAAAAGTTTCATATTAATGGATAAGAAAATGGCACTCATTTAATACAATAATTGATTGACAGTCCGGATGTCGTCGTATGTCGATCGAAATCCGAGTTTTCCCGATGGAAAATAGTTTTGACATTGCATTTAATGGATGGATACATTTTATGACACACAATATCAACAGTATAACATATATGAGAATTTGTATTGTTATTTTAAAACTGCGGATAATTGTTTGTATTTAAACTTTCGTAAGGCATTGTGATACTTTATGAATGAATGATGATGATGATGATGATGGTCTCGGACCCCCCTTAACCGGTTTTGACATCGAGAGCGGAGCGCGGCACTGCGTAACGGGCTGGTGACGCGAACGGACACTCAGGACACTTATGCTTCAAAATAGAAACCTATGCTCTCCAAAACATGTAACGCGAGTGACTAAATAAACCTGAGCCGTCATTTTCATTCATAAGAAACGAATTAACAGCTGTATTCGACGTTAGTGTCGATATGTAAGCTTCTATAGAGCACTATTTGAAAAGGAGCGTTAATATCAGACTAAGTAACCATAGGCAACTAATGAGAGGGATTCTAACTAGGGAAATGACAATGAGAAGTGAAAAGCATGACTGGTGCCTCTGTTAGTAGTGAAAAGTAAATCTTCTGTTCGGAAAATCTGTAACAACTAAGACATTAAACATCGTATCTATTCTATAAATCTATTTAGAATCTAGATTCCTACAAATCTAATTCACACATAAAATTGTCGAATCTTTATGAAACAGTACGTATCATATATAATATGATACGTATGATATGAATATAACTTAATAACTTAGGCACTTGTATATTTATATTTCTAATTAATGTATTTTAAAACAAAACAAAACAATTTTATTCTTTGAAATTTTTTGCACAGTCCCATTATTACGTATAATTTATAAATAAACATACAGGACATACAAATAAATATAAATTGAACGAGCTCCACAATAAGCCCATGAAGGCTTGTGTTGCGGGTACTCGGCCAACGATATATATAATATACAAATACCTACTTGAATACTTGAAAAAAAACTTGTGCTCATCACACAAATAAATGTCCTTATTGGGATTTGAACCCAGGACCACCGGCTTCATAGGCAGCTCACCCACTAGGCCAGACCGGACGTGAAAAAAGACATATTTTCTTTGAAATTCTGTCGTAACAAATGCCTAGAAAAAATAGGTCCGATCCTACCGACCGAGCCAGTACAGTAGATTTCTCTAATGTATCGTATCTTGACATAATCTATCACACGTAACTTTAAGAGCTAGAAACTAGAGCTAGGCAATCTAGACATGCACTCCGGGAGCGAGGATAACTGTCCTAGCATTAAAGATGCAAGGCCGAACATTAATGCTGCAGGCTACACTAATACACTATTCGTGACATCAATTAACTATCGAATGTTACGAGTCTTTTTTTGCCCTAATCTTACTATGCAAATATACAATATAAAATAATCTTATAAGTTTGTTATCTGTTTTTAGTTTGTTTGTAGACTAAGATAAATCTTGAATTTATTTCAAATTTAAAAAAATTAAGCTATTGTTCAATCGAAAAAATGGTCTATCGGAAGCAGTACCATTTTTATTTAATTAATTTTCTTAGGTATATATAACGTTATTTTTGTTGTAATTCTTTATGAAGGTAGTTCTTCTCCCAACCACAAAATAATCAGATTTAAGTTTCCTTTTTATTCAATTACGACAAATTTATGAAATATTTATTAGTGCCATTATTTTCTTGTATACACATGGTGAAGATTTCAATTTTTATTAATATAAAAAACTTCAATAATTCATTCCAAAAATTAGGAACGAAATTGTCGATCTCCATCTCTATCGCTCTTGCATATACGACTGATAAAGAGAAAAATAGATGACCAACGTTGTTCGCGGTATCCTACCGAGTGCGCCAGTACGCTACCACAACTAGCCGCCTAGCTCCGGAGCAGGTAGCATCTAAACTAGACATGTATGTTAGAATGTCAGTTCCCTCACAATGCCAACCTGGCTGAGCGCCTCCATGCGCGCCTTGAGTTGCTCCTCCATCTCCGGGAGCGACGACATCTGAGCCAGCTTCTGTGAGGACAGCTCCAACTTCTCTTCTATAGCTGCGATCTTCTCCTCCTGGAGCTGTGTACAGTTGGGTGGAGAGTTGAAAACTAGTGGTGACAGCGTTATGTAGACAAGTACAGTTTCATTGACAAGTAATTAAAAAAAAACAGCTGTATTTCCAAAAAAAGAGAAGTAATTGAAAAACTCATCCACTTAACCCTCGTAGAGTTGACCATTTGAGCGACGTATGGTCACAAATTTTGGAAAAGTATAATTCAGTAATAGAGTAGGTGAACATACTCTACAAACCAAAGACAAAAAATACTAACACGCGTAATATAATAGAAAATATTGTCGTTACAGTTTTGACAATTGCAGAAAAAATAACTAAGTTGTACGTTCTTTGTCCAAATAATTTTTAATTAATATCGCTAAGTTACAATATGTAAAACTAAGTAAGTAGTAGTTTTTGTATTTATTTATGAGTCTTCGATTTAATTTGGCCGCATCAGCTACTTCAATTTCGACATTCATTAAGGGTGTAATATGATAAAAAAAAGATCTTTATTTTTCAATTTAGGCACATTAGATCATAAATCACTTATGAAGAAAAATCTACACCGGCAAGAAACTACGACGGGAATATTTTTTTCAAATCAGTGATACATCAAATCTTTAAGTACATAATTATGCGTACTGCGTAGTCCCATAAGAAAACATATCAAATAGTTTAGGGGCAGTTCTAAGTTCACGATTCGAATGCAACGGCATTGATTTAGTTATGTTCTAGCAAGTAGATAAATTAGTAGAATTGAAATATAGTTAAGTCAGTATTCATAGGTGAAAATTTTTACTGAAGAACCATGTCTATGTAGTTGTGCAGATAAATAATATGGAACTTCGAATACGTCGAAACTTGAATGTAGAACGCTGACATGCGTTTACAGGCACGTTACTACTACATAGACCAGGTGCTTTAGCTAAGATTTTCACGTATACTACAGCACTGTCTCACAAATTATGAAAATATTAGTAAAAAAAGAGCAGAGAAACCGACGATTGTATTCACATTTCTGATACAAAAAAAATACCCTGTAATACGTCCTAGTCACCAATCGTCAGGTGTTTCGTGCAGTCAGCGGCAGAAGTGGCTAAGCGTTTGATGCGTTCAACATGAGGTTAACACATCTCTATTGTCAAGAGAGTAAGAGCGCATGTAGGTCATTTTGAACAATTCATACGCTTAGCTACTTTTGCTGCTGACTGTGCCCAGGGTGACGGAGGACTTGGCTGTGCTGTTACCTTCAGCTGCGCCTGCTTGTGCTGCAGCTCCTGCTCCAGCTTCTCGTTGAGGTCGTGCAGAGACGTGGACTCGCGCTGAGCGTTCAGGTACCGCTTCTCCAGGGTCGCTATCCGCTCCTCCTGCATTGAAAACTGCTCAATTAATGATTGGAACTTGGACATGATTGGAGTGTACATTGATCGACTGAAGACCGAATCAATGGAAATGTAGAAATACAAAAGACTATAGGTATACATATTTATTGCGTTGTGAACAATGTGCAAGCTGGCTTACTTGGTAACATGTGCACAAACAAATCGTATAATGCCATTAACTTTTCTAGCTTCCAGTCTTTAAGTAACAAAAATACGTTTAGGTTACAGTGGCCGTAAACTGCTCATTGAAGTACCCAGGTCGTCACTTGTTGTCATAACTAAGTCATTTCAATCTAATCTGCTCGCGTTTACGACCACTGTTTATATATACACCAAGAAGCATCTTATGTTCCAAGCAATACGTCTGGTAAATTTCTTACGGACCAAACCAAAATTCCCGTACTACTTATACAAAACCCGTATTGGAAGAAGAATTTAAAACATTCAGCTAGAAAGCCACGTAGCCATAAAGTTTTAATCAGATGTAGGGCACAGCGAAGTACCATCACGCTTGAGTCTGGAGAAGTACCTCCTCCTTACAGAAGACCACAGCCATAATAGCACTGCTACCTTTTATGTACTGTTGTGTTCCTAATGGTAAGGTCACCAGAGCTCCAACAACTTTTAAGGCAGGCAACTAGCATGTGAATCCTCTGCAGGCGTAAATAGGCTACGGTAACTGATGGTAACCAGGCGGGCCGGTGTGTTCCTGATGGTCAGCTCCCCAGAGCTCCAATAACTTTAGGGTACGTAACTAGCATGTGAATCCTCTGGAGTTGCAGGCGTCGATAGGCAATGGCGGCTACATCTGGCGGACCGTATGCTTGTTTAAAAAAGAAAAGTAAAGAAGTTCACCTGGTCTTCTTTCTGCGCGCCGTTCTCCCGCAGGTCCCGCTGCAGCTTGACGCACTCCTCCTGTTTCTTGGCGAGCTCCTTCTCCCCCTTGGTCAGCCGCTCCTCGAGCTCGCTCACTTTGTTGTTCAGCTCCGCGACGCGGCGCTGCCAGGAGCTCAGTTCTGCCGACTGTGGGAATGTGCGGATTAACTTTTAGCCTGTGACGTCGGGATTTTTAACAGAAAACTTATATCAAACATGGGTAAAATAATTTAGGTACTTCTTAATGCCATTTTCTTTTAACGACAAATTACGTTAATACATATATGTATTACGTTTAGGTTACAGTTAAATATTGCTTATACGTAAATAGACTTTAATTTAAATACACATACCTAAGTTTTCTGTGAACTTATTAGTATACAATAGGTGGACTGCGTAGACAAGCCTGTCAAAATGTACTCATAGTCCGCAAAGTAAGGTTTCGGATAGGAATTATGTAAAAACAACTCGTTTATGCTATCGTTCGTAAAGGTCTTGTATGCTAGCAATCCACCATTTCCCTGGCTGGGTTTTTAGTTGTGAGTTTGCTACAAAATCACTTAATAATCAAGGCTCGGATAGACGCCTGTCATTTTGGAAGTTAAACCCTGTTCCGCACAACGGAGACTTCCTTGTGACACTACTATATATTTTATGACACGGCTTTTTATCATCCGACCTGAATTCAATCGCACCATCCATTAATCGCAGAAGTAAAAAGATGGAAAAAAATCGTTACTCTTTATTATTCACGATAGTGAATTGTTAACATAACCATTTACCACTCCAGCATGATTGATAAATTGTAGCACAATGTATGCATATATTATTAATATTATGATATAAAAATGTTTATAAATTAAAATATTTTACAACAAAAGGAAGTCTCTTTGCACGGAACAGGGTTATGTTTTGAAAGTGATGGGCGTTTTTCCGAGCCTTGATTATCAGTTGATGGATTATATATTTCGTGATTCTAAAAATACAGAGAATTGGTCGAAAATAAGCTACGTATATCTTTAGTTGGCGCTGGAAGTAGTTAGTAAATGCCTCAACATTGTGACTGTTATTTGTTAGTTAACCTACTCTACTTATGAATGTGTGAGTTAGACCGTCTACATGTGTGTATGTGGTTATGTTAGTGTGCTACTGAACAGTGATCCATGCATGAACGAACGATTACTAATGACGTGTCACATTAGCGTTTTATAAGCATTACCAAAATTACATAAATATTTATTTTGAGTTGTTAAGCTGTAATAGCCCGCAGTCTTCGTCAGAGAACCGTAGCGAACGGCTCTTGATAAAGCTCGGAGTGACGGGAAGAATGTCGAGCAATATTTAACTTACAAAACGGGAGTTACCCGATTTAATCAATTTAATACATTCCATCTTACGAGGTGACTATACATTTATAATATATTATTGAGTCGATTCAATATGCTGGAGCTTGCAATTTGTGTCGTTTATTGAACAGATTTTACCCCTATTTTAATGGTTATTTACGACAAATCGTCACTGAAAAAACCTCGTATATCTCACATTTATTTTAAAAGGGGAGTTATTCTGTTTGCATTCCAGATATAGTCACCCGTACCACTAGTTTTAATTTTAACTGGCAGATCTTCTGATCTGCGGAACGAGATGTTTTAAAAGACGATATGGCAATGAAGCACGCATAGCCAACCAATTTGATGTCTAGGCCACTTCGAACCTAGTCACAGTGACGTTAATAAGAGATCTTTTGCGTCTATCATATAGATTTTCACTGTGACAAGGTACGACGTGGCCCATAGATCAAATTGGTTGACTGCACAATGGCAACAGACTAATAACCTACATGCTGTTAATAAAAGCTTGGCATTCAAGCGTTAAAAATGGCCGACAGAGTTCGTATAAATGATTTGGAGCAGTAGTTTGATTAGCTACGTTTGCTGACATGACATGACGTAGGCTTGGTTAATGGCTGCGGGACCGTGCGGGCTCTGACCTGCTTGGCGATCGTGTTTTGCAGCTCGGCCGCTTTCTTGTCGTCGCCGTTAATGCTACCCTCCTGCCCCGAAACAAACATAGTTAAATTGCGCCCAGTGTGCCGACTTCGGACGCTTAGGCCCTGGTGGTATTGTCTTTGCTCGTCTTTTGTCAAGTTCTTAAATTCGTCCCGTTTTGCTTTCGTCGCGCATTTTTCATTCGTAACCTTCGTTGTTTGTCTATTTAGGAACTCCGGCTTAGTTCGGTATTCGTCAACATCGTCTTTAGGCATGTTCAATGTTAGTATCTTGTTTTCGGGGTCACTCGTTATTCGTATTTTTTTCACGGCACATTCGTTGTTGATGAAAAAATGACAGGACAAATAAAGAGTGAGTCTAAAAACAACATAAACTAGTCACGATCATACTCAAAGACGATATTGAAGAATATCGAACTAAGCTGGATTAAGAAATAGCCAAACAATTAAAGTTACGAATGAAGAACGAGACGAATTTAAGAACTTAACAAAAAACCCTCAAATATTTCGGAACAAAAAATTCAACGTCGTTCGCGGACACTACGTCGGCGGCGGTGGGTGGTCAGAGAGACCAGGGCCTAAGCGGAGCGGAGAGCGGAGCGTCTGAGCGTTTACGCGTATGTTGACCGTATGTAGTAGAAGCTGCTTAAAATACTTCTACGCTTGACGCTACGCTACTCGCCAGGCTAAACTCGTCGCTGGCTCGCTCGAGGCTGAACAGAGGAATGTGACGCTAGCATATTATTCCTGAACTAATTAAGAATCTATCGATATCGCTCATAGCTCGTTTTTTAGCGTTTCATGAATGACATGCCAACGCCACATTTGCCAGAAAAGGTGCGTCCATTTTCCTTCCTTTTGACTCCTATAGGGACCTCAACATAACATGTCCGCCCTTCTGAGGTCAGTTTAGGTGAGACTTTCTTTAGTATATATACCTCTACATACCAGCTAGAACACTCCCAGGAAAAATCACACTAAACACAGGAAGCTTGGTTTCTCTACATTTGTAAAAATATCAAACCACATATTTGCAGAATTATCATTAATTATATTATAAACGAGTATTTTTATCTAGTACAAGTGTAGAAAAACCAAGCAGAAATCTCATAAAACATTGCACAAACACCATTCAAAGCAACTAGGAATAGAAAAATCCATTATTTGTTGAGTACCTATGTATTGAAATACATAAAAATTGAGGTAAGTTTGTAAGTGTTGTTTCCCTAGTCAAGTGTATCTATCTTTATAATTCGTTTAAAATAAAATCAGCGGTTGTTACTTTGTTTACAAAAACTGTTTGAAATCTAAACCATCAAAGGTAGAAATAACCTTTGTAATTTGAACATATATGTAGGAGTGAAACGGAACGCAAAGTGGGTGAAAAGGATAGAGAGAGGTGCGAGAGGGAGGGGGAGAACGGAAGGACGATTTGAAGTGCGAGCACGCGGTGAAAGGTGAAAATATTAAAAGAAGTAGTTAAAGTGGTTAAAATAAACAAAATTAATATAAAAGTAGTATTTTATTTAGAGGCCAATCACAATCCTACATAATTTTGGTGTTAGAAGTGGGATTGCCTCTAAATTCAAGATACGACGGCACGTGGTCGCAAAGCAAAAGTACCGGCGTACGACGGCGGCGGTGCTAAAAACGATAGTTACTATATTTTTACGAAGAAGACGACCTGTTGTTTGATGTACGACGTTGAAGAATTACGTGTTTTAAACATTTTAAACGAAGATTTCCAAGACGAAAAAATGGCGGCTGATTCAACTTTCCTGAACATCAGCGTCATGGCGGACAATATTACGAAGTTCAGCGGGGACGACAAAGCCCACACGGCGGCTAAATGGGCACAGGATATCGAAGACAATGCTGAAATTTTTAGTTGGACAGAGCCGCAGAAACTGGTGGTAGCACGAAGATCCTTGGTGGGCACAGCAGCATTATGGTTGCAGTCTGAAAAAACCTTTAAGAAGTACGATGAACTGAAGACTGCACTGCTCAAGGAATTCCCGGAATCTATAAATACCAAAGAAATGCACGAACTTATGTCTAACAGAAAGAAAAAGAAAGAAGAGTCCTACTATCAGTATATGTTAGTTATGAAGGAGCTGGGTAAACGCGCTAAATTCCCAGATTATATCGCAATACAATATATAATCGACGGTATTTCGGATTATGAGCCGAACAAAGCAATATTGTACGGGGCAACGACTTACCCAGTGCTTAAAGAAAAGTTACTTCTATATGAGAAGATAAAGAAGAAGACGAAAGTAGACAGAGAAGCTAGACCTAGTAATTCTACTAAACAAGAAAACGGTGCGAAACATTATTGGTCATCGTCGGCTGGTCAAAAGCGGTGCTATAAGTGTGGTGAAGAAGATCATTTGGCTATTACATGCACCAAAGGCGTTAAGTGCTTCAGATGCAATAATTACGGTCATATCGGTAGCCAATGTCCATTGAACAAGAGTAGCAGTGCTAGCGGAACGGGAGCGGCTCCGTTGGTAAAGCAGTTTCACGAACGCCTAAACAGCGCGGGAGAGAAAGCGAGACAGCAAGCACCTCTTTCCGTAAAGCAGTCAGCGGCGACGGATACTCGACGGCAATCGGCCATGTTCGGGATATCGGCCAATGAGGAGCCGGCATGCAATATGGCGGATGACAGTGACTTCAACATCGATGACAGCGACCGGCACGGACGGAATGTAAACATGGCAATCAAGACGGATTCTAATAGTAAACGTGCAATGAAGACGGTGAAACTGTGCGGTGTTAACATTAGAGCTTTGATGGACTCCGGCAGTGCTTATAATCTAATAAGAAAAGACACTTTTGACGAACTTACGGCGGAAATGTGCGCGGACGACTTGGTGTTTACTGGACTCGGAATGAAAGAAGTTTTTGCTTACGGCAAGTTCTACGGAAAGTTAGATATTGACGATAAGTGTTACGGTGATATTATATTTCATGTGGTGCCAAACGATTGTATGCCATACAGGCTTATAGTAGGCAGGGAATTTCTCGATACGGTGACAATGCTTATGCGTAAAGGTTCCGTCATAGTTGTGTCCGAGGATGAGGAATGGTTGTCTAGGGTGAATTGTGTGAGTGAGGTAACTGTTTCAGATCACATTCGCAATCACAGTGTTAAAGAAGAGGTGGAGCAGCTGGTGGCTGATTACCAGCCAATCCAAATAAAGGAGGCGCCGATCGAGCTTAAAATAATACTGAAAGACGACATCCCCGTGGCACAGCGTCCGAGAAGGCTTTCCCTAGCTGAGCAGAAGATTGTCGAGGACCAGGTAAACGAGTGGATGAATAAGGGAATAGTGCAGGTTAGTTTTTCCGAATATACTAGTCCTCTAGTCCTAGTTAAAAAGAAAGATGGTTCAACTAGAGTATGTGTGGATTATAGGTTACTAAATAAGAAAATGGTTAAAGATGAGTTTCCCTTACCACTAATTGAAGATTTAATTGATAAGTTAAAAGATGCTGCAGTGTTCAGTGTGCTGGACCTCAAGAATGGGTTTTTCCACTTAAGAGTTAGTCAAGAATCAGTACCATATACCTCATTTGTAACCCATCACGGCCAGTGGGAGTTTCTTAAAGCCCCTTTCGGACTCTCAGTTAGTCCGAAGTATTTTATGAGGTTTATTACGATTATATTTAAAGACTTGATACAAGAAGGTGTTATGATGGTGTTTATAGATGACATTATCATTCCAGCTAAGACGGAGCAAGATGCATTACTACGACTGAAGCGGGTATTGACGGTTGCTGCAGAATACGGACTTGAAATTAACTGGAAGAAGGCCAGGCTTTTATGCCCAGAGATTGAATACCTAGGCCATCTGGTTAAAGAGGGGCATATTAGTCCCAGTCCGGACAAGGTGGAAGCTGTGGCTCGCTACCCGGAGCCTATAAATTTTAAGCAGGTGCAGAGCTTTATTGGCTTGACGTCATACTTCAGAAAGTATATTAAAGACTATGCACAGATAGCAGGGCCATTAACCAATTTAATGAAGAAAGATGCCACATTTGTATTCGGCCCAGAGGAGCAACAAGCATTCCTCATTTTAAAGCAGAAGTTAATGAGTGAGCCGGTGTTAAAGATATTTGATCCGAAGTTACCAACTGAACTTCACACAGATGCCTCGAGCCAGGCTCTGGCAGGTATACTTATGCAGAAAGATGAAAACGGAGAACTGCACCCTGTATATTACAGAAGTAGACGTACCAGTGAAGTAGAAAGACGATACTCTAGCTACCAGCTTGAAGCTCTTGCCGTAGTAGAAAGTGTGAAAAAGTTTCATCACTATCTGTTCGGCATACATTTCAAGATAGTTACAGACTGTCAAGCGTTTGAGCTTACATTAAGAAAGAAAGATTTGACCCCGATGGTGGCAAGATGGGTATTACTACTGGACCAGTATGATTATGAAGTTGAACACCGAGCAGGCGCCAAAATGCAGCATGCAGATGCACTTAGCAGGATGCCACATGTAGCTACAGTAGTTACCCTACATGAAAAGATTAGCCAAGCTCAAGAAAGAGACGAAGAACTCAATGCTATAAAACAGCTGATTTTGAAAGATGGACAGTATAACGATTATTATTTAGACAGTGATATACTTTACAAAGGTGAGCAGCGGCAACTGGTGGTGCCTAAAGTGATGGAAAAAGAGGTTATTAAGAGAGTACACAGTAATGGCCATTTTGCTATGAGAAAGATGAAAGACGCTATAAGCAAAGATTACTACATCAAAAATCTAGATAGGAAAATTGAAGACGTTATTACCAGTTGCATACCATGTTTGTTAGCTACAAGGAAGGAAGGCAAGCAGGAGGGCTTGTTGAACCCTATTATGAAAGAAGGGACTCCACTGCATACATTACACTTGGATCATGTTGGACCATTGACAGAAACAAAGAAGCTTTACAATCATATACTTACAGTTGTTGACGCCTTTACCAAATTTGTCTGGCTCTATCCAACGAAGTCAACCTCCAGTGCAGAAGTAATCAGCAAGTTGCAGCTACAGCAGCAGACATTCGGTAATCCTATACGTATCATTACTGATAGGGGCACGGCATTCACAAGTGGAGCATTCCAGAAGTACTGTGAAGAAGAAGGGATCCAGCATGTAACAATTACAACTGGAGTGGCACGAGCTAATGGACAGGTGGAAATAATTCACCGTACCTTAATACCGATGCTGACAAAGCTGTGCATAGAAGACCAATCTGTTTGGTACAAGCATGTCGGACGAGTACAGAGAGCAATAAACAGTACATACCAAAGAAGTATAGGCACATCGCCATATCAGTTGTTAACCGGTGTCAAGATGAACAGCAAGGAGGATGTACAGATCCTGAACCTTCTACAGCAGGAAACCATATTACAGTTCAGTGAAGAAAGGGAAAACATGAGGCAGAAAGCCAAGGAACAAATTCTTAAAGTGCAAGAAGAAAATAGGAAAACCTTTAATAAAAAAAGGAAGGAGAGCCATAAGTATGAGGTTGGTGACCTTGTGGCTATAAAAAGGACTCAGTTTGGGCCAGGGCTCAAGCTAAAGCCTAAGTTCCTAGGACCTTATAAGGTAACTAGAACTAAGCGCAATGATCGCTATGATGTAGAGAAACTAGGCAGTACTGAAGGCCCGATCAGGACAGCTACATCAGCAGACTTTATGAAGAGGTGGCCAGAAGAAGAGGACTGCGAATAATAGAGGTAACAGTCTTAACTTTATTTTTATTTTATTTTTGAATGGATGTGAGAGAAGCCTCATAACTCGGGACGTGTTTTTATTAGTTTAGATGGAGCCTTTACCTATAAGTTCTGTTACCTATAAGATACTTTATCTATAAGATACTGTACCTACTTAGTTGATAGTTTCAGTTGTTTTCATTATACGGTGTGTACTAGATATTAAATAAATACAAAATAGCTATGTGATGTTGCTAATAGACTGGAAAACTTTAAAGTGCTATTATTAAATGCTCAATTGCTGTGTATCAAGCCTTACCTACAGGACAGAATGTACCTAGCAGTTTTATTTTCATATAGTTGAACATAGCACATTACCTGTATGTTAAGATAATAATAAGGTGTTTGCAATTACTTACCATGTACTTACCTTAATGATGTTATAAGAATGAATGAGGATGGATGATTGTGTATGGGGGGATGGTAGGTATATCTGAGGGCAGATATACTCTGCAGGACAGCCGAGAATGTAGGAGTGAAACGGAACGCAAAGTGGGTGAAAAGGATAGAGAGAGGTGCGAGAGGGAGGGGGAGAACGGAAGGACGATTTGAAGTGCGAGCACGCGGTGAAAGGTGAAAATATTAAAAGAAGTAGTTAAAGTGGTTAAAATAAACAAAATTAATATAAAAGTAGTATTTTATTTAGAGGCCAATCACAATCCCACATTTATTAGGACACTAAAAGGGTTTTTAAATTTATCCTCTAAAAGGGTCAAAGTGACCAACTTCACTTCAAACAAAAGGGTTAACCTTTTTGTTTAAGTTACTATCCCAAATTAATATATTTAGAAAGATATAATGATATTAAATTACACGCCTACTAGTCGCCATCAAATATATCAGAGCGGCAAAGGTACTCAAAAATATCTGTACATGCACTTTATCGACTTGACAATACAGGCGTTGTTCAGATGTTTGTGTTTGGTCGCTCCAATATACCTGATAGCGACTTTACTATGCTGTTAAATATATTATTCCACAGTGTAAAACTTTTAACCGTTTCGAATACGGCTGCAATGTGTAAATAATTAACTACTCTTGGAGGGCAAGCTAGACCGACCAAAAAGTTAGACGTGAACGTTACCCCTAAAGTCTAGCATTAAGTTTTGACTTGTGTATTCCTGAAAATAGACGTCGAAAATGTTCGTGATAATTAACTAATAAATTTCCTATTTTACATCAGTGGGATACCACTTAATTATACGTATTTAGTTTAAGTAGACGGTCCAAGCGGAGCGGGCAGCGACGTGAGCAGTGTACACCGCGGTCACTCCAGTACATTTGTATATGTTTAATATAGACGCTGCACGCTCCAACTTGAGCGTCCACTCTGAACTTACACAAGTGTCATAGCAATCACGAGACGTAACGCGAGGCAGCGCGATACATTGAACGCGTTTACGCGAGCTCTTTGACAGTAAGAATGCACATATATATAGTGGTCTCGTTTCCTCTTGTGTTAGTTACCTTAGTTTGCAGCTGCTCGCCGTTCTGTTCTGGCGAGCCGGTGCTCACTGCGCCGTTTTCTTTCGGCCGCTCCGAGTCTGAGCCCGATTTGTACTGTTGCAGCTGAAACAGTGAATATGCGTTTCGGTTAATTATTTCCTGTTGTTTTTCTGTTTCATCTGTCGTTAGACCTGTTGGAAGACACGCTCGCTGACAAAAGATTTTCTAGATAAAAACTATCGCCGATATCAGACGAAATCGCCATACTACCCACAGTCTGGACGTGACATCATACTGAGGCAAGTTGAAGGCGCGCTAGACGAAGGTGGGATTCCGTATGACAAGCATGTGGTTAGACAAGAGCAGCCCACATAGCCCTTGTTCGTGATAAATGGGACATGCGTTGTTGATCACGATCCTTGAGGGAACGATGAAAAAAGAAGAACTGAAAGCATTTTTTTTATACAAGACTTACCAGCGTTTGACCTCAGTCGCACCTGATGGTAAGTGTCGACGAGGTCGAAGGTGTAGCACGTTGGTTCAGTAACAGCCTATTCACTCTTGTGGATTTGTGTATCCATACTATACCAATATGTATTGGACTATAATTCTTAGAAGTAAATGGAGCTAAAAAGTGTCAACACGTTGACGGTAGATGTCGCTAGGCGCCTCAGCGCATTGAAGGATATGTAGGAGAAACCTTTGGTAACCTTTTGTAGCCCAAATGGTAGAGCGATGGGTACATGTATCACAGAATCGCGAGTTCGAGTCTGACCCGGGGCAGTTGATTTCTAAATGTTTCCTTTATTTCTAAGAATTATGGTTTCGTTAGTAGACGTTTCTGGTTAAAAATTAATTTATGCACAGGACTAATATTCTAACTGGTTTATTCTCTGTCCATTTTCTAATTAAGTTAATGCCTGTTTACACGTGTAACATAGAAATGAAATATATAGTTATATAGTATATAGACACTTACTTCTTCTTTGGTTAACGCTAGTTCTTCTTCTAATGCTGTGTTCCTTTCTAACGCTACTCGTAACCGCTCCCGGACCTGAAATAGAAGATTATTTCACACTTAGATTAAGTTAAGCCTATGTTTCAAATCCGACAGTTATCATTTTCCCCGACGAAACTGAAACAGTTTTGTTAGTTTGTGCATACAAACTAATCTTGGTTCCAGTAGTTTTAAATCAATATTTAAAGTTTAAGTCGATAAACAGTGTCTTTATTTTGATCGATTTTTTGTTAGTTTTAACGTTACGCCAAACAATGACATAATAAATAAAATAAATGAATAAATATTAGAAGGCGTTCTAACACAAACTAACGGAGTCCCACGGTAAGTTCAAGAAGGTATGTGTTGTGGGTACACAGCCAACGATATACATAATATATAAATACTTAAACACATAAATAAAACACCCATGACTCAGGAACAAATATCTGTGCGGCTGGTCCGGCCTAGTGGATAGTATCTTCTTGATTCGCAATTTGTTGTTATATATATTTTTATTTATTCATTTATATGAATTAAAATACCGACATTACAATTTAATAAATATTATACCATAAAAACATACTTACCAACTTTTATATTTGTATATTACTGTCAAAAAAAGTGTGTTTACTACGCTAAGAGCGTACTCAGTTTTATATCATTAAATGAGTGTATCACGCTAAGGTCAATGTGGGTAAGACCGTCTACCAAGTAATTTCAATCAATTCAATTTTTTTTTTATGTAAGACTGACCAACGTTTGACTTCAGTCGCACCTGATAAGTGACGACGAGGTCGAAGGTGTAGCACGCTGGTTCAGTAACAGCCTATTCACTCTTGACTTGAAGAGACCCAAATTATATCTTGCCGGGAATACAGACGAAGGGAGCGAATTCCATTGACCTTACTCGTTGTTTTATATTTAATAGTATATAATGTATTATGGACCCTATTCTCACCAGCCGAAGGTTACAATTACCTTCTCGTCCAACGCCTTGTGGTGCTCGAAGAGACTCTTGAGCGCCTTCAGCACCTCCACCTCCGAGGAGACGCCGGACTGCGCCGCGGCCTGCCGCTTCACCACCGTCATGCGGAGCGAGCGCTCGTGCCGCGACACCAGACATTCTAGGTGCTCTAGTAATAGCTGAAACAGAGAATTGGTGATATTAAATCATGACAAAATAGTATATAGACTAAATAAAGATAAGATAAAAAAGATAAAATATCTTTATTATCAATTTAGGCAGATAACATGCACTTAACGTCAAAGAAAAATCTACACCGGTTCTAACCCTACACCTCTGACCCGAGAAGATACCGGCAAGAAACTCCGGCGGGACTTAGTTTTTCAATACAGTGATACATCAAATCTTAAAGTACATAATTATGCGTAGTCCGATAAGAAAACATATCAAACAGTTTATTACAAGATATAACTGAAAGTACTAAAATATAAAAGTAAAAATAATAATGTATAAATAATATTGTCTTCGGTTGCCGCGATAATTACTCATGAAATAAAACAACTACAACGGATTAAATCGCGTATACTAATTTAAACTTCATCCCGACATTTCGAACCCTTTAGGAGCGTTCGTGGTCCACCCGATGACCAAGGGGCACATTGCACATGGAACCGATGACCGTTGGGGCGTAAAGGTTCTCGAGTGGCGACCACGTACAGTGGTCAGACCCCCACATGGTGGACCGACGACATGTTAAATATCGCGGGAACCCACTGGATTCGCGTGGCGCAAAACCGGTCACTCTGGGTCGCTTTTAGGGAGGTCAGTGAACGTCCTTCGGCTGATATGAATTTAAATCAGTAACCAAACATACAAAAAGCCCAACTGCCTTACAATTTTTCAGGAAAGATCACTAGGTACCCGTTGGCCGGATCACTGCCTACAAATTTAGGTAGCCGTAATATTAAACGCTAAAGAATACAACAGTCTCCATACAAAACGATTCACTAGCCTCCGGAGATTAGAAAATGACTTACATCAGATAAGGTAGGCAACATCAATCTTCGGTGAAAAGGGGGCGAAATCATCAATAAGCCGACTACAATCGAATACTTCCAACCTGATGTATAAACAATGCGTTCCCTCGTCAAACACTTGAGATCCATCTTTACCTACTACAACTATGTAGTAGGTACAGTCAGCGGCCAAAGTGGCTAAGCGTTTGAAGTGTTTAAAATGACCTACACGCGCTCTTATTCTCTTGACAATAGAGACGTGTTGACCTCATTTTGAACACCTCAAACGCTTAGCTACTTCTGCTGCTGACTGTACCACTAGGTAAATACTTCTTAAATCTTGGAATCTCCGCAGTCTAGATTCGCTGAATAATGTAGTATGAATAAAATCTTTCAAGGCTTTGAAGAAGTGGAGTACTTCTGACAAACAAAGATATAGGTGAAAAACTTAACTGAAGGACCATGTATGTAGTTGTGCAGAAAATTTATATGCAACTTACGTCAACATTTTAATATAGAACGCTGACATGCGTACGAGTATACACAGGTTACACTACATAGGCCAGGTGCTTTAGCTAAGTTTATCACCTATAATACTGTGATTTTACAATCTTAATCATATTTTTTAAATAAGATATCCGTTATGTTCAAGTTCAGTTCCAAATAGTGAAATGTTTTTTCAAATCGGTTCAGTAGGTTCGTTTTTGAGCCGAATTCACTTCAAACAAACAAACAGTCAAATTGCTTCCTCTTTAAGTGGAGATAGAAATTTAAAAGCCAGCCATTTAAAAGTAATTACATGTCACAGACAGGAGCAACATCCGCTTAGTGTATCCCTTTACACATCAATAAATTGTCGAAAGGGCCTCTGCGCGTTGGCTAGATCCGCCTTCCCATACGCCTCCCAAATGTTAGGAACTCTATTGTTCCGTGTACGAGAAATAATTAAATGTCACATGTGCAAAGCCCGGTCGAGTCTCTAGTACCTCACAGTCTGAACTAGTTCGACAAAATTATATCATTCTATGTTTAGTCTTCACTAAAACTAAACGGAGACTAATTTATTAACTATAATAAAAGCCTACAGTGTTTCAGACAAAGTTGTTCAAAAATAGAATATTGGAATATAATTGGAAATTAAACCGTTTTCAGTCCGGGTTTTATTAGTTCTCGACTATTCTGTCTCACTCTATATACAGGCATTGTATATAAAACCCGTTTAGGAAATTAATAATTCAATGACTCAGTAACATTCGTATCAAAATTGATTATTATTAGATAGTGTTAATTATTTATGCTTTGAAACAAAATCGTACAAATATATTAAGCATCGGGCCAGTGGTAGGGCTACCTGCTGAGAAATAAAGCGATATGTGATCAAATTCTAATAACTTTAACTTGAAATTAAGATAACAAGTCGCTTTTCGGTAAAGGAAAACATCGTGAGGAAACAGACTCTAATCTCAATAATTCCTAGTTAAACCCTCTGGGTTGGAAGGTCAGATGGTAGTAGCCCAGTCCCTGGCTCCCATGAGTCGTGGCAGAATGAGGGGACAACGCGAGACGTGCTACTTACTCTGGTATTGTTTCTCTCCGCCTTGAGCTCCGAGATCTCCTCCTCTCGCTCTAACAGCTGTTCCCGCGCCTGGTTGAGTTCCTTCGTGAGCGTGGCAAACTCCTGCGAACAAATAAGACAACTGTCAGCTAATGTCGTTAAAAGAACTTGGCAAATGTGGAAACCGTACATCGAAATCTACATCACAAAAAATTATGAAAAATTTACGAAGTTCACCGTTGGGCGAGGTAGGAATTAAACTAGCGTCTTTAGCTTTTGCGGCTGACGCGTTGATCAACTCACTAGACCAGACTAGTATATAGTAATATTAGTATTACTAACCAATACAAAACAAAATATTTCTCAAAATGATTTGATTTGTTTCTAGTAAAACAGTCAGTATGTGGCGGGAAGTGGGCAGTCAAACAATAGTATTCTATATACTTCAATCAAAACAACATTATGAATATTAACTGGAGCAAAATCGAGACTGACTTAAATCATTGGCAGAAAAAACTAAATAGGAAAGAAACCTATTCAAATGCCCGAATGTCGCGGGCGTTACTAGCCTGCATGTACTTCTTTACACTAGTTTAATGTACATCAATACTTTATAAAAAGTGAACGGGGTAGATTAAAGATCAATCCAACAGGGAGTAGTTAAAATTATCCTTACAATAAGCCGCACTAATCACTCCCTAAAGTACAAAATTAAGTCCGAAACTAAGATTGCTAAACAAGCAGTCTTTGATACAAACCGACGTAAGAAGACGAGTAAAATTGTCAAATGAATTGCACTCTGAGTTATTCTGTTATCCTCCATTAGATATTAAAGTTGTTGCACAACTCGCCAAGAAAATACTGGTTCTTACTTCAACATCAATAAAAGTGGCAATGGAACACTATTGAGTTTTCAAAACATGATTGGAAACCGCGATAAACAATTGAAAAGCGGGGATTTGAGGCTCCCGGGAAATCTGGCGACGACAGAAAATACGTAGACTTGTATAAACCTGGATTTGCTCAAGTTTCAACTTTAACTGTGCGGTTTAAAGTTGATTTTCAATTGCAAGATAGGATCTTGTTATCGGGCGAAGAGTACAGAGCGTCTTTTAATGTGAAACTAATTAATTGTGCGTCGAGGTTTTACAATATTGCGTAAAAATATTTTAAATGGGTATAACATCTATTTTAAGCTGAGATGGTCGTTGGCATTACAAATATTACTTAAAACGGGATAGTGAGTAATGTTGATTCCAATGAGTTTCCTATATTACGTCCTCACGAAATAAATAACATTTTCATCACCCTAAAGGATGGCGCTTGTGACAGTGCCGAAACATCGTAAAACCATTATTTTAAGCGTTATAACTATTGGACACATGTAATTAAAAATTAATCGCAATGGGCGAGCCTACAACTCAATGAGTTGCCAGAGCGGCGGTCTGCTATCCCGAAGTCCTGGGTTCGAGTCTCGCCCGGGCTGTGGATTGCATATTTCCATCATTAGCAAACCTTTGCATAATAAATCCTTTTCTAAGATTAATCTGTTTAGTTGTATTCTAGTGTCATGCGAAACTGTTTTTGTGCACTAACCGTGTACATTCGAAATAAAATTACTAGGAATTTATTAATTTGGAATTTATCAGCAGTATCCATAATTACCTTTATGCAAAGTTTATATCAGTGTTCCTGTAATAGTGATCATATTTGCATAGTTATTGGCCGCGTATTTGATTAATGCTTACATGCATTACATTCCGTTGCAGCCTAGTATTCCCATGTGACCTGGGTTGTGACCTATAGGTACGCAATATACACTAAGAACATCAGTACTGGCATTGATTAGACGTAAGAATAAGTTTGATGCCTAATTTGTATGCCTATATTCAAGTCTTAGGTATCATAATATGAGGAAGGAATGAATCGCCATTGATAATGCGTCTTATACATTATTTTTTCTACACACATATCATAAATGCGTTAAAAAACTGCATACTACGATAAGTATAATGTCAAACACTTTCAAAAAATTTTCTTATCTGTGAAAATGTTATTATAGCCAAGAATTTTTAATATATAACTGGAATAAGTCCTGCGAAAAATACCAATAAGTGAAATGTGCTTTATAAGCATCATTTTAAGGTTTTTTTTTCCTAACTTTTAAAATGAGTTTGGTCACCTATAGAAAGAGACAAAGGTCTGGCTGGAAGCTATTTTACTCGGCTCGCTTTTTTCGGGCCACTGCTCAATCTTGTTATATATTATTATATCTATGATAGCTCCATAATAAGTCGATGTTATTATGACTTTCAAATTTCGAACGTCTCTGAAAAACAAAACAATTGGTTTCGTACTAAAGAAACTGTATGAGAATTGGGCTTGACTCTAGAATGTCTATGAATTAAAAAAAAACTACGATTGCTTGCAAAAAGCTTAGCCATTATTACTAATGTTCATTTGAAATTTCGTTTGCGGTTTTAGAAATTATTATTGAGAGCTTAAAAAGTCACATTATTAGATAAAGCAGTGTATGTCACTGTACATAATTAGGCATAAAAATACTCGTTTGATGTTATTATGAAACTCAGCGTTGTGCCTTTGTCCAGGAGTAGACGTCGTGGCTAAATTACTAGTAGTATCTATACTTGTGATTAGTTTTGAAATGAGTCTCGATAAAACCCTGATCCCAGTAATCGCATATAAACTTATTTTAAGGCCCCCGTGTTTACGAGTTCAGTTTTAATGCGGCCTCTAGGCGGTTCCGTTATAGATCGGACTAGGGTTCCACAAGTCATGAAAATTTAAAAATTGTGATGGGTGACAAACTCAAACTCAAAACAATTATTCAGTAAGTCACAGCCACAAGGGCACTTTTACATGTCGAGTATACAAAAAGTAAAAGAGAAAAGTAAAAACTACACCGGTGGTAACCCTACACCTCTGACCCGAGAAGAATTTTGATCTTTATGACCAGCGAGAAACTCGGACATACATTCATATTGTAACCAGAAGTATACAATTAAATTATTATAAGTAGTGAGTAACGTCAGGAGAGAGTTTAGGGACTGGAGTGAATCCTCTGGAGTTACAGGCATCCCTAGAATACGGTGACTGCTTGCTATGAGGTGGGTCGTATGCTTGTTTGCCGCATTCGCAAAAAATATATGCTTATTTGCAACATTAGCAATTACTGCAAAGAAAACGCTGAGAATACGGTATGAAATACAAAGTATACTAAAAGTTAATTGAAGTATCAAAATATATATATCGTATTTCCGTCTTATATTTCTTGGATATAGGATTTGAGGTCTACATTACAACTACGTATTACTTATGCTATGTACGTATGAAAAAATAATTACTTCAGCAGATATCCTGGTCACGGCATCATGTAAGTAAAGCACCCACATTTATGAGTCCCTTTATAACGTCCGCGGCGCTCGTTTATGGATATTACCTTCAATATAGCCTTCAGGGCTCTAAAGGTAAGACCTTTGAAATGAAAGCCTCTTTGATTTTCTCTTCAAAGTAATGAAACTGTCGTTTTTTTTTCGTAATTTTAAGATTGATTTTGAAATCTTGGGATAATATCATGTCCGTCATATAAAAAATGAAAACGTTTGCATAAAATTTAGCCATAGAAATTCATACATTTAAGCTTCAATATTTCTGTCAGATGAAAGTCGACTCTTTTGAGAATGAAAAGCATCTTATTAAATCATAATTACCTTTCACAAGTGTACATGGTAACGTCCTTTACATTTGCGTTTAAATAAGAAATTCGTAGAGGAATTATGGGGTCTTTGTCGAGTCCGAGCGTGGGTGGGCTCTGGATTCAGTCGAGGATTTATGAAGTAGACCAGCCAGAAAACAGGTAAATGAAAACAATTTGGGATAGGAAATGGGTGAATACGTTACATGTGGTGTATTAGTATAAAAAAGAAGACGTACAAGATTTGTATTTTTTTTTTATACAACGACGACAGCAAACGAGCATACGGCCCGCCTGTTGGTAAGCAGTTCCCGTAGCCTATGGACGTCTGCAACTCCAGAGATTCTCCAGAGAAATGGAGACAAATGCTCTCAGAAACATACTAACTGCTGTGGCGCAGCGACCCGAGGTGGATCTAGGCCTCCGACACCAAACAGCGACATGTTCAAGTCCAAAGCCGTTCGAGTTCGAAACATGCATGTGTTTATTTGTACAACTTGTATCCTTGTGAACATGTAAAACTGCAATCGACTTGTTTAACGAACGCAAACAGTTTTGTCACATTAATTTAACAATATCCAAGTTGAAGCAGTTTCGATTATAAATCTAAAACTTGTGTTGTGCTCTTCTGCCGGTGTGTAATGTCCTAAGAGCTTCAAAAAGTGGACAACGCTACAGCTCAGTGGCGGGCACGATTTTTTTTCTTAGGCAAAACGGAGCCGATATGTCTTGGCCTTTTCTTCCAGCCCAAGGAAAACCGTTGAACTGCAGTAAAGTTAGTCAAGCAGGCGGGAATCGGCATGTATAAACGCGCCGCCACTGCTACAGCTACAGGTGTCCATACACCATCAGGCGGGACTTATGCTTGTTTGCGAAAGGTTATTTCAAGTAAAGATGCGAAGATGATAAACATTTGGCTACAAACGTCTTCTGAAAGCGATAATTCTTCTCCGTGACCTAACAAATGGCAAATAGATTATCGTCCCGGCAATAGACTTGTGGCCTAATTCATTCCCGCCTATTCAGTGACCACGGGGTTTCTGGTTAGGGTGACCACATATTATATATACGACTACCGGGTATTAAATATAAGGATTAAAACTTTTATCATGTGTGTCGAGTAGTATTGTGTGTAGGTTTAAATTTTATTTTAATAGCATAGTTTATTGTTTAATAATAGATAAAAATCTACAACATGTACCTTCAACATCTAGCAGCCCAGAGATCAAAAGCAGCTTTGATTATCCATAATTAAAAATTAATTGGAACGGCAGATCTTTTGTGCCTCTGGGCGGCTACAGGTACTTTTCTTAGTCATAGTTTCTATTCATGAACAAGATTGTATAATACAAGATTGTGTTTGAGTATACAGTATAAGAAAAATTGAAAAATAAAAATCTTAATGTAATGTAGTAAACAGATGCCTATCCAACAAAATACTAACCTATCCATAATAGGTATAACAAAACATAAATATGGCAAATAACAATAATTTGTAATGGCAATGGATTTTAAATATAGAAAAACGTAAACAGTTACAAAATTCCATACATATTTATTTTATAGAAATAAGTCACATTATAGCACAACCCTATTATTGTTAAATATATAAATGTTTCATCATAACCATCATCTCAGCCGTAAAACACCACTGCTGGACATAGGCCTGCCCCAGAATATGAAATAGTCGCTTATCAGGCAGGCTGCTTCCAATCCATAGATAAAGATAAAAGATAAAAGATCTTAATTTTTCAATTTAGGGACATTACATGCACTTATGAACGTCAAGTTTAAAAGTTAATAGGTTTTTTCCCTTTGTCGCCTCTTACGACACCCGCAGTTTCTTAATAAACGTTTTTTCGATATTAATTTACTTATATTTTGTTACGACTCTGTATCTGGTAACCCTATTGGGGGTGTCACTTCCCCGCAGGGAGGGAGGGTGTCACCGGCCAGCGGGCTCCCGCGGCGCGATAACAAGCCCTACGTATAAACTGATAGTTCATGTTCAGATGTGTTATTTATCTTACTAAAATTATTAACGCGTATATATGGACGGATGGATATTTGCTGCTGTCACGTGAAAAGTGTGCCACGGATTTTATTGAAACTTTCTACTTAAAATACTTATTTTGCGCAGACTAAGTCGCGGGCAGAAGTTGATATACTATTACACTTAAAAATGAAGTAATTGTCATGAATGGCAGACATCGAAATAAAATGTTAATAATACAAGCAAAAGATTATTTAATTAAAACTGTTGTGAGCCATGTTACTAGTACTTAGTTACAAACGGATAAACTCACGTGTAATTATATCGCACTAGGTAACATGTTTCGGGTTAGCTCTGGTACCCATTTTCAAGCAGAGTCAGAACACACCCCGCTCGCGTTGAGGGTGTATCGCTCACTGCTGAAAATGAAAATGGGTACCAGAGCCAACCTGAAACAAGTCGCCTAGTGCGATATAATTACACGTGAGTTTATCCGTTTGTAACTAAGTAAAAGATTATTTGTAAAAAATACTTACAACTTCACATTCAACGTTTAAAGGCACCACTTTTTATAGGAGTAAGATATTGTCATTTTTTTGTACTTTGGAAGACAATTTTTTTCATCAGGTTGAGTTTCGGCAACTAAAAAATAAATAAGTTTCCGATATTTTAGACTCCTCTATAACATATATCAAAATGAATTAAATCGGAGTTGGACAGTTGGGTACAATTCCTTTTTAGTTTTGTAACTGACCGATTTTAAGGAATCTTTTATAGGTTCTGATTCTGGAACATCCACGAACATTTGTATTTAAAACTTTCGTGACTCATTTTGTAAAATATCCACGAATATTTTCTATTCCGATGGCCGGTGGGGCGGAAAGGTTCTGGAGTGGCGACCACGAACTGGAAGACGCAGCGTAGACCTCCCACAAGGTGGACCGACGACCTAGTTAAAGTCGCGGGATACCGCTGGATGTGGAAGGCGCAGGATCGGTCTTCTTGGGTGGTTCTGGGGGAGGCCTATGTCCAGCAGTGGACGTCTTTCGGCTGACATGATGATGATGATGATGATGATTTTCTATTACAGTTAAGTAAAGATCGTCTCGTGTGGAATTTCATTAGTGACACCCCACTGGCCGCATTCAAACCGCTGTTCAAGGATTCCGGTCACTCTACAACTGCATAGTCCGAGGAACCTTCCAAAGATATCCATCACCACATCAGGGCGGTTTGGTGACCTTGGATTTTAGCAATTAGGAAGGAAATAAATGTAAGTGTAATTAGTTACATAAATACGGAGGTTTTCAGAAAAAAAAATGTACCCATTTAGCGTGACTTGTAAAAAAGTTAATGTATGTCAGTTTTGTGACGATAATTATTAATAAAGCATGAAATATGTACGGAAATTCCATTTGATATTTTTTGCATTGTAATATTGTAAGCTTATGAAACGAATCACCAAATCTATGTATTTATATAAATTTAATGCTTATAATTATCGTACTGGGGAAGTACCTCCTCCTTACAGGAGACCACGGCCAATGATGGTAAATAAACCTTACTTATATGTTACCCAGAGCTCCAACGCCCCTTAAAGGCCGGCACCGCGCTTGTGACTGACCTGGTGTGACGGGTGCCCATGGGCGACGGTAATTGCTTACCATCAGGCAATCCGTCTGCTCGTTTGCCACCTTTGTCATACAAAAAATCATCACAAAACTGACATGATTTAACTTTTCTACGAGTCACGCAAATTGGGTACCCTTACTTCCGAAAGCTCCCATACACCTGCCTTTTATTAAATACTTTGTACAGTCAATGTAGATGACTTCGATACGGGAAAAGTTGCAATATATGTATACATGTGCTTTAATATTGAGACTATAAGGTGCATGTATACATATTTTGGCACTTTGTTCGTATCCATATCTTTTTATGATAAAAGGTGGTAAACGAGCCGACGGATTGCCTGATGGTAAGCAATTACCGTGACCCATGGGCACCCGCAACACCAGGAGAGACGCAAGAGCGTTGCCGACCTTTAAGGTTGGAGCTTTGGGAACCTTACTCACCATCAGGAACACAACACTCCATACCTGAAAGGTAGCAGTGCTATTATGGCTCTGGTCTTCCGTAAGGAGGAGGTACTTCCCCAGTTGGGCTTGTCCAGATTCGAGCATGATGGTACTTCGCTGTGCCCTACCTCTCATTGTTGGACGTAGTTTAAGGACATACCCGGGTCCAAATCTCTGAACACATAACTCCGGCGTAAGTTCCAAACCAAACCGAACGTTTGATATAGTTTATATCGTCGGTAGTCGCCGACGTTACCCAGAAAACCGTTTAAGCTGCCGGCTCTCGAAACAATATTTAAAATCCTGCATTTTAATTGGTCCGGCACGGCGGACGGGATACGGCGAAATCAATTTCCGAGAACGAAAATATAAGCCGCGGACGAAACGATAGCATATCTGAACACATTTACAGTTTCATTTTTTTTGCAGTCTGTTCATTTTACAATAATACTGAAACTTTTCGTTTAAATAATTATATTTTCTGCATAAGAAAAACAGTAAACATACATTCAGGTCATGTCACGAGAACATCAAAACTGGAAACTTTAAGGATTACAATGTGGTAAAAATTACTTTTCCTCGCCCTTTTCCTTTTTCTGCTCGAACGGATCGCGAAAACTTCCTAACTCATGCCCACGGTATTATTTTGTTTTGAAATACCAGTGTTGCCAGTAATAAAAAGTTTCCCAAGATGGCGGATAAAAAGTTGTAACTTGTCTTTGATTTAATCTGCGATAACGATTGGCCTGATTTTTAATTCTTACTTTTGTTCACTTCGAAACTTTTGATTCAACTGTTGAAGTTCTTTTAATGAAATTCCTGTATGATCACCTGACGTTAAGTCCTCAGAGTAATTGAGAATAGAAAATAACTGGCAAGAGAAGTAATACCAAGAGTGGCAAAATAAAAGTAGGTACTATTTCTATTCAGTCTAGGTTTTATACAGGTAATTATTAACTTGACTTTTTATACGTACATTTCAGATATATTACTACCATTGTGGGATAACACACAATGGTGGTACTTTATGGTAGTCATAGGTAGGTAGTTACATAAATGACACATGAAACCCCGATGGGCGCAGCGATGGAGGTAGGTAGATAGTCCGATCCATTCCTGCACAATCTTTTTAATTCTAAACCTTTCCATTTCAATAGACAAAAAATGTTCCAGAAAATTCGATAGCTACATTTTTGAATTTTTGGTGTTATCAGCATGGGTCATCCATACCCCACAACTGAAAAATACCGATATTTATCGTTGTAATTGTAGTATGTGGACTAAGGACATCTCTAGTATGCAAAACGTTCAATATCAAGTGCGGGTTTTTAGTTCGAAAAACTCAGGATGTTGTCATTTCAACTTTTACCGAGTATTTAAACAGCATATAGCCTATTGTTCCAAAAATCTAAATTACCAACCGACCATTCACTATAACAAAAAGTCAAAAGCAAAAATACGTATTTACCCTGACATTGGCAAATCCACCTTGCCAAAACAGCAAGGAGTCATATTTAAAAACACGTATACCTACCGTAGTCTATCCGGGTCCACGTATGTAGTCAAAACGTCGTAGGAAAATTTTACAGTTTATACATATATAAAATACACAGCCATGCCGCCGGCATGCGGGCCTCAACCGCGTGGTTAACGCCCGGGTGTGAAAACCGTAAAAGTTTAACACGGTAGTATACTACCAAATGTCCGCAACATTACGTTACCTGCAGTAAGGCGGTGTGCACACGGCACGCGCACACCGTCCCGTTCCTGCCGCACGGCGCGCCGAGCCACGCGCACGCGCCGCCGCGCAGCATCGCAAGCGCACATGTCCGCTACGCCACTGTTTTTGGTGTCACACTCTGTTTGCACTGGATTTTACACTTGCACTTTCGCACTGTTTTTTTTTTGTATATAGTTAGATGTAATTGTTTGTAGTTTCCAATAGAAACAACACAGTCATTTAATAGAATAGATTTAAAGTTTCTATTTAATATTGTCTTCGGTTACGGTTGCTGGTAAAGTTCCTATTGTTTTAATATGTGCGGATTTTATAGATATGTATTTTGTCTGTAATTATACCTAATGAAGTAATGATGTACAGTCGCCATTACATAGGTACAGTCGACTACAAAGATATGTATACACTTTTGCACCTTATTAGCTTATTACAAAGGATTAAGGTGAAAAAATGGATACATATCTTTGTAGTCGACTGTACATCAACTTCCCTTAACAGTGTTGAAATTTGCAGCTAAAAAAATACGTGTCTGTTATTTTAGACTACTCTATAACATATATCTAAATAAATCAAATGGGAGTCGGACCATTGGGTAGGGTACCCAAGTAAATGAAAGTAGAGGGCAGAATGTTTAGTTAGTAATTGAGCTGGTTTTGATACTTAAGTGAGCCTAAGCATAAATGACCTTGTTTATGGATCATAAATACTAAAGTAATAGAAATAAGGCAACGATATTCATAAAGCATCCAAATGCAATAAACGAGTTAGTTTCGGGCGCGGCGCAGCGGGCGGGCATAACATAAGCCTGCTCGTTTGGGATCATTGAGCCAATATACGCCGGCATTCAAACTAAATATGATTATGACGACCAGTCTGGCCTAGTGGGTAGTGAGCCTGCCTATGAAGCCGATGGTCCTGGGTTCGAATCCCAGTCAGGGCATTTATTTGTGTGATCTATCGAATCCCTAAACTTGTGCCAAGAATATCTTGGCCAGTTTTAATTTCAGAGAAAAGTTTTTTTCTACCAAACATGCTTATTTTGACGTATTTTATAAATAAAACAATTATAAGTAGCTTAGCTTTAGTTCACACGGTATACGTATTAAAATAAAAGAACTTAATGCAACTGTTCCCACTGTCAACTGTAGTGAGGTAGGGAACTTATATGTTTTAATACTAAACAAGTAAAAAATCTGCCTCTTTAACTACTATGGTTTCTACTATTTGACGCTGACTATATTGTGAAGACGAGTAGAAGTTAGCCTCGTACCACAGTCAAATCGTACCCACATACTGAAAAAATATGCTAATATTATTTTCGGCAAACAAATGACGGAGCACAAACAAGACCGATGTCACCTTAATGTCGTTGTAAACATTTATCATACGTACGAACTTTCCTATGTAACACGATATGTTAGTGAATAAAACATAAATATTTGTTTTATTACAATACACATACCTACAGATGGCGAATATAGGTTTTTTTTATTAACAATAAGTCTACTCGTGCAGTAGGCACGTTGTGTATAATGTCTATCGTTTATGTTTTTTTGTACATTCATTAAATTGTCGAAAGGGCCTCTACGCGTTTACTCGATCCGGCTCCGCATACGCCTCCCAAATGTCCGAAACACCATTGTTCCGCGTACGGGAAAATCATTCATCCTTAAACATTTAAAAACAATCCTTACACAGGTGACGTCTGCGTTAGTGTACGGTCTGAGTGGACGAACGAAGTAGCGATTAGCGGCGCGGGTAGCATAGCGTCGAGCGTCCAACGGATTTGAGCAGCGTACACTGCGGCCGCTCTTATACATTTTCATTTGTTTAACACACGCCGCACGCTCAAATCGAATGTCCACTCAGGCGACTTCACGCGACCATCCCACGGATCGTAATTGTCTTAGTATCTGTTGAATGCGCTTTACGTTAGAGAAAACTACTGATATTTTCTTTAAAACCGAATAAAACTTTTCAAGACATTCAGTAGGTCAAGAGGGGCGTTTGGCTCGGTGCGTGAAGTTGTACCAATTACACTGCCTCCTTAGAGACGAGAGCCGCGGCTCGGATAAGGCTGCTAGGAAATTATGTCACGTGATCTTTAAACTAGGTTATTACGAGCACAAGTATATACATACTTATGTAAAAAGTAGATTTTTTTTTTTGGAATTTCGTTGCCGGGAACCGAATGACGCATTTGGGAAGAGAATTAGGCCACCGTTTTCTGTTATCGAACGCGTTTAGATTCCCGAACTTTATGTCTAAGTTATTAACATCTATGAGATTAGTTCAATCATGTTAATCAAAATGATAAGTAGCAAACAATAATATAGGGTTACAGATGGACTAATTTCGCACTTATCACTGTGATAAGTAAATAGAATTGTAATCTCTCTCTAACAATGTACATGAAATACTGAGAAAGGTTCATATCTTCGTAGACATCAAACTAAATAAATAAATATTTCGGGACATTCTTACACAAATCGACCTAGTCCTACTGTAAGCTCAGTAAGGCTTGTGTTGTAGGTACTAGACGATATACATATATAATAGATAGATACATATAAATACTTATATACATAGAAAACACCCATTACTCAGTAACAAATATCTGTCCTCACTAGGCCAGACCGGTCGTTTAAGTTAACTTTATATATCTAGATACCAATATCCATGCTCTATATATAAATATCTGTGCTCATCACACAAATAAATGCCCTGGCTGGGATTAAAACCCAGGACCATCGGCTTCATAGGCAAGGTCACTACCCACTAGGCCAGACCGGTCGTAAAATTGAGTCGTAACCTTTGTTTAATGGATTAAAATATATTAGGGCCGCTTTTGGGAAATTATATAAGCCCCGTAATAAGTTTAGGTATATAAGGGAATTTATTATTTCCGGTATAAAGGATACGGTCTAAAATGAAGGGACTTACGGAAATTTGTAGGTCAATCTCAGTGGGTAGTCAAGTCCTAAGTTAAGTGGAATGGAAATATTGTAGCTGGAGATGCCTCGTGGATCCATAAATCTTAATAAGGTCAGGTTAGGTGAGTGGAACAGTCGCCATCAGATATATCGGAGCTGTGGAGGTAGTCACAAATATCGGCACAACGCCTCTATTGTCAAGGCGATAAAGTGCATGTTCAGATATTTATGGCTGCCTTTACAGCTCCGATATATCTGATGGCGACTGAACATCAGAACAAGTGAAGCACTAAGTAAGAATATTATTGTTTTACATACTGTTTCTTGCCATGGGCCTTGCAATAAGCTACCGTATTTCTTTTATCCCATACGAGCCCCAATGCAAAATAGCTCGTCTAGTCGCAATTCTGCATGCGTATTTTTTTTTAAAACTGGTATTTCTGCCCGGATCGACTTTGAGGAGTGATGGAATAGACTAGACGCAGTGTCACTAAAGCTAGCTTAGTTTTGAGTTGTACTAAGTGTACATCTCGTTATTTATTTTAAAATAATTTAATTATAAATATTACATCTCACACGCAAATAATTACGTCTGCTTCATATTTAAGGCAAAATAGGTCGTCTATTTAAAATAAAACCTGTTTAACAGGGTTCGTAATATAAAATATTATTTTCAAATTGAATACGGAATATTCTCTGTCATGTAAAATGACAAACCACTATATAAAAGGGCAAATTCAGCCTAATTTTTATTACTCCAAATCGTTTTTCTATCGAGATGGCACGAGGTAAGCCAGTGACTGAAGAAGTGCGGAAAATTATTATCTCCAGTAACAATAAAGGCAAATCTACGTACCAAATTGCCAAGGACCTTTCTATGCCAAGGTCTACAATCCAAACTATCATCGAGCATCATCGAAAACACGACAAAATTTCTTGGTCAAAGAAATCCGGCTGCCCACGAATTACTACTAAAGCAGAAAACAGGATTCTGAGGAAGATCATCAAGAAAAATCGTCGTGCAAGAGCTGGAGAACTTACGGTACTATGGCGTGACGCAATTAAAAAAAACATTTCAGTGGATACTTGCAAGAGAGTGATGAAGAGGATGGGCTACGGTTTTTACACTGCTAAAGAGAAACCGTTACTTACACAACGGCAGAAAACTAACAGGTTGAAATTCGCCAAAAAGTACAGAAATTGGACTGTCGATCAGTGGCGTAAAATTATATGGAGTGACGAATCTAAATTTGAAGTCACAGTAGGCGATGAACGAAGTAAAGTCATTCGCGAAAAAAGATTGGCATTTCAAAAAGATTGTCTTAAGCGTAAGGTAAAGTTTCCAGCTTCCTTAATGATTTGGGGCTGCATGTCGGCACAGGGTGTCGGCTGTCTGCAATTTATAGATGGAACCGTCAATGCCGAAAAATACAAAAGCATCTTACAAGAGAGTTTGCTGCCGTCTATACGTAAGTTAAAGTATAAAAATGCGTATACTTTTCAACAAGATGGTGCCTCATGCCATACCGCTAAAGCAACGATGGCGTGGGTGAAAAAGAAAAAAATACCTACCATGTCGTGGCCATCCAGCAGCCCGGACTTGTCTCCCATAGAAACGTTGTGGTGGAAAATGAAGAAGAAGTTGCGAAAGGACCCGTCCAGATCAAAAGCTGATCTTAAAGAGAAACTTACCTGTGTTTGGAATGAAACAACCCCGGAAGAGTGTCGACAGCTTGTAGATACAATGCCGCTCAGAATTAAAGCCGTTTTAGATGCAAAAGGAGACGCCACCAAGTGGTAGACGTTCTAATCTGCGTCGGTAGCACTAAAGACGAACTTTTTGCATTTTAGTACAATTGGTGAAACAATGTTTTTTATTACCAAGGAAAGTTCGTTTTGTTTTTCATTGAATAAATAAAATACGATTTATAACTTATACTGTTTTTATATTGCTAATTCTTCCAAACACCTTCGTCCCCAGAATTTTTAGGTTAACGTTAGTTTAGTACATTTTTTCCTACCAGACGTACTCATTTGCATTGGGGCTCGTATGAACGAATAGTAAGTGGCATGGGATAACTGATTAAATTTAATATAAAAATAATTAACAAAAATTTTTTTTTATGATATTTAAGTAGGCTCTCCAGGTAGCAATCTAACTTGACTTCACGTGATTTTATTATAGATCGAATAATGGCACACAAAATAGAAGAAATTGTTACGAATGGTTGCCAATTGTGACATTATCTATGACAAGGGACCTTATTGTCGATGGCGCTTACGCCGTTGTTCAAGATGTCGCAATACAAACGCCACGCGGTTCGACGTAAGCGCCGTCGACAATAAGGTCCCTTTTGCTAGATAATGTAATTCAAGTCTTAATCAACGTAGCGAATTTTTCCCCTTTTCGTTTTTTATAATAAAATCTATAAAACCAACTGCTCAGTACCAAGTAACTAGGTACTCTTACAATGAGTTGTGAGATTGAGGTTTTCGATAACGAATATCGAGTTTACTATCTGTGCATCTTGCTTGTACTATTTTAGTGCGAAGTAGAAAGTAAACTCGATACTCGTTATCGAAAACCTCAAAGTCACAACTCATGGTAAGGGTACAGTTCTAAGTGTCCACAAGACTAACTAGCAGAAGAGTACGCTAGTGAGTCAACTACAAAACAATAACCATTCATACAAAGGCAATTAACAACAATATTTCATACGAGTAGCTTTGAGCGCCAAAAACATTTCCGTCATCCGGCAATCAATTTAATTTATATCAATGTCTACAGACTCCATTTAATTCCATAAACTAATCAATTAACAACACAGCGCAGTTTATGGAGAATCGATTCACGTAATGGATGGATTTATATTGAAAACGCAATAAGCAATGCTGTTGTTGGACAATAAAACCGGCCACAAAGCGGGCGCCAGGTATTGGATTTGTTTCAAATTGTTGCCTCTGATAAATAGACGGATGTGCCATTTTTTTAATACTATTAAAACTATTGTGAGCCATGTTAGTACTACTTAGTTACAAACGGATAAATTCATGTATAATTAGATATATGCAAGTAAATATAACGGGTTGGCACTGATTGACTAGCACGTTATTAAACAGCGGAATAGCAAAGTAATATTATTGTTGTTAATTTACGCTCGGATTATAATCACATAATATATATAAGGTTGCACACAGCATAGTTTCAGGATGTCATACGTCCTTCTTCCGTGTTCTATTTGTAAGCAAAGTCGGGTAAAATATCATATTTTTTCTTCATACAAAAGTTAATGTTATTTTTACAAAATTACGCTTAATGTTTATACTTAACATGTAGGCCAACTATAACCCTTAACTCTAGGTTAACTGGCTAAGCCAGGATCGCACAAGTGAGCCTTAATGATTATTATACTTCGGCTCAAACATCCATTGCAAATTAACTTTCTACACATTTTGATTTAAGATTAAATAAATAAGTAGGGGCCGATTTTTGACATTCGAACGAGTTCTTATTTCTACAACACCGTATATAATAATTTTCGTAATTCTTCAATATTTCTTGTCTGTAGCTATTTTAGTTAGGAATTTTTAAACACTTTTTGACTGTTATTGAGTTTTTTTAAACAAATATTTCTATTCAAAAGAGGCGCAAACAAAACTGGCTCAATATTTATTCTAGTTTTAGCATAAACCAAACCACAAAATCACACAATCACAATCGATTCGTGCTTCGGACAGTCTGCAAAAATTGACGTAGTTAGCATAACAATAAAATATCTATCAAACGTGACTCGGACCTGCGACCCGACAGTTCCGTCGTATTGTAAATTTATTTAAAGTAAACGCCCGGACGTTTACTTTGTCCGACAGCGTCCCAATGAATGCCACTGTCAATGTTAAGTCATTGTCAATAGAGGTGAGAGAAGGGTGTCATCTATTGGGCATTCGCGTGTTGAACACAGGTACGTTTATTTTTTTTTTTAACAGTGCGCGCGCACGGCATGGCACGACATGTTCTGCCGCGTGCTACGCTCAGAGAGGTAAGACTACGAAATGTCTAGAAGAAGCTAAATAGCACCAGACCCTTTTTTTTTGACGCAGAGAAAATGCATTTATGCATCCCCTAGCCCTGGGGAAGGATCTTACAGAGGGTATGTGGGACTCGCCCCTCCATATGGGAGAGGAATACCCACTAAAAACCCTGCGCCGTTTCCGTCTTTGCCGTTAAGGGGGGGTGGACTTGCATTCACCACGGCACCCCCCCGGTCGTCCTGGCTTAGAGCCGGACTCCGTCGCCAAAGGAGGAGAGAGTCAGCAAACGCATAACTGACTCTCTCCCTAGACGTGTAGGGCCATCCGGTGCAGGTTCCCCACCCTACTCAGTGTTGTGTTACATTCCATTAACGTATCCTAGCTTAGCTAGATTTTCTTTAAACCGTTTCACTTTAACATATTGTATTCGCAATAACTATATACCTTAATTGATAATTGTATTATTTGTTATTGTAGAGGCAATATTAAATTAAGGTTTTGTTATACTTCTAAAGGGCGGACAGACGGACAGCGAGACAATTATAGGCCTACGCTTGTCAGCCTTCGGGGCCTGTACCCTAAAATTCGGTGGAAACCAAAGGCATGTCTATAGATAAAAAAACAATTGGCCGGCTTTGACGAACAGAGAACTATTTCATTAAAAAACCTTTGAGCTCTCTCTGTTGTCTACCGTCGTCGATGCAGATAAACAATTTTAAACCTTAATGCGATAACATAAGAGTTAGTTACGCGAGTTTCAGCTTGTTCAAATTTCATTAACATTGACGGCTGAGTGACATTTTCAATTAAACAAACACGTCTTAAAAACAATTCTTTCTTTTACCAGTTATTTTCTACGTTGTAAAAGTCAAATAGATAATATAATAAAATAAAAGCTCACGATAAACGCAATTTAACTGTTCTTAATATTTAAACTTTTTTTTGTCACTCAGGAAAGAGTAAGAAAATTAAAAACTTGTACTAAATACAGGGTTTGCCGACAAGTCTGACTTAGTGGGTAGTGACCTTGCCTATGAAGCCGATGGTCCTGGGTTCCCCAGTAAGGTCATTTATTTGTGTGATGAGCTAATGAGCAAACGAGGTATTTGTATAATATATATCTAATATCATTGGCTGAGTACCACAACACAAACTTCTTGAGCTTACCGCGGGGCTCAGTCAATTTGTGTAAGGATGTCCTATAATTATTATTTATGTATTTAATTATTCGTGATGGCAATTTGAAATGACGAGTATTGAAGCTATTCGTGCTAAATACTTACTCGTACTAGTGAGATTTGTGTGCAAGTCCGCAAGTTCCCGTGTCCTTTCATATTTTATAATTAATTTAATAAACACTAATATATTATTGCCATCTCTGAGGTTTATTAAAAAAAAGGACCTAATTTAAGAAAAGTATTTCAAAGGCGAAGAAGGCGTTAATATTCGAACTGTTAAGTGGAAACGGGTGTAATGGCCGCGTTGGAATAAAGGAACAAAACATGTAGCGGGAAGCGAAGTTTTTTTGGAGTATTCATTTATAACACTTTTTTCCATACCATAAATGAGTTCGATATTAACTATAGTACATTACTACAGAGACCGGGAAGTAACAGGTTGCCGAATAGAATATATGGATAGTCGCAACCTCTTTTCAGGCCGATGTGTGTATAGTGCTTTCGTCAAGCATGCAATAAAAAATTTATAAATCAATAAAATATTATGGTTGTATGCCATGATGCTATGTCTCATCTGTGAAATAGAAATTAAAAAAGGCCACTTCCCGGCCTAGGCCTGCAACTTTGTATGATATTTAATTACAGACTCATTCTAGTCGCGCCCGAGACGTGATACATCCCAGTCTAATATAAAGAATTTCAATATATTTCAGTTACAGTTTCAATATTTCATTTCATAAAACTATCGTGAGATTGAAACGGAAAGCGGGTAACTCACGTTTTATAAGTCGAATATTGCTCGACATCAGCAGTCTGTGTCGGTTAGCCAACGCGAATGGCTCATGATTATGCTCCTCGTTACGGAGTGAAACATGTCGAGCAATATTCGACTTATAAAACGTGAGTTACCCGCTTTTATACAATTAATATATATCATTTCATGTTTGAGAATACCTTTACCGCGACTTGAACGCTACTTCCAGACGCCATGCCACACGATTTACTTAAAACAAATTAGAGGAGTACACAGCTATGTTCTAGCGTGTTCCACAGTTCCTAAACTATTGTGTATTTTTTATCTGGCAACTCGTTAAAATAGGTAACATAATGGCCCGCGCAGCGCAATGCGGTGCCCGGGGGTAGCCATTTTTAAAATAAACTTTGTCCATGGATTCCTTCGCTGTTCCGCTATAGAGTCGTATAATTTCCCAAATCGTATCTGAAGCTTTATAAAAAATGCAGACGCGGAGGCAATTGCTTTCTGGTAAAATGTTGTTTAATTTTATTTTTCATGGTACCGATCCTGTAGTAAAGATTTCCGTTTTATTTGATAATGTTTGGTAAGTACGAACATTTATTTACATTTTCATATTGACCTGTAGGCATATGATGGATTTATCATTATTATGAGGGAGGTTTTACATAAAAGTGACCCCAATTAGCTTGAGTTGTAAAATAGTTAAAGTATGTCAGTTTTGTGACGATAATTAAGCATTAAAATTATATAAATACTTAGATTTGGTACCTACTCGTTTCATAAACTATAAGCAGTATTACAACGCGAAAAGAGGCAAACATTAAATTTCCACACAGATTTCATGCTTGATTACCGCCACAAAACTGACATAATTTAACTTTTCTACAAGTCACCTTTTTATGACAAAGGTGGCAAACGAGCAGACGGATTGCCTGAACCTGTCACTCCAATTGCGCACACTTTTTTTCTGAAATCTCAGCAGCAGTAACTTTGTTTCTAATGTAACTTTCATGGCTAGCAGTTGTAGAAAATCATCATCATTATATCAGGCCCAGGACGTCTGCTGGACATAGGCCTCCCCCATAGTGACCCACAGTGACCGGTTTTGCGCCACGTACATCCAGTGAATACCTGCGATCTTTACCATGTCGTCGGTTGGCCAACGCTGCGCTATTTGGCACCTTATCATTAAATATGGCGGTGCAGCTGTCAATGCATAGATAACTGTCATACTTTTCTTACAAGGAAATTTCCAAGTTAACTTTATACCCTTCTTCATATCATACATCTCAGACACCGCTCACCTCAGCCCGACCTTACATTAGCAGGCCAGCCAATAGATCGGGTTACTAAAAGCCCCTAGCATGGTGAACTTAGTGCTTAACTACATCTACCATGTAATTTATCTCGTGGTTAAAACTCTGGGGTTTCCTTAAGCCATTGTCTACATTTTTAGCTAGGAAAAGACAGTTATGAAGTATTGCAATCATCGTAAAATAATTAGTAGCAACCAACCTGTCCTTACTATATTGGTAATCTTAATTTGAGTTAGTAAGGATGTGGTAGGATATATGTAAGCAATATAAAAATTTTATCGACCGGTCTGGCCTATTGCGTAGGGAGCCTGCCTTTGAAGCCGATGGTCCTGGGTTCAAATCCCAGTCATGGCATTTATTTGTGTGATGAGTACGGATTTGTTCCTGAATCATGGGTGTTTTCTATGTATTTAAGTATTTATATGTATCTATCTATTATATATATCGTCATCTAGTACTTACAACACAAGCCTTACTGCCCTTACCGTAGGACTAGGTCAATTTGTGTAAGATTGTCCCGCAATATTTATTTATAAACATTTGTGGATTTAATAACCCTTTTAAACATTTTTCGAAAGAAATTGCAACGAGCATTGCTGTCGAGCCTAATAACATCATGTTTAAATTTATTTATTTACTTTTAATCTTCTTTAATATTTCGTATTGTCTTCTATAGTATATCGATAAAATATATTATGTATATCGGAAGTCGATAAACGAGAAGTCACTAAGTATGACAGCTAAAAAGTGCTACAAAAATTGCTCTGGTTATGGCATCCTTCCTACAGTTGCATGTGAACACGAAACTTACAAACAGAAAAGGCTGTAAAAAAAAATCCAACCATTTTTAAAATAGTCGGCTCATGAAGGCGTTCTTAGATATCCATCAAGTAAAATGTGCATTTGTCTGAAAAAGCTGCCATTATAAAGGCCAGGTCATCGACCTCGCGCGAAGCCGGCGCACCGTCGCCCGCCATGCAAGGTCCCGTGATAATAATTAAGTGCCCTTACCATGAGTTGTGATATTGAGGTTTTCGATAACGAGTATCGAGTTTACTATTAGCGCATCTCGCTTGTACTATTTTAGTGCGAACGAGATGCACAGATAGTAAACTCGATACTCGTTATCGAAAACCTCAAAGTCACAACTCATAGTAAGGGTACTGATGTTTCCATAGTCTTGTACATTTTAGATATGGTATTAAAACTTAACCTACTGTAAACGTTTATTAAGGTAGTGTTAACTGTCAATGACCTTTAAATTTACCTTTATTAAAGTTTTATGTTAAGTGAAACAAGGAAAAAAAAAGTAATATTGATTATATTTCCGACACAGATCGGATGAAATCGGTTCGATCCAAAGTTAGGTCCTTAAATAAACTTTAAATAGTTTTTCCTAACAAGTGTGTAAAAGTGAACTTTTCGCACGCTTCGCGTGCGTAAATTTCACTTTTAAGGCACTACTATGAAAAATTAGGTTCGATACTCGTGTAAAACTTCTTTAAGACTCGGGTGATTGTCACCCTCGTTTCACTTGGGCTCGAAGGTTCACCCTCGTCGAAAAAAATTTTTTCACTAGTATCGAAATGTACTATTGTCTTTCGTTTTATTGACTGTCTGTAATTAAAAAACCGCTATATTACAGGATGTTCTTACACAAATTGGCTGAGCCCCATATTCAACTTCATATGCAGTATATTAAATAACGAATACTGAAACCAGCAATTTTTTTCCTAAAATTATTTTATAACGGATTTGCCTGTTCACAAACTACTTGATACGCAGTGATTCTCTTTTACTCTCGTTCAAAAAGACCACGATTGTTTTTTTTTATAAAGTCTTTCTTCTCGCGTCATAATGTGTCACATACACGCGAATAGCCCGAAGAATGAAGAAGAGGTATAAACGGTATACCTTAGGGAATATTACTTCTAGCGTCCCGTCCGAAATAACACTTAATAGCTATCGGTCTTGTGGTAGGCATGACAGCACACATCAACTTTAGACGTTCATGGCATTCAAAGGGTTAAGAATCTAAAGTAAAAATATAATATTCATGTGTTAATAAATATCACTTATTTCTTTGATCATTCATTACATTAAATATTTGGCACACGCCCAAACCCAATCATCGCCACTATTGAAAAAAAAAATCCCTAACTTTTTAACTTCGCGTCGCGGGTTCGAGCGGCCCGTAATTTAGTCGCTGGTGTTGGCAGAACGTGATTTCTAGCGCAATTATCCTTGTTCGATGTTAACACACTGATAGTGATGTAAGGTAGCTGGATTTAAATTCATGTTTAAGCACAATTAGAGAGATAAACTGTACCTCGTACCTATGAATTAGCAAAAACGTAATCTCAGCCAGCTAGCATATGATTGGCGAGACTACACGAGTAGTACAGTCGAGATAGGACAGCCCCTACATAATTAAAGTAGATAAAAAAACAGATTAGTTAAGCATTTTTCTCTCATACACTATAAGCAGTATTATAATGCAATATAGGAAAAAAAACCATACAAATTTTCGTCATAAAATTGATATAATTCAACTTTTCTACAAGCCACGCTAATGGGTACCTACACTTTTTTCTACTTAATTTTCTCCACACTGGCAGCGAAACTGATAGCAAACTTTTCTTAACAACCTTCGGTAATTGGATACACTATTTATTCACAACTTTAGCCGACGAAATATAAAAGTGTATAATGAAACTGTGAAACCTTTTATGAAACCAGATATGATGTACCAGATCTTCTGGCATATTGTCGAGGCAAATTCTGATAATCAAGACGAAAGTCTGCTTTCACGATGTGGATTAATTAAGATTTCTTCTGGCCACACACTAGGGTTGGCACCAGCGGTGGGACGCCCACACACGCCGCTCTAACTTCCCCACATTTCAACAGTTTTCCTTAGTCATATTGACGCCATCTTGCCTAAGATAAAGATTGACTTGATATCTATCAGTAGCGTAGTCATTTTTTTTATTATTTTATTTATATTATAAGTATAGGTACCCATAGCTCCATGAACTTTTAGGGTAGGCAACGTGCATGTGAATCCTCAGGCGCCCAAAGGCTACCGTAACTGCTTACCATCAGGTGGGCCGTATGTTTGTTTGCCACGGACGTGGTATTAAAAAAAATGTATTTAGGGCTATAAACCAATAATGGTAAAGTTATCCAAGCAATGAATACATTTTAAAAATTGCCAGTTGACGTTGTTTGTTTGCCGCATCGACTTTTTATCTTAAATCTCAGATGGAGGTACTCAAGATGAAAGACCCGCAACAGATTTGCATGACAAGCGGGACGAATAAAAATTAATTAAAGTCGTTTTATACGAAACCTTTAGTATTAGGTATACATTCTTATAGTATTGAACATTCATACATTTATTGGTTTGCGTAAAAGTAAAAACCGGCCAAGAACGTGTCGGGCCACGCTCAATGTAGGGTTTCGTAGTTTTTCGTCCTTCACAGTAAGTGTTCCCACTTAAGAGTTAAAATGGGCTATTTGATACATCGTTGTTGACATATTAATATTAAGTACCGAACCCTAAAAACGGGCCCACAAATGACGCTGACAACTAAAGAAAGAGTTATAGATCCCAACTATACATGGAAAATACGAAAAAATGATGTCAATTTCAGTCCCACGACGAGAAGTAAGAAGGGGATGTAAAACGGAGTGCAAACCAGCCAGCGTCTTTTGAAGTCAGTCAGTCAGTTTCAACCTAATGTATGGGCATGTATGCTCCAACCCCATTATTCAGAAGGAATCTGTGTCTTGTCATTCAGTAGAGATTTTGACAGCCATATCTTAGGGAATAAGGGCTAATTTATTAACAATTTGTAAGAAACTATCGCCTTAACGACTTTAACGCTGGAATAATATAAAGTACCTATTTTGCACGCAAAAAAATCCTAAGATATATGCAATCCTGCGGCGCTTCCGTCTTTCTCGAGTGAAAGCAGAGACCATTTTACCAAAAACGCGTAAGATGTATGAAATTCTGCGGCGCTTACAGTTTTTGAGTTGATAAGTTTGTATGGGGAACAATATTTTCGTTTTTAGTATATTATTCGATCTTTTTCATACTTTCTCACCGTTTAAACCTTTCCTGAGCTACTACAAATATTTCAAGACCAAAATTAGCCAAATCGGTAAAGCCGTTCGCAAGTTATAACGTGACCAAGAGAAATAGGGGTTCATTTTATATATATAGATTTTTCAAAAACTATTGAACCTATCAAGTTCAAAATAATTTTCCTAGAAAGTTTATGTAAAGTTCTACTTTTGAGATTTTTTCACATTTTTGAAACTTGTGGTTCAAAAGTTAGAGGGGACGCACTTTTTTACTTCTGGAGCGATTATTTCCGAAAATATTGACATTATCAAAAAATGATGTTAGTAAACCCCAATTTATTTTTAAATACCTATCCAACAATATATCACACGTTAGGATTAGAATGAAGAAAAAAATCACTCCCCACTTTTCGTATAGGGGGGGTACCCTAAAAAAACATTTTTTTCCACTTTTTATTTTGGCACTTTGTTGGCGTGATTGATATACATATTACTACCAAATTTCAGCTTTGTAGGGCTAACGGTCACTGAGATTATCCGCGGACGGACGGACGGACGGACAGACATGGCGAAACTATAAGGGTTCCTAGTTGACTACGGAACCCTAAAAAGCGCACTTTTGTATTTGTGATTTTTTTAAATATAATTAGTATAACTTACTATTTAAGTATAACTTTAAGTGTAAATTAGATTATGACAGTTCCCTATGTAACAATTTGATGTAAGCACATGTCGGATATTGTTTCCGAACATAAGTGGTGATACCGACTTTAATAAAAAACAATGAAATACACAACTTGCCACCCACGGACGCGGCCTCAGATACCGCCCATACATATTATTCAAAGCATAATTATATTCGACAATTATATCTCCCCCTGTCTTTTTAGGTAGTATGAATGAAAACAAAAACTAGTTCAAATTATTTTTTATTAAGTTTTTTTTTTTTCGATTTAAATATTGGAGAAACTATTTTAATTATGTTATTACGTGTACGATACTTGGTAAACATTTTACGCACAGAAATTACACAATCAAATTATCTTCAACACATCTACACCGGGAAGCTACAACACATCTTTTCTTCCAATATCCCGCAGTGTCTCAAAACAAAGGTCTTCGACCAGTGTGTGTTGCCAGTGATGACTTATGGTGCTGAAACGTGGTCGCTTACTATGGGCCTCATAAGAAGGCTCAAAGTCACCCAAAGAGCAATGGAGAGGGCTATGTTGGGAGTGTCTCTGCGTGATCGCATCAGGAATGATTTTATCCGCAGTAGAACCAAAGTCACCGATATAGCCCTCCGAATCGCCAAACTTAAGTGGCAGTGGGCAGGGCACATTGCACGCACGGGATACCGCTGGATGTGGAAGGTGCAGGACCAGTCTTTTTAGGTTGTTTTGGGGGAGGCCTATGTTCAGCAGTGGACGTCTTCCAGCTGACATGATGATGATGATGATGATGAATTATCTTCGCCTTTATCTCTTTCTCACACTAACATACACATACACACGAAGGGAAGAGAATTTATGAATAATGCTAAGATATTTATGCCAATAAATTGTCTGCAAGAAAATAGATCCCTATCATGAACCTGTCAAAGCGACATGAAGGAAGTCTAAAACTACATCGCAATAAACTGTGAAGTGCCAACCCTAGCAGCGTCCTTAGCTGACGGTAATCCGACCACTATGAGTTAGTTACAAGCTCATCGCGGACACGTCATAAATATAAGACATCCGCCCTAGTTGACGGATATTTGTAATACTATTTTATTTTATAAATGATATGACGGCATTACTCACGTTTATTTAGTCACTCGTGCGACATGTTTCGGAGAACATAGTCCTCCATTTTCGAGCACTAAGAGTGCTGAGTGGCCGTTCTGTTCGCCGCTCGCGACGCCGGCCCGTCACGCACTCAGTGCTCTGTCTCACGCAAATTAAAATACAAAAATACTATTTTCTTATTAATATAATAAATGAGAATGCCGGAAGAAGCGTGGACGCAGGCCTTAACAAAAATGGCGGTACAATTAGAAGCTTTCCTTAGCACTGTCCCGGAAACAGCACAAGACCGGGAGTTTTGGGGATCCACCGGGAAGACCTTTGCTCAGCAGTGGGAATAGTGGGACAAATTTGGTATGTTTATTTATTTGGACGTAGACTGAACAACCGCTTGAGCGTAAGAATTAGTTAACAAGTTATAACCTATTAAGAATATTGAGATTTTTCATCCCAGATATTACTTCTTGAAATGACAAAAATAATGGAAAGTAGCAGTTTGACAAGCTCTATGCAGGCAAAGTCGCGCAGGAATCTCATATATGTACTTATAGAACATGTCATGAGAATTTAACAGCAAATCCCTTTGTCAATTTTCATACCGGAAATATTAATGATCACAAGCAACTCTTAATTAGTACAAGGTTCATGACAAACGTAATTTTTTATAATATCTATAATTGTTTGTCCCTATCTGCTGTTAATGGATTCTCTTTCGTTGGAAAAAGACAAAAAAGTATGTTATACAAATATTAGTTACAATCGGATAAACTCACGTGTAATTATATCGCACTAGGCGACATGTATATACAATGTATATACATGTGTATAATTACACGTGAGTTTATCCGTTTGTAACTAAGTAGTACAAACATGGCTCACCACAGTTTTAATTATATTATACAAATATTACCGCAACTCTGTAACTCCAGTTTAAATTCCCTACAAGCTATATACAACGTATTTCAACTTATATACAACATGTTTTATTTCGCTATCTTAATGATTTAAATGTTGGTAGCACTTAGAACATTTCACAAGCACTCGTTTCTAGTTTCTGTCCCGCACAGAACGGGTATTAACGCACGTTTGCCTCTTTCACACATTTAAAAACTTAACTCTTTTTCTTTCTTCTTGAAATATGAATTTTAATATGAACTCATAAGGTTCATTTTTGCATAGACAAACCAAGTTAGATACGATGAAAAGCTGTCGTGTTCATTCGCAGAGTGGGAAATTGTTTGCCTATTGTTTGCATAATAAAGAAGCAAGAGAAAATACGAAGATTTCTTTCTTTTTTATTATTATTGTATGTTTGATTAAGAAAAAATGGAGGCTGTGTTATTAAGTACCCATTTATAAAAATGTAATACCGAAAATCTCATATGCACGCCTGTAAATGAAATATGTAGACAAAAAGAATGGAATTAGTCATAAAACTGGTATATATATATATATATATATATATATATATATATATATATATATATATATATATACACAGAACATCCTTACTGAAATTGAGCGCTGAGTTCCGCTGTATGCTCTAGTTGTCTTGTGTTGTGGGTACTCAGCCAACGTTATATATATAATATACAACTACTTAAATATATATGTATTATGTACATACAGGGTTGGGCAGATTAAGTGTCCTAGCCTTATATCGTATATTTTTCTTAAGTAATCCTCCTTTTTTACCGTATATATATGTTTTTAAAAAGGCAATATATTCGGCTTTATGATCGCTAGACTTCAACTGGACTTTTTTATTTTCTATTGTTTTCAACAATGGACGCGAAACGTGAGCTCGTTGTCGATTTGTTCGTGAAACATTTTCGCCCTTGCGAGATATTAAGAAAGCTGAAACATTTAAATTTCAATGCAAGGTTCATATCGCGCACCATCAAGCGATTCAGGAAAACAGGGTCTTCCCGAATCAGGCCCTAACCTGGACGCAAACCATCTGTCCGTATCAAAAAAGTGGTCAAAATGTTCGTGAGCGTATTAGGCGAAATCCGGCTCAGAGTGCAGGTAAACTCGCGAAAGATATGTAAATATCCCGACGATCCATGAGTCGTATATTGCGACATGATCTTAGATTATAAGCCTACAATAAACAAAAAATACGGATTAACGGACACCCAGAAAAAGCTAGAGTCACAAAATGCAAGGAGCTACTAGCATGGCACGAGGGTGTTGACATTATTTTTCGGATGAAAAACGTTTCTATTGTAAGATAGCCACAATCAACAAAGTGATCGTGTGTATGGCGTATCATTGAGGGACATACCAGTGGACAAATTAGCTGTGCAGCGATTTCAAAGTGCGTCGGCTGTCATGGTTTGGGGTGCAATATCGCCTGGAGGCAAATTATCACTGCTGTTCATCGATCGAGGAGTCAAAATCAACCAAGATTACTATATTCAGAACGTATTGCAGGGTCATTTATTAGAAAATGCCCGAAAGTTATATGGGAGTGATTACTTTTGTTTTCAGCAAGACAGTGCCCCATCTCACAAAGCCAAACGCACTCAAGACTGGTGTCGAATGAATTTGACGGACTTTATACCTTGGCAAGAATGGCCTTCTTCGTCACCAGACTTGAATCCGTTGGATTTTTCAATATGGGGATTTATGCTAAGTAATATAGGGAGAACACACGACATGAATTTAAATTCATTCAAGCATCGGTTAGTGAAGATATGGAACGATATTCCAGATGAGGTAGTGCGTGCCGCGTGTAACTCCTTCTATGGGAGAATGCGAAAAGTAATTAAAGCCAATGGAGAGAAATTTGAACTAATGAATTATTTTAGTAATTTACAGTTACTGTTTTATATATTTACTAAAAATATTTGAAATCTATGGAGTTGTTGTCATTTTATGAAAATTTTAAAGTAGGACACTTAATCTGCCCAACCCTGTATATAAAACACCCATGACTCAGAAACAAATATCTGTGCTAATTATAAAAATAAATGCTTATACTAGGATTTTAACTCATTACCATCGGCTTCATAAAGGTCACTGCCCACTAGGGCAAACCAGTCGTTAAGATACCCAAACGTAGACTTACCCAAATGTAATTATTTCGCTTGAACTAAATACTCTTGTTTCCCAAAGTCGTCAGACACAAAACAGCTTTGAGAAATAAGACACCTTCATAGTTAGGAAACATAAAATTATGTTATAATTTGCAGTCGCTCGCTACTTTTCTCGACCCGGCTTGTATAAAATATGAATGCTTTGACAAAACTACAACCATTTTCCACAAAGGCCGTAACAGACGATCCTAGTTTTCCAAGCGGCGCCATTTTGATTCAGTGTACGGTAGACGTCGCAAAGTGTCGCTCCGAAGTGTCTGAGAGGCCGCAACTCAATTTGTCTGACTGTAGGCTACCTTCATAGACACCGCATGGCTCAGCGAAACCCTAGAACGCCATACGTTAGCGTCAAAATATAACCAAAACGCTATGATTCTGGGTGAAAGTGTGTGTCACACGCAATAAACTTATAGGAGTTATGGCACGATGAGAGCTAGCGGTTGCTTAAAATGCTGTCAGTTTTATGGTGACAATTAAGCATTAAACATTAATTTGGAAGTTATCAATTTTACATTTCATGATGTCCGTGTTCTTTCCGTATCACTCGTTGACGCTGCAACGGTCCCCAGTACAACTGTTTTAGGACCTGGTTTTATTAGTCAAATTTCATTATGATTAACTAAACATTCACTTTCGCGCTAATTCTAAGCACTTTTCTGTGAAAGGGCGTCTATTAAATAGGCATTAGTGGAACTATTCTTAAAACAATATTTGCTATTATAGCCCTTGGATACCGACACAGAAACAACAACATCATTATTGAACCTAGAAGGTTTAGGTGATAATTGTTGGTGCTGTTAATTTCAACATCATACAGCTTAAAACAAATCAAAATATTTTTCATTATAATATTGTTTTTTTATTTGATTTTTAACATTATATAATGCGGGATTTAAACCCGAAGATGCGGACGCCGGAGTACCTCGTCACTTTTTCTTAAGTGTATGTCATCTATATTCAATTTTATATCACAATTCAATAGAATAAATGTGACAGTTATTCAAGTGAATCAATCTACGGACAAGTGATCTGTGCTCGCAACTAGACACCGGGAAGCCTACTAGCGTCTGTGCATTTCAATTAAGGAGTAATTTTATACTTTTGCTAAGTTACAGTCCATTTAAACTGTAGCCTGTGAGCTAAATGATTGTTTACAATAGGGTCAAAAAGGAGAGGAATACAATGGTATTATTTTGCTTTTGTCTGACCTGTAGTGAACAGTTAGCAGCTTGTGTGCATTTAAGGTATATTTTGACACACATTGAGGTTGAAAAGAGAATTGTGTCTATGCGGATGATAGTTCATTAAAAAAAAAAAATTGTTCGAATTGATAACCTCCTCCTTTTTTTGAAGTCGGTTAAAAATGGGCTGAAAGGTCTTAACTATGGTCATTTCCACAGTAAGATATTCAAATTTTTTTAAATTTCTAACTTGCAGTGCATCAAAACATTAACGCTATTAATTATAAGACTTCAGGGACGAGACAACTCGATATATAGCGTTTGAGAATTCTCGAAAATCTTGAAAAATTAGCAACCCTGTTTGTAAAATTTCAGCCCATTAGGCATTGGTGCCAGTCAATAAAAGAGATATATGTCATAGCCGGGCGATCATAGTTCATCGCCGGGCGATGAGCTATAAATATATATCTCTCTCTTTTATTTACACAATAGCGATTATCTTTTGTCCCTTGCAATAGCTGATAGCTCATAGCTTACTAGCTCGCGGTGGGACCAGGGCATTACCTTAATAAAATAAGAATCAATAATCATATTCTGATTCCGATGAATCTGACCACAAGGTCCATTAATTATTACAATTCTTATAAAAGGGTCGTTAAACCCGTGTGATTTGTCTCGACATTTAATTCTAGAGTATTCCATACACATATTTAATGCCCCAAACAACACTAACGAAACTATTAAAAAATAGTGAGTAATTATTCATAAATTTCAATTTTATATGACTGAAACATCCTGCACCCTTAGTTTACATCTCTTTACGTATAACAGATAAAATGTTAAACAGATACATTTTTAAGTTTGAATAAAAACGCATTTAAAATAAAAAATAATCCTAAGTGCCTAAATGGTACCTACATTCAAACCGCTTACAAATTCATAATTCCACCTTCCACGGAGAACAGAATTGAAGTGGTAACGCATTAAGCATCTTCAGAGTAGAGTACAGTCTACACTAGAAAAACTACGCTAATATTAAACATAGTTTTTAGAAATAAAAGAAAAATGAAAAAATCAACTTTGGGCAAGCCTCTGTAGTTCAGTTGATAGAGCGATAAGCATGTATCCCAGAGACACGAGTTCGAGACTCGCCCAGGGCAGTTTTTTTCCATTTTTAGAATGATGGTTTCCTTAGCAGACGTTTCTGCTTAAAAATACAAAATAAGTCATAGTGTTTTTTTGTCATTTTGTGAACAAGTAAATATTTAAGCAAAAAAAGACAGTTGACACATGACAAACTATTGAATATTTAGGTAATTATTGTAGATATACTTGAACTAAACAGGAATATAAGTCGTAATGTGTATACACTATACAATGGCAATAAAACTATTTTGTTTTTGTTTTCTTTCTTTTTATTTGTTTTATACCACAAAGGTGGCAAACAAGCATGCGGCCCGCTTGATGGTAGACGGTCACCGCAGCCTATGCACGTTTACAATACCGAGGCATCATTCACGCGTTGCCGACCCTGTAGAAACCTCTTTACAACCTTTTTGAAGAATAATTGTGTAATTTCGAAGCTATGAAGGTATTGGGTCTGTTTACATTATTTTCGTTTTCTATTATGGACTGCAACCATGGCGTGGAGTGATAGAAACTATTTGATTAATGGACCTATTTCACGTTTTTCTACTACTTTTTATCATTCAGAGATTACTTGAATACTTAACGCGTACTTCGCGATTCAGAAACGTGCGACGCAATTAATGGAAAGCTATTAATTAGACAAGGAGAGAAAATACCGCGCCGTTGTAATACTTTACGTAGCGTAGTTCGCTACGAGCGTACATTCGTAGGTGGAGTTAGCGTTTTTCTGCTACGTTAATAAAAGGCAATCTCTCTAGTCTTTATAATACTTCCTTAATATGAGAAATTTATATACTGTACTTGAGGTAAGGGCAAGAAGAAGATCTCTAACCCCTTTCTGAGAGAATTCTTCAGATTAGCTTTCCGAAGTGGCTTTGAAATCAAAAACGATGCTATTAATATAACATTTTAAATTATCATACAGGGACCCCTGTAGCGGAAATAATGTACGGATTTTTAAAACAAAACTATCTACTATATTAATTATATAGAAGCCGGTAACTCACATTTAATAAGATAAATATTGCTCGACATATTTCACTCCTTAACGAGGAGCACGAGTTTATTCGTGAGTTACACGCCCCTATGAAATGAATGCGGAAAAATAACGCGTCTTTTCCTGCCACCTGTCATTTCGATACTTCACTTTCGAGTCGCTCACGTTTTCTACAAACGATTTTCATCTAGGCTACGAACCTAGAGGTTTGCTACGCGCTACGCTCGTAGTCTGCTACGACTCTCTGAGTCCGCCCCGGTACCGCGAACATCGAAATCGTATATTTCGAGCATCTTTCTCTTTTACTCCAATTAAGGCGTCGATGCATCTATGCAGGAAGACGTGTATATGGCGGGTTATAGAGGCATATAGAGGACTGGTCTGCAACATCAGGATTAGGACATGATGTTACGACCCTCAGCATTGTGGGAACGACCGATGAAGGCGTCATGAGAGTGACAGAGACAATCGCCGAAATCACGAATATCGTTTTTCACGGTAGCGGCTGCGCTTCGTTACAAGCCGATTTCCTCCGGCGTTACTAACTTTTCATTGAGTCAATGAAGAAATGGCAAAGCTTTATTTTTTTTTTTGACATAGGCGGCAAACGAGCAGACGGATTGCCTGGTGGTAAGCAATTACCGTCGCCCATGGGCACCCGCAACACCAGGAGTCACAAGCGCGTTTTTGAAGAACCTCATACTGTATTCTCTAGGGAAAACCTCGGTAGGGAGTTCAGTCCACAGTCGGAGCGTTCGCGGGAGGAAAATCCTCTTAAACCGCTTAGTGCGCGACCCTTTAGGCTCCAGGGTGTGAGGATGAATGCACTGCCGCCGACGAGCGGTGCGGTAGTAGAAAGCGACCGTTGGCATCATGTCGAACAGTTCTTCAGAGCAGAACCCATTGTACAAGCGATAGAACACACAGTCTCTACTCAGTTAAAAACCGGCGAGCGGTCTGGCCTAGTGGGCACTGACCCTGCCTATGAAGATGGTCCTGGGTTCGATTCCCAGTCAGGGCATTTGTTTGTGTGATGACCACAGATAATTTGTTCCTAAGTCATGGGTGTTTTCTATGTATTTAAGTATTTATATCTATTTATTATATATATATCGTCGTCTAGTACCTAAAACACAAGCCTTACTGAGCTTACCGTAGGACTAGGTCGATTTGTGTAAGAATGTCCCAAAATATTTATATATTAGTTACAAAATATATATATTTCCTTCTGCTTAAAAAACCTACTGGTATCCCCCTGTTGGCTGTGTTATTCGGTACCGACTGTACCCTGGTACACTTGAACCTCTGCCGCACTAAAATTTCGTAATGACAGGGCGTTTCATTAAAACCCGCCGTCATGACACGACACTCGTGACACGGCGAATGCGAACGGTTCGTTTGATCCGAGCGAGGGGTACATTTAACCCCGACGATTCGGTAAACGCGTATTATAGCTACATCTAAACGGGACCCATTATGGAACGGGCATATAATTGGTTATATAATGTTATTGGCCATTTTTTTTAAATAGTGATTAGCCTATTTTTTATGTAAAAAGTAATATGCCGTAGTTTCATGTATTTTACGGCTGTTGTTAACGTATGCGGAGTGAAATTTGGACAAAGTGCAATGTTGTTTTAAATAAAAAAAAACACCATTATTTTTTAAATAGTTATGTTTTTATAATAAAGTACCTAATAATGATTAATGTAAAAAAAAGTTTACTCCCATGCGAGATGCTTTACGGTAGTTCTGAGGAACTTTGTCCATCCCTGTCGAAAACATAGATGTGGGCATTTTATACAACTCCAATTTTATTTTACGAATCAAGCTTTGCACATTTTTGGACCGAAAATTATCGCAATATACTCGCCTCTTCAGATTTGCCCAAAAATCTTCAATAGGGCGAAGTTGCGGAACATTAGGTGGATTTGATGTCTTCGGTACGTGTGGGGTGTTTAGCTCCGCCATTTTGCTAAGTGTTTTTTTGGAATAATAGCTTGAGGCTAAGTCTGCCCAAAACACAGCATTTTCTCCTCTATGACTCGTATTTATGAAATCTCGCACTAATGGCAAACAACGCTCTATGTAGCGATCGGCGTTCACAGCTAAACCTGATTCAAAGAACACCGCCTTGGACATTCCGCGTTCCTGATGGCAAGCCATAGCAAAACTTTTTTAAGAAACTTGGTATGCTCAATATATTTCACGTTCTCATCAGTTGGACCATTGGTCTTCTCAAAACAGTAATTAGCTTGCCACTAGTTTCCATCTAACGTGAAATATGACTCGTCATCCATGACGCAAGTCACATTGTTTTTGGCGTAAAATATTTCTTTGACCAATTTACGCAGCCGTATTTTCTGAGTGGATTTTTGATTATCAGAGACGGTGGATTTAAACTTTCTACACCGCTTATCGATGCCCATGTCTTCAAGATATTTTTTGACAGTTTTTCCGTCACATTTAAATTTTCTTCCGAGCTCTCTGTAAGATTTAGCAACACGGCCGGCGGTAATTTTCTTTAGTCGAGCTCTCTTAGAAAACTTGCTCAAGCTGGGATAATTTCCAGAACCAGGCTTTCTAGCAGTGGTTGTTTTTTAAGGTAAAAGACGCTAAAATATTATAAATGATGCTTCGACTCTCACCCATTTGTACAAAATGTTCCACCACCTTCGATTTCGGCCATAGGGGATGTATACTGTAGAAATTACATACAGTTTTACGACGGCGTTCTTGGTTATTTACCATAATTACAAAATCAAACATCCAATTCTTATGAAACTTACCAGATTGATTGACAGATATATAGACTTGATATTGACATACACACATATTTTTTTTAGATTTTTATTTTTTACATTTTATATATTCAAACTTTGTCCAAATTTCACTCCGCATACGTTATCCTGAATACTAATAAAAATAACTGCAAAAAATACATGTCTTATATATTTCGGTGCAGTAACAGTAACCCATAGGACCGTAATCATAGAAACAAGTAACCAAAGTTTGTTAAATGAAGCATAAGTTGCAGCACAACGCGACAGACCTTGAATAATTTTAAAGTTCAATAGGGCTGCTGTTATCAATTGTATAGAAAAACAAATACAAAACTCAAAAACATTTCTATATTGACAATACAGTCGCCATCAGATATATCGGAGCTGTGGAGGTGGTCACAAATATCTGAACATGCACTTTATCGCCTTGACAATAGAGGCGTTGTTTATATATTTGTGAACAACTCAACAGCTGCGATATATCTGGTGGCGACTGTAAATATGTGTTTATTCCGATTACAGTGAAGGTAAAAAGGGAACTTTGTTAAAGAAGTCACTGAATCTTAAATGTGCGTAAACAAAAACGCATCCGTGTATGTACAATATGTACATTCGTTATCAGATATATCGAAGCTGTGTAGGTGGTCACAAACATATAAACAATGTGTCTATTGTCAATGTGATAAAATGCATGGTCAGACATTATTTATAACCGCCTCCCTCCAAGTCCACAGCTCCGATATATCCGATAGCGGTTGTACAAAGTACAAAATTTAACTTTGTATATTGAATAGAATACTCTTAAAAGTTAAATAGAGAGACTACTAAAGTAGAAAAGACTGGAAACTTGAGTAGAATTGGAGGGAACTCCGATATAAAACGGCAAGCCGTCTGCCCGATGTATATTTGCATGGCAAACAAATTTGTCCACCAATTCCGCTTGGAGTAGCAGCAACTGACTACCGGCATACCTTATTCCGTTGCTATAAAGTTCAGAATAAATCAAGTATGTCGGAAAAGGTAATCCATCGCGCTACAAAAATATATAACTTTACATAGATTACAATACATCATACGACCTTTTGTGAATATGACCTTAACCCTTAACGTTCAAAGGAAACGCGCCGTTATCGTATGAATACTGTATAGTAGTATTGCCTGTTTTCCCGTGGCCTTGATTACGCGTGGAAAAACTAATTTGTACTTACTAAAATATGCCCGCCTATTCGTAAAGCTCAAGAAAGAGGTTCTGTTCCTTTAGTCATAATATAACTTACTCGTAATTTTGAAATACCTTCAGGCGTTAGATGAAAGGCTCTTCACAATTGTCGCGAAATGCCGACAGAGGACTAATCACATGTCGAAAAATATCGACAATGGAAATTTCAAATGTCGTAAGTCGCATATAAAAGTATGTCCCTTACGACATTTGAAATTTCCACCGTCGATATCGAAATTTCTTCGGAGGATCGTGACAATTGTCAAGAGCTCTTCACCAAACTAATACCTATTTATTGACGACATAATAAAAAAATAACAGCATTTTATTGAAACTAACGTGTTGGTTACAAACAATCACACGTCCCACCCGATGGTAAGCGGTCAATGGACACCTGCAACGTCAGAAATTTACATATGTCGGGAATCGTGACAATTGTCCCTGTGGTGAACAAGAGGGCCAGGTTCGGTCCACCTTGTAGAGGTTATGCCCACGCCGCGCCTTCCGGTACGGCTTACCGAATCAACAGGTACAGCAGTCGCTAAACCGCCGTCTAAGCGTGGTAAAGCGTCTAAGTATGGTAAATCTCCTCCAAGATGAAACAAGTCATATTTCGCGAGGCCTATGTCCAGCAGTGGACGTCTTACGGCTGAAATGATAATGTTGGTCTCAGGATTACGTGATGTTTTTTTTTAAAAGACTGACCAGCGTTTCACCTCTGTCACACCTGATGGCAAATGTCGACGAGGTCGAGGGTGTAGCACGCTGGTTCAGTAACAGCCTATTCACTCTTGCCTTGAAAAGACCGAAATTATATCTTACTGGGAATACAGACGAAGGGAGCGAATTCAGTTCCTTAGCAGTCCGCATTAGGAAGGTAGAAGCGAACCGCTTCGTGCGAATGAATACATATTTAATGATGTATACATTTTGTGGCCGATATATCCTACCTTAACTGTACAAGATGAAAAAGCAATTGCGTTTTGTTTATTCTAAGTTAATCCTCGCAGCGAGCGGATTCCGTTCGTACCGTTCAATGAAAACTTGTATTTTCTGGGAGCCTGACGATTCGCTCCCCAAATTCTTAAGCCTCTTAACGCTTTCATCTGTTCAGCTACTTAGAGCTCTTTTCGCTTAGTCTGGTCATGTGGCATATCTACAATTTTAGTACAGATTGGCTAGTTTCCGTCTCTTTTCGTCAGACTCACCAGTACCCTTACCATGAGTTGTTACTGAGATTTTCGATAACGAGTATCGAGTTTACTATCTGTGCATCTCGCTTGTACTGTTTTAGTGCGAACAAGATGCGCAGATAGTAAACTCGATACTCGTTATTGAAAACATCAAAGTCACAACTAATGGTAAGGGTGCTGCAGCGTGCGTAGAGCTCGCTCCCTGTGGCGGTAATCGGTATATGAGAGACACCTATGTCCAGCAGTGGTCGAACGCGAATGATAGATCTTGTCTAGTCATGATTTGGCATAATGTGCTTTTTTTTCTGAAATTTGTTTATGTTTGTTTAGTTTATAGATGGCCAGAAACTGGCCACTTTTCAATAACTAGCCATCACATACTGAAATTAAAATAAATTTTGTTTACCTATAAATAGAAAACATCTTGATAGAGGTTCGATTACTGGCCACCTAATACTAAAATAAGTTCTATTTATTCTGAATTAATTCAGTAAAACGCGGCGAATTGAAAGATAGCAAATTACTGGAGATTTACCAAACTGAGAACTATAACCGCCAGTGTAACATTTTTTTCTCAACTTTTTTCAAAATTTTATCTAATGAAGTAATTTTTATATAGGCTTTCCAGTCCAGTTTATTAAATTAAGTCAGGTGGTAGCATTCTTCAATTGGTGAGTTATGTCCAGTGATCGGCACTAACGGTGCAAAACTTCAACAAAACTTGTAGAACTGAGGTATAGTAATACTTATCATCAAGAAAAACACGAATAAATTTGGCAAATCAGTGTCCATTTTCATTATATATCGGAATCTCGATATGCAAATATTTGTGTGTAAGAATATAATTGTTTTTATGGGTCTATACACTCTTTTAAGTACGCTTAATGAGTTTTGTTAAAGTTTTACACCCATAGTGCCGATCACTGGTTATGTCATTCCGGATTTAGGTTAGATCATATATTATGTACAGTCAACAACACTCCTAGCTATACAATGGTAGACCTTATTATATAAGGCATAAAGTCCACCGATGTACACTTAAGAGTGTTGCTGTGTGTACATTTAAACTTAACTCATGTATTCGTTTTAGATATCGGCTTCCGACTAACCACATAGTTCTGGATGGTTCACTTTGTATATTTGGTTTGGTTTGTTTGGTACACTTTGGATTGAAGTGGTAACTATTCCACAGAAAGTTAATACAAAAGCGGAAATTGCGAGGAAAATACGATAAATAGGGTTGCCACACAACCCGCAGTCAGATATTTACATGTGCTTACCAGTCGTTGTAATTCCCTCATGTTTGTGGTTCGTCACCATAAACTAGTCCATATCATGTTAATTACATGCAGTTTGAATGGCATCAAGGTGCACGTCATAGACTTTATATTGCAGTCTTCTTGGTAGTCTTGATCCACTTAAATATATGATATGTATGTAATTAGTGTAATAAGATCCTGTAATTTATTTACGAATCGCATGATTCGAATTATTATTTACGAATCATGCAGCAATAGACTAATTTTTATTGTGTGTAAAACAAGTCTCAATCTAAATAGATAAAAAAAATAGGGGAGCTATACGAAACCCTTAGTTTGATCTGTGTTTTTTGATGTTTTATGCCCTATTTTAAATTGTAACGATTGGCAACCCTAGATTGAGATTGACAAGAATACAATCGAACGAAACAGAAATAGTAGAATCAATTAAACGTAACAGAGAGGAGGAGTGTAGCGAGCATTTGTGCGACGTTTTTGAAGTCCGATATGCAATATGATATACCAGGGTATGTTTCTAATAACTGGCCATTTCATACTGAAAATTAATTTGGGTAATTCATTACTAACTGGCCACGTCCAAAAACTGGACACATTATACTAAAAATAAACTCTGTTTATAGGCGATTAGAATGCATTTTAGTGTGAGGTGGCCAGTAATTGAAACCCCATTAGAAAATGTAATCTATTTATAGGTATACAGAAAAAATATATTTATGCTCGAAAAATCTAAAATAGCGAAGTTATCTAGAAACTGTCGGGCAACGCGCAGCCTGAACGGTTGGAACTCAAAACTAGAATTAAAGAATATATATTTTTCATACATTTGACGTTCCAGTAAAATTCGATTCTGATAATTTAATGAATGGTTCATATTATGTCCCATACAAAATTAATAAATAAACATGATGAAGAACACAAAAAATTTAAACAAATAGGTAGTCGTAAAATAAAATAGTGGCAGAAAGAGTTCGTAGGTCAGTCGGCGTGTGGAAGGGCGGCACCATCATCGAAGCCGAATAACTTCGCTGCTGTCTTCCATTTGTGGCGGGTGCCACGAATGCACATGCTGGTCGCTCTAATTATTGAAGTAATTATACGAGCCCTCAGCCAGCCCAATACGCGAGACAGGGATCTATCCCAGCGAGATGCAAGTGCTTCCCCGAGGTGTTTGACGAATGTTGCTAGTTGTGGTGCAAAACTCCATCCACAGAGGTGACGAGAGGTGTAAAAGTGGCATGACGAAGCTCGCAGGCGTTGGCGTATTTGTTTTGTTTTTCCGACTCTGCTGATTTCAGGACAGAAGCAACAGGGCGTGAGGTGTAAGAGGGAGCGTCAGTGTCTACGACACGGATGTCAAACAACGCCTCCCTCTGTGCAAACCCACACGCCCAGTACAAAGGGTTATTTTAAACTAGTTCAACATTTAAGAGCGTAAATCTGAGTTTTAAGTGCTCTGGAGTTTTTATAACGTAATAACATTATATTTTTTTAATTTATATTAAAAACTTTTTTTAATGGAATGGTGACATTAATGTGTTAATTAGAATTGGTCGTCGACCCTTGATTAAAGTAAATATACTAGGACATTCAGGGATACATACTCGTGTCAGCGTCATATAGATGATAGCATCCAAAGTACTCAGAAAATTTGGTTCCCCATAGAATTTATATAGTGTACCGAACTATTTGCTTACTTTGAACGCTGACTGTACAGCCGACCTAGTTCATACTTTGGACTTTGGAGGATGTAAATAGTGGTAATGTCTACCTACCACACTAGCACCATTAGAATTGTGATGTAGATTTCATATAAATAATGGATAACATTTATTTAAACAAGCCCATATAATTAGTGTGTACCAAGAAAGTTACAAAGTGATCAAATAAGGTTCTTTCGGGTATTCGTATTAATTGTAAATAATGCGGATAATTCCGAAAAATTACTCTTTTATTGGAGTATAGGTGATACTTAAATTATTTTCGGAAATATTAAGCATTTTTTTTTAAATATAAATGCCTAAGTATTACAGACAAGTTTCTAATCATAACTAGAAGAAATCCCTTATAGGCATAAGTTAGTTCGCCTTTGTTTTTTTAAATATTGTTCTGTAATGTATTTATGTACAATAAAGTGCATACTACTACAAGCAATACAAGATTAGGTATTAATTTTGTTACAGTCCACATATTTATTAGTCTTCATATTTTTCAAAGACTTGAAATAAAGGTGAAAGGCATTCCTCACAAGTGTTTGCCGACCGCGCAAGAGTGCACACTCCGCCTTTGAGACCCCCGTATTTACATTCTGCAGAGCTGATATGCACTTTTATTGCATTTCTCGACTTCCCGTGTTTTAACAAACGTCTAAAAGTCGGAAATGAAATATGAGCTGAATTTGAGTCGTTTCCAACCTACATAAGTGACCATTTCTCAAAAAGTTTGTACATTTGGATCACGTCTTCGATTTTGATTAAAAGCGGTAGACTGATAGAGTCAATGACGCTGAGCAATATCTACCATATTTCCCAAAATGTCACATAAAGTTTGTATGGCGCTTTCCTTTTTTGTTACCGAAAGTCTATAGAAATTTGGTAACAAAAACTTTTTGAGAAATGCTCAAGTAAGTATACCAGTGGAACCAATTTACCAATTTTTTTCTAAGCCAAGATCAAGGAGAATAGTTGAACTGCAAGAAAATTAGTCAACCCGGCGAAACTCAGTTTGTATGAACCCGCAGCTATAACAGACACTATAACACAAACCAAAATCGTCTTTTCTGTGTCAATAGTTAATTTATGCTTTTTGGTATAGTGTCTGTAAAAGAGGGAGCGGTTTATGTTAATGTTTCATAGAATCAAATATTAAATAAAAACCCTAAACTTTCACAATGTCTACAGGAAAGATGCAAACCTAATTGATCTGGTATGACCCCTAAGTGCACGCCTTTTCACACTGTTCACGAAGAAACATTTAAAGAAGAAAAAATATTTATATTAATTATATTATATCGAATAATGTACACCCTAAGAGGGTATCATGTACCTACCGACAAACATTAAATGTACAGTCAGCAGCACAAGTAGCTAAGCATTTGAGGTGTTCAAAATGAGGTCAACACGTCTCTATTGTCAAGAGAATAAGAGCGCGTCTACACGTTACAATTAATTTTGAACATTTACAGTCAAGTGTAAAAATTCGTTCACTTCCAAAGTGTCAAAAATATGTACCGAGCAACTGTATTGTACAGTAAATAAGGTTGTAGGACGTATTTATGAAAGGATTCTTTCGGTACGTATTTTTGTACTTAACTGACCATGATGTTAATGGATTAAATGAACTGAAATCTGACTATCGTAATCGGTTCGGTATTTTTATGATTCCGGTTTTTACCGGTATTACAAGCCTTAAAGAGTCTAATAGGCACTAGCATTACTGGGTGACTAGAAGTCGCGGAAGGAGCCAACAATTATACCAACATTTATAAATAACGCAACTGTTTTTCCAAAAACCATGGTGTCTTAGTGCCCACAAGCTTTTAAAGCAATTTACAAAAATACACTTTGATGTCACCGAGGACCGTAGCTAGGCCTATGTAGACTTTTTACGGCTGAGATGAGCGTATATTAAATGTCACTTCTTGCCTTACCGCATCGTATGTTCCGTGTTCAATTTTATATGTAGATAAAACCAAGTTTGTACAACTTGTAATTTCCTTACGACTGGCTAACATGGTACCTTTCTGAATGGTAGAAAATAAACAATACTCGAGCAGAACACGCGAGTACTAATTATCCGCACGAAAATTCGCTTTTCTGTATTTTTGGCTGCAACGTTATAATACAAACGTATTCAGTTGGTAAAAAATCACTACTCTTACTTTAAGTAACAATAGCAAAATTGTCTTCAATTTAATATTAGTCGACACTTCTATATTTCTGACGGCTTTTGACATAAGGTGTTTATTACCGATATAACAGCGTAAACCATGATATGTAACATGTTTTATTTTCACACTTTTACTTTGAATTCAATATAACAATATTATGATACAATGGCGACTCTGCGGATTCTAGATTCATAGCGAGCATCAAGAAGTCCCAAGCCTAATAGTTATATCAGTATAGTAATGGCGGTTAACGTATCCAACAGCTGTGCTATATTGTAATATAGCAAAAGTACTTATAAACAAAACCCTATTTACAGAAGGTACATACATGTACCTACTGTATAAAAACAGTTTCTACTGTCAATTCCATTCCAATCCAATTCGCAATATGTGTTGGAGCATCACATATAAAATGATCAGCCTATCAGTTGCTTTGATCATTTAACACTTACCCCAACTAGATAGAGCATACAGTACTAGCGACCAAACAAAGGTCAAAAAGTAACTCGTATGAAGCGCGATCATTTACTCGAGTACCGTCACGTTTATAAGCGCGCTCGTGTAATAAAATAAAAATTAGGAAAATATCAGCTTATGTCATAAAAATATACAATTGCAGTATTAATCCGTAGTTAAAAAAAAAAAAGAATTTACGGTGTGTTATGTGTTAGTTACCTGTAAGTACATGATGTTAATGACACCAATGTAGCGATTTCGGAAAATATGCTAATGCGACTGTTATTCTCTTTTAAAAGCAATTTGAACATTGCTATAAAACGATATTGAGAATGGATAGTTTTGGCTAAACTACATGCAATTATGACACTAACGTTCAACAAATTAGGCTACGTAAGACCTATTGGTCTAGTTGTCTCCGATTAAAATACCGGTTCACATCTGTCGCATTATGTCATTTATGTCGTTACGTTTCAGAACAATAATCAATTTCATGCCAGACGAGTTACTCCTGGCATTAAACTGATTGTCATAATTCATCATATGACAGAATGTTTTTCTTCTGAATTTGTAGACCTTTAAGGAACTGTTCAAGGCAGACTGCTAAATATATTAAGTTAGGTTTGTTGTATGATAAAAACCTAATTTGAACGGCGCTGGTATACCAATACCGTTGTCAGCATAAAGCAGCACGAGATCTAGAGGATAAGATCTTTAGATATACTAAGTAAGTACAATATCGGAAATAGCGGAACCTTTCGGCCATTTTTAGAGTGCCCGCATATGGAATGAGGTAGGCCGGCCGTCTAGCTAGAACATTCCCGGAAAATACGACGGCTCAGTCTAGTGATATTACTGTAAAGTTATTAGTAATAACCTGAGGATATATAGGTATTAAAACTATAATATATTTTCACAGGAACATTTTTTAAATCTACTTGATGAAAAGTCATGCTGGGTTTACGCGCGGGGAAGGTCGCACATTTGTTTGAGATATGCGACCCTAAACAAATGTGAACCTAAGTTACCTACATCAACAGTATTTAGAATAGAATAGAATAATTATTAATTCTTCAGTACATACTATTTACATAAAACGTGATAATCATAAAACATTACTAGAAGTGCCACGAAATGGCCCCATCTCAGCATATTGCTAGCGTGTTGCCAGCGCTGGTCTTCCGATATTTCTTGTCCTATCGCCTCCTGTGTCTAATTGTAAAACCTGAGTAGGCTTTCGCCTGGTGGTAGTCAATCAACGATAGTGGCAAACAAGCATACGGCCCGCGTGATGGTAAGCAATTACCGTAACCTATGGACGCCTGCAACTCCAGAGGATTCAAATGCACGTTGCCTACCCTAAAAATTGTCCGAACTCTGGGAACCTCACCATCAGGAACACAACACCACATACCTGAAAAGTAGCAGTGCTATTATGGCTGTGGTCTTCTGTAAGGAGGAGGTACTTCCCCAGTTGGGCTTCTCCACACTCGAGCGTGATGGTACTTCGCTGTGCCCTACCTCTCATTGTTGGATAGTTTAAGGACATACCCGGGCCCAGGTCCCGCTGCACGGACAACTCAAGCCTCCATCAGGTTTTACACGAAATGACACAAGTATGACTTGTGTTATAAGTATACGCTTTAAGCCAATACATATTGTAAACGGGTACGTATTGTAAACGTACCCTTCGTAACAATATTACGACTATATGAAACAGTGTAACGATGGCTATTTCTATCCATGAACTTCTTTATGAACTGTTGCTTGTACCCTATTTTCCGGATATCCGTTGATGGGATTCGAAGAGGAATAAAATTGTTAGACATTCACATGTATGCCTGCATTGAAAAAGGTTATAAGTACCATAGAACTTGTAAGAAACTTGAAACGTTATCGCACTACGTATCGACTGTCATCCGAACGTTCTGTAGACATTTCAACGCGTGGGAGTTACATGCCAGTAATGAGGCCATATTTACATATTGAATGTATCTTCAAAGTGACATATGTTACGTATTACGTGCATAACGTTTACTAATACATACATACATCGTTATCGCGGGAGCAAATATAAATTTGTTGTAGAAGTAGTAAAACAGACTGTCCATTTAGGAAAAACAGACTTTTATGCCTACACATTATAAGCCTCCAAGAAGTTCATCATAACTAGCACGAAGTTTTTGCTGCATAAAGTTAATAAATCTTGCTTTACACTCTGTTAGTCAACAATTACCTGGAATTGACATATCAACTTAAATAAATATAAATATTTTAATTTAATACGACTTTATTTATTTTTTTTGACCTGAAGTGTGTCTTTCAGAGTTAAAATGACGTTTCAGAGAAGATTTTGTTTGACAAAAACTAACATTGCACTTCGAGCAAAAGAGTTTTGTATCGCGAGCCTCTAACTCAGAATAATTCTGTATAAACAATCCCACAAATTCATCACACGTTATTTTACTTCGAACCATTTTAAAAGGCAACTTCTATTTGATTATGTTTTTACAAATACAGATTAATCAAGAATGACTAATGTCTAAAGTGACTGATGAGGTTGCGTACCTAATAGGTAATCTTTTTAAGTACTAATCAAGTCAAGTATGGAGGTACGATAGCATTGATATTCAATAAAATAATTATACATTTTTAAAGTCGTAGGTATAAACGTTCTCTACACGAATGTCATTTCTGTTTTTGACTGTTTTTTATAATCTTTCAGTACTGTCAAATCGAATTCGCTCCCGCGATAACGATGTATGTACATATAGAGAAAGATATATATATTTTTTAAGAACAGTACATACTATAATAGTTATATGTATATGTGAAATTGTAAACTTAATTGTAAAATGTGAGTTACCCGCTTCTATACAATTAATAATTATGTCTTCTTGTTGTGCAAGATATTCGAACTACTGCACTTGACCTTCATAAATAACTTTCACACTAGGGTCGTACCCCACAATACTCACGACATTATTTTATCGGAGAGTATTTTAGGATATGTATAATTAAATACTAAGAAATGCTAGAATAAAACATCGGCAAAATCGTAGTGCTACCTAACGTCTTAAGCGATTAGGTTGCGCACACTTTGCCAATAGAACGGATGCTCAGTTGAGCGAAAAACTATTAGCGACCGAGTACCGGCATACGCGGCGTGGTCAGACCTCCGACGCAACGTGGTCCAACTCCGAGTCCGGTGGTCCGACTCCGAGTCCGGTGGTCCGACTACGAGTTCGGTGGTCAGATACAGACAGTACAGGAACGGTTGTGACAATCCTATATCTAGCAGGGGACGTCTTTCGATGTAAATTAATGAATGAATAAGTCCCGTTTAATTTATAATAATTACCTATATAGTATGTTTGTGTATTTATATTAACTACTAACAGTAAGTTTAGAAACTGCTCCATTGGCTTTCCTCCAATCCGATAAATGAAACTGTATGTTCGTCTAACTTCACCCCAAATAGTTCATCGACAACTAAGATCAATTAAAGGCATTTAACTATTTGAGGCTGACGCCAAAGTGCAGCGCGACTTTAGAACAATGAACTTGTATTAGACTAGGGTTAGCAAAGTCAAAGAATAAGTGTGGAACGGAGGTTTTTCTTGTTTATTGTTCGTAAATGAAACTTTACCTAAAAGGCTAAACTAGGTACTATAGAAGTGTGCAAACGCAATTGCAGCGCAAAATAAAGTATTTGAACGATAAATCAATCGAAAAGTCATGCAATCGTCATGTTGGCTACAGGCCCATATGAAAATCTTGCACAACAAGAAGACATAATTATTAATTGTATAGAAGCGGGTAACTCACATTTTAAAAGTCTACATAATATTGCTCGACACGTTATATTGCGAAAAAATTGCTATGTTTGAATCTCACGATAAAAAGCAGACGTGGTTGCCCACCGCTAGATTTTTGACTTTCACCTGTCATGTAAAGCAATGACATCTAGCATGTAAAATTATAGAGATGGTATGAAACCTTTGCATAAAGTACGATTGAGGATTGCAAACGAACCCTAGTGCTCAAATGCAGCATTATAAGAGGCTAAAAAGATTTGCGTCATGTTAAGTAGCAAAGAGGATTACAGTCCGTGTTAAAGTTCCAGATAGGGTCAGTCAAACAAAGTGGGTGCACTTTTAACGAGACATACGAGTATGCTAGTGATGGTAAAGGTTTAGTTCTACGTATTTTAGATATTTACAAGTTCTAAGTCGCGTTGTCTTTGATATAAATATTAAGTTTTTGATATATAGGAAGAAATTAAACGCAACAGGCAACTTAGCTATTTATTAGAAGACTGATTAGGCTGCAGAGGGCGCATACAAAATGCATCACGCACAAACTCTTTTAGGTACGCATATCGCATTTATTCAAGTTTTCTAAAATAACTGTTTCATCCTCGTTCACGATAATTGTACATATCATATGAAGTATTTGTGTAAGTTTGCTCATAATTATTGCTTTATATTTAAATATTAATAGTTACATCCCTTCAAATATTTTACTACATAAAACCTACACCAATCTAATATCCTTTTGGCCCAATAGAGGTCTGGTAGAGAATGCCTTCAGACATTCAATCCGCCATTTTACATTTTGTTTACTCGTCTCATAAGCCTTTGCGTAAATATAATTCAAGAGTTTTATTTTTCCAAGACTGACCAGCGTTTGACCTCAGTCACACCCGATGGTAAGTGTCGACGAGGTCGAAGGTGTAGCACGCTGGTTCAGTAACAGCATATTCACTCGTGCCTTGAAGAGACCCAAATTAGAGTGTCGTGCACTTGAGTCAAATTGTTATAATTTAGACTTATAACTCTTATAAGACCCAAGTTTTTACAAATTATCAGAGCAAGCTGCAATATGTAGGTATCCGAAGTTGGTGTTCGTATTTGTATTTCTGTCGTGTCTTGACTGAGCGCCTGGTTTAACGGCTTGCTAGACTTGAGTGCGGCATTTAAATATGTATGGCCAATCTACGTGTAAGCACAGTCGGAAATATGTATTCATTTAATACGCCAATAAGTTTATCCTACGTCGACATATGAGCATTGGGACATTGTATACACCCATATTTATAAACTAGATTGTATACAGTGCCGGTACCGCGAACATCGAAGTTCGTATATTTCGAGCATCTTTCCCTTTTACTCCAATTAAGGCATCATGAGAGTGACACAGACAATCGTCCGAAATGTACGAATATCGTTTTTCGCGGTAGCGCCGCTGTATAGTCTCATCTGGTTATAAAAAATATCTGTGCTCTGCAGAATATTAAAGACGTACCTAAGCCTTGATAGGGCACTGTTCAGATTTGCGAGACAACTTTTCGCATACTTTTATTTATTGACTAGATGGATCGACGACCTAGTCAGAATCACGAGAAACCCAAGGAGTGTCACCGTCTCGTGCGATTGTGATCCAGTGGCACTCTCCTAACGGCAATGAGGACGACGCCTCTGGGTTTTTAATGGGTATTCTCCTCCCCTCCTCTTGGCTAGCAAGAGCAGCAGCAAGGAGAGAGTCCTGCATACCCCCTGACTACCATCATGGGCTTACCCCAAACTCGGAGGGACGCGTAAACGCATTTTCCCAGAGCGACAAACAAAAGGGTCGCGAAAATCGTTGGCGTAGTTCTTGTACAGCAGTGGCTGTCTTTCGGCTTATCTTTACTTCATTTATGTCTTTCCATTGAATTGTAAGTTTTATTCCAGTCAATACAGGTTGTCTGATTGAGCTGAGATTCTGTCCAGTTGAGGTGCATTCTAACTGTTCCAAATTTCCAAGGAGCATTTTAAAGGTATACGTGGAAAAATCAGGAAGTATAGTAGCTAAGGCGATCTTTTCCTGACAGCCTTTGGGCACCGCGCAATATCTTGCAATGGAAAGATATTTTCAGAATTAGGAAGTATTGTGAAAGGCGAGACAGCTATCTTACTATCTAATTTGCCCTTAAGATCGTAAGGTTCAGACGGCAGTCAAGCACTGTGGAAAACTGACCCACAGCTCCAGATAACAAACGCTAAGATTGACCTGGAAGGGGCGAGTACCGACTACCGGGCAGCGGCGTTGAGACGGTGTCGCAACCTGATCCGGTACCGCGAACATTGAAGTTCGTTTATTGCAAGCATCTTTCTCTTTTCCTCCAATTAAGGCATCATGAGAGTGACACTGACAATCGTCCGAAATTTACAAATATCGTTTTTCGCGGTAGCGCCGTTGATACTGATCTCAATGACTCAAAAAACATGATTTGCAGACTCAAAAGACTGCGTTAAATTTTTCTGCTGCATTCATTATGTCATATTATTAGGACTACTCAGTAAAACTAATGACTCTGAAACTAAGATAACGATCCCACCTAGTCCAGGAGTCGCTGCAGCCAACTGGCTGCAAAACTTGGGTAATTAACGCTTTGTTGGCGTACAACTTCTGATCGGAGCACAATAAATTATAAGTCCGAGTTTGTTTGTTCTGTAGTCTTGCACTTTGTTTAAGATTCAACTAACTCAAGCGAGAAATGCAACATGTAATGTTTTTAGTTTTGTTTCTTAGTTCCGATTATTAAATCCTCAGAAGGTTAGGTAAGAAGAAATGGAGATTCAAAGTTCAGGACGAGTGCGTTACCTCGGCCAACGATATATATATACAAATACTCAAATACATATATAAAACACCCAGTTTACTCAGGAACAAAATATCTGTGCTCATCACACAAATACTAATACCCTTATTGGGATTTGAACACAGAACCATTGGCTTCATAAGCAGGGTCACTACCCACTAGGCCAAACCTGTCGTCAAAATACTATACCTATACGATACGTTTTTTTACGTCGATTCGTTAGACTGATAATTTCTCAATATCAATTATTTACGCAAACGCTAGCGAGTATTTACGTTATTGCCAACTGGTAGATGGCAAATGCCAAATCGTTATTGCCAATAGAACTAAATGTAGATTAAGTGCGATTTAAGGAAAATTATCCGATATTTTTGAGGTATTGGTCAAAAACTAAAGACCTTTTTTTCTATGGATTCTATTTGTGGTCTGGAGTTTGACATTGCAACATCTGGAGCGTGTACGCAAATATGTCGTGTAACAAGCGACCTAGCTTGTTCAAACATACTCACAAGTTGAACAATCGACTCAGTTCGATTCGTGCACGCAAACTTGTTCACCTGTCGGGGGATTAAAATTAATGTCTTAACTATAACCACACGCCAGGTCTTCTATCTTCTCTAAATAAGACGTGAATTCTCTTTGAAATAGATCACTTGTTGAGCAATAAACGACTAAAATCCTACAACATACCTTCTCAAATTTTTGGTTGAGTATTTTGCGTTGTCGTACAAAGGTTGTCTGGAAGAGATCGATTTTATGCGATTTGTCTACCATTAATTTTAAGTTTTCTTTTTCTGTTTATAATTGATGTAATAAAGAAAATTTTATTATATTGTAAAAACGCGAGTTACCTATTTCAGAACAAGTACCTAGCCTAGATCATAATGTCTAGTGACCTAAGCCTAATTCAAAGAAAAAAAATATATCTACTTTCATGGTCAAGGGGATTAAACCTCCAAAAAATATTCTAGTATAAAAATAAAAAGAAGATTATATCGTTGTTTAAGCTTGAATCCCTCAAGCCTACAAACGCATCACATAAAACCGTCCCTGAATTTAAATCCTAGACCACAAGCGCCATCTCTTATCCGCTCAGACCAACTCCACTTAACCGCATACATAAAGATCCTAGTCTAAACGCACTCATGATTAATGACGCTAGTAATTGTCTCGGATTATCATATCGCGACCAACTTGCTATTTACTGCAACTTCCATACAGACTATATTTGTATTACAAAAAAGAATTATGGTCGTAAAAAATATTGGTGACAAACTTTTGTGAGCGTGCCGATTATGCAACTTCACTTTTTTTTATTTAAACGTTCGCGCGTGTCTGTAGTCTGATTTTAACACGTTGGCGGACAGTAGTATAGACATCTGTCATATGCACGTCATAGACCAAAGGAAACAAACGACTACGTAACGTCTATAGTTTATAGTGTCAACCAAAGTTTAAAGGGCATCGAGCTTCTCGCGCTACTCGATACTGCGTTCATTGAACGTGCAGTGAAATGTCATGGGCAAACCGCACACGAAATTATAAATTTTCTTTGGATTATTAAAAAAGTTTTTTCGTAAATGTAAGACGTATACAATATAGAAAATAAATAATTGTGTTATTATTAAAAACTTTTGACCTTCTGTCACTATTTTTGACATGTTAAGAGAATCCATTATTTTTGGATGTCACTTTGGATGTAATTCGTATTAAGCAAAATTCAAGTAATCGTTTAGATTACGTATAGATTTATTAAGTTAATCCTTAAATAAACTAACTTATGACACACATAGACTATGATTAAGGATTAACTGTACCAAAAAGGAATCTAGCAGACGAAATTATACTGTAATATCTTCGGCACAACCTTAAGTTGCTTATGTGTCAAATCGAGCAGTCATTTTTCAAAGCCATTCAGTCCATTTCTGTAATCTTTTGCTTAGAATGTTCAGTTGCCGCGATCTCAAATAAGGGGTTAACAGACAAGCAGTACCGATGTTGTGAATGTGTTTAAGCAACGTCGAGCCAAACTGCTCAATTTAGTAACAAACGCTAGTTAGCTGTCTCTCGCAACTCGTAGTTTCCTGGTACCGTTTCATTTCAACTAAGTTGTTCTAATTGTAATCAAAGCCACTTGTTTCTATTGCCACGCTGCCCGTCTGTCTGTTACAGCGCTCTTTTTCGAAACCTGTTACAGGTTGACAGCTGAAATTAACAACAAAATTGGTCAAAGGGGAATCTATTCTCGACTTGAAACATGGCGTGAATCGGACCCAAGCAAAATAAAGTTAGTATAAAAAAATAATATATATCAAGTGTTTCTTGTAACAAGAACAAAAACTTTAGGCATCGTTTCTACACGACAAACCTAGCAACATTTGTTATACGACTAAATAAATAAATAAATACTACAAATATTCTTACACAAAACTGCGCCTCACGGTAAACTCAACAAGGCTTGTGTACGTATCCAACGATATATACATATAACACACAAATACTTAAATAAAACACCCATAACTCAGGAACAAATATCTGTGCTCATCACACAAATAATTGTCCTTACTGGGATTTGAACCCAGGACCATCGGATTCATAGGCAGGGTCGCTAGCCACTAGGCCAAACCTATCGTTAAATAATAACCTATACATATAAACCTTAATATTAAGACATTAAGGTGCTCGTATACACAATTTGGGGCTTTGACCGATTTTGAGCGATTGAGGAGTTCAAAATGAGGTCAACACATCTCTATTACCAAGAGAATAAAAGCGCGTGTAGGGCATTTTGAACCCTTCACCCGCTCAGCCATTTTTGCTGCTGACTCTACCATGGCGTAAAGTCTCGGATAAATGTTTTTGTAGTGATATGTATACATATCGACAGTGGAAATTTCAAATGTCGTAAGTCGCATATAAAAGTATGTCCCTTACGACATTTGAAATTTCCACCGTCGATATTTTCTAGAGATTAAACACACTCTTTTCTGCATAAACCCTTTTTCTATCTTATCTTAAAAAAACGGGGTTTAAAAATCGCAACTGGGCCTCATAGCGGGTTGAACAGGTATCATCACACGCCGCCATTTGCATAGCGTGAGGCGCGTGAGTGGAATTCGGCGCGGGTGTTGGGATAATGGACGCATGGGGTGAAAGTGTTTCAAGTGGCCAATTTTTCAAGCCCTGAATAATATACAGGCTGTTTCCGGTGTTATGAATCAGCTTACTTTATTATTAAGGTGTTCCGTTTTTAAATCGACCTGTAGCCACTGTGTGCACTTTGGAATTGGTTTATATGTATTTAAGTAGCTTTTATAACAGTTTAAAACTAGAAAAAATACAGTGAAAAAGTACAAAAACTCATGATATTATTACAGACTTCGGTTGCCGCGATAAAACGCCGCGGAATGTAATTTAAATTAAATATACGCGCAATAATCAGCTTGTAGTTATTTATTTTAATTTACTCATAAATCACGACAAGACGACTTATTTTCGCTTTTTTACATTTTTCGCACCTTAATCTTTGTATAGACGATCCCGTAAAAATACGTTACTATAAATTTTAAGTAAACAATTATTGATAATAGTATTTAACATCTTAGCATGTGTAAGTATTTAGATTTACTATGCAGATAAAATGTACGTGGGTTTAAGTTTCAATTAAAATCGAGCCTAGGTATAAAACAGTTTCGTGAAACCTCTCAAACTAACATGTCGCTGTATAATACACAAAAACAATATTATTCCAGCTTCCAAACACGCTCGTTACAATACCTGCACAACTTATTCAGCCAGAAGTTCAATGTTCACGGTTTAAAAACTGCATTCGCACGCAGCGTACAGTTTGCAGCAAAAGTAGCTGAGCGGGTGAAGTGTTCAAAATGACCTACACGCGCTCTTATTCTATGAACAATAGAGATGTGTTCACCTCATTTTGAACACCGCAATCGCTTAGCTAATTCTGCTGTACTGTACAAGATAGGCTGGTTGTTCCTAGTGCTTACAGAACATCAAATCTTTATAACCAAACCGCCTAGCGTTAAAGTAATCTCTTTTTAGGCTTGGTCATTAGGTGATGCAATATTATGTTATTCAGATCTCACTGTAACGAAATACGAAGTATTAAATCGATGGTAGGTGTCAGTTTTTGACGCTCACATTGCTTGCGATCCGGTTGACAGCAATTTATTTTTACTTATTATATTACAGTTTGCCTCACGGCCAGAGTATTCCCTAAATGGCATAGTTCACTGAACTTCTTACTATTATCAAGCGAAACTTTGTACATCAATATGAATGGATGGTTTTGCTCACGTAACTATTGAAACTTTACAATAATATAGCTCATGTCAGAATAACATATATAATACAATTTATAAAGATGGATAATTTGAAAAAATGAGTACGCGAAGTACTAACCTTGCGGAGAAGTGAATAGAAAAGCATGTAGAAAATAAAATAAGTGCTTTATGGACTCAACCAAGAAATTAGGTAACCTTACTTTTACTTAGTACTTAGTTACAAATTTGTGACATTATCTATGATAAGCGACCTTATTGTCGATGGCGCTTACGCCGTTGTTCAAGATGCTGCAATATAAACGCAACACGGTTCGACGTAAGCGCCATCGACAATAAGGTCCCTTTTACTAGATAATGTCACATTTAATTCAAAAAATCAATATTACCTTAGTTTTAGTTTGTAAACAGGGGAGACATGAAACCAAATTGCTTTTATTCTGCTAACAGATATCTTCACCATTATTTGTTATGTATGTTTTTATAATTTACAATAAACAATTAATTAACAACATGGCAACGTGCAGATAAAGATATGAGATCACTTTTAAGACGGTCTGTTAGAGGCCAATGTTATGTAAGAGCTGGTACCTACCGGCGTACTTAAACAAAGACGTACCTACGACTCATTTGACAGAGTATCTCAGGGGAGGCCGCGCCGCGAACAGCGTTATGGTTTGAGGCAGGGAAGTAGATGGAAAAAATCTTGCTTATCTGTGTAGAAAACGCGAAAGTTTAAAGTGTCATAAAAATCTTTTCTCCTTGATTCGGGCAATTTATCATTGTCAATTCTGTAGTGTTATCCCTATATCTAAAACAGAGCGTAATAAATCGAATCACATAATCTACCTCGCACATCAAAATTGTGGAATGATTTGCCGTCAGTGTTATTTCCGGACCGATACGACACACATACCTTCAAGAAAGAGCGTATTCGTATCTTAAAAGCCGGCAATGCGCTTGTGAATCCCCTGGTGTCCTCCATGGGCGACGGTAATTGCTTACCATCAGGCAATCCGTCTGCGTGTTTGCCACCATTGTCATAAAAAAACATAAACATATATAAGTCAAGGAATACTTTTAATACCTGTGGAGCTCCTGGAGTTATATGTCTGTATGTATTTAAAACCAGCGACGCGATTCCCACTGACTTACCAAAACAATTAAGTAATAAAGTAGTCTTCTGTGCACGCACTAGCAAAATTCTTTAAATGCCAGACCACAATACAAGAGCCACAAATCAAGAAGCAGCTCAGAAAGATAACCAGACCTCGGACAGACTGAGCCATTTTACGTCATTAATGTCAAGTGTAGATGTTAATATAGATATACCTGAAGATAAAATATAAAAAGAATTAATGAATTATAATTAAACTAAAATGACACTGCATTATGTACAAAACGAGTAGGTATCATTTATTAATTAAAAAATTTCTTAGTTATTGGTTATTGTAATAAAGAAGTATATATTTTATTTTTATTTTAATCCACTTCTTCTTGAGTTTAATATCCACTTATAGATGGAAAAAGACCTTTCTACTTCCACTGAAGTGAGCGGAGTGAAGTTGTACATTAAAATACCGCCCACAACTGTTCCTTCAGAATTTTTTTCAGCATAGTCCCTAAATAGATCTAAGTCTGGGTTTCTAGCTATGACGTCATTTCATATTACTAAATTAAATAAATACTCAAAAGAAATTCGACATCTGGACAATGTCATATTGTCAGGTTCATTTTTAATCCACTTAAGAACTGTATTTTCTTTATATTTCGGCATACTCAAATTCGGAATAATCTGTCTTCTTATGTATTTTTTTTTAGCAAACTCAAATTGCTCACAAATTAATATAACACAACAGAACATAACAATTATGAAATTAATGAGTTTGTCATGATATTTCAATGTTAAATATGGCATCGTTAAATAGAGTTATTGTCTATCTAAAGAGGTATGATCATATCAGTTATTTTACTTTCATATGGATATGCTTATCATTTAAAGAGGCGTGCTATACAATTAATTTGTTTTGCTAGTTATGTAAAGATCTAAATAGAATAATTTCATTCGTTGTTCAATTACATCACATCTACCATTGAATGACTATGTAGGTATGTCCATATTATGCAAACTCTTAAAACAGCTCACCCTGTCCGAGGTCTGAAGATAACAATATGAGACCGGTGCGTACTGCGCGCTGCTAAAATCTTTGAAGCTACACGCCACGCTACCCGCCCAGCCAATCGCTCCGCTTCGAGCTTCCACTCAGACCTTTTACTAGAGGTGGTTGCAGACGCTACACTCGATTAAATGAAGTTGACCTCGACCGACGCCCGTTTTATTCCAAAGGCGATAGTTGCCCGAGGAAACATTGCTTTAGGCACCGCCACGGATACAAATGACGCGGATAGACGCGCCCTTTAATTAACTAAATAGGAGCCAGGCCGCATAAACTTGAGATCCTGACGGAACTAGGCCGACTCCTTGTTCAAGATAGTTTTTAACGAACCTACCTTTAATAAATTAACTAGAACAGCTTGCACTGAAAGCGTATTTTAGCATAATTCAACAAAACATTAGGGTTACCTATCCTTAAGTTGTGTAGAGTCAACATTTTAGTGAAAAGTACACAGTTTTTCATGTTGCTTTAACCTATAATTTTGTTAGTCCAACTAAACTGTCATAAACATATGCAAAATCAATCTTTTTGTGTTTTAGTGTACATTCTGCGACTGCTCCGTTGTTTTGTATTGTAGGCCTATAGGATACTAGGTAGAAAATGAATGGAATGAAAGACATATTTCATGTAAATGAATGAGTGTAGATGAACCTTAAATAGTATGCATTAAAAAAATGACAGCCTTTTTTCAATTAATATCAAATTTCGTAATTGTTTTCAGATTCATGTAAAACCATACATTTTTTCTTTCATTTTTTAACAACTTGGCTTTATGGAGCTATATTGTAAGAGCATAACTTGACTCATTGAAAGTAATATCTAAAGTTTCCATTTTTAGTTTTTACGGGTAACATAAAAATAAAAATGTCATTATTTCATACGAAGCAAAGCATAATGTGTGCGGTAATGTCATTAAATAAACTACCGCAGACATCTTCCCAGAGCCAATGCACTTAGACAGATTAAAAATTAAATTTAACAGTCAGCGTTGTATACTTAGTAGAAAATGAATATATATATATGTATGACACTTCCATATGCCGTATTTCAATTCAATTTTTATTTTAAAATTTGAGTAGGCCTAGCAACAATGGACCAGGGTATGTCCTTAAAGTACGTCTAACAATGAGAAGAGGTAGGGCACTGCGAGTAACATCACGTTTGAGTTTGGAGAAGCCTAAATGGGGAAGTAAGTTAAGTTTCCTTCCAAACGGCTCGTTTTTCGGATATCTACGGAAAAAACATGAAATTAAGCGCTTCAACTTTTCGAAAAAAAAAAATCAATTTAAGCAGGTTTCAATCAGTCATTTATATTACTCCTGGTGGGTAAATGATTAATTATAGACTACTTTGACATTGAAATCGGTGTTGTGTTGTCACAGCTGTGTCATTACGCTTATCAGTCAGATTCATTTCTAACGTTTCTTTCTTAAAAAATCCGACTAAATTTCATAAATTCCCGAAAAAACATTTGTATCTTTCCGACATTTTGAACTCTAATATAGACAAGGGGAGCAATATTTTTTCTTAGTAGTCCGCATTAATTAATTTGGACATTATAAGAAAATAAACATTTTTCACCTCACGTTTTGTCACGTGTGACAAAATACCGGTATATGGCTCCAGCCGGTATATGGCAAAAAACCTTCTCGCGTAAATGTTTCTAAACGATCGGCAATTGATCGCGAAAACAGTCGGCGTCGGGCCGCTTTTCTAAACTAGTTACGTGGAAGTCGGAAACTGGCTGAAAAGGGCAAAGGGCAGCACTAGGTTACTACTACTGACTATTAGGAGAACATACTAGGTTAGGAACTTTGTATAACGCTTTCTAAAACTTCCTGTGGTGAATTGCAAGCAATTAATTGTTGGCAACCCAATTGGAAAAACATCAAGAACTCAAGTCGCAGTAAATTGTATAGCTTGCAATTTCTTTTAGTGAGATCGGTGTAAGATATTGTTGCAGTATAACTGTACCGCTCTCTGCCCGTCCTCTGGTGGTGGACGTTTGGACAACACCTAGGTACTTGATAGTTGGGAATCCTGTACTGTGCGTATCTCTAGAAACTTCCCGACTCGTACATCAAAACTGTGGAATGATTTGCCGTCAGCGGTATTTCCGGGCCGGACCGTCATACCTTCAAGGAAAAGAGCGTACTCCTATCCTAAAGGCCGGCAATGCGGCTGTGACTCTCCTAGTGTTGCGGGTGCCCATTGGCGACGGTAATTGCTTACCATGAAGCAATCCGTCTATTCCTTTGCCACCTTTATCATTAAAAAAAACCGTGTTCGTGTCGGGCTTTAAATATAAAACAGTTTTATCCAGGAGGGTTATAAAATATTTGCTTACGCGTTTAGGCAACTATAAATGAACAGAACATAAGCTCCGCAGCTACATTATAACCGTTTTCCTAACCTGAACTTATACGATAAGGCGAGCAAACAAAAAGCGTTATAAGAAAACATGTTTCCCTGGGGCACGCGGCTTTAGTGATATAGCACTAGCGGCATACCGACTAAGAGGTACGTAAAGCTATATTTAATACTTAAAAACAAAAGGCCTTCTCGGGCGAAATCTACTTCGGGCGAGAATCGAGCTCCATATGGCACTGGTCCGACCGCGAGTTAGTAAGCTATGAGCTTTCAGCTATTTCAAGGGACAAAAGATAATCGATCCCGTGTAAATAAAAGTATAACAATCAACAGCTTTACTAAGTCTAACGACACACGACGACACCAGATACAGAGTGTCGACATCGAATGTCTACGAGTGTGCAGTGTCGTGACACTCCGTTACAGTTGTAGTTATTAGTTGCCAATATTGCCATGTTGCTGCCGTGGAGACCAAAAGTGCGCTAATTTCGAACCTGTGTGAAATTTACAGCTCTCCCTCTCTCAGCTATTCTTTATTTCGACACTCAGTATGCTCCTCGTTAATTAAGACTTTAAAAACGTGAGGTAGGTACTTTCGCCATCATATATATCGGAGCTGTCGAGTTGGTTACAAATATGACCAACTGCACAGCTCCTATATATCTAATGACGACTGTACCCATTTTAATACAATTAAAATCTGGTTAAGCCTAAAGATAATTTTGTGGTTAAAATGAGCCTTGAATAATATTTTGATTCATACATTTCTTGATTCATATTTTTATATTCGATTTCTCAAGTTAAAGACTAATAATCGTTCATAAACAGAAATGCCACCTGACGCCTCAAAACGGCAAAACGGATAGGGTCCTGTGTCACTCTCACACTTATATACTTGTTAGAATGTGACAGCTACGGTGACAGACTTTTAATGCCGATCATTATAGGCTAGCGGAGGCGGGTTGAATGTCACAACCGTAATATAATTTTGTGCCTGTTGTGTACAACGCTACAGTGCTTCGCACACACACGCGCAGCCTTACACAGAACAAAAACTTTTTTTTAAGCAATATGTAGATATGTCCCAACCGATTTTCTAATAGATACTGACAGTATGTTGTATACCTACTGGTTTTTAATAGCAGACTAGTAAAACGTGAAATTCATATAAAGACAGATTCGCAAAATGCCAGATTCGAAAGTGTGACACTACCTACTGCCAACATTTTGATTTTTTTACGTATAGCATCAAGGCGCAGCGTGGGAAGACCCCCTACAAGGTGGACCGACGACATAGTAAAGATCGCGGGAATCCACTGGATGCGGGTGGTGCTATGGGCACTGTGGGTCGCTATGGGCTCTCCTATATGGAGCATTTGCCATGTCCAGCATATGGATCCGGCTGATATGATGATGATGACAATACAACTTTAATATTTCAACACTAATAGGTATCTCTGGACACTTAAAAGGAGACATCTACCCTGTGATTTTTAAAAGTAACGAATGTAAAAATAAATCATTTATCATTATCACTGTCGAATATTTGAATTTACACTACCGACTAAGCTAAGGATTTCCTTCTTGTAGTGTTACCTACTTGGAACAAACAAGTCATAGTATAACTATTTCGTACACACGTAGTGTAAGGCGTATTATATTATTCCACAGCTTATTACCGCCATTTTTATTCCATTCCCGACCCTTTCCCTTCACGGAGTCGCGGGTATTTCGGACTACAATCTAACATCTACCCCAGTCAGAAAAGGTTTCATCATCATCATCATCATCAGGCTATATTAGTCCACTGCTGAACATAGCCCTCCCCTAAAGAGCGCCACAGCGCCCTGTCTTCAGCTTTCCGCATCCAGCATCTGCCTGCAATTTTCCACAGATCGTCATCCCACCTGGTATGCTCAAACAAGTGTTTACTTAAACCATTTTAGTTATTGAAAATATCGTAATGATCGCACATAAAAAACAGGTAGGTACTTATGCTTAAACAATTATTTCAAATGTTCAATCCATCATACTAATATTATAAATGCGACAGTACTTTAGTAGTCTAGACAATTTCATCTTCCGGGCGTTGATTAAAGTCAGTTTTTTTTAATTAGCTCTCTAGTTACTACTCAAAATTTAATTATCATGATGTCTATTAGCAATTAGCTTTACTTTTATATATACTTGTCATGTAATTTATGTTTTATCTTACACATACCTAACCGCACGTGTTTCGATCCAACTATTTAACATTGAATGTCAGAATCGCATTTTTTTTTATCTTTTAGACTTCTTCGTGGACTGGAGTACCGTGGAATATCCGTCCCATATTTGTGAGGATTACAGCATTCAATACAGCGCACATGCGGCCCTAGTTGACAATTCCTGACAATACCACTCATTTCATTAAAAGGGTCTCGTCTATGTGGAGTAGATAGGATAGGTGTTGCCGGAATCTAATATTTTTGAATGTAAAATTGTAAAAATATATATAACTTAGTAACCAAAAGAAAACCATCATAAACATTTCTTTTCGTCCTCATGAAGCTATTTCAATTTTTTTGTTCAATTAGATACTTTTGATTGAGATTTCACTACCATGCCTGTTTGCCGTTATCGTCAAATATTCTGACATTACTTCTTTAGAAGCCTTGCACTATATATTCCAACAAATGGAAGAATTAGAAGTGTTCGCAAATACTAGAGTATCTATTCCTTCCAGTGTTACCTGTCTCTAGATATTCCTAAAAATCCTCACACAGTATCATAAATAATAATATCAGAAACAATTTCGCTTTAAAAAAAAAAAAAACACACACTAAGCTGAGCTGTAAGCAGTATCTTTCAGAAACTTGCCACCATAAAAAAAAAACACTTTTGTCTATATCAATTCACGTCACTGGCTGCACATAAAAAAAAATCCAATTTCGAATTTAGAATCGCACGCGGGAGGAAGCGGGCGGCTCGAGCGCGGACCGGCCGCTTGTGCCGCGTTCACCGTGTGTTTGCAAAGGATAGATATATGCTTATGCATGTTGTTGATTTGATTACCCGATCACTTTCACGGTTAGGGGAAGATGATTTTAATGAGGTGTTTTATGAAGTTTGAGGTGTTGGTGGGAAAAATGTCTAAAGATAAAATATTGTAAGGCAAAAAAATTAAAGCGTGGTACCTATTCCACGCTTTAATTTTTTTGGTTGATAGGATTTCAATTATACGATTCTAAATAGGAATATGAGTTCGGGTTTTTATGGGCGTTTTTCGCAAATTTCAGGGCTGCTTCGAAACTAATTTTACCTATAGGAGGTCCTAAAGTGGCTACCACGTATAAGAAAACGTTGTGTCTGACGGCCAAAACCAACATGAACGGTCATCCCACCTCGAGCGAGTGGCTGCAGTGCTCGAGATCGCTCCTTGTGGCGGTCTATAGGAGAGGCATATGACCGGCAGTGGACCTCAAAAGTATCGTCTCCCGACGGATTTAAGGATGGAGTCTCCCTTTTAAAGCTCAAGACAATTAACTGGGTACCTACAATTATGTACAAACACAAGTTTAAAAACCAAAACACATGCCGATTCCAACTTCACCTACGGATGACGTAAACACGCCTGATTGAACACTGCGATGTGTTGTGATTGACAGTATTGACACACTGTCACTTGAATTCGGTAGGCATTCATCAGTTTTGTAAGTGATTTTACGCGCAGTGGATCTGAAGAAAGGGAACCAAGGTTCATTCGTCTATTTTCTTCTTTATCACTCGTATATGGAAAAGGGATAGAGATGGAGATAGACAATTTTCTCTAGATTTTTGGGATACGGCTTTTCTGTATATGTATATGATTGATGTATAATACCTGTAGCGTGCTTTACGTGCAATCATCGTTACCAGTGTGCGACATAAAGAAAATATGTTAGTAGGAACAAATTATCTAGCCCTAGTGAAAAACGATATAAATTTCATACTAGTTATTCGTCACTTGTACCCTTTCTCAGGTTAGGACGTTAGCCGCGATTGCCGAAGGTGTGGGTTCAATTCCTGCCCCGGGCGCCTGTGGGTTCAGTCACTTCACGTCGTAAGAAAGTTGAAGAGGTAGCTCTGAAGAGTCATAACATTCTAATCATAAAAAATAGAAAAGGGTTGAAAGTAACCGTCTTTTTTCAAAGCTTACCGGACTTTATCCCGACTACAAAAAACACCTATTTGTATCAGCAGTAGCCGCTTCACAGCATTTAGACCACATTACCTGTAAACAAAAGCAACCCCGTTAATACAACATTATCAAAGATAAATAAATAAATTGTGCCGTGTGGTGCAGGCAGAAATGATGATGGTGATGAATAACCCCACCCCATCACTTCCCTCGTGTCGTAAGAGGCGACAAAGGTATAAAACCGACGGATTGGCAGCAGCGTCCGTCGAAACCCAATCTACAGCTACTGTATTCGCCAACCCGCCTTCCAAGCGTGGCAACTACTCCCCAAGCTAATGCAAGTCATATTTGAGGGAAGCCTATGTAAGTGGACGCCTTCCTAAGACTAGGTCTTCATCCGAGACCACGAGGAATGTCGTTATCGAAACGTCGGAGGTAATACTTAAAATGAATATACGCTGTTAATTCAAATAGTTTATATCAGACATAGGCCATGTATTGTTAAAACCAGTATTTTACTTAAGACCTATGTTATAAATGTTATAATTCCTAAAATACTAAATTAAATACAATTTTTTTTTTTTTTTATGATATAGGGGGCAAACGAGCAGACTGATTGCCTGGTGGTGAGCAATCACCGTCGCCCATGGGCACCCGCATCACCAAGGTTACAAGCGCGTTGCCGGCCTTTAAGGGGGGATTGGAGCTCTAGGAACCTTACTCACCACCAGGAACACAACACTACATACCTGAAAGGTAGCAGTGCTATTATGGCTGTGGTCTTCTGTAAGGAGGAGGTACTTCCCAGTTGGGCTGCTCCAGATTCAAGCGTGATGGTCATCGCTGTGCCCTACCTCTCATTGTTGGACGTAGTTTAAGGACATACCCGGGTCTAAAATACAACAAAGGTAGTTGTTACGACACCCATTCATAGCCACATTATTTCACAGCCAAATCTACCCACTATCACCTTCTGAATACCATTCTGACTCTCTCTCTTACGAGACCCATCAGTGGCGAATTTTTATTTTTATTTTTGTTAAGTCCCGTTTGTAATAATATTTCTGTATTTATGTTTATCACTGGTACAGCACTTAACCTAGAAGCTATTTCCGTCCGTGTCCTATAAGTCGATTGTCTAGTTCCACTGCAGTTAAGAAGTTTCATAACTATCCCTGACCTTAATAGTATTAAAAGCACTGTTCGTTTAAAATTAGATTGGCTGCAATATTTAGAGTATCATTGGTTTTACAAGTTATTAATAAATAAAGGGTCTAGCAGGCTAAGCTAACAAGATTGGCCCTTTGAAAAAAAATTTTTTTTTTTTATCCAAGTTCAAGGAAATGAATGTCTGTAAAAATATGCATTATAAACCCTATTTTATACTCCTTCATTCTAAATTTATTTGGTTACTCTCGCTTGCTTGCTTTAGCTGAAATAACCGTTCAAAAATTACCTTGGTATTTTGACATTTTCGTGGATAAGTCTAAAACAAAAGAAGATCGAAGGCTGACATTCTGCATACAGTGTTCTTAGGACCAGCCACTACTGCACCTCAAATCACAACCAAATCCCTTGCGTGGGCAAATCTTGTTAGCTTAGCCTGCTAGACTCTTTAAATCAAGTAAGTGTTTTGACGACAAGCCCAGCCTGGTGGCCAAGTAGATTGTGACCGTGCGCCTACAAAGCAGACTTATAAAAATCCCAGTATGGGTTTTTTGCTAAATGTTTGTGCGCGCTGGGACCCCATGGACCTAGCGTTTCTACGCCAATAAAATAAATGATAAATATAATAAATAATTAATTTCTGTATTGAAATAAAGTCATATAAAAATGTCTATCTAGCGTATTTTCTGTTATATTTTTCAGCTAACATAGTCACTGACATTTCAAATACTAATATTAACACGGAATTCACCGTGTTTAATAAAATAAAACACAGTCACTCCTTGATGATGTCGGAAGAAACGGTGCCGAAATATCGGATACTCAGAACATAAATCAACATGGCAAATACTATAATATTAGTAGTTGTACCTATCGTGTCATGGTTACCGAACTAGCGAGGCTGCCACGGAAAATGACAAACTGACAAGCGACGCCAATATCGCGACAATGTTGAGCAATTAAGTCTCAAAACTTTCGGCTATGTTTAGTCAATTATAAACTTTATCGTTACTGCTGTGTTGGCATATGTATGTGAAACAATATATTTTTGGCGTTCTAATCTCGCAAGTTTGGTATTGAGAATATCAGCTGACGGGTATTCCTACATTGCTATTTTCTCAACCAATAGTTTTGTATCTCGGCGATCAGAAGCGAGATATAGATTATGTCATCGCGATCGTCGGGAAGTTGTTTTCATACGTAGGGCAATATAAGTTAATGCCTAATAAGTACCTTTTATTTGTTTCTGTTTTGTGTTGTCGACATAGTATATAATATTACAATAGTGAAAGCCGGCAGAGCGGCGGAAAGTTCCGTAATTTTGAAACGTAACAAATATAAGAGCCTCGGCAGAGTACCGTTTTGTGCAGTTTGGCGTATAGAAATTCTAGATCCAAGGATCCCAGCACGCTCAAGGTTTTTGCATAGCATAGCGTCTGGTTAACGTAACCGATGACAAGAGTTAGCGGCGAGTGTCGGCTCGCACAACGTATACGTATTGCGATACAACGACACAACACAAACCCACAAACAACGAAATAACAAAGTGATAATGTTGTTAATAACATGGACATACGCAAAGTTAAGGCGTGCTTTAATAAATTACACTTGGATTTGTTATCTTACTGAAACTGCGACTAGGCTTAATAGCTGGATTTTTACAAACAAAACATGTTCAATCACGGACATCTATATATCAGCATAGATCGCCGTGTATTCAGCAATGTTGTCAAACTAATTAGCTTACGTACATTCGACAGCCTGTCTTGACGCTTCGCTCAATTTGCACATATTAACCGCGTCTGCCTATTCACATGTTTGCGAGCTCTTGCCTCGTACATATAAAAACAAGTATTTTATGTAGGTTCCGACTATAATAGATGCAATTACTTCACTATTAACAAATCGCATAACAATATAAAGCATTAAAAAGAAACAATATATATGAAAATACATTTTGTAAAAATAAAATGATTGATATTTTACAGAATTTTAGAGTAACACAATTAGTATTCTTCTAATAAGCGATTTATAGCGATGGTCTAGCGGTAGCTTAAGAAGTGTGAAGCATATTCACACGAATTGCCTACCCTTTAAGTCTCTGAGCTCTCCGTCGACCTTACTCACGGCAGGAATACAACAACAAGAGGGTCTAGTGTTGTTTGACTGTGGTTTTCTGTTAGGTGAACGTACTTAATTCCCCAGCTGGACTCCGCGACAGATTTGTGCGAGCTGTCAATCGCTGAATGTAACTCACTCAGCAAGATGTGTTTGCAATGCCTATACCTCTCTTTTAGACACAAGGACACAACCTAGTCCGAACATAGTTTAAGGACATACCCGGGTCTAGAGAACATACCACGGGTCTAATGCTTGCCGGATATCCAGGCGAGGGAACGGTTTCATACTTATGATGTGAATATGGTCCCGGGTATGTCCTTAAACTACGTCCAACAATGAGAGGTAGGGCACAGCGAAGTACCATCACGCTTGAGTTTGGAGAAGCCCAAATGGGGAAGTACCTCCTCCTTACAGAAGACAGCCATAATAGCACTGCCACCTCTCAGGTATTTAGTGTTGTGTTCCTGATGGTAAGTAAGGTTCTCAGAGCTCCAACCCCCCTTAAAGGCCGGCAACGCGCTCGTAACTCCCGTGGTGTTGCGGGTGCCCATGGGCGACGGTAATTGCTTACCATCAGGCAATTCGTCTGCTCGTTTGCCACCTTATGTCATAAAAAAAAAGAATATTCCATTCATTCGCACGAAGTTCGCTTCTACCTTCCTAATGCGGACTGCTAAGGAATGGAATTAGCTCCCGTCTGTATTCCCGGAAAGATATAATATGGGTCTTTTCAAGGCAAGAGTGAATAGGCTCGACCTCGTCGACACTTACCATCAGGTGTGACTGAGGTCAAACGCTGGTCAGTCTTGTATAAAATATTTCCGAAACCGCTGACTTCATTTTGTTGTTGAAACAGCTGTTGCACCGACAAGGTTAGGCTGTACCACAACAATGTGAATCAACAAGACTTGCAGGACACCTAGTTAGCATGTTTGCAAACTTGTCAGGTCATTTCCATGTACTGGTATGCGCTTCGTTAGGTGACGAAACATGAATAAGCGAACACGTCAAAGATATGCATACATTTTTGCACCTTATTACAAAGGATTAAGGTGCATAATTGTAGACATATTTTAACGTGGACGGAGGATGGGCTGCAGCGTTCCTTAGAATGGTGGAAGGTACTGCGATCGACAACCCGCTGCCAAGCGCGGCGATTACGGAATTGAACCCCCCATGCTTGTCCCCCCTGGTTGTCGTAGCCCATGTCCAACATTGGACATTCGTGGCTGATAGGTAAAGTATAGGTACTATTAATAATGAATGATTGACGACCGGTCTGGCCTAGTGTGTAGTGACGCTGCCTAAGAACCCGATGGTCCTGGGTTCAAATCCCAGTTAGGGCATTTATTTGTGTGATGAGCACAGATATTTGTTCCCGAGTCATGGGTGTTACATATATCGTTGTCTACATATAGTACCTACAACACAAGCCTTACCGTAGGACTAGGTCGATTTGTGTAAGATTGTCCCGGAATATTTATTATTTATTAATTTATAATACCAAATCCATAGCGTATTAAAATCGGTTTTTTAGGATTCCTTACCCAAAGGGTGAAAACGGAACCCCATTCCTAAGAAAAGATTAGCGCGACAGTATCTAGTATACATAGCGATACAGTATCTAGTATCGCGGTGAGATAGACTACCCGTCCTTTTGAACTACATATATTAATGAAAGAGGATAGATAGTTGAATTCATTACTTGTATTATATATTTTTGTAAACATAAATGCATACAAATTGAAATGCTCTGTTTTTTGAAAACAAAAAGTAAAATAGTATTTAACAGAACTTCAATTGTTTCAACATTTTCAAAACTGTCCTTGTTGGGATGGGTTGCACCTGCATTCTCACAGGGAATTGCATTTAATATTGCACTAACTACGTTCCGTCCAAATATTAAATTTGAAAACTCTTAGCTCGATGGAGAAACGAAAAAATAGTATCATGATTTAGGTAACTCTTTTAATTACTCAAACTTATCAGCATAACTGGGATAACTCGGGGCATCTATAAGTGCGTGACCAAATATTTTATCCATAAAAAAATATATCGATGTTAATGACAACATCAAAATTTTATTAGACATATAAATATTTTTTTAGACATTTGTAAAATAAAAATAAAATAAAACGGATATGTATGTACAGGTTTATTTTAAAAAGGTTTTCATAATACACAATCAATGTTTTTTCCATATTCGTCAATATTAATAATTGCCGTATAGATGAAAATATTCATTTTAAACTACTAAATGTTCTATTACTATTTACTGATTTAAATTCTAGTAATTGAAATTAGTGACGTATCGAGTAGTAATATATTATATCGACATTTTTCATCGATATCAAATCCCTATAACTTGCCCCGAGTTGTCCCAGGTCTGCTTATCAGAACCTGACTGCCTGTTTATATTTTTGTTTAACTTATATTTACCAAATAACCGTATTAAACAAACGAGGATAACATAATTTTAATTCCAACGAAAGTTGGAGAAAAAACCGATAAAGCTCCATCGAAAATATTCCGTATTAAAATATTCTACAACTTTGAATATTAAAGTCTATCGGCAGTTCAAAGGCAAACTTTACAGATTTTTTTTAATAACTTTAATTTGTTTACATTGAATTTATAGAATCATTCGTTCAATCATTCAACTGCCCACTCTCATTCGTTCGCCATTACTGGTTCCTGATTGAATCCATCTTATTTCATTAAGGTCTTCGAGTTCACTGCGTAATAAGATTCGGAAGGTAAGTCAATATTCCGTATACCCTTTCGCATTATCCCGTTTGTGGCTGCGTAACACTAAAAGTCAACTTTAATTCTAGGTTACTAGAGTATAAATTTGGATGATATGTGTAAGTATTATAGGAGGTTCGTAAAGTTATTTGTGAAGATGTTCTTTGAGTGATGGTATTTCAATTTCACCCCTCGTTGCGTCCCTTACACTCAACCGGCGCTGTGGCGCTACCGCGAACAACGATATTCGTCTATTTCTGACGATTGTCTCTGTCACTCTTACGAGTATGACGCCTTAATTGGAGTAAAAGAGTAAGATGCCCGAAATATACGAACTTTGATGTTCGCGGTACCGCACCTGTTTGAGACCCCCTTTGATATCGGCAGTACGGAGTGGGCAAATCGAATTATTAAATTAAGAAAATATGCGAATGTCCCTTTGTATTGATAAGAAAGTATCTCAACTCAATTGAAATTTTTATGGCGCCCACTTGAACGGTTTCAGAATTAAATTACCCTGTTCTTCGAACGTCTTGCAAGTAAGCAAAATATAAAAGTTTTCAGAAGTTTGTTTGTTGAACACTGCAATGTATCCATTCTTAAGCTGATCAGTCCAGTTCTAACGGCCTGGCCACGACATTGCGCGACTTGCGGCGCGGCGAGCGTTTTATCTGTTCATTGTGTATGATCCCAACTAACCGCAGTGCATTGCGCGTCTTGACCGCGCAACGAACAGATAAAACGCTCGCCGCGCCGCAAGTCGCGCACAGTAAGCCGTCGATTTTAGGCTTAACGGGACTGTTATCTACACATAAATATTAATCACGATTTTTACCTGAAAGCAAGTTAAGGCGCTCTAGATAGTGAAAACACCAATTTTAGAAAATATTAATAAAATACTTTCACACAACTTACAACTGCAATTGTTTTATATGTATAATTTCAGTCTATTCTCTAGTTTTTGGCTTCATCAGAAACACGATTGCTGATAAAAACCTCGATAGATTTTTTTGAAAATAACTCGTTTTTACACCTTAAACCAAATATTTCGATAACTATTATGAATATCAACACAAAATTTGCTTTAAATAATAGTTTTTAAGTAGATTTCGATTTGTACTTCTTAGATTTTTAATAAGTTGTGTACATCAATAATAGCAATTAATTTCGTTATTGGCAAAATAAAATGGTTCAGCGCGCGGCGGCGGCCGACTATTGCCCAGTCGCCAGTACGCTCGTGACCGCTGTCAACGTAGGACGTGTGCACATTTTCCTACCGCGGTAATATTACTTTAGACAGGAAGCAATACGGGTAATCGCAGTGTAAATAAAGTTAAGCGAAAGAGGAAACGATTAAGTGAACTAAGAGGACATATGACAAATATTAGTGTGAATATTAGAATGCCTAAACGGTAACCTACGTACCAGAACATTCAACCGGCCGCGTCGTAGCGGATTTCACATGCGTTTTACGTAGTTAGTTTGCAGGTCTGGTGCAGTTTTAGTAATTGTGTGTTGTACAGTTTTATTATATTCTATCTTCTTTTCAAGTCAGTAAAGTTACTAGTACAGTCGCCATCAGATATATCGGAGCGGCCGAGGTACTTAAATATTTCTGAGCAGCAATAAATTTCAATAAATTCTTTACAGTAAATGAGGTCAATAACATCTGAACATCCAATTCGCCATAAATATGTGAGCAGTGGTTTTCAATTAAATCTGAACACACAACTCGTCAAAGTTATCTGCACAGACAGGGTGATCATAAATATCTAAACATTTAGGGAAAATATACCTTAAGTCACTTCGCATACGATTTAATAGTTATTTGTTATACATGGGTGCAAAATTGTATTTTAACTGTGTGGGATTGAAACTCGAGCAAGCGAATGGATTCTATAGTTTAACCACGAGCAAAGCGAGTGGTTTAAAAATAGAATCCTGAGCGTAGCGAGTGGTTTTAAAATAGAATCCTGAGCGTAGCGAGTGTTTCAATACACGAGAATTAAATTACAATTGCACCCGTGTGTAACACAAAATTTTTACCGTCACTACAGCGAGGAAAGTGAAACATGAAAAAAAACGTTTTGAAATCGCATTGACTTTTTCTTTGCGTTTAGATACATTCAAAATTTTTACAAAAGGTGCCTTTAGCTTGGTTAGCTTGTGGTGGCCAGTACGATTTTCGAATGTTCTAATTCGATTTTCAACTCGGTGCGTGTGCGAGTGAGCTGTATGTACTTCGCGAATTTAGACTTTAAAACCATAGTAATAAGAGCTATGAGAAGTCAACTTACTTTAATCACTAGTGGATAAAATGCGTTTTTATCGTCTCGTATTAAAGGATAAACAAGCGCTTTACGAGGTAGTGAGGGGAAACATTCTTTAACGTAGGTACTACTACGCTCGAATACATTTTCAACACAACCAGTAACCACCATTCGGTTTTGTCAATGTCAAAACTAAAAGAGATTGCTGGATGTAGGGTGTATACATACACTGCCTGAGGTAGAGCGTGACGTCATCGTGATACTAATGGCGTCCTTATCTTACTCTTATTGTGCGAAACGTGCGGCATGCATGAGTCGCCCGGACTCAGTGACTCTTTCAGATATGGCCTTTTTGTACACATTTATGTTTTTGTTGGGATCTAGTTTACATAACAATGATAATTTTAATTCCTTTTAATACCGCTGAACACATGCGTCTTGCGTGCGGATTTGTGCAGGGCCGCAACCTTGGTCGTGAATCGAACACCCTCTTATAGGCAAATCGAAAAGGCAAATTAAAAGTTCTCGAAGGGCCGCCGCCAACGACGGTGCGGCACGGAGCTCATGATTATGGTTCACGAATTGGACCGAAACATATGTCGACCGGTTTTCGACCTTAAGATACGTGAGTGACCCGTTTATATATATTTCTAGTAAATCGAAATTGCTATCAGAACACATTAGCTTTACGCTGCTCGCTACGGTATTAGCGGTACGGAGGCTTGAACTCACTGTTGCAGTTTCTATAAATTTTGATGTTAGGATTAGGATTTCTTATAACTAAACCGCTAGGCCACGGTGACCGACGCAATAGTAGATGAAATATTGAAAAGCATTCGTACCTATTTTAATTTGGCAGCTTCAATATTACATATATACATTTGATACTTGCACGGAATGAATGACGTAGTGACAGATCAAAACGTGAGACACTCATAAATACGTGCATGGTGCATCTCATGACGATTTCATAAAGCCCAAATAGGATCCCCTACATTATTTGATCTTGAAGTTCCGTTACCTATTCCGGCTACAAACATCAAATCAGGTTACTCGTAATATTTCATCAGAAATCCCTAAATTAAAAGTTGAAATAGATAACAAATATACCTTAAGAAAAACGACGAGGACCTCCGGTGTTCGAGACGGATTCGAACCCGCATCTCCAGCTATCGCGGCTGACGCTTTAACCAATTCGGCCACCCGTACACAGTCGTCAACCCGGCAACCCGTCGAAATTAATCAAGTATATGTGATCTTGTTTATTTTAACGGTTTTTTTGCATACATGTACCTTTAAAATTTGAAAAGTTCTCTTAATTCCTCGTGGATCCCATCATGATATCTGAGTTCTGGTAACAATGGGACTAACCTTGAAGTATATGCTTCCAAACAACGAAAGTATTTTTGAAATCGGTCCATAAACGACGGAGTTCTGAGGTAATACACATACAAACAAACACAACATCCAACCGAATTGATTATCTCCTCCTTTTTTTGAAGTCGGTTAAAAAGCCCGAAACGGCACTTACACCCCCGACACCGAGAGACAGTGCGTCACTTCCAAACTCAACGGATACCGAAGCCCCTAATCCTTCTTGTAATAATGCTATAAATAAGTTTCATTACTAGGGAGGGCAGTTGCCCCAAATGGTGACCGGCACCCAAAAGGTGACCGGCACCCAAAAGATGAACGAAACGTCTTATAATCTAAATAATTAAATCGTGTATTTTTCCGTAACGTGGCAACACTTCGCCGGCGTTTTCATTTAAGTAACGTGACTAAAAAGAGATATGAGTATCTCTTTCATTCACGATAATAAAAATTACGTTTTATTATTATTTAATGATATATTTGCTGTTCAAGTTATGTTTTCAATATTGTGACTAATTTCCAATAGATTGCCGGAGGTCAACTTGTGGGCATAGGCAACACTTTTCAAATGCTTGTATAATGACCAAAGTTGAACAGCACTTTCTTTCGCTAACACCTTTATTTTGGGGTTTATTTTAGTATGGAAACGTTGAACAATCAACCGATGTTTCTATTCCCAAAAGATGAACTGAAAAGTTCATCTTTTGAGTTGGATTAATTGATTCCAATAAATGAATTTGGCCTCAAATTTGTTCGTTCATTTTATCAATATCGTGTCCAAAACTTGAATTAAAAAAATGTATTATTTCATGATTTGGCAAGCAGTTCTAAGCGAAACAAATTTAATGGCGATGGTTTAATAAAATGATATACAACCTAGTGACAACCTAGGACGGACATCGAAGTTTTAGTAGTGGGGTTCCCTTTACCCTTTTTACGGAGCCCTAGAAACAAATAGCATTGTATATTTACCGGAACGCTCTGGAATTTGTTTCAACCAGAATGCGGCTACGAACAGAATAAGGCCATCAACTGTCTACGCGAGCGACGCGCGTGGCGTGGTGCGGGGCGCCCCGCATGCGCCTCCACCGCGTTCTGCTTCACCCCGCAAATACCTAAAATACGTCTATAAGAGCGCCTTAAGTTTGACAAAAGTCAAATTCATAGACGAGTCGTATGTTACGCAACTCGCACGACCCGAAGAGAATACAAATGTTTTATCAAACTATCGTGAATATGACACGAACTTCTTCAATACGAACAGGTATTTTTGTACGAAACGTTTCTTTAGTAGCAGCGACCCTGCTACTATGAAATAATTCTCCACGCAACTGTAACTTCTTTATTATTAACCAAGTTTATAAAAAATCTTTTTCACTTCTCATGCTCTAAAAGTGTGTCATATTATGCTTGCCAAGGCGGACTAAAGTAATACATTCAGCCTCTTGTGAAAATATGTATACATATTTATGATATACAAAGCGTTTTAAATTGACCAACCAGAACACTTCATCTTATTAAATCCACCAATCACGACACATATCGAAGTTAATCGCAACTCTAGATTCTTTTTTGGTGCGAATACTGTTTAAAAATGTGAAATCATTAAAAAACTTTGTATAAAGTATCAACCAATCAGACAATACCACAATATTAAAATCGACCAATGAGGAAACGCAATCAAATTGTCAAAGCATTAGGTGCTTTTTAGTTCCTACTTCACAAGCATTAAAAAAGTTTAAATCGTTGGCAAACTCTTTGAAGCCCCAATTATACGTTGTCTATGGCATTTATTCACGGCGTAGATATATCCTATCTGTATCAAAGCAGTAAAAAAATACAAAGACTGCCAAATTAAACATTTTTGACTCAGAATTCATTGCGGGTGAATAAAATTGTATTTGTTAATTGTTGAAATGTTATTTTATCTTATTTTCTCGCAATCGAAGTGAAAACTAGTATGCATAACTCGAGTCTAAACGCCATATTACCCCTCGAACAATTTACAATAAATAACCATCTCGTTGTACTATGGCCTACTTTAGCCCCTTGTCAAACAATCTACTATTGTTTTTCGTTACCGGATATCGCAGTGATTGGTGGTTAAATAGCAATATAATTTGATACTACTGAGGCCCCTTCAGACGTGTATAATCTTAACAACTCCTTCTTAATTCAATGCCAGGTTGTCATGAATAGATAAGCCTACGCAAGGTCTCGTGCAACATCCATATGCTGCGACAAAAGATATAAGTGGTAGAGTATTAAATGGATCATAAAATATCTAATATTGGAAGGTGTCGCCATCTTGCAAGTAAAAAATGAAATATTAATTATTTTTTTTACTTACATATAAAATTTCACGGTATTTTTTTGTTAAAAGTCCTACATAATATATACAAATTTTAGAAAAATCGGCCCACAAGTTTAGTAGATAAAAATAAAAACGATTTTTCTTTTTTTTATTTACCCCAAGAATCATTACGATTTTGGTGAAATTACAACGTATATAAAGATAATCATCAGAGGAAAAGGAAAACCATTTTCACGTCAAAGGCAGTTTCGCATACCAAACGCGGCTTTGCAAAGATATTCAATATTCAATCATGTATTCTTCTTCAGTCCGCTTTTGCCTATTGCCTATAATTGGTCTGTGTCGAATGTGACATTAAAACTTATTCAAAAAAGTAGAACACTTTCAAAAGGTCAGGACAGCTGGTCCATCTTCAGCGGATATTTTTGAGAATAGCAGCGGCACGCCGATGTTTTGAATCTGAATTGCCGGTGATCACTCGCATGTATTTGGAATGAATTGCACGGAGTCACGGAAATGTATGGAACACAGTTGAGGCGTCGGTGAAGTTAGTAACATCAATATATTTACATAACAAGCAACTACTGAACATCGAGAGAATGAAAGTTTTGTATAGCAAACAGATGTCACATCATCATATAGTAACCGGTCAGCAACCAGTATCCGTTGACCGACTTAAGGTGCGACCAGACCGCAGCTTAAAAACGGTCACGATACGGAATTGCAGTGACGCGTCGTATGCGTACCGTTTTGACACATGCTCCCCACACCGCGGCTTAAAAACAGTGACGATACGGAATCGCAGTGACGCGAATCTTTTTTGACACAAAACAGTTGCGTCTTTTACGTCACCGGTGTGGTGTCTGACATAAGACCTCCGTGTAATATTTATCGCGATTTTTACGCAGATCAATTTACGGTGCGTCAGAGTATTTTAAGCAGCGGTCTGGTGAGCATGCGTCAAAAACGGTACGCATACGACGCGTCACTGCGATTCCGTATTCTAAGCTGCGGTCTGGTCGCACCTTTATATTATGTTTATTCTATGTTGTTTTATGTTTGTATTTATAATAATATGCTAAGGAACAGTAGTCGTTTACTATAGGCCTTATAAGAAGACTCAAAGTTACCCAAAGGGCAATAAGGATGCTGGAAGTATATCGCGGTCCCATCAGAAATGAAGTAATTCGCAGCAAACTAAAGTAACCGATATAGCCCTCCAGATCGCTAAACTTAAGTGGCAATTGGCGGGGCATTTCACGCAAAACCGATGGCCATTGTGGCATAAAGGTCTCGAGTGGTGACCACTTACCGGATGCCGCAGCGCGGGCAGACCCCCACAGGATGGACCGACAACATCGTAAAGTTGGTCACTTTGGGGGATGTCCAGCAGTAGACGTCATTCGGCTGCTATGATGATGATGTTTTAAATTTGTCTATTACACAATATATTATTGAAACGCCTGAGTGGACGCTCGAGTAGAGCGTACAGAGTTGTGGAGCGAGCAGCGTCCATATTAAACAAACGCAAATGTATGGGAGCGGCCGCCGTGCACGCTCTGCTCACATCGCTTGATACATGCTTATAGCCTGGGACCGGAAAACCTGTTCATTTGGCTTACCCGTTCAAATGGGTAACCCGTTCATCCGCTTACCCAACAATAACCCATAGAATGCTATAAGTTATAAGATTATATGGGACGCCCATGTGGACGTCCGTCTCTAAAGCAGCAATAAATTCCTAAGTGTTGTTAAACAACAATTATCATAGAATGCAATGATAACTCATTTCCTTACCGGTTTGTTTGCGAGCACCCCAGCAATAGGCTCATTAGCAACCACGTTAATGAGCTACCGGCTGTTGCCATAATCTATCACTTTAATAGCCTAATGCGCTTATAAATTAATTTGGTCCACGATTTATGAAGGTTTTCGGTTCGTTCTGAGGTCTACCGTCTGTAGCATAATGACGGTCGTATTTAAACAGTGCGGAGACAGTGTCATAAAATTAAATTTAAATAATAGTCATACATCATCTTCCTCGCGTTGTCCCGGCCTTTTTTTCACGGCTCATGGGAGCCTGGGGTCCGCTTGGCAACTAATAAACCAGGAATTCGCGTAGGTACTAGTTTTGCGAAAGCGACTGCCATCTGGCCGTCCAACCCAGAGGGTAAACTAGGCCTTATTGGGATTAGTCCGGTTTCCTTAAATTATAGTCATACATTTTTTTAAAGAGCAACTGTCTTTGATAATAAATTACGTGTATACCTATGTAATATACAGCCAAGGTCAAAGGTATAGATGCGGTCAAAGTGGCATTATCATACTATTAAGGTTACATGTACCGGGCATGTCGACTTCGTACATCATATGCAGGTTGCAAAAACCCTGACCTAAAATCTCACTAGTAGTTAAGCAAGTATCATTATTTCATTATCAGATGAACTGCCCCCTAACTGGCACAGAACACGCGGCTCTATAAACATGTCAACATTGTAATATCGTCGCCTATATACCTTATTGCAAGGAGATAAGGTTCACCAATGGTCAGTAAGTTGCTCGTGGTACCAATACACTAATCTCTGAAAAAATAGTTAGCTGATTCTAGCCCATATTTTTATAATGGACTTTATTCTGCATACACTATTCGCAATTAAAAACGTAACTTAAATGCACATAAGCTGTGCACGATAGACAAGTACATACAAATAAGTTTTTGTCAAAAATGACATTTTTGGTACAAGCTTTTGGCTTTTTTTTATGATATAAGAGGCAATGGTAAGCAACTACCGCCGCCCATGGACACTCGCAACACCAGAGGAGTCACAAGTACGTTGCCGACCTTTAAGATCTCTATATACTCTTTTCTTGAAGGTATGTATGTCATATCGGTCCAGAAATACTGCACACGACAATTTATTCCAAAGTTTTTATTGCCGACTGTCCTTTTTGCACAATCGTCATTTACTCGTCGTAAGGATTTTAACGAGCCTAACACCACGCGTTATCTCGTGTGTTTTAGGAGTTGCTTTGGCTAACTACTGGCTCCAGCATCAGATCAGATCAGTGGTACCATAATATTGCATTGTCACCGAACTTACATAAGTGTGCTAAATTTAAGCTCAATCGGTTTAAAGATGTCTGCTTCAAAATTGAGTTGCAAGATTCCACCCCGGATAATAATACAAGTTAAATAAAAGCTTGTATAATAAAGGTATTAAGTATTTTTGGCCCGTCTACTAATAAATTTCAGACAAATCTGTTAAGCCACTGTTACTCGTACTAAGTTGACGACCGGTCTGGCCTAGTGGGTAGTGACCCTGCCTATGAAGCCGTAAGTCCAGGCTTAAATCCCAGTAAGGGCATTTATTTGTGTGATGAGCACTGACTGTTTGTTACTGAGTCATGGGTGTTTTCTTTGTATATAAGTATTTGTATATCATCTTTGGTATAATACCCACAAAACAAGTGTTCTTCAGCTTACCGTGGGGCTCAGTCAATTTCTGTAATCCTGTAATATATAAGTACCAAAATGTAATGTAATCGAACTGTAGTTTACGAATAAATGTTCGTCGTAAATTAATTAATAAAATTAATTACTAGTTGCTGCAGTGCCTAATTGCAATTATACTTAACTCAGTTACAATAAATTTAATTAAATGTAATGTAATTAGTAATAAAATTACAAATTGTAATAAATTACACCACACTGCATGGAGCAAATGAGCATTTAAATAAGCAAAGTTAGAGCTTATGTCTAAGCAATAAGGTTCCCGATCGCAACTCCAAAAACTTTAACATTTTACGATCAGGATGTTAATCAACATATTACTGCGTAACTCTGTCAGTCGATGCAGTCTCCCAGGATCCTGAGTTTCCGTTCGGTTCCCCGCTCGCGTCTCCAGCCCGTCACTCACCCAGCACTCTTGGTGCTTGAAAATGGAATGACTTAATAAACGTCAGTTGCGCCGTTCTTGTCATTTATAAAATACTAGCTTTTCCTCGCGACCTCGTCGCTCAGCCACGCCAGTCTTTAAAGTATGGCTGCGAGACAAAAATTATCCTACATCCTTTCTCGTAGCTCAAACTCTCTCCATACTACATTTCATCCCAATTGGTTCAATGGTTTAAGCTTGAAGAGAAAGTTACTTTCGCATTTATAATATAATATTATAGAAGATAGGATACAAGTGCTTATAAGATAATATTTTCTTACAGACACTTGTTAATAGATTTAGATGGTCGTCATTGGCTTTGTTATACCGGAGCATTGGACATCAATCTCTCTGTTAGCAACTCGTAATCAAAAGTGCGGAATTAGAGAAGCCTCTCAACACGCCGAAAGTAATGAGAACCCTCCATGGCAACCGAAACGTTAGATGTATCTGTACACAAAAACGAATATGAAAAACTTCTTTTCGTGTCAGTCAAAAAGTCGGTATGTATTTGTTTTTTCGTTGCAAGCCCAATTATGGTGATATAACTAAGACGAACTGTTTTTCTACTCGTGTACTTTTATCTGTCATTTACATAGTGACGAATAAACATAAGGACATACATTATATATTCCTTATAACAGTCTATAGTCTATTGCCCAAAATAGCACTAGTATCGTTTGAGAGACCTTACGACACGGTAAGCTAGTGCGGAGCAGCAGGTGCCACATTCCGATACATTGCTACCAACTTGATAAACGATTTAATGGATACGGTTTTTACCAAAAGCAATTTGTACTAAGTTCATTGCTACCAACATAATAATAAAAACTTTTGGTATCATCACTATTGGAAGGTGGACGTTTAAAAAACATAACCATACACATCACTCGCTTACTTTTACGTTTTCCCGCCTTTCCCGGTAATTTGTTTTATTTAATTTTAGTATTTTATTTAATATTGCCTACTCATAGAAAAGCATTGTATGCAACGTTGTATAAGTAGTCAAAAATTCTCATGGCGTATTTATTAACAATGTTCGCCTTCAGCTCACATTTTACCCACGCCACTCGCATTTTTGACGCCTCTTATGCAACTGTTGCATAAAATACTATTTATTACATTCACTACCAAAGAGTGGAATCTTTATAACAAAAACAATTACTTAGTTACAAACGGATAAAGTCACGCACTAGGCGTAGGCGTATTATGTTTCGGGTAAGCTCTGGTGCCCATTTTCAAGCCGAGTCAAGACACACCGCTCGAGGTGAGAGTGTACTTATGTCGCCTAGTGTAACTAAGTAGTAGTGACATGGCTCACAATTTTAATTATAGCAAAAACCAATGTTTGACAGAGAACATGACTAGTTATCGACTTTTACTGTTATCGATGTTGTCAACGTATCATGAAAGGAATGGGAGTAACGAACATTTGTATGACAATTTTGGGACATTAAAATAAATAGATATTACAGGACATTCTTGCACAAATTGATTGAGCCCCACGGTAAGCCCCGAAGGCTTGTAGTGTGGGTACTCAGCCAACTATATATAATATACAAATACTTAATATATAAAACACCCATGACTCAGGAACAAAATATCTGTGCTCATCACACAAATAAATGCCCTGACTGGGAATCGAACCCAGGACCATCGGCTTCATAGGCAGGGTCACTACCCACTAGGCCAAACCTGTCGTCAAAATTTGTATTTACTCTTATTACGACCAAAAGTTTAAAATAATAGAATAAATATGTAGGTTAATTAATTTTTTTTTTATGAAATTACCTAGATATATCTTAGTTACACCTATTGATTGACAAATAGCTGACACAAAACTCGAATTATTAAGTTAAGTAACAACTTGATCAAACAAAGAGTTTTTTTGTGCTTTTTCAACATCATGGCGGTATCAGGTGAGGTAGCGGCGGTAGATTTATTGGACTTGTTGGAAAGTTCAAACCTGCCGAACGATGTAATCTACGACTTAAAATCAGAAGCCCAGAGATGTCATAATTATCTACACTACTATTATAAAGAGGAAAAAATTGTGTTTTATTGGCTGCTAAATTCGTGAATCTACTTCAAAAACTCTTTCTCCATTAGATTCCTAAATTATCCGTGATAAACGTAGGGATTTTTTTTATTAGGCTCTGCTCGAAGCTGGGGCGGCCCGCAGGTTCATGAAATAAAACAACTACATTATTACAAATGTAATAATCTACCCACATATAAATTATTAAACAAATCGGGTTCTTGTAGTCCTTACAAACACCAGAAGGGTTTATAAGAAATATTAATTTTTAATTTTTATTGTATTTAACACGCGTTGATCACAGAAGTTGTGTCACTGGCATTGGAGAAGGTTTAATAAGATCACAGATGTTGTGTCATCGGGGCTGAACGTGTTAAACTGCGATCAGAACACCAGACAACGGGCGGAGCATCCTTTTAGAGCAGTAGAACATATTGTAATAACCTACCCGCCAGCCTAGTTTGGCAAGTGGCAATTACGGCATTTTACCAAGTTGAGGGAGACTCGTGCTTGAAATGTAGTATCTATCGGAAAGTAATCTACGGCGACAACACACGCGAGAGCTCCCCGCGATTTCAGCCGAGATTTATGACGGAAACTCGTAAATACAAAATAGGAACGAATACAGATCTCACTTCATCAATATTAATGGCCTCGCTTCGTTCGTTACCGAATTAAATGTTAATTTATGAATAATAATGGCGATACACAACGTGGGATTAAAAATGACGATAGAAGCTTTTAAATTAGGGCTTTTTGTAAGTGATACGTGACATAACAATTAATAACCATTATTTTAATACAACGACGGTGGCAAACAAGCATACGGCCCGTCTCTGATGGTAAGCAGTTACCGTAGCCTAATGGACGCCTGGCACTCCAGATGATTCACATGCGCGTTGGCTACCCTTTAAAACCTATACACTCCTTTTTTGAAAAAACTCATACTGCAGTCTTTAGGGGAAACAATAATATACAATGTGGAAATCTTATACGGGCGAATCTCTTAACGGAGGGTAGATTGGGACATAAGAAATATATTTAGATAACTTTTGCTTAGAAGTACAATTAAAATTTTATTCATATAAAAAAAATCGGCTCGCAATGTAATGCAGCACACTCGAGTTAAACACTCGTTGACAGTTAGTTTCAAAAGCTCATATCGCGTAATGTTCGCAGTACATTATTGCCCAGAAATTTTACATACATTAATTACATATGTATAACAGGTATAATTAAAGAAAAACCTTTTGGTTAGTGATTATACTGGTAAATCCTATGTCTGGTTTAATTCTTCGCCCGTATTAGACTTACACACAGTATATAGTAATTTCTAGTTTCATTATTTTTAATTGGTTGGATCAAGGGTCGGATTCAGAAGGTGGTAATCCTGGACCCGGCGCGCATAGTCCGGCTGATCCTCTCACTGCAGCCCTAACCATAGGCAGCCTGGGCCCTGCCCCGTTGCCGGCGGTACTCGTGTTAGATTTATTATAATATTTTTATTGTTTTGCTATGTTTTAAATGTATTTATATACTTTACTTTTATAAAAATGTTAATATAAGACTGTAAATGTATAAAGAGAATATATAGTAAGTATACGGTAGGTAAGGTCACGTCTAAAATATGGACACATTAGATGTTTCAAAAATATATAGCCACGACATATTTACCATAGCGAATACCTTACTCTTGGAAATATGATTTTGTAAATACACATACATATTTTGGGTACGCTTTACAATACCAGTAGATTTGAATCTGTTAAATCTGTTTAGCCAGAGCCGGTTGCGGGGCTTGCCTTTATTCGGAAATGCAAAATGCAACAATGGAGAACATTTCGTTTGCAACCGCGATTTGCTTACACTAACTTAACTGTTAAATATTCAAACGTTGCAGTTTGAGCTCACAGCTAAGGCATCAAAATATTTATTATTTTAATAAAATAAAAGATCTTTATTTTTCAATTTACGCACATTACATACACTTATGAACGTCAAAACAAAAACACCGGTTCAAACCCTACACCTCTGACCAGAGAAGATACCGGCAAGAAATTACGGCGGGACTTATTTTTCAATACAGTGATACATCAAATCTTAAGGTACTTATATAATTATGCGTAGTCCGATAGGAAAACATATATTACAGTTTATTACAAGATATGAAAATACTAAAATATAAAAGTAAAAATAAGAATGTATAAACAAATTCGACTTTACAAAATAGACATACTTTAATATGCTTTCTTATCTGAACTGTGTCACAAACTTAATTGTTTGTAATTTGTTAATAAATTCGTAGTCTTACAACCTAAAAAATCTTCCTAGTTTGGCATATCCCCCTAATCCCCCATCCCCCATGATGGAAGTAAAATGCTACTCGAATTCGTTCTTCATTTATTTTCATCACTCTTGCTCGTCAATGGCGTTATTACTTGCGAGCGTACAGAACAGTTATAGCCGTTTTAGCTCCCACGGGCTGTTAAGTTTAGTTTTAAAAATATACAGAACCTATACTTCACTTGGACTGAGGATGTTTCCAAACAGCCAAGGTATATTACACATCTTCAAAAATTTGCTACAACCAACTTTTAATATGTAAAAAATATGTATTTAATAAAAAAAACATATCTTTATAATTAAATTTTACTGCAATTTAATGTTTAGTATTTATTAAAAATTATTGTTTTCTATTTGATTTTGATAATTGATACTATTTGGCAGGATGATCTGTCAACTTCGAAAACAAAACGCAGTTGTTAACATTATCTGTGGAAGATATTGAAAAAAGTTGACATTGTTGACAATCTTTTATAGTGGATGCGGTCTGATTTTAGTTTTCAAAGTGTATTTTGATTTTAAGCCTACATAAGTAACTAATATTTTACCAACGAATTTATTTTATATCCTCGCAAATGTGATGAAAAACATTGTATGTACCACGGGTGGTAAGTGTATACCAAACTTGAGTCATTAAAAGCCCTCCGACTTCGTCGTCGGGCTTCTAATAGACTCGCGTTTACTATACCTCACTTACCATCCTCGTTGCACAATGTACTATTAATACACTGTACAGTTACACCCATTACACTAGTAGGTTTATATACAACATCAAATAATTATAGTTTATGAAACATTTATACAGTCTCACAGTAGGCTAGGCATTTGGATGTAAATTTGGACCAGCAGTCTGTAAAAATATCGACTTGTAGTGTAGGTCAGCGCGCAGTAGTCCGTTGAGTGCGATGAGCATGTCTGTTTATACTTTATAGTCTAGGAAATAAAATATAATCTCTTTAGTCTCAAAATCGAAGGAAACAAAACTGAACTCCGTTCCAATTCTATAAAACGCAAATTTTCTTTAAAATAATTAGTACCTACTACATGTAAACCCTTGGGCCTTAGGAGGTTAAAAATAAAGAAAAAGTTTGTCAAAACGGCTATCGACACATAAAACACGTATTTTTTATACGTTTTATCCATTTTTATCGTGATGTTAACGGGTCCCATTGTCCGAGGGTAAATAGTATTCTTTTTTTATGAATAGATTTATCGCGTTCTACTAATACGACTAGTAGTAGCCCTTTAAAACAACCACCAGGTCAACATTTGTCCAGGTGACCGTTACTGCGGCAACGAGTGATACGGAAAAGTTATGAAAATAAATAATCGTCATAGTTCGTTTATTGTTGTATATTTGATTTTACTGAGCTTCGTTCAGTCGCCTTCAGATATATCGGAGTAACGCGTCTATTGTCAAGGCGATAAAGTGCATGTTCTGATATTTGTGACAACCTTGACCGCTCCGATATATATGATGTCGACTGGACATATAACTCATCTCTAGGTAGTTCGCTGTAAGGAAAGTAGTCAAGTTAAGCACCACCTAGTTTGAGCGCGGCGAGTAAGTTCGGAGAGAAGCTAAGAGATGGCGCTTAACTCAAAGAATGTAATTACATTCTAGTTTGGCAAAAAAAGGCTGAAACGAAGAGTTTGGAAATGACACAAGTTACTGAAATATAGTAATACTGTATTGCATAGAAACATAATAAAATCAATGAACTGTAGAAAACGTAATATGAAACGAATGTGAAACGACGCCAGTTTCATTAACGTCTGCGCTAGTAAATGAAGTGAAAACTAACGAGAGATAAAGTTCTGTCAATGCTCCTTAGACTGATAAATAACGTGTATGTTATTTGGTATTTATTTGTACTACTTGCATTGCATTCTTTTCCTACGTCGAAATCTCAGAAACTGTAACATTTTTTGTTAAAGTCAATTGATTCGATCATTAGAAAATGTTCTCACAGAATTCGTGAAATCGTATGGACGTAGGCCAAAAAGATAATAATGAGAGGGTCAAAGGTGGCCCGAAAGCCAGCATCTACAGCATTTTAGAGATGGTTAAAATTGTCTTTGGTTACCGCTATAATGAACTAAAACTGGTCAATATTGCGTTTTTTTTTTTTTTTTTTATGGATTAGGAGACAAACAGTAGACGAATGTAATGTAACGCAAGAGAGGTCATAAGCGCGCTGCCGACCTTTAAGGGGTGGTTGGAACTCTGGGAACCTTACTACCTGGAACACAACAAAGCATACAAAAAAAAAAACACAGTAGCAGTGCCTAACACCTGTCGGGTTACTCCAGTTTCAAGCGGGGTGATGATGATGACTCGCTGTGCTCTACCTCACATTGTTGGAAGTAGTTTAAGGACATACCCGGGCGTATGAACTTGAAGACCCGTTGACCAATAAAGCTGTCAAGTGTGGTAAACTTCGGGATATAATTCAAAATACACGATATTTCTTTAAAATAACTGAGATACAATTTCTGTCATTAGGTTAGGCGGTCATACGGCGTTCTCGAGGCTCTAGTGTACGTGTCGTTTGACGTAAAAAAACGTTTACAAACGCGTAAGTGATAATGTTATTTATATGGGAAACGCAAACGCGTTGGTGACGTAAAGAGTTACGTTAAAAACTCACACTCAGGGCTCTTATCGCTATCGAAATATCTCACTTACAAATGTTAAAGCCTGCTAGCCTAGTCGATAGAAAGCCTGCCTACGAAACAGAAGATCCCGACTTCCAGCCCTGGCAAAGGCGTTTATATGAGGGTTTTTCCTGATTGTATGGGATCATTGATGTGATTCAAATATATATATTATTATATATAATTATTATATATCGTTGTCTAGTAACTTGCAACACAAGCTTTATAACTTACAATACTAGAGGTCACTTTTATTGGTTACCCGAAGCGCGCTTTGAGTTGAGAATAAGCGAATGGGAGCTAAAAGGTGTTGTAAGCGCTCTCAAACGCTGTCGACAGCTTTGTGCACGGGGTAACGTATGCGGAGCACTTGTTTACAACCTTTTAGTGTTTACTTTTGCAAGCTTTTGTTCTTTGTAGTATTTTACTGGCGTCTGTTTAACCTAGAACATGTGTTCGTGTTTCAAAGTATTACGTAGCAGGTTCATACCAGATACTCGTATGCCCGATTAAACTAAAAAAAATATAAATACCTAACTACTAATAGGTGCGTTATTTTTTAAATCTGAAGTCTCTATAAACATTTTCTTATTAAAGTCTTATTGTTATTTTCATTTTTCTACTTCTAGTTCACACTGCGACAGTTTTTTTTTTATATTTTAAATTCGTACTTAATACCGTCCAAGTGTTAGAAACGGAATAGGTATGATTATTTCTGTAATTTAGTGAAAAATACAAACATAAGGTTACAAGTGAACAACTATTATGGAACTTATGCCGCTTTTCACTAGGGCCATAGATTTTATCAATCGGAGAAACCTCCTTTTTTCCCAAAGACAGTTTAAAAGGTGTCTAAACTTTTTACCCCTCTTCGCTTGTCAGAAACACGCTTTCCCACACCGAAAGAAAAAAAAACTTTGTAACCTTGTAAAGACAATTGGGATTCCATCATGGCGGCGCGCTGCAAATTGGAACACGTCGTGTGAACATAAAAAACGGGACCAAATAGGCCGTGGCCAAAATATCACACGAGCGTTATAGGAACAACTCACCTGTAATAATAATATATAGGAAAGACAGCAATATTAACCTTGATTGTCAGGAGCCCGCTGTGTGGGTTATCTGCTTATAGCCGGTTCATTACAACTAAACAACTAGTTCTGGACTGGTGTTGGCTGCTTTGGATTCAATAGAACGCCGAGCTCGCAGACTCATTGGCGATCCTAAATTAGTGAGTGTAAGGTTACAGAGCCTTAAGCACCGTCGCAAAGTTGCTAGTTTGTCTGTGTTTTACAGGATACATTTTGGAGAGAATGCTCGAGAATTGCACGATTGAATTCCGCCATCTCCGTTCCATCACCGGACGTCCAGGCGAGGGGAGCGATTTCATCCTTACGTTGTGAATATTCCATTCATTCGCACGAAGCGATTCGCTTCTACCTTCCTAATGCGGACTGCTAAGGAATGGAATTCGCTCCCTTCGTCTGTATTCCCGGCAAGATATAATTTGGGTCTCTTCAAGTCAAGAGTGAATAGGCTGTTACTGAACCAGCGTGCTACACCTTCGACCTCGTCGTCACTTACCATCAGGTGCGACTGAGGTCAAACGTTGGTCAGTCTTGTATAAAAAAAACAGGGCTTAAGCCTTAACCGCATATAAAGGCGTGGACACATGTCTACGGTACGGCACCGGCGCGGCGCCGGCACCGTGAGACGACACGGCGTCGTTCCGCGGTGTCGTATACGACGCACCGTACCGGCGGATGGCGCACCGCTCAGGAATTTTGTTTAATTCACACGTGTTTGCAGTAACCAAATTATTATACAATGAACTTTGGTACCTAACGACTGTCGGTGTAAGAGGCGGTTTTGTGGTCGAACCTCAAAGTGGACGCTAAATGAAATCGTGTCGCCTAATCAGCTTGTTGCCTTCATCAAAAACACATCGAAAAATTGACGACATTTCTAAAGTAACCGTAAAATACTCGCGCTAGTACAGTCGCCAACGAAAATGTTAGTATAGACATGAACTTTAACGCCTCGACTGTACTGTCGAATTTGGGTTAGAAATTTGTGACCGCCTAGTTCAACGTGATAAAGCATAAACATTAAGTTCAGAGCAATCGGGAAGTTCGATACAGAATAAATTGCTGCGATTATTCTAACAAGCAGAATTTGTATTGTATAAGTATGAAGTAATTTGTAGCTAGTAAGTAGAATTTAGATAAGCGTTAACTTTCAATATTGTAGACCACGCCTAACTTTGCTTAGCTTTGAAAACAAAATAATTATTTGTCTACCAAATACCGGGTGTTATAAAAAACGTGATACAAGATTATCAAGCCGGCGTCTGGTGATCTGGAACAAATTTTACTATGGGGTCAACTTTGTAAAATGTAAAAAAAACTCTTTCATACATTTTCGTCAACTTATAAATAAAATAAAAATCGTTTATTGCAGACCAAAAATCCATATTATGGTAGTAAAAATGTAAAAGTAAAAATAAAATTTATGTTAGTAGGTAGGTTATATTTGACCTTTTCTATGGAAAGGCTCAATTATTATTTAATTTTATTAATTTGACCCCATAGTAAAAGATGTTCAAAATCATGAACAAATGCCGGTCCAATAATCTATCGTATCACGTTTTTATAACACCCAGTAGATATGATTACAGATATCTAATTGGGTGAATAAACTTAAAGAAACCCGTCTAAGATGGTACGGACATGTAATGCAGACGGGAGAGGAAATCAAAATCCCGACAGCCCAGGACAGAACCTGGAGTAAACTAATTAGGAGAGCCGACCCCGCCTGATGTGGGGCAAGCCAAAGATATAGAAGAGGATATAAATTTGTCTTTCAGGTTACATCTATTGCAGCTGCATACGATATGCACAAAAATATGTATAAAGTCAGACATAGAACTAGATTCAATTACAAGTTTCAGAGAAAGCTTTACAGAAAGTTACCATAAACTTTAAGCTTAACAAGTCGGTTTAAACGAATCAAGTTTCACGTCAGAAATGTCCTCGTGAATTTTAGTTGGTAAATATGTTTCCAACGAATGACCAAGATTTAGCATTATACCTTTGAAGTTGTTATAAAGTTGTTATATGAATATAAGTACAGATATTATGTTATTCAGATCTGTCTGCTGTGTATAGTGATTATCCATCCATCTTTAATTCATACTGCTAGAAAAAGATGGGTAGTCTATCTCGTCGCAATATACCGCCGCGCTAATCATCCGATGGCATCTGATGGCTTCTCTATTTTGGACCCGGGTATGTCCTAAAGCTACGTCCAACAATGAGGGCACAGCGAAGTACCATCACGCTTGAGTCTGGAGATGCCCAACTGGGGAAGTACCACCTCCTTACAGCTTACAGAAGACCACAGCCATAATAGCACTGCTACCTTTCAGGTATGTGGTGTTGTGTTCCTGATGGTGAGTAAAGGCCGGCAACGCGCTTGTGACTCCCCTGGTGTTGCGGGTGCCCATGGGCGACGGTAATTGCTTACCATCAGGCAATCCGCCTGTTCGTTTACGGCCTAAAAAAAATAGTATGTTTTATGCCTGGCGGAAAAACCAACACCGCGGCCATCCCTTCGCCATCCCGCCCTAAGCCATCCGACATCACTACACGATGGCCAGCATGATGGGCCATTATAGGCCATGGGCTGTAGAGGAGCCATGACACAGACGTGTCTGCTGGCCCAAGACACGTAATACACAAATGTGTCTACTTTGTTTCTTAACGTATTATAGTGTTCAGGCTTTTAGACTTGATCTGTTGTATAATCTTTAACATTATTTTTTATATAAAATATAAGAATTTTGGTAAACATTAGGCACGACACCCCTGATTTCGAGCCTCTGCTCGTTTTACTAATGTCATATATTTCAACTGAAGACTTGTTTTAATGAGTGATACCTCTACAAAGGCTTGTTTTACTAAGTGATGACTTTAATACAGTGACTTGTTTCACTATGTGAGTAATATGCTCAATAAATATATGCAACTTGTGAAACATTATCAATGCAGCACACGTTTTGCATTTCTTAAAATACTTCCAAGTTTTCTTGTTACCAGAAAGTCTTATTAAGTTAACTGCTTTTAGAAACTACCGCAAGCTATAATATTGAACATTTTAAAATGAAGAATATACACTTTCATTTCAGAGATTGTGAGACTTATATCTAAATTACGAAGCCCGCATTATTGTTTTATTGTATTGTGTTTTAAGTATATGAAAATGGTTTGACGACAGGCTTGGTCTGGTGGGTAGTGACCCTGCCTATGAAACTGATGGTCCTGGGTTCAAATCGGTAAGGGCATTTATTTGTGTGTTGAGCAGATTTTTGTTCCTGAGTCATGGGTGTTTTCTATGTATTTAAGTATTTGTATATTATATATATCGTTGGCTGAGTACCCACAACACAAGCCTTCTTGAGCTTACCGTGGGGCTCAGTCAATTTGGGTAAGCATGTCCTGTGATAATATTGTCTTCGGTTGCCGCGATAATTACTTATGAAATAAAACAACTAAAACGGATTAAATCGCGTATACTAATTAAACGCGAAGTATACGCGATTTAATCCGTTTTAGTTGTTTTATTTAATCCGTTTTAGTTGTTTTATTTAATCCGTTTTAGTTGTTTTATTTAATCCGTTTTAGTTGTTTTATTTCATGTCCTGTAATATTTATTTATTATTTATTTATATGCTTATACTTGATTTTTTTAAAGTATTAACTCTACCATATAAATTATAAATTGAAAATAGATGACATATACTTTAGAAAATTTGACGTCTTCTTGTTCTTGTATTATGTCATCTATTTTAAATTTTCTATTTATTTTGATTACCGTTATTCATTTATTTACGTTGCAACACTATTATATATTAACTAGTGTTGGATATACCTAGTGTGGCCTGTAATAGGAGCATTAACTTTAGGCATCGTTTGTACCCCACAAACGAAGCAACATTTCTTCTACGACTTTAATTTATAGTTTAATAACTATTAATAAAAAAAGTTTTTCCAAGCAAGCAATGTATTGCGAAAACTGTGAAGTTTGTAGTCTGACAGTAAACGTCAGCTAGATTATTGGATGCTGAAAATACTATTTAGTTTGTTCGAAAAATTCACAAGTAATATATTATCCAATTATTTAAAGTTGTAGAACAAATGTTGTTACGTTCGTGGTGTAGAAGCGATCCCTAACATTTTTGCTCCTATTACAGGCCATGTACTATGTCATATACTCAAGAAAAAGTTACGCTAATTCATTTTCGTCTCAATGCATGGGATTAAAAATATTATAGGTCAGCCTTACACACTTTAATACTTAAATTTACTCTTACAATAGTTACTATCCTTGGAATTACGAAAATACAAACATTTAGTATAATTAAAGTTTATACACATGTAAGTAAATATCAGTTTTTTTTTTTTTTTAATTTAAGTTATAGTAGACATTCAACAAGACAATTCAACATTCAATTTTAAGCAACGCAGTGTTGAGGCAAACATTCATGTTTAAGGACGAACCTTCAAAGTTTAAGGCAACAAATAACCAAAACGCTAGTCACGTATCTTAACTTAATTATAGCACTGAATTCATCTCGCGCACCTGAAAAGATTCCTTTACAACCTCAACCTCAATTAAGGCCTTCAGAACACGAAGCTCGGACGGAGAGTGTGGAATGCAGACGTCCATCTTTCTAAGGCTATGGTCTCGTATAAACGCTATCGGCCGCTTATAGCGTTCTGCGTCACAATGTCTACTATGGAGATGTACTGTTGTGGTCACGTTCACATGTCGACGTTCGCTTGTCGAGGTTTTGGTCTCCTATTTTATGCTATATACCACGTCTGACGTGAGCCTCAACATTCCTGGACAAGAAAGACACCACTGTCGACGTGTGCCCATAACAGTACATCTCTATAGCAAGCATTGTGACGCAGACGCTGTACGCAGCTGATGGCGTTTATAGGAGACCATAGCCCAAGGGTTTTTGTTGCCAGTTTTGGCGACGTCAGACGTTAGCGTCAAAGTTCATGATGACGAGCAGCTTATCCAAGCAACCTCGTATTTCAATATGCAATAGATACATATTTAAACATTTTTTTTGTGTTCACTACCAATTTATTTGAGTAAAAGATGGACACCATGCTCAAGATAACCTGACCAAGCAAGGTGGATAGAGTCAGTATTTGAACTCGTGTCTGAAACCTTTGTGTTTGACGTCCTGCCCAGTTGGTAGGTGGATCTACTCGCCATAGCGGACCCGTCGAAGTTTCTAGTTTGTACGTAACTTCTTAACGATTTCAGACACCGTTTTGACATCCATTATATACATCCATTACTCAGGAATAAATTTTGTTATAAACACACAAATAAATGCTCTAGCTAGGATTCGATCAGGGGACTTCTTGCTCCGTAAGTAGTCACTACCGGCAATACCGGCATGGGCTAGGAGCCCGTTAATATTACTAAATAAAAAACTACTTACATAAAAAAATAGGTTGTAGTACGAATAAACACACGTTACAATATTATTCGATGGTTTATAAATAAAGCAAAAAAATTTTAAATACAAGGGTTTGTAAGGAGTTACATTTCTGTTATTCAGTTTTCTGTGCTCAGCCCCTTGCTAGAATTGCAAATACCTTTAGGGCCCCTGAGCTCCTCGGTTTCGGATGATTAGGGCCAGCCCTTAATTTGGGGGTAGTCCGGTTAGGGGTGCGACCAGCTTGATCCACGGTTGCAGAGCTTAGGGCTGTTAATGTTACTTTATGTATAAAGTAAGGTCTGAATTACGGCTTTAAGTAAGACGCTCAAACCTTAAAGGAAACAGTGGAATTTATTAATAGCCTTGATTTAATTTAACTTCATTTAGATAAATAAGTTCGTAAGATCGGGTACACAAAAACTGTAGTGTTGTATTCGCCGATAAATGTCATGTTTGGAGAAACTTTTCAAGGCAAGGGTGAATAGGCTGTTACTGAACCAGCGTGCTACACCTTCGACCTCGTTATCACTTACCATCAGGTGCGACTGAAGTCAAACGTTGGTCAGTCTTGCATAAAAAAAAAAACTTAAAATGTATATTGGACCAGCTTTGTTGGTAAATAAAGTAAAATAAAAAACTAAATATTAACGACAAGTCTGGCCTAATAATGGGTATGCAACATTCAGCTGTTGCAGTCGCCAATTCGCCTGCCAAGCGTGGCGACTATGGCAACTACCCCCAATGATACAAGACATATTTGGGGGACGCCTATGGCCACTAGTGGGCGACTTAAACTTGTAAAGCAAGCATCATAGAACATAGATCGACAGTTCTGATACAATAAACGTACCTATCATATTATTTTCGCCATTTTTCTAGTGTGTAGATGTCAAATTACCTGTAAAAAAAACAATAAAACGTTAATAAATATATACTAATTATAATTACATAAACAGTTCAGCTTAATAGTAAATATATTACTGCAGAGGACGGGATGGACTTGATGTAGAATTAAAAAAAGAGGTCTTTGGAGGTACTTGCAATCGGTGCAGTTTTAATGTAAAGAACATAACGTCAATATAGTGCATATTTCTTCTTCTTCTTTTAAAAATAAAAAAGCTTCCATCAATAAATCAATCGATGATTAGTGCATATTTAAGAGACAAAAGCCTTAGGCGAACGTCGACATGTAACCATGACCACAACAGTACATCTCCATAGTAGACATTGTGACGCAGAACGCTATAAGCGGCCGATAGCGTTTATACGAGAACGTTGTGTAGTGGATGTTTGAGAAAAATTCTTAAACTCCGTTATTTTGTCAAGAGCCTAAATTAACGTTTTCAAAGTTTGCTAGCTGGCGAGTTGGACTAGTTAGCGGCTGCGGAAACTTTAAATTACCACGTGCCTTTGCGAATACAACATGTTTGCTTAATGTACTTCGCACATCATAGTGCCTCATAGAATTAAAGGAACTTGATCCTTCTGTACAGATGATAGACGTTATATTTACCTAGCAATAATTGCCGCGGTAGGCCGGCGCAGTGCTGTTATTTAAAAATGGAATGTACTATGAACGTCCAGTAGTCTCTTTGAAGAATACAATTTTATCCAATCCGGCGTCGAGACCCTCGGTCCGTGGAGCCCTGAGTCTCTTTAAAGACCTGTAAAAGAGACTCAGGAAGAGCTGGCAGCTTCCTCGCTCAGCGTATCAGTCTCACGATTCAGCGAGGAATAGTTGCCAGCGTCTTCGGTACTATACCGCAAGGACAATTATTAAATTTATGACAGTTTTAGTTTAATTCTAGTGTTCGTTTTAATTATTATTGTCGGAATTTAGTTGTTTAAAAAAGTTGCAAGATTCTGTGTAGATAGTTTATTTTTGAATAAGTTAACCTGAGAGCCACGGACTACAGAGCCTGAGTATCCGTTTCATCATATTGTTTTAAAATTTCCCACAAAACGACTTATTTAAATCAGTACTTATTATAAACTATTATTTGATTCCTACAAAGTCATTACTTTTTTCAAGAATTTTCGCCCAACTTTACCCTTACACAAATTAAAATTCTTTTCGAGATCTGTAATTGAACCCAGAAAATTTCACAAGGGCAGCTCCCTGAAATTTGAACCCTAATTATCAATTCTCCAAGCACAAATCAGCATTAATATATTTCTATCAGCAGTTTTTAATTATCTATTACCAATTCAGATGATATCAAAGTTATTGTAAATTGGAGTTTCGACCTCAATGTAACCTACCTATACCTATAGAGCATCCTTTCGACTATGGAGCTTTCATTTCAAGGCTCGATTCTACGCGCCATACTGATCTATTTGTATTGTAACTTTAAAAAAACGTATAATTTAGACAACTTATTAGACCTTGAAGTTTAATTCTGAAGTCACTATCAAACATTGCGATATTGACACATATTCTGTTTTTGTACAGTCAAGGACAAATATATCAACACAACCAACGTGCCAAAATATGTATACACTAAACAGTAAGTCAATAAGGCGCATGTATACAAATTTTGGCACTTTAACCGAATCTATATATTAGACCTTGACTGTACTAGCTTTAGTTTTATAAGTTGAAATTTGTTTCTATATAATTAATAATTACTATAGTTTAGTCACTTTTTTGTTTCCTCCTAAAAATATTTATAATCTCATGGACGTCAAGAAAATAAATAAAAACTACCACCGGGTCTAACCCTACATTTCTGACTTGAGAACAGCAATAAACTCAGCGGAATTTAGATATTTTTTCAAAACAGTAACATCAGATCAATAGGGCCAAAACCTTAATTGTTTATCAGTAATTTGTGCAAATACAATATCACCAGATTACCAAATATTGTCGATAAGTAAGTAGTATAAATATAGTTTTATGAGAGGTAGGGCACAGCGAAGTACCATCACGCTTGAGTCTGGAGAAGCCCAACTGGGGAAGTACCTCCTCCTTACAGAAGACCACAGCCATAATAGCACTGCTGCCTTTCAGGTATGTAGTGTTGTGTTCCTGATGGTGAGTAAGGTTCCCAGAGCTCCAACCCCCCTTAAAGGCCGGCAACGCGCTTGTGACTCCCCTGGTGTTGCGGGTGCCCATGGGCGACGGTAATTGCTTAACACCAGGCAATCCGTCTGCTCGTTTGCCGTCTATGTCATAAAAAAAATAAATAAATAAAAAATAAACCAATATTTGATTTACAACGGTCTAGGTAGGTATCTATAGGTAAACTTGTTTTAACTGTGGAAAGTAATAAGCATTTGCTTTCAGAAAACCGAAGAAGGTAATTCGGGTCAAGTATCGCAATAGATCAAAGTCGAATGAGACTTCGATGCATCTTCCGCGAGCACCGAAGTTTTTGAAGCAAGGATACTGAAATGAAAACCTTATTTTTATATAGCTTACCTATTTAGCCAGAATATTGGAGAAAATGAGCATTGGAAATGGTCGGAGTGGGTCGGAACTCGTAACGTTTCAAATTTGAGAGTTTTGATCTCGGACAAATTTTATATTTTAATCATACATTTCTGCGTCGTATCAAATAAAGCTTTCGTATTGTCTATGGAAACGTGGGGTATTACTGGTATATCGGAATCCGTGGAACTAGGAAATGACTAAATGATTATTCCGACCTTTACAACCTAGCTACAATCGTCCATTCGTACTAATAAACGATTGCGATTCGGCTTAAACCACCTGCATACGCATCGGCAAGTGGCGGTGTAGAAGTGTGACCCGAACGTAGGCCTACCTCTGCTTCAAGCTTCTTACAACTGCTGCAAACCTCGTGCTGAGCTTCGCCACAAGGAGACACAGGTGAGCCGTATTCGCAATTCCTAAATCTAGCCCTTCATCAATTAAACGGTTATATTTTATAAAATGAATTTATAGTACAGTCCATTCACTCTAACTTCGAACTTATCGTTATCGAACACAATCGAACACGCTAAAGAATACCACTGAAGGTGTAAAAAAAACATTCCTTAGAACCACAAGGGCAACATCGTTCTCAAAACTTCGGACATCTGGTCATTAGCCGCTCGGTCCCGCACTGACCTGTGACAGTTGCGAGGCGTGGTCCCGCAGCAGCCCGCGCAGGGTGGCAGCACCGCGTGCTGACAGCCGGTAGCTGCCGCCGATCGGTCCCGCACTGACCTGTGACAGTTGCGAGGCGTGGTCCCGCAGCAGCCCGCGCAGGGTGGCAGCACCGCGTGCTGACAGCCGGTAGCCGCTGCCGTTCGGTCCGCGCGCGAAGAACACGCCGCCGTCCGCGCCAGAGCCCATCGCTCACATCTCGACACTTTTCACTTGCTTTTTCACACTAACTGAACCGAACTACTTTAAAAGTCAGTATTATAAACCAACACTAGTTTTATTTATAGTTTCGCCTACGTTCATTTTTACGTGAAAATGCTAGTTGCTCTATGTTGCATAGTTTTGCTGTTTCACTGAGGACGTTTAGTGACAAAATTATAGTTAATATCTGTACCGGTTGTACACCTAAATTGTTGTGATATTCGTTGGGTGTCCGAAGCGTTAATTGAAACGCTGATCTGCATATAAAATAATGATAACCAAGTATATCTAACACTTAAAAATAGCTTAAGCACCCGGCCTATGTAGTAGTGACGTGTGTACACGCATTCGGCGTTCTATATTCAAATTTTGACATAAGTTCAATATCAATTCTCTGCACGACTACATAGACATGGTCCTTCAGTTAAGTTTTCACCTACATACTCGGAGTACCAGCTAGGAGCACGTACAAACGTAGACTGAGTACTAATTGAATATATAGCCTGAACGCAGATGCAGCAAGTATTATAAAGACATTGTATTTAATGCTTACGACATATGTGCGATGCTGGCACGACACAATTGTGTACTAGTTGAAAACTCGGTGCATAAAGCTGATTAGAGACATGTTGATTTGATAAAATTGTCTTCGGTTGTCGCGATAATTTAATGAATGAATGAATACTTTATAATTCTTCATGAAATAAATGAAAAACGGATTAAGGGAGTTTTCAGAGAAAAAAAGTTACCCTAATCAACGTCACGTGAAAAAAGTTAAATTATATCAGTTTTGTGACGATAAATTTTACCTTTTTTTGCATTTTATTACTGTTTAATGTTTATGAACCTATCAGCCGTTGTGCCGTGTGATGCCGGCTGACTGGAATAGCACCACCCCATCTCCCGCGGGTGTCGTAAGAGGCGACAAAGGGAAAAATGCTACGGACGGGCAGCAGCGTCCATCGAAACCCAATTTACAGCCACTGCGCCATCCCGCCTGCCAAGCGTGGCGACTATGGCAACTACCCCCAAGATGATACAAGTCATATTTGTGGGAGGCCTACATATGTCCAGCAGTGGACTGCACGGCTGAAATGTATGAATGTAAACTACAGTATACAAAAACACCGAGTTGTAACTTCTCAAACAAAAAACTGCTTTTTAAGTGTAGTTTATATCATAAGGTACAGTTTAATACATTTCCATAAAACGATAACATTTCCCTCGTTCCTTCAGCGACCACTAAATTCAGTGGCGTCGTGTTTTTGCCGAAGAGATATCAGCTTGGATTTGTTTGAAACATGGCATCGGTACAGTCAGCGTCATATAGATGGTAGCATTCAAAGTAGTCAAATAGTTCGGTACACTATACAAAATCTATGGTGTACCGAACTTTATGAGTACTTTGGATGCTACCAACTATATAACGCTGACTGTACACATACGTGAAATGTATACTATGTTTTTTTTTTGTATGACATAGGCGGCAAACGAGCAGACGGATTGCCTGGTGGTAAGCAATTACCGTCGCCCATGGGCACCCGTAACCTTTAAGGGGTTGGAGCTCTGGGGGCCTTACTCACCATCAGGAACACAACACTGCATACCTGAAAGGTAGCAGTGCTATTATGGCTGTGGTCTTCTGTAAGGAAGAGGTACTTCCCCATTTGGGCTGCCCCAGATTCAAGCGTGATGGTCATCGCTGTGCCCTACCTCTCATTGTTAGACGTAGTTTAAGGACATACCCGGGTCCAAAATGTCTATGTCGACAATTGTGTCGCTTAACTTCAAACTCGGGTAAATCCATTCTGCTTAAAGCCCCATTTAGACCATGCAAGAACTTGTATACGATTTTCATTACATTGCGGGGTTATATAAAGCCACCGAATTCGCCGTACGCCAATAGCCCGCAATGTAATCTAAATCGTATACAAATTCTTGCCTGGTCTAAATGGGGCTTTAAGGTTGATTATCTAAAATATATATATAATAATCTGAAAGTTAATCAACCTTAGAGCAGAATGGATTTACCTGAGTTTGAAGTTAAGGGAAACAATTGTTATCGTACGTTTCGGGCAGGCGGTTTTATACTTTATATTAAACTAGCTTCCCTGGCGAACTTTGTACTGCCTGAAAGTCTATAAATTATTTCTTGGGATTGTTTTCTTTTTTTAAGCTCACTATTAAACTTTTACCAAGACGATCACAACGAACCCAAAATCGTCCAAATCGGTTCAGCCGTTCTCGAGTCATAAAAACCGGAACTAACACAACTTTCTTTTATTAACATAGATATATGCTTATTAATCACTATAGTATAACTAAAAGCAGTACTGTTAATTACCGGTTTATTTCTTCTCAAAATTTTATTATTTTTGCTATAAATACAAACTTACTTACATAAACAAATAAAGTGTAGCACAGTTCGATAGCAATTTAGAATTCATTGGGACAATCGATGTGTATATAAAGCCTAAAATGTATAAATTAATAATTATTAAAATTATATAAATACGAGTATATAAAAGCTTTATATATTATAAATAAGTAAAAAACTAAAGGTTTTGATATTATGTTGTCGCGGTTCACTTGTCAAAGTATACATAATACTAACAATTATGAATTATGATCAATAAAAAGTTGGCTGTCAGTGTCAGTACATAGATACAATTTAGTAAGCCTTATTTTTTTTAAACAACCAAATCCTTCAAATCTACAAAAAAAATGGATTCAGGCGAAATAAAATCTTACGCACACGCCATAAAAACTTATACGAAAACTTCAATAAGATGAATATCTTAACTTCACGATCACAAAGTAACAACTCAAAAACATTTCACATTTATAATCAAACTTAACACAAAAGTGTCAAGGTTCAATTTTGATTGTTGTATTACAGGTAAAGTATGATTGCCGCGTAGAACCGCCGCGCGCGGCCGGCCCGTAGACACTGCTACGAGCGCGTAGCGGCTACGGCGTAGCAATGCGACGGGTGACGTAAGGTCTTTGTCAAAGTGAAGTCGACTCGAGAGATGTTATCGAGATTTTGGGCTCGATTCGACATTTTTTTTAATGACAGTTTGTGACATTGATGCATCTGACTGGTTAATAACGTACGACATTCCGTGAATACGCTTAGATTTGCTGAATGGTAAGTAAAAATAAATATAAAGCAAAAGATAGTTTAAATAGATCTTAGATAAATTTCACTAATCGCACATCGGAATTCTATGTTTAACAACATAAAAGACTATTAGTCGCACGTATTTGGAAATATGTAAATTTGTAGTATGTTGTGACTATTTAATAAGTAATTAGTGTTATTACTACTAAACGGGATTTAGCCGCGTATATATACACTTGAAATAACACCTTTGACGTTTCAAACTAAAAAATTATGTCAAAATCGTAAAATAGAACATACTCGTAAATCCGTTTAATTGCAAATTATTACATACAATTATATCTACAGTCAGCGTCATATAGTTGGCAGCATCCAAAGCGCTTATAAAGTTTTTTACTCCATTCAATTTGTATGGTGTATACTATTCGTCTACTATGAATGCTTCCAACTATATGACGCTGACTGTACATTATCCCCGTCACAATTTTCACCGTTGTCATATCCCTAGTTGTCATGGAGTTTTCACGAATAGGTTCCAAGTTTTTGCGGTACTGTTCTTGTATTTTTTCACAAGATTTTTATCATTCTTCCTCTATGTGAGGTCACATGTTTATACCTGTTCTCAGGATTCTGTAGATTAGCTCCGAACTTGAGGCTTGATGCCGCCGAGACGCCATTGAACTGAGTAAGTATTATAATATTCTATTGATAGGTATATGATTCATGAAAATCATGAAAGTATTGATAACACAAACTATTTTTATTTTTGAATTTAAACTTTTGTGAGACATTGTAATATAGTATAAAATAACATAATATACTGTAGTGTGTAATGTAATATAGTGTAATGTAATTATGTAATATAGTTTAGAGAACATTTTCTCCGAAACATGTCGTGCGAGTGTAGTCACTCGTGTATAAACGTGAATAGAGGCATGATTATCTTTATTTTTTACAATAATTGTTATTCGTATTTTGTGCACACCGTACCACTAATATATCCGATAATGTATTAATCAATTATAAAAATGAAATACTAAACAGACATGTCCTTTTTGTATTTTATTTCTTTAGTCTTAAATATTTTAAACTCGAAAATGAACTGATGCGATCGTAGTTTTATTTTCGTTTGAAGTCGTCTCTCGTCGTGGTGGAACCTATTGCGATCGCCAAACCGCCTATCAAGCGTGGCGATTACGGCATTTTACCCCCCATGGGGTCCAGCAGCGGAAGTCCGTAGCTCATAGAATGGAATGTTACATGTAGCTAACAATGGAATGTCACTCGTATTTAAGATACTGTACCGATCTATAGGTATTCTATAAGTAGAAAACTTAGCTAAAGTACCTGGCCTATGTATTAGCTATACATTGTTGGACCTTATTACATAAAGTATAAGGACCACCGATGTATAGCTAATAAGAATGTTGCTGTGTGTACACGCATGTCGGTTCTATATTCAAATTTTGATGTCATTCCATATTGATTCTTTGCACAGCTACATAGACATGGTCCTTCAGTCAGTATCGTTATATATTTGGCTACTTTAGTAGGTAGGTAGGTATACGTACAATATAAATATTTCAGTAGTAGCTCTCATAAAAGAAAGTTACTTGGCGTGACTTTGTTTTATGGCCCTGTCTAGCCGAAGTTAATTTGAATGCCCAAATTTCTCCAAAGCAGATATAGGCGATAAATATTGCAAGTAGCAAATCGGTAGATTAGGCAATGCAAATAAACAAAGTTTTTTAATTTTAATTAATACATTGCGCGCAGAACCCATGGCTTTTATGGCGGAAAGGTTCTGGAGTGGCGACCACGAACCGGAAGATGCAGCATAGGTTGGCCTCCCACAAGATGGACAGACGAACTGGTGAAGGTCGCGGGATGCCGCTGGATGTGAAAGGAGCAGGACCGGTCTTTTTGGGGGAGGCCTAAGTCTAGCAGTGGACGTCTTTCGGCTGACATGATGATGATGATGACAAACGATTTATGAGGAACGGAAGTTCCTCGGGAGGAATTCTGCGAAGGCTCCGACTGTGGAATGAGCACGTCACGGTTTTCCCGAGGGATTACAGTATGAAATTCTTCAAAAAAGGAGTGTAGAGATTTATAAATGGTCGAAAACCCGCATGTAACATCTCAGGAGTTGCAGTCCATAGGCTGCGTTAACTGCTTACTATCATAACGGATTACCGGGAACGAAATTGGATGAACAGCGTTAACTGGCGCAGGCGCGTGTTCATAAAATTTCTAGCTAATTCCGCGTCCGCTAGCGGAGGCCTTATGGCCGTCATCGGAACGGACTCATTAATGACTCCGCTTGACTTTCACTGCTAGTTTCCCTCGCTACAATAAACAGCATACATGTATGTAGCCAGCGATGAACTTGCAACGGAGTCATTAATGAGTCCGCTCCGCTCGCAATGGAATGCGGGCATAAAGGATGTTAAGATTTAATCCTATTCGATAATATTTAAATATAAAATATTAGTTTAAGTTCATGGGAACGCCTAACCGTAACTCTAGTCCACTAAACGGCTCAGTCTCATTATTAACTCGCGTCACGAACAGGCCTGGGAGCCTCAACGCCCAACAAATTATGGGAGCTCTTTGCGCACCATAACTCAAACACAAGAAACTATTAGGACTCGCCCAATGAAACGAAAACGGCATTAAAGGTGAACGCCGGTTATACATTTTAAAATTATATACGGTTAGGTTACTGATAGTTATATATATTTGAGAAACTTAACCTATGTATCCGGGTGACGAGGAGGTAGAAAAACCCATGTCACTAGTAATGAGCATAAATTAAATTCGGTCTGGGATAGACCAGTTTTTTTTTTTTTGGTCAAACTGGGAAGACAATAAATACATTTTGGAGAGTGTGCACAGAAATTGCACGATTTAATCCATCTCCATTCCACCACCACATGTCCAGGCGAGGGGAACGGTTTTATCCTTACGTTGTGAATATTCCATTCATTCGCACGAAGCAAGTCGCTTCTACCTTCCTAATGCGGACTGCTAAGGAATGGAATTCGCTCCCATCGCCTGTATTCCCGGAAAGATATCATATGGGTCTTTTCAAGGCAACAGTGAATAAGCTGTTACTGAACGAATCTTACCATCAGGTGTGACTGAGACGTCTGAGTGTAGTTACTAAATACAGGGTAAATATTGTTCGTTTTGGCGATCGCAGTATGTTCCACACCTCTCTAAGAGACGCTGCTACCCTTCCTCCAGTGGTTTCTGGACGGAGCTTATAGACAATACCAGAAACAGGTGACGTAAAATTAACTAACCCCAGCTTGGCCCTGTACACAATCTCTCGAATCCAATTTCTAATATTCTCAACAGAACTCAGCGAAATCAGTGCGGTCAAAAAGCAAACGAGAGGCATTATCTAAAGTCGCGGTGATGGATCGCCGATTCGCCGCTAATGACACTGATCGACGCTTCGCAGATAAGATGTTGCATTTATTTCTTACGTAATTGCGACTTAAATCTGAATTGCTTCGTTAAATATAAGGACAAAGTTTTTCCTTATGAATTGGATAGATGGCACTGAGCCACATAGTACCGAAAATCGAGAAAAATTCTGGATTTTGAAAGCAATACCTGGACATAGGCCTCTTCCCTTGACCGCCAAAGGGAAGAGAGGCGGGTTAGCCGCCACAATATGTTCCATCGCTCTAAAGGGACGCTGCTGCCCCCCTCCTTCAGTGGTTTCTCGACGAGGTTTAGGGACAATACAATCCAATTTTTGGAACTTCCTTTAATATTTTACGACTTTGTATTTAGCGATCCTTGGGAGAGGTATTATTTTCTATGTCCACAAAAAAACAGAGGAAAAGAAAATGAAAACTGACCAGCAATCCAATAAACTCCGTACTCGTATTTACCATTTAATTAAGTTTATTTCGTCCAAGATATTTTTCAACGCAAAATTCCTTTGAATTTCTTCTTACTTCAAACCCTACAAAGAGAGATATTTTTCTTAAAAGGCATTACAGATAACGGCTCGGGTCGTCATTGTCTTTCGAGTTGGACTATGAACTCGAGTGAAAGAGATAGGGAGCATAATTAGACGAGCGATAACTGCTTTGTTAAAACACTACGAAAAAGACGTTTTGATTTTTACCGTTGAAAGGAATTGTTTTGTCATTTAATGTTTTAAGTTCTAGTTAGCAGATTTAGCAAATAGATCATTTAGAAAAATGTGTTTGTTTCATCCCTGCTTGTATTCTATAAACAGCCTAAAGTTTTACATCGCATAAAGTATAATACAAGGCAAAAACGCACAAATTTTGGCACGGACCCGATACCCGTGTATATGCTAATGGGAATGGGTGCATTAAAACACAAGCCACACCCCGCGTTCGTTTTTATGACGGCGGGTATCAATATGCCAGGCTCAGGTACATTTTTGTAATTTGATGGTCACATTTGAAGGTCATGCTGCCATCCGTCCAGGACGACAATAGCACCAACTCGTACCGTTCTAAAGAACACTGCTGTCAATACTCAGGGGAATATGGGTTCCCAAGTCCAACACATTAACGTCTGGCCGATGGTCGAGCAACATTTGATGACTGACAGACACCAGCCGTTGTGCCGTGTGGTGCCGCCTGACTAAAACACCACCACCCCATCTCCCGCGTGTGTCGTAAGGGGCGACAAAAAGACGGGTAGGCTATGTCACCACGAGATTCTGTCCCGCCAAACATATACTAGGCCTATTGAGTGTAAGGTCGTTAAAATTACCAAAACGAAAAAGGAACAAGTCATGCATTAACCCAACAGGGTACTGTTAGAATTTCTGAGATGGTCCAGCCAATCAGGGATCTTTGCAGAAGTTTGCGAATTCCACGCTACAAAGTCGGGACTGTAAACTGTTCAGTTCACTTTCAAAAGAGATGGCATAAGAAAATGTACCCGAGCCTAAGTGTATGACGATGGCAGTGACGGGATTAGTAAGCTAATGAAGAATAGGAAAGTTTCTCACCTGTCAACTTGACAAGTTCAATAAGCCTATGTGCGTAGAGTTATCCCGGCACTGGGGCGCTACCGCAAAACACGATATTCGTAAATTTCGGACGATTGACTCTGTCACTCTTATGACGCCTTAATTGGAGTAAAAGAGAAAGATGCTGGTTAGAGAAAGGGCCTGGTTATGTATCTCAAGTTAACTACAACAGTTTTCATTGCGACTACAGAGTGGCAAAAGATGGATTCTCACAGGCGCGGCGATTTCCCCAGTGACTACTCTCTTACGCATAACAACCAGGGATAAGGCATGTACTGAAGCGGTTTCAACTACTTATCAGCTACAAATATAAGATGGCCGAACAGAAATTTGAAAATACTAATCGAAAGTAGGTCGGTCGGGAGCAAATATTTGTGATCATCACAGAAATGAATGCCCTTACTATCTAGGGTTCAAACTACCCACTAAGGCTAGATCTGTAGTCAATTGGGTAAATTTAGGGTAGGACATCAATTTAAAAAGTTTTATTATGATTGGGAGTTTTCAAAAAATAGTGCACCCAATTAGTGAAAGTTGTTAACAAAAGTTAAATCACTGTCAGTTTCGTGACGACAATTAAGTATTAAATTTCGATACAAACTTGGTTTTGATGTTCATTTTATAAATTTCAGTCGATATTACAACTTAATTAAAGGCGAAAAGTCGATCTTTATAAAGATTTAATGCTTCATTGTCGTCAACTTTCGCTAATTGGGTGTACCAAATTTTGAAAACTCCCGATTACCTCTTTCCCAAAATGAGGCATTACAGTAGCCTACCTCAAACTCTACGACAGTTGCTGACTAGGCCAGAAAATCTTGTTATAACCCGCTCCCTCACCTAACTTGGTCCCAGGGCGGCTAGTTTCTAATTGAATCGCCCCGGGGCAGTAGCTTTGATTACTGCTCCACTGCAGCCCCGACAGTGAGCCAATTATGCCGCAAAGATCACCTCCTCTCACTTCCCTTTCCTAGCACTTTTGAGACTGCTACTTTCTTTTTATTAATTCTGCTGGTTGCATTACAAAAAGCAAAGTGTAAGAAAAACAACTTGAAAATAAGATACTTAAAAATAACTCTGGCGTCCGAGGCAGGATACGAATTCGCATGTCCGCTAACGCGGCGACTCCTTAACCGATTGTGACACCCAAATACAGCGGCACCCGTCGAAATTTATCAAGTAATATGTAATCTTGTTTATTTTTAACGGTTTTTGGGCACCGTTTACCAACTCTAAGGCGAAACTATACGTGCACGATACTTAAGAAAAAGTAACGAGAACCTCTAGCGGTCGAGGCAGGATTCGTACCCGCCTCTCCAGCTATCGCGGCTGATGCCTTAGGACTTGTCCTACGACCTAGACAATTCAATGAATTTTGCTAGCCTTTATGGTGGCAACTGACAAGTAACCTTTGCTTGTAATGTATCGTTTACGGCGATCGTGTTACATCAAAGTTAAATTACAGTTACGCAGCGAACGCTCGCCTTGAGCGGTCTGTTCGTTTATGCTCCTGTTTCAAAAAGTCGAACTTGTACTGACTTGTAATGTAGCACTCAAAGGGATTCGCGTAAAAACCGACAGCTGAGTAGAGCACGCGGTGCTCGCGTCGAGCGGCTCGGCTCGCCGCACTGTACCCTTACCATGAGTTGTGACATTAAGGTTTTCGATAACGAGTATCGAGTTTACTATCTGTACATCTCGCTTGTACTATTTTAGTGCGACTGCAACTCATGGTACGGGTACTGATTGTTGTAATGCTCGGGTTGTATCATGTTACATTACACCGAAATACTACTAGTCAGTCGACTTTCAGTTTTCCAATAATATACAATTAGTAACACAACTGTATTCGCGTTACAGGTACATTATCGAGTGTAACATTATCCTAACGATTGTCATAACATATTATTATACAAAATGATTCAGCCGATATTGTGAGGCCTTGATAAAATCGAATAGCTTTATTGATGAACCATTAAGAGTTGATTATGTTTTGGATATAATAACGGATTATATTTGTGACATGAATAGTGATAGAACTTTGATAAAAGTTGTATATACGAAAAAATATACATTTAAGAATACATTCTAATGAATTATTCATAACTACAAAACTATCGTCAGACTAAACCACATTAATTGTATAGAAATCGAGTATTGCTCGACATGTTTCGTTCCGTAACGATGAGCTTTGTGAATAAGGGGCAAAATATGTAAAATCACGTTATCCATAAGTAGCGGCGGATTTTTAACATATATCGTGTATTTTCAATAAGGAAATAAAACAACCGTGCCGGTGCCGGCTGACTAGAATAACACCACCCCATCTCCTCCCGCGGGTGTCGTAAGAGGCGACAAATGGAAATAACCGACGGAGCGGCAGCAGCTTCCGTCGCAACTCAATCGACATCTACTGCGGTCGCCAACCCGCTTGCCAAGCGTGGCGACTAAGGCATCTACCCCTCAAGATGATAAAAGTCATATTTGGGGGAGGCCTATGTCCAGCAGTGGACGATTTACGGCTGAAGTGTGTGTGTGTGTGTGTAAATAAAACAAAAATAAGAGGACCGAATATGTTCAATGCGCGTTATTTTTTATTACGACTTTTGTTTATAAAAAAACTTTAGCCTTTAAAAAAAATAGTTAATAGACCAGTCATTTCATTTTCATGTTGTTGTCCACAATCACAGCTTTAACCTAAATTCCAGTTCTGTTTTAAAATGTGCTACTCAAAGTCCATAAAAATTGTAGAATAAAGCCATCCCTGCATTTGGCTGCATTGAAATCGTGCACCGACTATAGCCTGAAAGAACAATATACAAGTCTATTTATGCTTGCCGCGCGAAAGAGACCGCTATAAATTACAATAAGTAGTACAATAGGGTTGTCTGTTGCCAAGTAAGACGGTTTTTGAGGGCGGTTAATGTGAGGAATATGTATGTCAATGGGTTTTTGTATATTTCGAAACACTTCAGAAGAAAATCTAAATCTCTATATGTAAAGTGATGTAATTAATGCTGCAAAATTGTCATCAGCAAAATAATAAACTCACAGATAACCTCCGACATACACATAACATATATATCTAAGAACGTTGCCTAGCGTTCAATCATTGCCGAAATATATTTTTATCTACGTACATATCATAAGTGCTCTAAAATGCGTCCAGAAACCGTAGGCAATGACCAGCATTACCAACCATCAGAAAGATTTCAGTAGGTAATGTTAACATTACCTACTGAAATCCGTAGGTTATGAATTTAAATTTGGAACAGCTGTCAAATTCAAGTGGGGTTTCTATTCTAGTATCTATAGATATTAAAACAGTCATTGATACGAAACGCCAATTCGTTATGTTTTTATTATAAATCGAACGACATTTGAACTCGAGTGACCGTAGAATAGGGAGTTCATTCACTTGTCTATGGTTTAAAAAATTGACTGAGATACGAAATACGCAACGCCGCCATTCCAAGCTGTCATTTGTTTTGTTCGTTGACTTTTGATGTTTCAAGTAACACTAGTAATACTGCAGGTCATGTTCCTACGGTTCCTGAACCCATCTTAAAACACTTATGATATGTGTGTAGATAAAGTAGTGTATGCATCTATACATAATTAGGCATTACAACACTCGTGTGATATTATTATGAAACTCGCCTTCGGCTCGTTTCATAAACCCACACTCTTGTTGTAATGCCCTTCATTATGCACAGATACATAAACTACTATTTCGCATTTAAAACGAACATGCCATTTTGGAAAATAATGGAAATATTCGTTTAAATGCCTAAACACACTAAAACTAAGCTCCACTTGCGCCACCCAGAGTACGGATTGCAAATCCATCAAGACTTAGTCAAATCCGAATTTTCGGATTATTTTCAGGTCGAAATCCGGACTTCGGATAAAATACTCAAATCATCATCATGTCACCCATAAAACGTCCACTGCTCAACTCTTTTCGGAGTTGAACCTACCTAATTGGACTATTTGTCCTAGTACGAGTCAGCAACTTCGACTACCGAGTTTCCAGCAAAGACCGGGACTAGGGTGGGCCCAACATTGGTATTTGATATAAGTTTCGTTCATTTTCAAGCCCACCCGTTGTGCAACACGGTTTTGATCCCAAACAATATAAAGAAATATATATTTTCTTGGCTTATATTAAAGCACTGAAGTAGCCAAGTTTACCGGCGGCCCTGTCCGCGCGAATGTAGTGTGAAATGAGAGTCGGCTGTTTAGTGGGCACGGGCGATTTACCGACCTCATATCCTAGAGAAAAAACTCGGTTTAAATTGCCCACGGGCAGCCCACGAAATTGCCAAATATATTCTCTTTTAATTATAGTCTTGCACTTGGGCTAAATTGATAAAATGAAATAGCTTTTTGCAAATAGCACTTTAAGGTTTAGTTGATGATATTTAAAACTCTAAGTGAGAAAATCTCTAGTATGAGTAACGTATGCGGAGTGAAATTTGGACAAAGTTTGAATATATAAAATGTAAAAACAAAAATCTAAAAAATATGTGTGTATGTCAATATCAAGTCTATAAAGGGTGAACACTATTAAATTGTCGCAGGTCGAACATGCTACAGACGACAAAATAAAAATCCAAAGTGCTCAAAATTCTTTATATGACTAATTTTATACAGCGTAAAATCATTTTAAAAATATTAGGGCTATTTCATCGAACGACGAGAAAATTTCCGGACATTACTTTTGACGTGATTCATTGAATTTCGCACGGAATCATCGCTTAACAATTTTGTGCATTTAATCCATTTTCGTTGAAAATCTGGTAATGAAGTGGCAGGTTGGCAAGTTTTTCGCAGTTTAGTTTTTATATTAGCCCAATATTTTTCGATGGGGCGAAGTTCGGGACAGTTAGGTGGGTTACTCTCCTTAGGCACTACCTCGACTGAATTCGCCTTATACCATTCCAAAGTTCGAGACGAATAATGGCAACTTGCTAAATCTGGCCAAAACAATGTTGAGGAAGTGTGTTTCTTTATGAATGGTAACAGTTTCTTTTCAAGCATTCTGATATATAAATATCGGTGTTAATTGTCCCGGTAGTGATAAATGGTGAGCTCCTCATGCCGCACTGGCATATAGCTTGCCAAACAAGGTATTTTTGCAAATTTTTCTACCGGGATCACCTTTTCCGATTCGTCAAGATTCGAGATGTCACGAGAGGAATAGTACTGGTTACCTGGTAAAGACTTGAAATCTGCCTTGACGTAGGTTTCATCGTCAATAATTAGGCAACATTTTTTCTCAATCAACAAGGTATACAATAACCTAGAACGTCTAACCGCACGATTATATTGATCCACAGTTCTCTTGGGAGCCTTTTGCTTCTTATATGTTGTAATGCCGCATTCTTTTTAATTTTTGGACATTTGCTTGACTAGTGCCTACTTTTTTCGCCACATCCCGGGAAGAGATACTCGGATTCTTATCAAATAGCTTGCACACCTTTGATTGTAACTTAACATTAGATTTTCTGGTGGGTTGACCTTCACGCCGCTTCCTATCTATGGTTTCACCTTGTTTAATTTTTTTAGGGTTCGTTGAACCGTCCTCCGAGTTGTTTGACAAGATTTTGCCAGATTTAAAGTTGATAAATGAGGATTTTTACTGAATTCTTGCAAAATTAATTCGCGAACATTTCTTTCGTGTAACGCCATTTTCATAAATAAAAAACAAATGAACATTTTATGGTTGTCTAATATATTACGAGCCTTCTAAATTTAAAATTTTAAAAGAATATTCAAAAAAGGTTCGATGCAACACGCTAGCAAAGTAAAAATGTAGGCGACAATTTAATAGTGTTCACCCTTTATATCTGTCAATCAATCTGGTAAGTTTCATAAGGATTGGATGTTTGATTTTGTAATTATGGTAAATAACCAAGAACGCCGTCGCAAAACTGTATGTAATTTCTACAGTATACATCCCCTATGGCCGAAATCGAAGGTGGTGGAACATTTTGTACAAATGGGTGAGAGTCGAAGCATCATTTATAATATTTTAGCGTCTTTTACCTTAAAAAACAACCACTGCTAGAAAGCCTGGTTCTGGAAATTATCCCAACTTGAGCAAGTTTTCTGAGAGAGCTCGACTAAAGAAAATTACCGCCGGCCGTATTGCTAAATCTTACAGAGAGCTCGGAAGAAAATTTAAATGTGACGGAAAAACTGTCAAAAATATCTTGATGACATGGGCATCGATAAGCGGTGTAGAAAATTTAAATCCACCGTCTCCGAAAATCAAAAATCCACTCAGAAAATACGGCTGCGTAAATTGGTCAAAAAAATATTTTACGCCAAAAACAATGTGAGTTGCGTCATGGATGACGAGTCATATTTCACGTTAGATGGAAACTAGTGGCAAAGCAATTACTATTTTGAGAAGACCAATGGTCCAACTGATGAGAACGTGAAATATGTTGAGCATACCAAGTTTCCTAAAAAAGTTTTGCTATGGCTTGCCATCAGGAACGCGGAATGTCCAAGGCGGTGTTCTTTGAATCAGGTTTAGCTGTGAACGCCGATCGCTACATAGAGCGTTGTTTGCCATTAGTGCGAGATTTCATAAATACGAGTCATAGAGGAGAAAATGCTGTGTTTTGGCCAGACTTAGCCTCAAGCTATTATTCCAAAAAAACACTTAGCAAAATGGCGGAGCTAAACACCCCATAGGTACCGAAGACATCAAATCCACCTACCGTTCCGCAACTTCCCCCTATTGAAGATTTTTGGGCAAATCTGAAGAGGCGAGTATATTGCGATAATTTTCGGTCCAAAAATGTGCAAAGCTTGATTCGTAAAATAAAATTGGAGTTGAATAAAATGCCCACATCTATGTTTTCGACAGCGATGGACAAAGTTCCTCAGAACTACCGTAAAGCATCTCGCATGGGAGTAAACTTTTTTTTACATTAATCATTATTAGGTACTTTATTATAAAACATAACTATTTAAAAAATAATGGTGTTTTTTATTTAAAACAACATTGCATTTTGTCCAAATTTCACTCCGCATACGTTATAAAAATATTTGTTGAAGTTGAAAGTTATAAATATTTTCGGGACAATCTTACACAAATCGACATAGTCCTACGGTAAGCTCAGTAAGGCTTGTGTTAGTTGTGTTGTAGGTATGAGACGACAATATATATAATAGACGGTTGATACTTGTACTTACATTTAAGAAGAATCACATCTATATCTTGCTTACATACCTGGTGCCGGGTATAGGTACTTCAAATATTCTTCTTTTATAATAATGCACGCAACGTACCTGTAATAAAAAATATTCGATTACCAATAATGAAAGCGTTTACGAGTAATATGTCTTAGTATAAGATATGTTATAGATTTCATATTATTGTATGATTTTTATATTGAAAAACTAGCTTTTCCTCGCTACTTCGTCGCCAGCCATGGCAGTCTTTAAAGTATGGTTGCGGGAAGAAAATTGATCTTGTCCTTTCTCGTAGCTCAAACTCTCTCTATGCAGTAGTATGCCACATCCCAATTGGTACAACGGTTTAAGAGCGAAGAGGTAAAAGACAGAAAGAGAAAGTTGCTTTCGGATTTATAATATTAGTTAATATGGCAGTATGTATGGATTGTACCTAAATTGCGATTACTGAAGGATGGGAGCAACGTACATTAGAGCGATAAAACATACTGATATTGCCAACCCGCCTGCAAAGCTGTCCACTACTGGACATAGGGGATCCTATGTCAAGTATTGAGCATCCGTCGTGTCCGATAGGTAGGTAAAAGCAGTTTACTGGCTTAATAGTATGGCAGTATGGATTGTACCTAAACTTCAAACCACTGACGGAGTGGAGCAACGTACATTACGAGTAGAGCGATAAAACATACTGATATTGCCAACCCGCCTGCAAAGCTGTCCACTACTGGACATAGGGGAATCCTATGTGTCAAGTATTGAGCATCCGTCGTGTCCGATAGGTAGGGAAAAGCAGTTTACTGGCTTAATAGTATGGCAGTATGGATTGTACCTAAACTTCAAACCACTGACGGAGTGAAGCAACGTACATTAGAGCGATAAAACATACTGATATTGCCAACCCGCCTGCAAAGCTGTCCACTACTGGACATAGGGGAATCCTATGTCAAGTATTGAGCATCCGTCGTGTCCGATAGGTAGGGAAAGGCAGTTTCCTGGCTTAATGGAGCAGTTAGTCATTATAAGCTGTCGGCGTTTGTTTGGAGTTATTATGAACAAATCATTATTTTTGAAGACAGGTTTGGTCTCGTGGGTAATGAGTCTATGGAGCCGATGGTTCAAATCCCCATAGGGGCATTTATTTGTGTGATGAGCACAGATATTTGTTCCTGACCCTGATCTGTGCTCATCATGTAAATAATTGCCCTTACTGGAATTTGAAACCAGGGACATTGGCATCACAGGCCCAGTCCCAAAACAGCCTGTCGTAAAATAAGCATTTATCATTTTTCTGGCTTAAAGTCAAAGCGTAAGAAAAAGGCCATATAAATCTGTTTCTCAATGCTCCAAGTGACCTAATCATAATTATTATCAACAAATTTCATATCTCAAACTTATGCACACTATTTGGCTTTTATCTTGTCTTCTTCACGGTTATGCTTCGCGTGTTGTTCAACAATACAATCAATGCTAACAAGCATGTAACAGAGGAAGGCAATATTCAAATCTTAGTAGAGCAACACTGACTGATTGCAGTTAGACCTTATGCCGTTAAGAATAAGGATTACAAATGATCAACTAATAGTGTTGGCTTGTACTCGAAGACTGTGCTGGCAAATAATTGATTTATTTACGGATTGACAGCAATATTCATGAGGCGGAGTTATCGCAGTGCGGTACGGGTTAACGAGCAAGGCAAGTAAAATACGGGTTAACTTTAATTTTTGTGATTCTATATGATTTTTAATATGCTAAGTTATTTTTTAATCATAACAAACCAGCGTTTGACCTCAATCGCACCTGTTGGTAAGTGTCGACGAGGTCGAGGGTGTAGCACGCTGGTTCAGTAACAGCCTATTCACTCTTGCCTTGAAGAGACCTAAATTATATGTTTCCGGGAATACAAGCGAAGGGAGCAAATTCCAATCCTTAGCAATAGTAAGTAGAGATAGAATGAGATATAGTTTTTTTATATTGTTTAAACACATAAAGTGCCAGGAACCCGTCTGGTTCTCTATTCATAGACGCTTTTCCCTACAGAAAATACGGGTTTCGGCTACGGACGTAGCCCGTAGCGGATGGCGGCATTCAAGGTACAGTTTAGTTCATCTCCTCCCGCGGGTGTCGTAAGAGGCGACAAAGGGAAAGATCCTACGGGCGAACAGCAGCGTCCGTCGAAATGCAATCTACAGCTACTGCGGTCGCCAACCCGCCTGCCAAGCGTGGCGACTATGGCTACCCCCAAGATGATAGTCATATTTGTGGGAGGCCTATGTCCAGTAGTGGACTGCATACGGCTGAAATGTACTATGTATGTATGTATGTAATGTAATTAACATAGCGATATTTTCATCAGGTTCTTCTATATAGTTCTAGCCTCTGCCAAACGTATGGCCTCATGCATTTTTAATTGCACGGATGCAGTAATTTAGACATACCACCTAGCAGGGGAGGGCTTCTATATCTCGTCTTCAACTTCAACGTCATTATGGTTCTCTTCAAACTTTGCGAGGAGTGTAGTGAGAGCAACATCATCACACCCTAAGAACGTCCAGTGCTGGACAGTCGCCATCAAATATAAATATCGGAGCTGTGGAGGTGGTGACAAATATCGGAACAACGCCTTTATTGTAAAGGCGATAAAGTGCATGTTCTGATATTTGTGACCACCTCCACAGCTCCGATATAACTGATGGCGACTGGACATAGGCCTCCCAACACCGGCCCAACCCACAATGACACGTCTCGCGTCACCCGCATTCATTGTATTCTCGCGATTGTTACCAGGTCGCAGGTCCACCTCGTGAGGGTCAGTCAGTTTTCTTATACGAAAATTTCGACAGTTTTTGAAAAGATGACAGCTTTGGACCCGGCTATGTCCTTAAACCACGTCCAACAATGAGAGGCAGGGCACAGCGAAGTACCATCACGCTTGAGTCTGGAGAAGCCCAACTGGGGAAGTACCTCCTCCTTACAGAAGACCACAGCCATTAGAGCACTGCTACCTTTCAGGTATGTAGTGCTGTCTTCCTGATGGTGAGTAAGGTTCCCAGAGCTTCAACTCCCCTTGAAGGCCGGCAACGCGTTTGACTACACTGGTGTTGTGCCCATGGGCGACGGTAATTGCTTACCATCAGGCACTCCGTCTGCTGGTTTACCACCTAAAAAAAAATGCTGCGCCGCCATATGTAACCCGTTCGTTGATGGTACGTGCTGCAACCCGCCATATGTCAGTCAGTTGTCTGGACAGTAATCACAAGCTCAGGCGATCGGCAAGTAATGGACGTTGAAGGAGTAATTTACGGCGCCCCCGTGACAATTACACTGCCCGGGTAATTGGACCCGGATTAAGACGGTCAGACTGACGTGGAGGATCGTACGAAGAAGTGTCTTAGGTTAAGCAAATGTAGCCTAAAAATATGGCCTACAGACATACATGATAAAAAGGTATCGCCGTTACTGGATATATCTTGCTGCTGTCAATCCGTTTAAATACTAAACGACCGATCTGGCCTAGTGGGTAGTGACCCTGCTTACGATGCCGATGGTCCTGGGTTCAAATCCCAGTCAGGGCATTTATTTGTGTGATGAGCACAGATATTTGTTCGTGAGTCATGGCTGTTTTTATGTATTTAAATATTTATATGTATCTATTTAACTAGCCCCGGAGCTAGCTTAAGCCTCTTCCGGCAGACAAAAATGTATTTATTATTTTTCATGTCACTATCTATTTAGAAAGAACTGTTTTAGTAATTTAATACAAATTGTATATCGAGTGTTTTTATAATGTTAGCTGGTTGAATGTTCTTTTAATGTTTTGTATGATAAATAATGGATACCAATAATTTTGTTAATATTTTTAAAGTATTGTATATTATTTAACTAAATCATCATGAGCGGTGGGAAAGAGGTCAAAATTAGCCCTGCAGTGAAACACAAACCAGGCTATTAATGTACACCTACTACTAATATTACAAAATTTATGAAGATGTCTGGATGTACCCATATGTTACTCAATCACGCAAAAATATCCGTACGGATTTACATGAAACTTGAAGTTCAGATCTGAATTGAGACATAGCATGATCCTTTGAACACAGGCGAAGTCGCGGGCCGAAGCTAGTACGCAACTACGTATACCGGGTGCGGCCTGTAAAAGGAGCAAAAATTTTAGGGATCGCTTCTACACCACCAACGTAACAACATTTGTTCTACAACTTAAAATAATTGGGTAATTTATTACTTGTAATTTTTTCGAACTAACTAAATAGTATTTTCAATGAACAGCATCCAATAGTCTAGTTGACGTTTACTGTCAGCCTACAAACTTCATAGTTTTCGCAATACATTGCTCTATTTTCAAAAGTCGTAGAACAAATGTTGCTACATTTGTGGTGTAGAAAAGATGCCTAAAGTTAATGCTTCTATTACAGGCCACACCCGGTATAAGTAATTGCAGACAATCATTATTAACAGAATACCTGACTCGTGACAACATTAAGTGCCAACAAACCGCAGTGGCATGTCAGTAGCAAATAGATATAAAATCGCTTACTTTTACACTAAAAGTGTGTTCATGTCCATTTTTATTTAACTTTTTTCAGTCACGCCACAATTAAATACAGCTTTTATTTGCATGATTTATGTTTTTGTTTAATGCATTGTCAATAATTGTATTTTTATATTGACTCGCGCAGAAAGAGTTGATTATGAACATTAATTTTTATTTTATTTAACCTTTATTGCACAAACACACAAAAGTACAAAAGGACCTGATGCTACAAAGCATTCTCTACGAGTCAACCTTTAGGCAAAGCAGAGAAGTTGAAGGCGGTTCATAAAAAAAACAAAGAAACATAAACCAAAACACATTTAAATATAAATTAAACATACTTATATACATTAATATAAAATACATGCATACATACATAATACTGACATAAACATTATTATAATTATGTTGATTGCCATAGTCCAATTGCAATTCTCTCCAACCAGAACAAAGCGCTTTGCTTCTACTTTTCTGATTCGCACAGCCAGGAGTGGAATTCTCTTCCAGCTGATCTTTTCCCGGAGCATTACAACCTGGGTATTTTCAAGTCGAGAATGAATAAGCACTTGCTTACCTAGGTAAGCATGTTCCATCATCAGCCTCATCGTCACTTACCATCAGGGCCAGATTGGGGCCAAATGCTAACCTATCATGTACTCGTATATAAAAAAGAGATTTGCATTACACGGCAAAGTTACGATGCATTCATTTTCACGACTGCAAAATCCATTCGTTTTCATGTGAAATCAGAATCAATTTTCAAAAGAATGATCTCATTATCCTTTCCGCTATTATCACGTCCGCCCCGCCCACTATCAGACTGAACCAAATGAATCGTTCTAATTGTGACCGAGTGAATGAATGAACTCTAAATGCGTGCGCGCACGAAAATAGAAGCTCGACCGTTGGTCATAGATCACTACGTTTTCCGCTAGATAAATTATACAATGTTACGATACATGAGTGTTCTATAAAAATTATATTATTTGACATAGTATGTCATCATCTTGTCACATACGACTATTTAAAGCTACCGTCAAATCCTTACAGCATCAAAATCCTATTTCATAAAGTTGGCTGTAATCAATCGTAGTGCATCTCACTCATACTTACAAATTGGTGCGAGCTAGATGGAAATTAATTTGTAAAGTTCGAGTGACACTCCAGTAGTCTTCCGCAATATTTCATCTAGTCCCTAGTGAAATCATGATTGCTTTTGAAAAAACATGAAAATAAAACTACAACTACACACCCTGGTCGCTGCCAGTGCCTTGGGTAGTAACGTTCTAAAGAAGAAGTTTCTCTTTTGCTCCATAGCGTCATGAGAGTGACAGAAGACAATCGTCCGAAAATTACGAATATCGTTCTTCGCGTTAGCGCCGAAGAAACCAAAGGAACTTATATTGGATTAACAATGTCTAATGTCTACAGAAGTGTTCTCGTAAAAATCAAGAGCATTAGCAACATCTGACGCGAGTCAGTCTGACCAAATTATTCGGCGATTCGTCGTTGTAAAAATAACTCAACATAATGGCGCTGCGTCACAAAATACCGAAATCGTATGACATTCGATAGAACATGTCTGGTATTTTATAGAGTAGTATAGAATAATGATTTATTGTCACAACAACGTAGGTGTACATACGACAAGAAGAACAAAAAAAAAAACATTATTTATAAAAACAGGATAATTATATTGAGTCGTGTGACAAAAGGGACGGACTCAGCGTTTGCTGAGTTACAAGCTAGTTGTCACAGCGCAAGTTTTCTGATCACCCCGAATCCATTTAACGATATTTTGCGGATGTATACTTTATATACCTAGAGTTTAAATATGAATAATATGATACATGAACATAAAAGATGATTTTATGAGTTTGTAGGTTAATTTAGTTAGGGCAAGTAAAGTAACACTACTATTGGATATGTTCCTTCAGCTGCTGAAATAAGACCGGAGCGGTGGTTCAATTGACGGACAAGCTACGCTAAAATACCAGTACCCTTACCGTGGGTTGTGATTGTGACTTGGAGGTTTTCGATAACGAGTATCGAGTTTACTATCTGTACATCTCGTTCGCACTAAAATACTACAAGCGAGATGCACAGATAGTAAACTCTATACTCGTTATCGAAAACGTCAATGTCACAACTCATGGTAAGTACAGTAGTACTCTCTGATGCGAGATCTAGTGTCAGGTGATCTACAAGCGTGACCGACGACGGTGCCAGCTCATCCGTGTTTATGTTTACGATAAAAATATAGCGCTAGTATAAAACGATGTCGGATCACACGGTGTTTTTCGACAGAGATTCATAATTGCCAAGGCTATCAGAATAAATGTTCAAAAAACTGTTGACATTTATTATAACATTGTTCAGTTGTTTTTCACAATTTATTTCTTTCTTTGCGGTTGTTTTTGATAATTATAAGCTTAAACTAAATATGTAATGACGCATGTCACATTAGCGAATAATATACTAGCAAAACAAATGCTACTGAATCTACAATGCTCATAAGCAAGCCTCGGATTTTCTATCGCACGGTAAGATGAAAGAAAACTATGGAGTTGATATTAAGACTAAAATGTAACTCATATTCATACTCATACTCACTCAGTATCTTAGTCCCGTAACGCTTTTATACCTTTATCAGGCTCACCGATCGAAAATGTCAATCGAAAGTGAATCTTAAAATGATTTTTTGTAGTAGGTACGATGTGGGAAGTTTTATGCCCTTAGCTCAGTGAAGGATTACATTTATCCTAATTTAGTTACATACTTGCTCATTCCTGTATCTAAATGCCCTATGGGTATTACATACTAGGAGCTACCTGATTTTTTTATCTTATGGCAGTTATTTTTTTTTTTAATTTGTGACATCATTTATTCAATCAAAATAATTTATTTGACTTATTATTTACTTTCGTAATTAATTGAAATGAATGAGTATGAGTATGAATATGAGTTACATTTTAGTCTTAATTTCGACTCCATAGTTTTCTTTCTTCTTACCGTGCGAAAGAAAATCCGAGGCTTGCTCATAAGCATACCACGGGATTTTCGGCGCGGGAATGATTTCGTTTATTTATATCTTTGTTCATTGTAAAATAATTACCAAACTATGAATTAAAAGTAGGTAGTAAGGTCCAAATGTGCTTAGAAATGTTAAATTAGTATCGTTTTTTACAGTTTTTACATGTTATTTGGCTAGTGTCATAAATCAACAACTGTATAAGCCGCTGATGCGAATTTGTTTAATGTTACTCCCACCGCCATCTAGCGGAGGGTGGCGAAACTACATCTAGCCGCACTTTTCCACAGTACCTCGAGCCTCACGGCTGCTCGGCGAGGTATTGGTTGCCACAGTTTTCCGGGCGGTGGCGCTGTTCTCAAGTCAAAAGTCGCTGAAATACTGTGTTTTCAAGTGTAGGTCAGCGTTTTGGGTAAGTTTATTTTCCTATTATTTCAAATTATTAATAACTTTTGTTTGGACATACAAACATTGGCATATTTTGCTAAAGATACGCTATTATTCAACAGTGACAAACGAAAAAGTTAGTAGATCCAATCACTAAGGTAACGTCAAATAATACTTGATTCGTAATACACAATTTGTATGAAATTACTTTGCAGTCTAGTGAATAAAGTGCATCTTTGCTAATTGGTTTTAAAGAACAAAACAGTTCTTACCGAGCTAGTGAGGTGAAAAGATATTTCTCATAGCTAATACTAACCAAAAATAGAAATCTGTAAAGTGCATGACCGATTCGTCACCTACATTATTCGGTCAGTGTCAACAACACGCAAACCCGCTTCGTTTGACGTCTGTGTTTATTGGTGCATTGGTCTTTGACATTCATTCATGGGTAAGGTACCAATGACGTACAACGAACTGAAAATATCAAATAGGTTATAGAAAAATAACATTTACGTAATGCGATTTCGTCGAGTGCCCACTTAGACGAGTCGTTATATAGAAAATAGCTAATTAGATGAGCTGTTACTTAAAAAATCATGTAGACCAGTTGCTTTTAGGCGAGTTGATATGTAGACGAGCCACGATTAAGACAAGCGGCGTTTTAGACGAGTTGCCCCATAGACGGGTTGCTCTTTAGACGCCGTGATACTAACCCAACTCTACTTCATAGCTTTGCAATTACTCAATTCTTAACACATAAATTTGTTATTTACATTCTTGTTAAGTTAAAATATGTGATAATTACCTTTTTTTTTTATGGCATAGACGGCAAACGAGCAGACGGATTGCCTGGTGGTAAGCAATCACCGTCGCCCATGGGCACCCGCAACACCAGAGGAGTCACAAGCGCGTTGCCAGCCTTTAAAGGGAGTTGGAGCTCTGGGAACCTTACTCATCATCAGGAACACAACACTACATACCTGAAAGGTAACAGTGCTATAATGGCTGTAGTCTTCTGTAAGGAGGAGGTACTTCCCCAGTTGGGCTGCCCCAGATTCAAGCGTGATGGTCATCGCTGTGCCCTACCTCTCATTGTTGGACGTAGTTTAAGGACATACCCGGGTCCCGGGTTACCTACATATTTAGTGTAAAAAAACTTCTATGACAGTCTATTTGTTGCTCGGAAATTCAATATGGCTGAATTAAAGCTAGCCATATTTGTTTACCGCCGTGTGATGCCGGCTGACTAGAATAGCACCACCCCATCTCCTCCCGCGGGTGTCGTAAGAGGCGACAAAGGGAAAAATCCTACGGACGGGCAGCGGCGTCCGTCGAAACCCAATCTACAGCTACTGCGGTCGCCAACCCGTCTGCCAAGCGTGGCGACTATGGCACAACTACCCCCAAGATGATACAAGTCATATTTGTTGGAGGCATATGCCCAGCAGTGGACTGCATGTATATTTGTTTACATAATTTTCGTTTTCTATTAAGTTATTAACTAGGCGTGGTGATTATGACATTAAACCATGAGTACTCAGTGATCTATGTCTTTTCGAAGAAGAGACGTGTTTTTGTCTCCCTTTCTCTCTAAGATTAAAGTGCAAGGTTATTGTTTTAGATAATATAATAACCCCTTAAGAATTGCGTAACCTTTCCTTGCGGCCGAGAGCGTCACCCCGTCTAGGACGTCTGGTCGCATGTTTAAACACGACGTCGGGCTACAAAATAACTTACGTAAGAAGTGCTATAAGGGCATCTTCATTAATTGAAGGGTTAATCACAAAACTGATGGTCAATGTTAAACACTATACACTTTGTCACAAAACGATCTGACATATTGAAACATAATATGAGTTATGCATTTTGACATGTTTTGACGATTGTCTCTGTCACACCAATGACGTCTTAATTGGAGTACAAGAGAATGAAGCACGCTATTTCATTTTCTCTTGGTCTTGGATTTTGGGGCCTCTGATGCATCGTACGTCCCCGGTGCAGTGTTAAATGGATGGACTCAAGTAATTTTTTTATATTTTTAATGATATAGGAGGCAAACGAGCAGACGGATTGCCTGATGGTAAGCAACTACCGCCGCCCATGGACACTCGCAACACCAGGGAGTGACAAGTACGTTGCCGGCCCGGCCTTTAAGATCCCTATACGCTCTTTTCTTGAAGGTTTGGATGTCATATCGGTCCGGAAATACTGCACACGACAATTTATTCCAGAGTTTTGCTGTGCGAGGCAGGAAGTTTCTAGAAAAACGCACAGTTGAGGACTGCCAACCATCTAAGTGGTGATGATGGAAGTGTTGTCGTGTAGAGCGCTGGCGGAAGGAAGCAGCAGGGATTAACCCGAACAATTCCTCGGAGCACTCTCCGTAGTAGATGCGGTAGAAAATGCAGAGTGAGGCCACATCTCTACGCAGTGCCAAGGAGTCAAGCCGGTCCGAGATATCCTGGCTGCCGACAATTCTAGTCGCTCTCCGCTGGATGCGGTCCAAAGGGAGAAGCTGGTATTGGGGTGCCCCTGACCAGAGATGAGAACAGTATTCCATATGTGGCCGTACAAATATAATCTTATTTGTTTCTAGTTGCATCAAGGTTTAATGGAATATGGATAACCCATTATATTATATATTATCTTCTATAACCACGTGGAGTCAGCGTCATATTGTTAGTAACAGTCAACGTTGCTAATAATTCGTATCACATTCTTGGTTTACAGATAAAGATTTGGTTATATCTATCTAATGTCTATCAGCCTCTGACGCCCAGTGCTGGACATAGGCCTCCCTAATGCCACCCGGCGAGCAAGGTAATCGCTATCGCTCGCAAGATTGAAAAGTTGCAGGCAGCCCATAGCCCGGAGAGTCGATGGCCGATGAAGCAAAAGTCTGAGTGACCGCGGATAGAAAGCGCAATGTAGTACGTCCACAAACTTTAAGGACGAATGATATTTGTTACTACTATTTGATGCTGTACAATACATTCACTACAAAAGCCGCGACTATTACGCGTAGGCTAGGAGGATATAACCAATATGGAGCCGACACACGCACTAATTTCTATCGGAAAAAATCTGCCGTTATCGGCGCGTGGGTGCGGTAACACACATAAATAATGTTAACACTATTGCATTTTTTACATACGTCGCTATACACGCACACGTCAAAATTATCAAACACTAGCATACACTATATTCACACAAGTTCAAGAACTATGACCGGCGGCCGAGTAATTTTGGCAGAGGGGAACGCCTGTTAATGGCTACTCCACATTGGTTATATCCTCCTAGCGCGTAGGAGATGAGATAGTAAATTGTACATCTATTCTACGTATAGCCGCCTCATTGAATGGAAATCGATGGGAGATTAACTGCGATGCTCGCCACTGCAATTTGCACTAAACGGAGCGGGTGTTATGAAAATTGATTGCTACCGCCAGTTTTATATATTTTAATACATGACGCTGTGCGCAGCGTACGGTCAAGTGGAAAGTGGTTGTATATAACGTGGGTATGAGCGGCGAGGCGGCCATAGAAGCACTCCGCCGGCTTAACTTTCCGGTAGTTTGACAGTTGTGTTTTAACTTATAAAGAAATTGCGAAGCGCAATCTTGTCTTTTAGCTTTAATCTTTTCACAGTCATCTATTTATCTTTACCTACAAATAAAGTCCTTCTTCTACCGCGAAAATATAATCGTCAATGACGGATATAAATATGTATATTTGTCAATTTCGAACGATTGCTCCGTCGCTCTTATGACGCCTTATAATCGGAGTAAAAAAGAATGATGCTCGAAATTTACGAACTTCGATGTTTCGCGGTCCAGTCAAGTGTAAAAATTCGTTAAAATATGTACCGAGCAACTCTATAGTACAGTAAATAAGGTTGTAGGACGTATTTATGAAAGGATTCTTGCGATACGTATTTTTGCACTTGACTGTACCATGTGAGAATATCGTTACTCGGCATTTTGTTTTATTGAAACAATAGAACAGTAACTATCGTGCCCTGCCGCCTGACTAGAATACCACCACCCCATCTCCTCCCGTGGGTGTCGTAAGAGGCGCCAAGGGAAAACCGATAGCCGCGTCCGTCGAAACCCAATCTACAGCTACTGTGGTCGCCAAGCCGCCTGCCTAGCATGGCGACTATGGCCATTACCTCCCAAAAGTCATATTTGGGGCGGCCTACGTCCAACAGTGAACGACTTACTGCTGAAATGATACAGTATCTGCCACGCATTATTGCGTTTTAATTTAACAGATTGAAATCTAATTTTGTCGTCACAAATGTTCACTCATATTATCTAGTGGATGCGTTTCCAGCGATCAATTTGTACTTCAGACAACGCTAGAGAAGGGAAAGGATATGTAGAAGATTCCAAGAGTTAAAATGGAGACAGCGTTAACCTTACGGAATTTTCTAGACAGTCAACAATTAATAATCTTTTTCTGATACGCCGGAAAAAAACTAACACGTTCCACAAATGGGTACCCGTCATTATCAGTTGATTGCACGCAAATCCGGACAACATCCGCCCGCATCCGGTCCGTCCCGGATTAAAACCGGTTATAATTAATCGCGTCCGGTCAATTAGGGCAGGTAAGTGTTTGTGTGGCCGAGAATCGGTGGTTACAGAGCCACCGGGGACCATTTCACCTTGATTACTGACATGGGGGGGTTACTGGTGTTGCAACCGTTTATGGTTACAGTGGCCGGTTACCACTAGGCTGGTTGCAGCTAAGGTTGTTTATCACCAACGTGATAATTTAGTAACCCTGCTTATGAAGCCGACGGTCCTGGGTTCAAATCCCAATATGGTAATTTATTTGTGTGATCAGCACAGGTATTTGTTCCTGAATCATGGGTGTCTTCTATATAGGCCAGTAAAAGTCGACCATTTAACAATATATGATGTATCTCTGATGTTATAGAATGTTGTTTGGACCCATTAGGACTATATATACAGAAGTTTGCAATTCACTTAAAGTTGTGGAATTCTGGCTGTCTTCTATGTATTTGCATAAGTGTTTGTATATTATGTATATCAATTGGCTGAACCACAACACAAGCTTTCTGTAGCTTACCTTGGGGCTCAGTCCATGTGTGTAAAGATGTCTATTAATATTAAAATTTTATATCATCAATGACTTTGAACAGATCTCTAGAAAAATAATTCTCATGAAATTATGACCCTTTGTGGGGTTTTTGTGATACTGATATTTCGTGACAATCGACTTCAGTTTTGTTACATACATCCGCTGCCATACATATATCGTAGATCCACTTAGCTACTAAGCTATCTCACAATATTACGACACGTGGTCTGCACTCTAAAACACTTTACCCCAGCGGTTACTCTGCTACCTACACTAATAGGAACCATAGAAAGCTATGCTATATAATATAGGTTGTGCCCAATTATCACAAATACAAAAGCAACATATATTCGCACTGTTTTCCCACGTTACGTCAGTTACACCTGTTGCGTAAAGGGGGTTAAAGTTTTTTATGTAAAAATGAGTCGGAACAGAGCAAACAGAGGGTATAACGAGCTTAACTTCGTTCAAATTAGCACCGCGCCCGAGGCCGTACCCGCCCCACTGCGAGCGTTATAGCAAATATATTTACACACATCCTTACTGCTGTACAAATAAGAATCTATAACCGATACTCTTGGCCATTGTTTGCCACTAACAATTTGACACTGACTTAGCTGAATAGGTATTATTAAGTATTTATGCAAAGTAACCATGTAATTGTTATCGATGAATTCTCAATGAAAATTGAGACTTCGATGCTAATATTAAGTGTTCAATACGCTTAATCTGTCTACACGTTACACATGATTACGTATACCACGAGGGATAAAATAGAAAAAAATTGACAAGTCTAAGCGGTACTCGAATAGCACATTTGGTAGTGCACTCGGCTAGTGATCCAGTGGTTGTGGGTTCGAGTCCCGCTTCGAGTCAATTTTTTCCATTATTATCTCGATTTAAATGGCAGGCGGTAGTTGCTTACCATCAGGCAATCCGTCTGCTCGTATATCATAAAAAATATATATATATATATCGAACAGATATTTCACAATAAATCCATAATATGAATTATCCACACAACAAATATTTTATAAAGTTTTTCATACTCCATTCGCATCTCGTACTTGTAGCACAAAGGGTCGAAGTTCCCCGCTAACACTCGGCTACACCCCGGGACCACAGATACCGGTTAGGCTGAATGAAAAATTAACGCAGTCGAATCATACCGCGTACAATTCAGTTATCATTTTTCCTCGAATTACAAGTGAAATTACTCAAACTATCTGTACAAGTTATTCTATACTTATGACGGCAAATCTACATCTACACTAATATAATAAAGGGGAAAGTTTGTCAGTGTATGTTTGTTACTTTTCACGTCTAAACGGCTGGAGCGAATTTAATAAAATTTGGTATGGAGTTAGCTGACACTCTGGATTAGCACATACGCTACGTTTTTTTTCCCTAATAAACCGCGGGTAACGCGGCGTGGCATAGCTAGTATGATATAAAACAATATATATTTATTTTTCATTGTACTATGGGACAAGAGATGTGTAAAGATGGTAGATTTTATTATTAGGCTAAATCACTAGTGCGGTTATGCTATGTAGACATTTTAGTTAAGTTAGTGACACTAGAAAAATACTACTGCCGATCATCTACCAATGTCATCATCATCACTTCAGCCGTAAATCTTCCACTGCTGGACATAGACCTCCCCCAAATATGACTTGTATCATCTTGGGCGGTAGTTGCCATAGTTGCCACGTTTGGCAGACGGGTTGGCGACCGCAGTAGCTGTATAATGGGTAGCGACGGACGCTGCTGCCCATCTGTCGGTTTTTTCCCTTTGTCGCCTCTTACGACACCCGCCAATCGACCAATCTACCAATTACGATCATCTACCAATGTGCCTATGACCAAAGCAAAAATAGATAAGACTGTTAAAGAAAATAAGGTAAAAACATTATTTCTTTGTCGCAGTCCACAGCTCCTTTTACTATTGGCAAGGAGGTTCAAAAACAAAGCTTATACAAAATTAGTCTGATATTATGCGGAAATAGGTAAAACAAGGAGAAGATCGGAAGCCTCACGTAGGCGTTGCATAAACAGGCATTAATAAATTTACATTATAAAACAGCCTTCTGCCCACGTTGACCTTTTCATTTCTCAAACGATAAATAGGTATATTAAGGAAGTTTTGAAGTATCGTCCTTCTACACGTCCTATACATTCATAGATCAAAGATAAGAGGACCAATGTTGGTTAAGAGCTATTTCGACAATTGATGTGGCTATAATGTGAATGTCTATGGAACTTGTCAGAATTAGGTGAACCATCTATAAACTTTTAACAGTCTATCCAATACCGTGAATTAGGTTTAATTTCTTTAGTCCAAAAAACAATGAAACAAATTAAAAACAAATGCTGCTTCATTTGCTGTAAAATGAATGTACATTGCAATGCACACTGGCCAGTATACATAAGTTTGGTACATGGGCCTGTCTAACATGGGGTGAAATTTAAATTCATTCGATATACTTTTAACCATGCATAAAATTTATTGGTTGTGCCATCTTAAGGTACCTGACCTTATACGTAACATGTTTATATCATGTAACGTAAGAAAATTACTAATTGCTTTTAAAGTATTCCCGACAACATATGTATTGAAAATTATGTCTTTATAATAGACATTACGTACATACGTGTACATAGCCATTATGAGCTATGTCAAAACCTGCCCAAGAAAATTCAATTTTGATATGTCATAATTAAAATTTAAATGAATTACAATATAAGACGGTTTAATATGTTTTATGGTGGCTAAGCCATAACTTTAACAACAGGTTTGTCCGACTTTGGCCTAGTGAGTAGTGACCCCTTATTAAACCAACTGTCTTGGGTTCAAATCCCAGTACGGATGAAATAAAACAACTAAAACGTTTCGAACCCTTTAGCAGCGTTCGTGGTCATCGGATGGACTCCACCGTCATTTAAATTAGTACACGCGATATAATCTATTTCAGTTGTTTTATTTCATGAGTAATTATAATTATCGCGGCAATCGAAGGCAATATTACCCAGTACGGACATTTATTTGAGTGATGAGCATAGGTATTTGTTCCTGAGTCATGGGTGTTTTCTATAGATTTAATTATTGCATGTTATAAATATCGTTCGAGTATCAACAACACAAGCCTTCATGAGCTTACAGTGGAGCCAGTCAATTTTGTGTAACGTTGACCTGTAATATTTATAATTATAATTCAGTCAATATAAAAGTTTACATGTAAACTTTACAGATCACCCAATTCTGCATTTCATCGTCTTTACAAACAATACTACTACAATCAACAAAAAATACTACGAATTTTTCTCAATGAACTTACGACACGTGTCAAAAAAAAAACCGACACCTGGCGTCAACTTAACACGCAAACTATAATTACTATTACACTCAAACACGCCGCAGCACAAATTTAGATCTTATACCACAGCAATAAAGTTCAAAATATATAGAATATGTAACGCCGGGGCACTAAAGTTAGATAGGCAGTTATAAACCTTAATGCGTTGAGATAAGGACGTCGAATATGTTTAGAGCGCCGTGCACCGGTTTGCCTTGACAAGGTCGGAGAGCGGCGCGGGCGCCGGCTACATTCCTATACCGAACCGAACCATCGCTTGTGTATAGGCGATATAACCAGTTTGGGATCCGTATAAGGGGGATATAAGTAGACGTTTGTTTTCGAAGTGAGGCTGGTAAAGTATTAAGCTAAAATAAATGGTAGGAATAATTCTCTGAAAAAAGCCTCTATTGTCAAGGCGTTATGTGCATGTTCAGATATCTGTGACCACCCTTAGTGTGTACCCTTAGGACGATTCTCGCTTGAACGCTTGCAGGTAGCTACCTGCAAAAGTTCATCAAAATAGAGGGATACTTATAGAAGGATACTTATACCGGACACCGTGTTCTGGGACTAACACTTCAATTGACGAATCTTTTATGTGCATACATTTGTAATAAGGCACTGCCCAAAAAAAAGCAAATGTTCTAAAGAACAGAAAAGTGTCACTTTGTTCGCTCCTTGCGGGGAAGAAAAGTGCCTGTGATGCTGATGGTGTTTTTATTTTATGTCATAGGCGGCAAACGAGCAGACGGATTGCCTAATGGTAAGCAATTACCGTCGCCCATGGGCACCCGCAACACCAGGAGTCACAAGCGCGTTGCCGGCCTTTAAGGAGGGCTAGAGCTCTGGGAACCTTACTCACCATCAGGAACACAACACCACATACCTGAAAGGTAGCAGTGCTATTACGGCTGTGGCTTTCTGTAAGGAGAAGTTACTTCCCTAGTTGGGCTGCCCCAGACTCGAGCGTGATGGTACTTCGCTGTGCCCTAGCTCTCATTGATGGACGTAGTTTAAGGACATACCCGGGTCCTGGTGTGATGATTTCTGATGCACATCGCAGTCAATTAAAAGTTAAGACTCCTGTCTTAACTTTAATTCATTCAGTTTCAACAGCGCTACCGCGAACAACGATTAATATTAGTAAATTTCGGACGATTGTCTCTGTCACTCTCATGACACCTTAATTGGAGTAAAAGAGAAAGATGCCTGAGATATACGAACTTCGATGTTCGCGGTACCGCTCCAGTGTTTGTCGGGTCCGCTAGTACTTAATAAAGGGAAGGTGTAAAGCGATCTCTCTCGATAAAGCGATCAATCATCGTATGAGGATACGTGAAGGATCAACATTGATCGCAATATATACACGTTATATTTTACTACACCCTAGTCAAGGTTCCTAGTGTTCCTTTGCCTTAAAAAAATATCAATTTAGGAACGCCCAAGCAGCGACTTGATGTTCACCAAGAGTTACCACAGTTGACATAGGTGGGTTATACAGACTGCTTAAAACAATAATCATCTTATCTGTGTTAGTTTACGACTTCTGTGATGGGGGAGCGATTTATGTTGATATTTTATAGAATGAAATAGTTGGTCGCCGCCGTGTGGTGAAGGCTGTCTAGAATAACACCACAATCTCCTCCCGAGGGTGTCGTAAGAGGCGACAAAGGGAAAAACCGACGGACGTCGAAACGCAATCTACAGCTGTCGCCAACCCGCCGGCCGTTGCGACTATGGCAACTACTCGCCAAGGTGATACAAGTAATATTTGGGGGAGGCCTATGTGCAGCACTGGGCGATTTGCAACTCAAACGGATACTTATGGATGATGATGAAATATTTGGCTTCAAAACACTTAAATTTCACAATTTCCACGGGAAAGACACGAACCTAATTGATCTGTATAAACCCGGTCCCATACATTCGCATTTCTTTAATATGGAATCGAGCTTCCACTAAGACCTTAAACTTAGACTCTATATAATTTGTTCATATAATATTTTACGCAGACGCCAGCGTAAAGGTTTATGCTAAAGTATATGTATCACTACGCCTTAAATGCCAGGGGTCATATTAAAACTGGTAATCAGCGAATGTCAGCGATGAGAATCACAGGGCTATTGACATAACGTCCGTTCCATTCTTCCATTCACACCGAGAACGATGACTACATCTAATAGTGGAATGTTCTGTTGTGGAATGTTGAAGGACTACTGTAGTATGGGTTCTATTTGTACAAATGTCTGACGCTTAAGCTAGAACAATTAAACTACGAAATGAATACGAATATGTGTAAAAGTACCACGACGTACCACGACAGCGTAGTATCGGACTTCCAGAAACTAGATAGACCTTCCTGGGATTTCAGTGGCTGTAGTGTACTGAAAATCGATCCCTATGGCGATGCCGGATATGTCCAGTAGTGGAAGTCTGTGGCCGATAGATAGATGTCCAAAATAATGTGCATTACTTTGACTGTATCATGTATTTCAAATAACCTGAGCCTGATATGGTGGCTATGTGATGCGACGACCGCCAGAACACATAACAAAATGGGTCAACAGACGGACCAAACAAGGAAGTCGTCTGTTGTTAGAAAATAAATGAATAATGGCAACTATGACCTGAGACCGAGCGGCTTAGCGTCGCAAACTTAGAAGAGTCGACCCCAAGAAAATCAAGGTACCTGGAAAAAAGAAAACCTTAGGAGGTTTATGACTTAAAAGAATTGCGAAATGGATTACGACGGTTCAATTCGTATTCGAAATGTTATATATTCTAAATTGAATATATCAAACCAGTTAAAAGAAGTAGGCGTGCCCACTGCTGGATATCGACACCGAAGGGCGCTAATATGATTCGGATGCCTCTGAAGCCGATCTGATATAAGGATAGCTTTGTCATGAGGGTAAAATTATCAGTTTATCCGATGTCAGTACATCCATAAACAAATATAGACATTCATTACATACCATTATTATAAATTCTAAAGTAACTCTGTCTGTCTGTTACCTCTTCACGGTTAAAGGAGAAAGGATATAGGACAATTTTTACCCAGCAACCATACTTTAAAGATGGGCATGAGTGGCCGACGAAGTCGCGAGGAATAGCTAGTAGAATATAAATTCGTAGGATAAATTTGCGTTTCCAACCCCGAACCGAAAAAGATTGTTACTAGCTAGAAACTCGGCGGCACTTATTTTTAAAACAATATAATAAATACATCATACAACGCACACTATTGCAATCTACTGTAAACCCTCACAACACCACGATATGACTTCCTTCCGCGCCATATCTCGATCGGGAAGTAGGATGCGTGCTTCATAACTTTTAATTCCGAGTCCCTAAGATGCACTCCAAGACAGGACTGGCTTTGAGTGTTTCTGAGAACGAATAAAGCGAACAAGGAGTATATTCATGGTCTTTTAAATATCCTGGTGATTTTTAATCGAATTGTATTTCAGTCGTTTTGGTTTTGTGTTGATGTTGCCGTTATCTCGCATGATACTTAAAGCAATGGAATTTGAGTGTAGGGAATAATCATACATTTATGTGGGGTTCATATTTTAAGGTCACAATTGAAGAGTATCTTTTAAATAGGCTTATTTTTTAGGTAAGAAGGCGTTGTTTCAATATTGTCTTCGGTTGCCGCGATAATTACTCATGATCATGAAATAAAACAACTGAAACGGATTATACCGCGTATAGCCACCCTCATCCACCCGATGACCACAAACGAATTTAGTTGTTTTATTTCAGGGGTTATTTTTCAAAGAAAATTCTACAAAAACAAGTCTGGCTTCGGATCGGTATGTTTGTTCCTAACATTTACTTTAATTTATAACCTATGTGTTAGTGTTACTACTTATAAACCAACGCAAATCAAATTGATAATTAAAATAAATTCATTCGCTTCTATTTAAAGATACTTTTTTTTTTTTGATGTTTTGTCTGCTGTGGGTAGGTATAGACTTGTATGTTGTATCTACAAATAGAATGTACTAATATTATATACAACGTTAACTGTGAAATTCCAGATTCAAATAACCGGATTAACAGCTGGTTACTTGCTGGTACTTTATCACACGGAAACACCAAAACCGCCAGTGTTAACGACCAGATATTCACAAAACTGTCCACAATTGTACCAACCAAAGTCATGACCCCACATCACATATACTACTTACCAATCCAGGTGTCAATTAGATTCGATGTAGGTTACGCTTGTTAAACAATTACAAGTAGACCTTATTCGTTAGCAATAAGGTTCACAATTAGAGTTAACAGTGGAACGGAGATTCGTAAATGGCAGTACAGACGTCATGTGCTGAACAATTGCGAACAGGTAGAAATGGAAAATGTGGCTTAATGCGATTATCCTAGACTGTGCTCAATTCGTTGGTTTTTTGTGATCGTGTGCCGGCTTACTATATAGTTGTTGACCATTGAGAAAAGAGCTGAAATCATAGACACGCTGATAAAGTGCTTCATGAGATTTGCATAATCTATTAGCAACTTTTATGACTTACTTTACGATCGATAAATTATTTATGTATTGATTCCACTTACCCTGCGTCGACCATTTCAGCCCTTTAAATACTTATCTATCATGTCCATTTTTTTTACTTTAAAGTGTTTTCACACATTAGGTATTACAAGTAAGGGGCTTAGTTTAAAAATATCATTCGACTCTTTTATCTTCTCTAGTAAGTGCCAATCGCTAAAGGTCCCTTCTTAGTCAGATCGGTCTGCTTGTGTAGGTGGGACCTACATAGGTTTCCACGCAGCAAATATATGCTCAATCTTTAACTATCATCATAAATTTAAGAGCCATGGTGGAGCAACCAACATTCAGTTCGTTCATCTGCCTTAGTTTTTGAGCTCCTGTTACATAACATTGGCATTTTCTTTAGCTTGATTTCTAAACGCCTCGATTGTCTCTGCCTCTTCCTTTCTACTTTTCCCTATATTAAAGTTTCAATGTAGTCGTCACGTCATTATGTGTCTATGTGTCTCATCAGATGCACCATCATATATCCTCTCCTATTCTCAATTGCCGTGTGATGCCGGCTGACTAGAATAGCACCACCCCATCTCCCACGGGTGTCGTAAGAGGCGACAAAGGGAAAAATCCTACAGACGGGCAGCAGCGTCCCGCCTGCCAAGCGTGGCGACTATGGCAAGTACCCCCAAGATGATACAAGTCTTATTTGTGGGAGCCTATATATGTATTCTCAATTGTCTGCAATAGTCTTCTGATTTAATAATATGTGACATTATTTCCGTACACTGCCGTCTACCCCACCGGTACGTGTACTGCTGGACACGTGCGTACCAAAACCGGTCTGACAGTGACCCTGCCTCATCAATCCGTCCAGTTCTATATTTACCCTGGTCAGCAGTCTGTTCGCTCCAGTATCGACCGGGCTATTTATAAAGACGCCGTCGGCGCTGCGTGAGATGCCCTTAGGATCCTGGTAATAGCAGGGCGGTTTGGAATTACATTGGGAACAGTAAAAATAACGCTTGTCGGGATGTCACCGTCGACGGTTAGGTCTGGGAGGACATCATCATCATAGCAAATGGGTAAATAGCGCGTCTTCGATGGGCCAGCTACAATGTTTTGTATGCGTTTGATTGTAAAGAATCTGCTCAATTGCGATTTTCAAAACATGTGTTTGTTCAATACTCCTAGACTGCAGAGTAATTATCACTGAATATACCATAACATATTTCAGTCAGCATCATATAGTTAGTTGCAGTCAGAATGACCAAATATATCGTAACACATCCATACTGCTATATAAATAAAGATCTGTTTCGATACATTTGGTAACTTTAACAAGTAACTACGTGGACTCCCAGAACCTTACCATGTCATCTGTCTATCTTGTGGAGGGTCGGCCCACGATGTCGTCGCCACTCGAGAACCTTTACGCCCTAACTGCTATCGGTTCTAAGTACAATGTGCCCCGCCCAATACCACTTAAGTTTAGTAATCCGGAGGGCTATACTTTGGTTCTACTGCGGATGATATCATTTCTGATGCGATTGCGCAGACAACCCAGCAAACTCTCCATTGCCCTTTGAGCCTTCTCGTGTGGCCCATAGTAAACGAATACGTTTCATTTTACCGAAATAATTTCGATATCAATTTCATGTTTCTAACAAATTATTTATTTTCTTCGTTTCTGACAGAGTCGAATGCACGACTCTCAAAGCCCACTGATTTTCAACATCTAATATACACCTTATATAAATCCAGCAATCTTCGCATAAACCCTTTCTCAATTCAATACTAATTGTAATTAATACATGAGCGTTACACATACTATAGTCCAGTCCCTTGACCGCTCAAACCAAATTAATATTCATATTAATTGCCCCAATATCTGGTGAACCGAAGCTCATCGAATTAACGATAATGCTCAAGTGATTTCGTGTTCTTTATGTCAATGTAATAAGGTTAGGAATAGAGTAGAGAATGGTAGCCAAGGACAAAAAATATGTATACATATGAACCCTAAATCATTACAATAAGGTTTAAATTTGTATAAATGTGCCCTTGGCAGTAGAATATGTTTAACATATCGCTCATCTAACTCATCTTTAACGGCGCATACTTCAATGTTGTTTATCGATAGATGTAAACGGAGGGCCTACCGCGGACATCTGTATTCGAATATTGGCTGTTTGCCTTTCCATCGCTCTTGCATATTCGTGTGACAGAGAGGGTGGTAGAAATGTTATATTGATATATTCTTTACTAGCTGTGCCCGCGGTGTTACCCGCGGTTTATTAGATAAAAACGTAGCTTATGTGTCAAATAATCCAGGGTGTCAGTGTGTCCATACTATTTTATTAAAATCGCTCCAGCCGTTTAGACGTGAAGAAGTAACAAACATATACACTCACAAATCGCCTTTATAATATTAATGTAGATATTGTCTACTAATGGTATACAGGAATATATTGAGCACAGCAAATTTTGTTATAAGACAAAGCTATATGAGATATGAATATATACATAAAATGCCGGCGCTCAATCTTAACTTGAACCCATTACTTAAAACAAGTCGTTAGTAAAAATTCATCATAAAACGCCAAAACTCGGTTGACACTCTGACATTTGTGACATTTGACCCGTCGCTCATTTCTCAGAAACATCTTTAAAGAAATTTCTAAACGGTTGGAAAAAAAAGTTAAATGAAAAAAAAAAGTAATACGATGGCGGAAATTGGGTAAAAATGTTTTTTATTGGAATTCCGGGAAGTGTAGTAAATGAGATGATTCTTTAGAACATAAAGGGTTAGGACACAGAGTCTACTGAAAAAAAAAGTTCAGCTTAGGATTAAATTAAGATTTACCGAAAGCCCATTCTGAAATTAGAAAAACTGAGCAAGGGAACATAGTGTATTAAATTATATTAGTCCTCAAGGAAAAAATAGTCGATAAGTAGCCGAAAAAAATATTCGCGTGATTCGCGTCATTCGATAATGCCTTAATTGTAATTGGACAATTCCGGAATTACCCTATGATGTAATTACGGAATTGTCCCCCATTTTTACATAATATAAATACATTCCGAATTTTCCGTATGTATGGATAATATCTTCGTATAGTACCTACAACACAAGCCTTACTGAGCTTACCGTAGGACTAGGTCGATTTGTGTAAGATTGTCTCGAAATATTTATTTATAGGTATATTTTACATACTAAAAATGTTAACTCCATACTCTATCTTTATTTATATACATATATTAATATCCTCGTAAGGCCCACGTGCCTACCTGTAATACTAATTAGTCCAGAGTTTAATTTCATTTGTTTCCTTCGATTTTGACACAAAATAAATTAACTTTATTTTCTATACTATAAAGAACGAATTCGAGTAGCATTTTACTTGTATACTTGTATAGTGGGCTTTAGGAAGATTTATCATGAGCGTTGTTTCAGCACAGCACAGAAAGGAAAGAATGACTTTAACCCAAAGTTACACGAGGATGTTATTAAAAAAATATACATTGACCTTTACAAAAGCTAAATGCGACTATATCAGTTATTCAGTCTCTCTAATGAAGTAATTAGTTTAATAGCCAAATAATTGAGGCGAGTTGTGAAATCTGGGTCCGCGTGGGCGTGCCACGATTAATAAATGAAGACAAAACGCTTAGAGCGGAGGGCCGTGGGGCCCTTAAATTATTTTACCGGAGGTTTTTGGTTCATGGCTTTGCGATTGGCGCAATGGAAGCTGACAAGTTTGTTAACATAAATATCATTCTACCAGATATATAGAAGCTGGTAAGGTGCTTATAAATATCTGAACTACCCCGATCCGATGCTTCTATTTTATGAAAATAACGGCGGAATCAGTGCGTGACAGGCCGGCGAAGCGAGCGGCTAAGCGAACAGACACTCAGCACTCATAGTGTTTGAAAATGGAGGGCTGTTTTCCGAAACATATTGCGCGAGTAACTAAATAAATGTGAGTAGAGCGAGGAAGTTGAAATAAAAACGCCTCTATTGTTACGGCGATGTTTTCATAATTTTGAATACCTTGGCCGTTCCGATATATTTGATGGCGACTGTCTGTCGAATGTGAAGAAAATGTATAGATAATTCTTTAAAAATCAACTTTAGAAAATCACACATCACTCAACAATCATCAACGAACGAAAGGCCTGTCGAGCGGGGCGGGCAGCGTGCATATTAAACAAATGCAAATGTATGAGAGCGGCCGCGATGCACGCTCACATCCTTTGGAAGCTTGCCGTTACTCTGCACGCCCAGCCAAACGCTCTCACTCAAGCCTTAGGCTGAGTAATATTTGTGGTGGTTTGTCATATTCTATTTGCGTATGTATTTTTGCATCCCACGATGTAAACGCATTAGCGCATGCAACAAATACACAACTCACTAGGCATTAATAAACTAGCATGTAATTAAAACAACGGAATAACAAAGCAATATTGTTGTTATTAATAATCTGGACTTCCCCAAAGTAACGCCTTATTAATCAACCGCTTTTTATTCCATTGAAATACGGTGTAATATTGTATACTTATATATGAACTGAGCTGTAGCTACTCTCATATCCTGCCGCGCGCCCGACGGTAGCAATAGAGGATACAATAAACATAACATATCGTCTGAATGAACTCATTCGTTCACTAAACGTCTTGGAGAATACTTGATATAAACAAAACAACCTAATATGATCATATTTTTCATACTGAAATACGACATTTTCATTGGGCTTGCCAAAATCGTTTTTAGTAATCGATTTTATTGCCAAGATGGCTTGTTATAATTATTATTAGCCTATAAAAGTATCCCACTGCTGGACAAAGGCCTCCCCTCTTTCTCTCCATTTGGTCCTATCCAATGCATTCTTTTTTTTTTTATGACATAGGCGGCAAACGAGCAGACGGATTGCATGATGTTACGCAATTACCGTCACCCATGGGCACCCGCAACACCAGAAGTCACAAGTGCGTTGCCGGCCTTTAAGGGGTTGGAGCTCTGGGAACCTTACTCACCACCATCAGGAACACAACACTACATACCTGAAAGGTAGCAGTGCTATTATGGCTGTGTTCTTCTGTCAGGAGGTACTTCCGCAGTTGGGCTGCCCCAGATTCAAGCGTGATGGTCAACGCTGTGCCCTACCTCTCATTGTTGGACGTAGTTTAAGGACACACCCGGGTCCAAATTCTCGCCACTCTTTAAAAAAATGTATCAAGGTCGCCGGGACCGTCATCTTCGTTTTGGACTTCCTCTACCCCGAGATCCGTCCTGTGAGACCCATTCAGTTGCTAGTATCGTCCAGCGCTCTGGGTGCATTCGGCAGACGTGCCATGAACAGCCACTTCAGCTTGGCGGCCTTCATACCAACATCCACAATGCCGGTTTTGGATCGCAGTTCGGTGTTTTTAACAAAGATGGTTATTTTATTGAAATACTTGAACTAAAACACAAATCGCTGTCGCTTGTCGCTCGTTCCTTCAAGTTTTATTTCACCGCTAAACAAAGCTTTCATAAACTAATTCACAGATTGTTTACAGCACTAACCCTTTTGTTTATTGATTTTTTATTAACAAGGAGCGCTGATGGACTTGTTGGAGTATCGTTTTATAAACAATGATTCATAGTACAGTTAACATCAAAGATATGTATACACTTTTTAACTAACTCCTTTATAATAAGGTGTAAACGTGTACATATATTTGACATCGACTGTACATCTACCACCAGTTCGTCGCTCGCTCCGCTTTCCTAACGTGACCTAAACCTAACACAGTCCTCGCTTAGCTCGTCGTCACACCTAACAGAACTCTGTCACACATTAGATGTCTATTTATAAAAATTCGTAATTGACAACATTTCATATTTTCAATAAGTCTCATTTCTAATTCTGTTTTATTAAACATGTGTTTACTATACAAAAAAAATTTTTTTTTGGATTTTATTCGCTTGAACTTTTGGAAAAAATCGTAATTTTGTGTAAACCGGAAGTATGACGTCACTTTACCAAAATAAGTTATCTGTACCAGTACTCATTTTCTTACGGTTGACGTTTGATAATTTGTTTGTCAACAACTGTCATAGCCATAACTATTTCTTGTTCAAGCTCACTTGCCTCATAAATTAAATACATACATTCATACGTTGTTTGAGATAATAAATCACAAACTACTTGGCATTCACTCACTGGACTTAGATACCTCCAATATACCTATCTACCTTTGAAACAATAAAATAAAGCTCTACAGAGGACACAGCGGCAAGTGATATGGATAACTTAGCACAGATAAGAGGGGCTAGAGGACATGTCTTCGTCGGACGTTGTCGTTTATGTCGAAGTGAAAAGAGATTCAGGAAAATGTATAGTGCAATGCAGAGTCAGTCCAGAGCAGAAGATCCGCTCGAAGCTAAACAAAGTGACTGCATAGATAGGTGAAACCAGTGAGACTGTCTGGATGTTTCCTGTCATGACTGCAAGGCTTCTGAAGGGGGTTGCAAACACCAATTATGATTTTTGATGTGGCTAGTAAAGAAGACAGAGGAGCCTTCGACAACTTCTATGTAGGAAATATGAGCAATTTTAATTTAAATAAAGCTTTTTTTCATAATATCTTTATTATTTACATTTCACTTTATGACTATGTTGTATTAATAATGGGCTATGGAACCCTGTTATTAAATGAAAGTATTTTTGCATTCGGCAATAAAACAATATTTACTAAATGCATACGCATATTGCTTGTAGTTTTTGCCATGTTACATGATTTATTGGAGCATAATATACATTCAATTAATACAATTTGGTAAGGTAACTGAATTAAGAAAATTTGATTGACCGTATGACTGTTAGGCCGTCATAGTCAAGTCAAGTCTGCGAACTTTTTTCAGTTGCCCTGGATTCTTGGTGACGTCACTTTCCCAACCTTGTGACATACGCTCTTTTAGAATGAACTGTTTTCAAATGGATTTTTGCATTATAAAATCACTTTTTCAGAAAAAATAAAAATACGGGTATATTAAAATTTCATCTTCTTTCCAATAAACTCATTAAAATTAGGAGTTAAAAATATGAAATGTTGTCAATTGCCAATAGAAAAATGATGATCACTTATTAATAGTTAGAATTTTTCTCGTGATTCTGAGTAGAAACCATACAAATATCCATAAAGTTGTGTATCCAACTTTAAATCAAACGAAGTATTCGTTTTTGCTGGCGAATCATACAAATTGATTAAAACAAAAATCGTATTTTCTGTGGTCAATAGATAGTTAATGGCTTATAATATAGGTATAACTATAATCCTTAACTTCCACAATATCCACAGGAAAGACGAACCTAAAGGATATTATGTAAAACCTAGGTATTTAGTTGTCTTTAAATAAAAATATTAAACTATAAAGTCATTGTTTCTTATATAAAGCTATTAAGGTCAGTACATTATAACATTTGTAACATGATACATGAGCTACTTCTAATTTTTTTATTTTTTTATTTTTTTTTTTTTTATTATGCAGAAACGTCTGCTAGCGAATATCTTCGATATTTAAATCGAAAGAAAAATAGAAAAAAAATAGAAAAATTTGACTCGAAGCGGGGCTCGAACCCACAACCACTGGATCACTAGCCCAGTGCACCTCCAATTGTGCTATCCGAGTACCTAGTATGCTAGTCTAATTATCAGAATATTCTACAGGATTGGCAACAAAGCTAGTGAAGGTCGAAGGTCACGCTGACCTTGGTGGTTGCCAACATACGCGGTCGGAAGTCAGTACCCTTACCATGAGCTGTGACTTTGAGGTTTTCGATAACGAGTATCGAGTACTATTTTAGTGCGAACGAGATGCACAGATAGTAAACTCGATACTCGTTATCGAAAACCTCAAAGTCACAACTCATGGTAAGGGTACTGTAACCCGTAATTGGTTTCTTACCTAATCTGTAGAAGGCTATTTGCGTTTGTTTTTGGTGTCCCAGTCATATTTAAATCATACCTGTAACAAAATTAATCACATTAATACGAGTGCCCAACATAATATAACTTTCTTTGTGAAATTAAGACATTATTTACAACACTTAAACTATTTCTCTACCTATCTCTTGTCCATAGCCGGCACTACACGGCAAAAAAAAATAATAGCAGGAATATCATATAGTTATTTGTTTTATCCCACAAAGACTAGATATATATGCACATGTTTTTAATTGAGGTGTACAATTAAGAGTTTTTCATTCATTCATGATCAGACCTCGAAGTCGCCGTGGCACGAATACAATTTTGCTAGGGAGAGACACACGATATTATTTTATCGATAAGTTGTACTTTCTTATGACAGTACTTATGTTATGATTATGAGATACTTAATGATAACTTGCAATATCTATTAAACTGTATTATTTATACAGTATGAAGATTGAAGTCCGTAAAGGTCGATTAACGAAGATAACGGTATTCATACTTTATGGATGTAGGTATAAAACATGACGTTGACATAATATGACAATCTTGTCCGCTCAGAGAATCGATGGAATTAATATTACGCGTAAAATGCCACCTAGAAAACAGTGTCGTGAAAATTTATTACGTTCTTGGCTAAAAAGGTAACATTGACGGGAAGTAATCATCACAGTTTAGTTAATTTTCAATTATTCTGTAAATTTTACAGCTAATAATATATGAAATGTCAATTCCGAATAAGCATTCAGTTATCGATAAATTTTATATCGGAAGGAAATCCCTAGTTAATTGATGTTATTGCCACCGCGACTTCGAGGTCTGTTCATAATATATTCAATGTTAGTGGATGTTCCTTACAAAATGTTCAATGATGTTTAATATATTTTACTCTAAATATTCTTCTTTTGATACGTCCAGCGGCCTAAACGTCCAATGCAGGCGAACATTCAAGGCAAAATACAATTTCAAAGGAAACCTCAGAATAAGAAAGAAACGTTCCTTTTGTGCCGCAGTTTTCGTATTTATAAGACGGTGTAATATTACAAATATGTTTTACTAGGCTTAAGAAATTTGCTCCGAGTTTACACAATTCTACATGCTTTTCTTACTACTTTGGCCCGGTAGGCCTGCTCCGCATATGCTCGCGCAACGCATCAGTATCGCGATACAGCGGGAGAATGCTGCCAGTAACCTCGGCACCATGCCAAAGGGGCCCAATTTTAACGACGTTTTTTAAATTTTTATTATTGATTTTTCTTGAATTCTATTGTTTAGGTTGTTTGAATCTGTAAATTATATTATTAATCAAGTACTGTGTGTTACTGTTCTTAGTTGTATGGACATCCAATAATAAGTATCGCATTAGTATCGCGATACCGAGAGGGAATGCTATGGTCTTTCTCGTATTCGTCAGCTTCGCTCCTCCGGCAACCTTTCTCTTTCAATTCCGTCTCACCATACTGGCTTCATGTCCTATTCCTTCTCCGTTCAGGCTGCTCGCCTCTGGAATAATCTCCCTGTCAAAGTTAGACAGTGTCAGAATAGGGTTGCTTTCAAAAAATCTTTATGTGACTACTTTGCTGGTAGAACTGAAAAACCTTAGTATTTCTGTTTTGTAGAGTTTCATCTGATTTCATTCCTGTAGTTCCATCAGTTTATGTTAGTATTATGTATGTATGTTTATGCACGTATATTATATTAATGTATATAAGTATGTTTAATTTATATTTAAATGTGTTTAGGCTTATGTTTATTTTGTTTTTTATGAACCGCCTACAACCCCTCTTTGCTTTGCCTAAAGGTCGACTTATTTGGGGTTGATGTATTTTAGTTTTATTTTTTAGCTTTTAATTTAGTTTCTAAATACAGTAATTATTGTAAATTTCATAATAAATTCGCATTTCGCGTTAACCTGCGCTATTGTTGGCTCATCGCGAAAAAATCAGAGTGACCAGAGAAGGGGGAACGACGAATTAATCTCAATTACGATGTGCAGCGATTTTACATCAAATTCCCTCACCTACCCATTCAAAAATAGCCTTTAAGATGGCTTCAATAAGATTGAAAATGAAGTTTCGTGGAATATGACGTTCTTGCCAAAGAGGCGGGGGTATAAAATGCCTTAAAGAGATACGGGACCTCTATTAATTACAATCAGTGTGGTTTACTTTACTGAATCTCAATTTTTCTTGTAACTCGCGAGTCGGATTTTATAAAAAAAAAATACTTCAGTTTTTGGCTACCTACACAGTTTTGATGGATTTTCTTGTAGTCTTCGAGTGAAATCACGTGGACTCTTTGAGGTTACATTATTTGTTGCTTTGCGCGTTTATTTTTATTTGAAGGCTGCCGTTGCCTCGTGTTAAATAAATACAACAAAATATATTTTTGGATTTGATTTTGATTTTAACTGGTATAACAAACTGGTATAACAATTGAAGGACGTAGAAAAGAAAAAAATAGACGCTCTAGAGATGTGGTGCTGGAGGAGAATGCTTGGAGTATCGTGGACTGAATTCCGTACCAACGAGTCTATACTTCGAGAACTCGGCATCAAGCAGCGTTTGTCATCTTTGGTACAGTCTCGGATCCTCACCTTTTTTGGTCACGTATGCCGTCGAGGGGCGGTGGCTATTGAGCGACTTGTGGTCCAGGGAAAGGTCGGGGGTACCAGACCGCGTGGAAGATCTCCTATGAGGTGGACTGACCAGATGAAAGTTCTCATCAAAGGCTCATCATCACTGTATGAATGCACGAGGAAGGCGGCCATCAGAGAGGAGTGGCGGCGTGTTGTTAAACTTGCCACCAACACCTGAAGTGATGACCACGACCACTCTGTCAAGAGTGACTCCGACAAAGAAGAACAAATTGCGAACGCAGTGCGAGAAGAACTATAGGTACGTCTGCAATACATTTATATTTGAATTTAAATATGTCGATAAACAAGCTCAAACCAGGCAATTACACGCAGATTGAGAATAATAATCGCAGTGACGTAAATACATGTGATTATATTTATTCATACATCGCACGTATGATCGTTTTACTGGGATATTGCGTCCTCATTCCCACGGACAACCGCGTGCGCGTACCATTGTATACACTATACATCGTTTAATACAGTTGAAAGCAAAAATATGTATCGATTTAATTAGTTAATGTACCTTCTCTTATGACGCGATTTTATTGTGTACAGTCGCGATCGCCTTCAGATTTATCGGAGCTATGGAGGTGCTCCATCTTAATGAAACTCACAGCCAAATTGTGTTCCTGATGGTGGGTAAGGCTGATATCACACTTGCGATTTGCGAGCGAGTTTTGTATGCAGGCGAATACGCGGCGAGTTCGCCGCGTACGAGTTTTGTATAGAAATCGCTCGCAAATCGCCCAAGTGTGATAACGCCCTAAAGCTCCCAGAGCTCCAATCAACCTTAAATGCCGGCAACGCGCCTGTGACTCCCTTGGTGTTGCGAGTGCCCATGGGCGACGGTAATTGCTTACTATCATGCAATCCGTCTGCTCGTTTGCCACCTTTGTCATAAAAAAAAAATAACACTAGAACTTACTCATAAGTGTTGCGTCGGTGAGTGAGATCGCCAGAAAGCTCAGAGCCTTTAAGGGGAGGGAACGTGTGAATCCTCTGGAGTTACAGGCGTACCAGGTGGACCGTATGCACCGTCGCAGTATTACAAGACTTATTTTTTTATTTATTACACCTCAAGTTGGACCGACGACTTGGTAAAAATCGAGCGCATCCAGTGAATGAACGCGGGTGCCTCAAAACCGGTCAATGTGAGTCCAGCAGTGGACGTCCTTCGGCTGATAAGGTACAAGTCTGCACAGATAATTTACTATGAACGTTACACGCCATTGACAATCACGTCAAAGCCAGCTTTTTGCGTGTTTTCGTTACGCGGCATATGTTTACCCGTGGGGGTTGGTTATGACACCCGTCACTCGTCAACTTACATTTCACTTCTATTTTTACCTACATTCTATATTCTATAGTACATTTGTGCAACGAGGATGGTAAGTAAGGTATAGTAAACGCGAGTCTATTAGAAGCCCGACGACGAAGTCGGAGGGCTTTAATGACTCAAGTTTGTTATACACTTACCACCCGTGGTACATACAATGTTTTCATCACATTTGCGAGGAAATAAAATAAATTCGTTGGTAAAATATTAGTTACTAGTGTAGTATAGTTTTACCTATCAGACCGCATCCACTATAAAAGATTGTCAACAATGTCAACTTAGTTCAATGTCTTCCACAGATAATGTTAACAACTGCGTTTTGTTTTCGAAGTTGATAGATCATCCTGCCAAATAGTATGAATTATCAACATCAAATAGAAAACAACTATTTTTAATAAATACTAAACATTAAATTGCAGTCAAATTTAATATAAAGATATGTTTTATACATATTAAAAGTTGGTTGTAGCAAACTTTTGAAGATATGAAATACACCTTGGCTGTTTAGAAACATCCTCAGTCCAAGTGAAGTATAGGTTCTGTATATTTTTAAAACTAAACTTAACAGCCCGTGTGACAAAAAAAAAATACAAAATACAAAAAATTATTTCTTTAAAGTACACAAACAATGATTTAGGGATGGAGCCGCCCGGTAAGCAAAATATTGCCTGTGTTGGGAGGCACCGCTCTTCCCATGGTATTATAATAAGAAAAAATATATTAAGTCTATACCCATAAAAATACCCATTGATATAATTTCTTAAATAAAACAAAAATAACTTACTTCTACTTAGCTAAAATATAACAAAACTTATATACTATATTGTAATTAATTTAAATATTAATAAACATAAAATATTTAATTTGTGTGTGTGTGTGTGCGTGTGCGTGTGCGTGTGTGTGTGTGTGTGTGTGCGTGTGTGTGTGTGTGTGTGTGTGTGTGTGTGTGTGTGTGTGTGTGTGTGTGTGTGTGTGTGTGTGTGTGTGTGTGTGTGTGTGTGTGTGTGTGTGTGTGTGTGTGTGTGTGTGTTTGTGTTTGAGTGTGTGTGTATTATTTTTAGTACTCCGTTTGTAGTACTTTTTCCGTTTCCTCGTAAGATTTTGTTTTTAGCCACTCAGTAAGGAGGGTTTTGCATTCTCGGTGTGACTTTGAGTGGATATCTAATTCTTTATTTATTTTATTGTATAGGAAGGCAGACTTTGCCTTGAATTGAGACCTTGCAAAGTGCGATCTTGTACGTAAAGACTTAGCTACATTGATAATACGTCTATTTTGTTTGTAGTTAGCGTTATATGGTAATATCTTGTGTGTTTTTAGTGTTGTTTGTAATATATAAAGCTTTCTGATCGAAAGTAGGCCACTGATTTGAAATAACAAGTCAGTGGAAAATCTATTTTTTGAAAACATGACTTTTAATAGTGCACGTGTGAGCTAAATCGGCTATAACTGCTCTGTACTCTCGCAAGTAACAACGCCATTGACGAGCAAGTGTGATGAAAAGTAAAATAAGTAACTACTTAACCAGATGCGTAGGGCATAACGTGGAATGGCTGTGGAATGAACTCGCTGCCGAGGTTTTCCCTAGGAACTACATTATGAGGTTCTTCAGAAAAGGAGTGTATGGGTTTTTAAAGGATAGGCAACGCGCATGTGAATCTTCTGGAGTTGCATTGCAGTTCATAGGCTACGGTAACTGGCTACCATTAGGAGGGCCGTATGCTTGTTTGCCACCTTCAGTTGTATTAAAAAAAAAAATTAGAAAAATTGGTAAGCCACGTCGTTGTATAAAAAAATGTCACCTAGTGCGATAAGTACACGTGAGTTCATCCGTTTGCAACTAAGTAGTCATAATCGCTACGTTTGGCAGGCGGGTTGGGGATCGCAGTACCACCGCTTTGAAGGAACGCTGCTGCCCTTCCTCCCCGATATACAATATCCAAGTTGTTAATTGTTATGCAATGGGCCCCAGGACAGAGAAGCCATCATACAATTTTAACGCGCGAAGTTAGGAGAAAGAACCTCGGAAATAATATTAGCACCAAATCAAAAACAAAAAGAAACACATTTCAATTACAAGTTTGAGGCGTCAGCTGAAATTATGAGAAACACTGATAACTTGTGTAACTTGTGTCTTGAATAATTGTGATCTCCTCTACATCTGTGATATATATGATGGCGTCTGTAGTGTTTGTAAAATCTTTGTACATACTTCGATATTTAAATCGAAAGAAAAATAGAAAAAATTGACTCGGAGCGGGACTCGAACCCACAACCACTGGATCACTAGCCCAGTGCACTTCCAATTGTGCTATCCGAGTACCGCTTAGACTTGTCAAATTTTTCTATCTTATCCTTCGTGGTATACGTCATCATGGGTGAAATATCGAAGATATTCGCTAGCAGACGTTTCTGCATAATAAAAAATAATCTTTGTACATAATTTTTTTTTATGACATAGGCGGCAAACGAGCAGACGGATTGCCTGGTGGTAAGCAGTTTACCGTCGCCCATGGGAACCCGAAACACCACGGGAGTCACAAGCGCGTTGCCGGCCTTTAAGAGGGGTTGGAGCTCTGGGGCTTACTTACCATCAGGAACACAACACTACATACCTGAAAGGTAGCAGTGCTATTATGGCTGTGGTCTTCTGTAAGGAGGAGGTACTTCCCCAGTTGGGCTGCTCAAGATTCAAGCGTGATGGTTATCGCTGTGCCCTACCTCTCATTGTTGGACGTAGTTTAAGGACATACCCGTGTCCGAAAGTACAAAGTCATATAATTCTTGATGATGGTCATTGCAACTGCTGAAGTCTAGAATTCCAATGGTCATAGGAAAAACATCGTGATAACTGCTGCGAAAGATCTGTAAATGCAAGATATAAAAAAATAAAAAATGTTGCAAGTGAGAAACGAGCCGATGCGGGTGGCATAAAATGTCTTGTCCGATTCCGCATCGAATGATTCGGGGACAATCGGGACAAACGCGATACTCGTTATCGAAAACCTCAGTCACAACCAAGGTTCGGACAAACGCCCGTCATTTTGAAAACATAACCCTGTTCCGTACAACGGAGACTTCCTTGTGATGCTACTATATTATATTTTATATTCTTTATTCATTAACGCGTCTCTTTATTATCCGACCTGAAGTCAATTGCACCTTTCATTTATCGCGTAAGTGAAAAGATGGAAACAATTATTCGTTTTTTTTTTAACCACGACAGTGACTGTTCACATAACGCCACTTACCATTCCAGCTTCATTGATTAATTGTCGCTGAATGTATACAAATTATGAATTATGATATAAAAATGTTAAAAATTATAATATTTTACAACATAAGGAAGTCTCCATAGCACGGAACAGGGTTATGTTTTCAAAATGACGGGCGTTTGTTCGATCCTTGGTCACAACTCATGGTAAGGGTACTGGTGCGCCGGTTGCGCCGCAGTCCCAGTATTCTGCGTATGATAGCGGACAGGGTTGACTGTCCATACATATTTTTGACGACCGGTCTGGCCTAGTGGTTAATGACTCTGCCTATGAAGCGGATGGTCCTGCGTTGGAATCCCAGTCAGGGCATTTATTTGTGTGATGGGCACAGATATTTGTTCCTAAGTCATGGGTGTTTTCTATGTATTTAAGTATTTCTCCATATTAAGCATGATGGTACTTCGCTGTGCCCTACCTCTCATTGTTGGACGTAGTTTAAGGAATACCCGGGTCCAAATCATCCATAACTATGTCACAACTGAATTGACAGTGTAAAAGAACCACGATAACAAAGATTCATCATATCACGACCAATATTGTATGGAGTTCCTTAATAACCATCAAAGGACAAGCGGAACTAGGGTTACCACATAATTTCTCGACATCATTTCTGATGTCAATCTTTTCGACGACAACGCATACATATATCGGCACCCCAGGTACAACGCAATGACTGACATATAGCTCACAGAACACAGAGTAAAATAGACCTACATGAACACGCATAAAGTTCAACTTCAGTTTTGACGTTTCAGTGACGTTTGACATGACGTTGAAAAGGTTAACGAGTAATAGCCTTATGTCTACGGCGTATCAGTTACGACTTACGTTACATGATATCACGAATTGACTTAAGCTGCCCTCGTTGACCAGTTGCTCTATATCCTAATGCAAAGTCGTAATAAAGCTTATAGTTTTTGAAACTAACATCAAAACCGCATTTTTATTGAGATTTAATAATTAATTGTCGTCAAACAACAAAGAGCATTTCATCATTTCTTAACAACTCGTCCTGATTAGGTACTTTGTTTTCATAAAACGCCCTTATGACTCGTAATAATAACTATGATAAAGTAACCAATTTAATTTAAGTAATTTTTAGCCTAATCCGGCGCTGGATATATAGAAAGCCTTCGTACCAGAAACTTTTGCCTAAGTCGACGGCCTATCTCTTATAATAACCTTAGTATTTAATTAAAAGATTAACTCAAAACCAATTTAATATTCCGTAAATAATCACGTGTGGCAACCCTAAACAGGATCCACAAGTTAATAGATGTATTGTCTTCGACGGCTGAGCTCTCGGGGGATGATCTGTATTGATTACTCCTAAAACTACCGTAGACTTTACGTCTTTGGAATAGAGTTGATTATTGAACAGCGAAAGTTCTAATAATACAAACCGTCGTGGACACATTTTGCTGACCGTTTGAAAACCTTATGACAACGTAATAAGGTCTATAAAAAGCTAAATTAAGTATATGAATTATAGGGGTGTGCGACAAATAACTTTATATATATATATATATTTCGATGATTACGTATCCGTAAGGTTGTTTATTAGTGTTATACCACTTGGTTTAACGCACTTGTAGGCAATCAATTTAAAGTTCTGTAGAGGAAACAAACGAACAGAAATCGTCTAGCGGGCTTCTGGCACTCAATGTGTCTACGCTCAGTACCCTTACCATGAGTTGTGACATTGACGTTTTCGATAACGAGTATCGAGTTTACTATCTGTGCATCTCGTTCGCACTAAAATAGTACAAGCGAGATGCACAGATAGTAAACTCGATACTCGTTATCGAAAACCGCAATGTTAACGCAACTCATGGTACGGGCACAGTAAGCGCAAATAGAGTCGTAAATAACGCACTAAGAGTATGTACTTCCCTGTCGCCTGTACCACTCAGATTCGGTTGAGACCGTCTCAACCAATCTCGTTGGAAGCGAACACTCAGTAGGAGTGTTCCAGTAGTACAAGTCAAGTCTGGCGCGGAAGGGTCCTGGATTTTCCCCAGGCTACCTTCCCCCACACAGTCCGTTTGCTCTATCGCACCACACATGTGCATAAAGCCCAAATCAGGTTTAAAAAAAACCTGTCGCCTGTCACTTCGTGTATTTTGAGATACGGGTACATCTGTTAAATTCTCGTTTTTCTCGCATTCTCATTTTTTCAACAATTTTTGATTTGTAGATATCGTTGATGCATTTTCACGTTAATATTAAGGCTGTTCCAACAAGCCTACATTGGAAAATTTTCAATTGCAATAGTGTAACAAGCATCTTAGGTACTGTCCTTTCATAAGTACCCATACAAGAATTTACTTTTATAGTCGTGGCTATGGTTTTTATGTCTTCAAACGTACCATTGGCAACTTTGTTAACCGACCATTTATAATCCTTATTGCAACGGCATAAAGTCTATAGATAGTATAGTTAATTAAGGGTGTTGCTGATTGAACAAAGGAATAGCGAAACTATCTTTGAGGGTGCAATTTTATTATATACTCGTAGGTATGATACTGAAAGGTCTGAAAGCTGAAACTGAACGATGTTTAAATCTGCAGGAAAGGTATACAATATAGAAGCTCGTTTGAAAGGTCAAATGTCATATCACCGCCATAAACATATAACCTTGTAAATTTCAATGGATTTTTATGTGAATAAAGTAATAACGTAGGCTGCTCATACTGTCAGAGTTCAAAGGAATGAGCTAGTATTACGGCTGTCTATACAGTACAGAATATGTTTTCGTCCATTAGCTGAGAAAACGACAGTTTAGTGACAAAGTCTTTATAATATAGCGAATTCCTCATACTTATATAATACTAGCTTATCATCGCGACTTCGTCGCCGGCCATGCCTTTTGCCTGCCTTTAACTTTAAAGGCATGCGAAAGGCATGGCTACGGGATAAAAATTATCCTATGTCCTTTCTCGTAGCCCAAACTCTCTCCATGCCAAGTTTCATCCCAATTGGTTCAGCGGTTTAAGCGTGATTAGGTAACAGCCGGACAGACAGAGCTACTTTCACATTTATAATATTAGTATGGAAGTATGGATATGGATGTGACATTTGCCTAACTTAATGTCAGCATCAATTTTCATTCTCAAAAGGAACTTGAGGCGAGATAAAATCTAGTCAGTTTTTAGGTCTTAAAAGATAAAACAAACTGTCAATAGCATGTCGGGCGACGCTAAATTGAGTTACGTAGTTGCTCGCTCAAAAAAATTTGCTATAAACGGGTCAAGAGGTTTCTTTTTTCGAATTTGTAGTGCTAAAAATTACTAAGTTAAACCGTGCACGCCTGGACGTACACACATGACAAAACTATAAGACTCCCTTGTTGTCTATGGAACCCTATAACACAAACCGTCAGTATTCCCCATTTCAAATCCGAAGGCCCGATGCACTTGAAATTTAACAAAAGGGCTCATAATGTTTGACTTTTGTTATTTAATTAGGAGCACTTCAAATTGGCACTCGCGTTGTTGCTATCTAACGTAATAATAGTTATTTGCGCTATTTAAAACCAATGGTATGATATCTCCATAATCTACACTAATATTATAAAGGCGTAAGTTTGTGAGTGTGTATGTTTGTTACTTCTTCACGTCTGAACGGCTGGAGCGATTTTAATAAAATTTGGTAGAGAGTTAGCTGAGACTCAGGATTAACACATAACCTCTGTTTTTTCCCTAATAAAACGCTGGTAACACCGCGGGGCACAGCTAGTAATTGAATAATAATAGCTAATACGTTAAAATAAAATTGTGTACAGTAAAATGAAAACACCTTTCTTTTCTTCTTTTCTTACGTTGCGGCGAACTTTACAACTAGACGGGTCACTTCGTATTTGAAATGGAGTATACAAACGTACGATTTCTACTTGTCCAGTCTTTAATACAGACAAGTCTTTAGCCCCGGCAACTTGACAGTGCCATTAACTGAGACTGGAGAGTCGGCGCCCGTGGTACTCGCTGTGAAGATAAAATCTAAAAAAACTCCATCGACTTAAGACTGAAATTTTAGTGACGTTAGAAAATGTCGTCTTTATACTTGTTACTATTAGCTTCTAAACGGTTTCATAGGTTAGCGTTTGCGATCGACGTTGTCTGCGTCTCTACGTAGACGTAAATTATCTCTATAGGTAAGAACGTACGCAAACTATATCTGTAGTGAAGGATGATTTCTGTTGTTTACTTAAGCTAACATATGTCCCCAAACTAGGTATACTAAATTGTAACTGGTTTATGCTAGCATTAATGTTCACACCCTCTCGTCGCAAATATATAGGAATTTCGACCTAATGTCTATCACTTGTCAGATTTTGAGAGGTGAGACGAATTGCTCCGAACTGGTGACGAGGGCATTTTCTATTTATGTTCCTGATAGTTACCTACCTACGGAGTCGTAACCATCGCCTCCTTGCTGAAGAGACGGCTCCAACAGTGGCACATCAAAACTCGCCGATCTTCCGCGCTCGCCTCCTTCTCAACAATCTCATAAATACTGCACCAGACTGTGACCTCTTCAGACAAACACGTAAACTACATATAGAACTTCTGTGATTTTGCGAAACCTACCACTTAAGTTAATTTAAATGTTCTTCTACGCTTATTGATTTTTTTACTTATCTTACAGGTACTTAATTCGAGTAAGTACAGTCAGTAGCAAGTGACTGAGCGGGTGAAGTGTTCTAACTGCCACCTTCGTCATAAAAAAATACCGATCGGAATTTCCGACTTAACGCAACCTGGACCGAAGTTCTGTAACATCCCATCCATCAACCGTTACAAACCGCCCGAACGAACTTAAAACATTAGGAACATGACTAGCATATTATTAAATGCACCGAAAGAATTCAAACATCAACGAATTATGGTAACAAGCCTCCAAAAGAAGGTATATTAATTAAGTCGTTGGGAAATCCCGAATTCTCGGCGGGGGTAATGTTGCATTACTGGCGCGAAATAAGTTCAGGACATGTATTATAATTGTATACGCGAGAGTGAGCGAATCATAATATCTTGACCTATCAATGAGTGCTACTACTTCAGCCACGGACGTCCACAGCTGGACATGGGCCTCCCCCATAGACTACGACAAGGGGACAGGAAGGGGGGGGGGGTGTAATGCTATGATCGGGCTAGCAGGCGGGTTGGCGATCGCAGTATGTTCCACCGCTCTAAGAACGCAGCTGTGAGTCCTCCGATTGTGTCTAGCAGTTTAGGGACAATACCCGGGTCCATCAAGTCCAGTTCCAATCCAGTAACTTAGTAGATAGGTATAGTTATTCTAATTATCAAGCGAGAATTGTTTTATTGTCGGGCTAGCATTTTTAAAGATTGTCTCCATTTAGCGACGACGCCCTGGCCTCCAACTGCGAGCCGATTATCATTACGGTAAGCGTAACCAGACGAATATCAAATCATCTAAGTTGGGATCTCGCTGTCGATTCTATAAAGCGTAGCGGGAGAAGTGGAATGAAGACGCAAGAGAACGTATTTTGTATGTCCCAGCCCAACTCTAATTCATGGTCACTCATTAACATTTCATTTCACCGAAAAGAATCGCATAATAATGCAAATGGCTCTATAAAAACGTGGTTCCTTGCCACAGCCCGAACCTACCGACTGCGCCAATTCCAACAATGATGTTACCTATGAGAATTCCATGGACTTCATTCTTGGGTATAAAACAGTGCACGAAACAGAAGAGAAATACACTGGTCGGATAACCTCAAATTCGCCGCGTCCAAGAGAATACTCCAGGAAGGGTTGAAAGGCCGCGTGCCTCAGAAAGAATGCGACCGTAGTCTGTCGAGGTCGTATTATTCCTGTTATTAGGGTATTGCTCCTTATTGGGAAGGGTTTATGTATAAACAATCCCTGTGACTTGATTCGGTATGAGATTCGAGTGTGGAATGCGGGAAGGTTGGAGATAGGCTGTTAAGTAAATAATGAAGTTAGCTTTAAAGACGAGACATTGACAAGGTACACCCGTCTTTTAAGTACTTTAGTAATTCCGTGAGGATCGCGGTTGAAACAGTGTCGAAATATCGGGAACTCATTTAAATTGACATACATGGTAACTATCCCGTTTTAAGTAGTTTTTTTTTATGACAAAGCTGGCAAACGATTGCCTGATGGTAAGCAAGATCACCTTATAGCCTGTTATCCCCATGGGGAGTAACAGGCGCGTTGCCGGCCTTTAAGGGAGGTTGGAGCTCTGGCTTGGCTACTCACCATCAGGAACACGACACTACATACCTGAAAGGTAGCAGTGCTATTATGGCTGTGGTCTTCTGTAATAGGTACTTCCCCAGTTGGACTTCTCCAGAGTCAAGCGTGATGGTACTTCGCTGTGCCCTACCTCTCATTGTTGGACGTAGTTAAAGGACATACCGGGGTCCAAAAAGTTGTAATGTAAACGACCACGTTCGTTAGCTTAAAATAGTGTAAAAGATCGGCTAGTACTAACAGCAACACTTTAAGCTGTACATTGGTGGACCTTGTTATATAAGGCATAAGGTCCAATGTACACCTAAGGGTGTTGCTGTGTGTACAGATAGGAAAAAGATAGTTTAGGTTACATTAATAGCAAAAGTTTTGGGCTCTGGTCGTTGCGTAATGGTAATTTTAAAGTTGTTAATGATCATTTTGATATAGATGTGATATCACTGATAATGATATTTAGTTTATATTTGTCTTAGTAGCTATCGAATAAAATAAAAATTACAGAAAATGACTGAACCCCATGATAAGTTCAAGAAGGCTTGTGTACCCACAACGAACGTAAAAGTATAGAACATTAAATGTATAGAACACACCTATGACTCCGGAACAAATACTTATGCTTATCACACAAATAAACGCGCTTACTGAGATTTGAACTCAAGACTGTTGGCTTCACAGGCTTCATAGAAAGGCACGGTGTTGTACTCGATCCTTATAATATTAAAACTTTCAACTACCTCAAACATTAAATAGCGGAAACATTCACAACATAACATGATCATTCATCATCACAGTCCCTATTCTCCTTCCAGCTACATAAGATATAATTCAGATACGATCGAAAGTAGTCCAATATCAGGTCAAGGCAATATGCTCCTTCTGCCAAGACGTTAGGGCGTGAAGCGGTAGTATTACCACGCCGGTCTGATTACCCCATCGACCTTGGGGCTTGCAACGAAGGAGCGATAATCGATATTTTTGTTACGGAATTCATAGGCATGTTCAAATTAACAACGATACCTAAATGGTCGATTAGAGAACGTATAGGTGAGAAAATATTTTTTATAAGCTTAATCCACTTTAGGTTTCATATCGTCTGAAAGTTTATTTCTAGTTTTTCTTCGTAGCCACTTCAATCCAACGGATGTAGGCGTCCTTCAATACATGCCACTCGACTCTGTTCGATGCGTTGCGAGGGATGTGTTTATTAACAACCAATAGAATTACTTCACTCCCCTATCCTCGATAAATAATGAGATTCTATTGGTTCTTAAAAAACACATTCCTCGCAACGCATCCTAGCTCATCTCTGGTGTAAACCCATTTTTTTCAGCTTTTTTTATATCATCACACCGTCGCATCTTTGGTTTACTGGAAACGTGAATTACCACAAGATCTCACTCTATCAACCTCTTGCACCATAAGCCAACTTTTCGAGCCATATGCCCATTCCATTCGTCGAAACTTACCATCAGGTGCGACTGAGGTCAAACGCTGGTCAGTCTTTAAAAAAAAAGTTAACCATCCCGAATTGCCAAGCCCGGGATCGAACTAAGGGAACGAAGCTGATAAAATCTGTCCGCTTCAGTTAAGAAAGTAGAATATAAATTAAATAATGTAATAGAAAAAGTACATTGATTCACGGTGCCTTCACTTATATATAACGCCGGGAGCATTCCAATCTGCGATTCTTTTCTAGAGCCAGGTTTTTCAAACTGCAATGCCAAGGCGAACATCCGCCTACAAGATACGGGAAGCATAATTAGTAGCAATCAAAGTGGCCAAATATATCTAAACATTAATAGATATTTGGTTACTTTGTTGCTGCTAACTATTTGACGCTTAATCTTTACGATAAATAACAAGTTAATTTTACTTCTCAAAACTTTCAACACCGTCTAAGAAAGTACCCCGTAATAGCCATGGTTCTCAGTCAACAGAGAGGGGCATAGTTGGTGTCGGTTATGTTAAAAGCCCGATATGTAAGAACAATAGTTTATGTGACTGTGTTATAATGAAGGGCATAAATACACGAGGGCGGGTTTATGTAACGAACGAAGTGAGTTGCATAATAGGATCACCCGAGTATTTTTATGCCTAATTATGTACTGTTACATACACTGTTTTATCCATACACCTATTATAAACGTTCTGTCATTTGTTAGTTAGACACTTTCGAAATTTGAAAGTCATATATACCTCGATTTTTTGCTTATTTGTAATGATTGACTTTGACATTATGCTAGTCGTAATATGCGGCTTTTAAACGCATAAAAGAGGGTTTTACGATATGTGCGTAGATAAAGAAGCTTAAAAAAACAGCAGTATTAAATTAACAACTTGTCGACAAACATGAGAAACTAGAGGCGCACAGGCGCACCAAACACACGACATACCTTACTTTATTCTTGTCGTTACCGCATAATAATTTGTCATCATAACGTCAGTAACTGTCATGCGTGTCATTTCAAAGTATCGATTTTCACAGAAAACAGAAATAGAAACCATCATTTATTTCTGATAGTATAGTTCTTTACTATTATAAAAAATGAACAGGCCCGGTACCGCAAACATCGAAGTTCGTATATTTCGAGCATCTTTCTTTTTTACTCCAATTAAGGCGTCATGAGAGTGACAGTGACAATTTAAAAACCCTGAATTAAACTCTCACGGTTTTTTCACATAATAAAAACTATATGGCACTTAAAATTACTAATAGTAGAACTTAATAATATGATTCATCATCATCATTCCAGCCGTAAGTCGCCCACTGCTGGACATAGGCCTCCCCCAAATATGACTTGTATCACTTTGTAGTTGCCATAGTCGACACGCTTGGCGTGCGGGTTGGTGAGACAGTAGCTGCAGATTTCGTTTTGACGGACGCTGCTACCCATCCGTAGGTTTTCCCTTTGTCGACCTATACCCGCGGGAGTAGATAAAATTCGAGTTAAATCCCTGATCTAAAGGGTGTCCATAAATAGATACTTGTAAAAGACTAACCATCGCGCCGATATATTTGTCGGTCAGAGTTAATTCATATTTAATGGTGAAAGGCAGCGGTACATTAACCCATTTTCCTGGACCATCGATTATTAACGACGACAGACCCTCTTAATTACGTGTTGTCGATGGTTACGTAGAGGCTTAAGGATAAACGGTTGATTTAAGGAAACACGATGACAACATTTAAAGTTATAAGTATCTGTTTACTTTTAATAACTTTTGCCTTCATCCGATTTTTATCCTTAAAGTGATGAGTTCGTTGTTGTACTTTTTTTTTTACCTTTACTGTACAGTATATTTTTATCTGCAAAAAAATAACAATAATCGGGATTAAATTTTCGAGTTTTATACCATTAGTAAAACCCACGAGTTTTACAGTTAAATGCTTGCCCAAGACGACCTAGGTTTAACAATAAAACCTTAAGTTTAATAGATATTAGTATACCGACATTAATATCACCAGTCACTTAGTAAGTTTTGGACCCGGGTATGTCCTTAAACTACGTCCAACAATGAGAGGTAGGGCACAGCGAAGTACCATCACGCTTGAATCCGGAGAAGCCCAACTGGGGAAGTACCTCCTCCTTAGAGAAGAACACAGCCATAATAGCACTGCTACCTTTCAGGTGTGTAGTGTTGTGTTCCTGATGGTGAGTAAGGTTCCCAGAGCTCCAACCCCCTTAATGATCGGCAACGCGCTTGTGACTCCCCTGGTGTTACGTGTGCTCATGGGCGACGCTAATTGCTTACCATCAGGCAATCCGTCTGCTCGTTTGCCACCTTTTACAATTAAAAAAAAAAAAAAAAGGAGACGTCCGAGAGAAGTTTACCGACTTACTATAAAGCTTACTGAAGTCCTAATAAATTGTGTCTCTTTCTAACAAACTGAAATGCGGAAACACAGAATGGAACAGACGCTTATTAACGGCATGTTAGACTAGAATAGCACCAACCCATCTCCTCCCGCGGGTGTCGTAAGAGGCGACAAAGGGAAAAATCCTACAGACGGGCAGCAGCGTCCGTCGAAACCCAATCTATAGCTACTGCGGTCGCCAACCCGCCTGCCAAGCGTGGCGACTATGGCAACTTTTTTTTTTTTTTTTTATGCATGACTGACCAACGTTTGACCTCAGACGCACCTGATGGTAAGTGACGACGAGGTCGAAGGTGTAGCACGCTGGTTCAGTAACAGCCTATTCACTCTTGACTTGAAGAGACCCAAATTATATCTTGCCGGGAATACAGACGAAGGGAGCGAATTCCATTCCTTAGCAGTCCGCATTAGGAAGGTAGAAGCGAATCGCTTCGTGCGAATGAATGGAATATTCACAACGTAAGGATGAAACTGCTCCCCTCGCCTGGACGTCCGGTGATGGAACGGAGATGGCGGAATTAAATCGTGCAATTCCTGAGCACACTCTCCAAAATGTATCCTGTAAAACACAGACAAACTAGCAACCTTGCGGCGATGCTCAAGGCTCTGCAACCTTACACTCACTAATTTAGGATCGCCAATGAGTCTGCGAGCTCGGCGTTCTATTGAATCCAAAGCGGCCAACTGATACTTGGCAGACCCGTCCCAAAGGTGGCAACAGTACTCCATACACGACCGAACCTGCGCTTGGTAAAGTGTTAGGAGCTGTTCCGGCATGAAGTACCGCTTCACCCTATGTAAGACTCCTAGTTTTTTAGCAGCGGATTTCGCTATGGCCTCAATAGTGGCGCCGAAGTTCAGCTTAGTGGTAAATTTAACCCCAAGCAGCTCGAGGTGGTCTGTAATTGTTAAGGACACATTCCGGAAAGCAGGAGTCAAGTTAAAAAGGCTCCTTTTGGCGGTGAATAAACACGCCTGTGTTTTGGAGGCGTTAAACCTAACCAAGTTAGCTTCGCCCCACTCATCAACGGCCTTCAAGGTCTGGTTCGTTCGCTCAACCAAAGCTTTCCTAAAGGACTCAGTCTCTCCACCGGTAAGTAGTCTCTGCTGTACGGAACAGGGTTATATTTTCAAAATGACGGGCTTTTGTCCTATCCTTGATCATGGGTGACGTGTAGACACATCTACCGTAAGCGAACACTTTTAACTGCATCGAAGTTTCAATTTTGGAAATTCAAGCGGTACTCGAATAGCACAATGAGTAGTGCAGCGGGCTAGTGATCAGTGGTTGTGGGTTCGAGTCCCGCTTCGAGGAAAATATATATCGAAAAAATGTCTTCAGTATTAAGCTCCTTGGATAATCAAAGTTCGATCATCAATCGCAAGATCACGTGTAGTAATTTGCTCAAACTACAATAAAACAATAGAATTAAGATGGAGCAGATCCAGTTCCAATTATTTCGGACAAGACGATCGATCCCCGGGGAACGTGCCGGGTATAAATCAGCAAATGAAGTGCAAGTGAGACTCCAGCCGTTTTTTATACTACAACAGTGGCAAACAAGCATACGACACGCCTGATGGTAAACAGTCACCGTGGCCAATGGACTGTAATTCCTGAGAATCCCACCTGCGTTGCCTCCCACGTTCTGAGCTCTCTGCCTCTGGCGACCTTACTCACCGGCAAGAACAGTGCAGGCCAAGGGCAGTTAGGGTCTAGTTATTTTAACTAACGACATCATACATATTTCAACTATTAATATTAATGGGGCATTTATTAGAATGTCAACTGAAAGACATCAACTGGTGTTAGGTCACCCCAAAGCGACCTACAATGATCGGTGTGGCTCAACCCGAATCCAGTGGATTCCAACGATATATTAATGCTGTATTATTATCATGTCTATGTATTATGAGATATGATTTGAGATATGTTTTATGAGAGGTAGGGCACAGCGATGACCATCACGCTTGAATCTGGGGCAGCCCAACTGGGGAAGTACCTCCTCCTTACAGAAGACCACAGCCATAATAGCACTGCTACCTTTCAGGTATGCAGTGTTGTGTTCCTGATGGTTAGTAAGGTTCCCAGAGCTCCAACCCCCCTTAAAGGCCGGCAACGCGCTTGTGACTCCTCTGGTGTTACGGGTGCCCATGGGCGACGGTAATTGCTTACCACCAGGCAATCCGTCTGCTCGTTTGCCGCCTATGTCATAAAAAAAAAAAAAAGTATATGTGAACATGCACCATCGTATGTTGGTGATGTCAACTGACGATGACGTGAACCGTCTTTGTCTTGTTCTCGTAATTTTGAACCATCTCGTCCGAGTTCTTGTCGATCACCGATGCTATTAATTTTGTCCTGTCAATGTCCGCCCTGGCAGTCTTTAAATTTAGTTTCGTTCATTCGAAAAACATGTCAGTCAGCACTGGTGTCTAGTCAGTACCGAGGTCGGAAACCCCGACATGAGGCGATTTACAGAAATGTGAAAAGCATGGTAAATACTCCGTTAATATTAGTAGTAGCCGTGTAGCGCCAGCCGACTAGAACAGCATCACCCCATCCTCCCGCGAGTGTCGTAAGAGGCAACAAAAGGGAAAATACCAATGGATGGGCAGCAGCTGCCGTCGTCGTCTACAGCTACTGCGCTCGGCAACCCGACTTCCAAGCGTGGCGACTATGGCAATAACCCCACAAGATGATACAAGTCATATTTGGGAGAAGCCTTTATCCAACATTGGTCGACTCACGGCTGAATTGAATGAATTAGTAGTTGTAAATATACACTTCCTCAGTGAGCTTTCCGCTGCAAGCGAATACCTACCAAGAGTCTTCAAATTTGTTGACAGTCGCACGTTAGACTCGAGTTTTAGCCACGCATTAGATTCTTGCTCGACACTAGAACTTAACTGCAGTCCCAGCTAAAAAGATACTATTTTTTAATGCAATCTAGTCAAGTTATCTATTTTCAATTTCCAATAGAAATGGCTCCAGATTTAGGCTGCATTCCCACCAAAGATGAGGGAGGATGCCTTGCGAGGGATGTGTTTATTAGCAACCAATAGAATTACGTCATTCCCCTATCCTCGATAAATTATGTGATTCTATTGGTCCTTAAAAAACACATTCCTCGCTCATCTCTGGTAGAAAATCCTTTTGTAAAATTGCAATCTGTCGTAAGCAATTTCTAATCTGAATATATAATACTTCTGATGTAAAATTGAAGTTACAGTAAAATGTTCTCCCGATTTGCCAGGGGCGATATTTTCCTAAAGTTATTGTAATTACAGTCAGGAACTAAAGAAGATTCAGCTTGGAGTGCAATGAACTCGTAAACATCAACTGATACCGGGTCGCTTGTGAGACTTGAAAGTTTTTATCGCAATGTGGCATTTTAATTTTCGCAAATTTAGATTTATAGCTATGGCAAAGTCGATCATGGCAAGTAATTTTTGAGTTTTGGTTAAATATCCAGTGGCAACCCTAGGAGGACCGACGACATGGTAAAGTCGCAGGAATCCACTATTTAGATTCAAGTGGCGGAAGTTGCTTTGGTACATACTACATATGGGTGCGTCGCATGTATGTTCAGTCCCCATGAGATATATCACAGCTGTGGAGGAAGACCACAAATATGTGAACAACGCCTCGAGGCGATAAACTTCATGTTCAGATATTTGTGACCACCTCCATAGCTCCGATATATCTGATGGCGACTGTACATCGTCACAAAGGTGTCCAAATGTTATGTCGGCAACAGTCGTAGAGTATATATTTATGAGTGGATTAAAACTATAGATACCTCTACTCAAACGTACACGGCTCCGCCTATTATGGTAAGTAAATTGTCGAATCTATTATCGCAGCGTGAGGTAAGTTGCCGAAGTTGGTATTAATTACCTAGTAGAGCCTTGTGGGACCCTCGGTAACGACTTCGGATAACAGGGGATCTGCCGACTTCAAATTGTGTTTCCAGATTTAATACTAGATTTACATAGATTATTAACGCTCAATATTAACGCCTATAACAAAAAGCATGATCATTTGAAAAGGCATGTTGTGTCACTAACTGATCAGGTCCGGTACCGCGAACATCGAAGTTAGTATATTTCGAGCATTTTTCTCTTTTAGGTAGTCCAATTAAGGCGTCATCAGAATGACAGAGACAATCGTCCGTAATTTTCCAATTATATTTTGGGCGGTAGCGCCGCAGTTTGCAAGCATTTTTAGATAGATCGATACATATAAAACTTTATTGTTATTGCACACTAATTGACAACATTTCATATTTTCAATAAGTCTCAATTCTAATGGTGTTTTATTAAACATGTGTTAACTATACAAAAAAAAAATTTTTTGGATTTTATTCGCTTGAACTTTTGTAAAACACCGTAATTTTGTGTAAACCGGAAGTATGACGTCACTTTACCAAAATAAGTTATCTGTACCAGTACTCATTTTCTTACGGTTGACGTTTGATAATTTGTTTGTCAACAACTGTCATAGCCATAACTATTTCTTGTTCAAGCTCACTTGCTTCATAAATGAAATACATACATTCATACGTTGTTTGAGATAATAAATCACAAACTACTTGGCATTCACTCACTGGACTTAGATACCTCTGTAAAAATTACAGACTTGGCATTCTTTAACCGAACACCAATATACCTATCTACCTTTGAAACAATAAAATAAAGTTCTACAGAGGACACAGCGGCAAGTGATATGGATAACTTAGCACAGATAAGAGGGCTAGACGACATGTCTTCGTCGGACGTTGTCGTTTATGTCGAAGTGAAAAGAGATTCAGGAAAATGTATAGTGCAATGCAGAGTCAGTCCAGAGCAGAAGATCCGCTCGAAGCTAAACAAAGTGACTGCATAGATAGGTGAAACCAGTGAGACTGTCTGGATGTTTCCTGTCATTACTGCAAGGCTTCTGAAGGGGGTTGCAAACACCAATTATGATTTTTGATGTGGCTAGTAAAGAAGACAGAGGAGCCTTCGACAACTTCTATGTAGGAAATATGAGCAATGTTAATTTAAATAAAGCTGTTTTTTCGTAATATCTTTATTATTTACATTTAACTTTATGACTACGTTGTATTTCAATGAGCTATGGATGCCTGTTGTAAAAGTAAAGTATTTTTGCATTCGGCAATAAAACAATATTTACTAAATGCATACGCATATTGCTTGTAGTTTTTGCCTTGTTACATGACTTATTGGAGCATAATATACATTCAATTAATACAATTTGGTAAGGAAACTGAATTAAGAAAATTTGATTGACCGTATGACTGACTGTCAAGCCGTCAGTGTCAAGTCAAGTCTGCAAACTTTTTTTTCAGTTACCCTGGAATCTTGGTGACGTCACTTTCCCAACCTTGTGACATACGCTCTTTTAGAATGAACTGTTTTTCAAATGGATTTTTTGCATTATAAAATCACTTTTTCAGAAAAAAAAAAAATACGGGTACATTAAAATTTCATCTTCTTTCCAATAAACTCATTAAAATTAGGAGTTAAAATATGAAATGTTGTCAATTGTGAAGTGTACAGCAAAAATTAAAAACAAAGGGTACCAATGTACTTTTCATTTAATAATTCATCTACTTAATACAGATTTATACTTAAAACATGGATTGGCTGAAGTGGAATTGGGCCGGTCACGTCTGTCGCATGCATCCGGATAAGCTGGGCGTGGGTAGCCACCAAGTGGATGCCACAAGAGAGGCGTGGACGTAGGCCTAAATAGAGATGGCGGAACGATCTAGAAGATTTCCTCACCACTTGGCCGGAGACTGAACAAGGAATGGTGGGGCTCTACGGGAGATGCCTTAGCTCAACAGTAGGACACATTCTTAAGCTAAAAAATTAAAAAGAAATGGGCTATTTATATCTGCCGATTTAACCACAGCTGCCTTAATGACGGAACGAAATAACGTTGTAATCCCCAATTTTGACAAGTTTGGATCTACCCAAAAGAAGTGATAATTTAAAAAAACCCTGTCAAACTGTCATTTTCTGGTAAACAGTTACCTTAAAACCCTTTATTATTTTCTCTAGTATATTTCGAGACGTTTTAAAAAATGCAAAGGAACCAGGCTGTTTATTAGCTAAGTGGTTTGAGAGTTTACAACAATCTCTAATGGATGTTGACCGAGCCGTCAACTTAGGTTTCAGCTTCGACCCGCCTGCTGCTCGTCGCGTTTATGATAAACTCTACTTTACAGAGAGTGGAGAATTACTATAACATTTTTGCAACACTCTTATGTAGAGACGCGATGGATATCCGGCTAATATTCTGTATCCGACCTATACGGCTACAACTTTAGTATTTGGCCGAATACCGGATAATCGGCAAGTATTCGGCCGTACACCGGAAAGTACGTTAACGCATACATAAATAAAAAATAAAAAATTTCGGGACAATCTCACACAAATCGACCTAGTCCTACGGTAAGCTCAGTAAGGCTTGTGTTGTAGGTACTAGGCGACGATATATATATTAGATAGATACATATAAATACTTCAATACATAGAAAACACCCATGACCCGGGAACATGACGGTCAACGGAGTGTAAAAAGTTAACAAGCTTAGTACTTAATCAATTATTATTAATTAAAATCAGTTTACTTTGTCAGACTACCTAAAACCAAAATAAATAATTTAATCTTATCCTGAATATGCCTGTAGATTTAGCGCGATGTCTATTAACGACTGCCTACAGAGAGAAACAAGCATGCAGAGCACAAGGCTCGCCCGCGTTCGAATGTACTACCTACTTCATTTTAGGTTTAACTTCTGGCCGGATATTCGGCGGCCGGATATCCCGTAATCCGGCCGATTTCTCCATCGGATATTCGCTAGCTTCTTCCTAAAAACGTTTAGTACGTAATGTAACAAAAAGCAATTATCTATTGTGGCTGCACGTAACATTGCGTAGGCGGTGGCCTAAATTTTAGATCACAATTTGATCTTGTTTCCATTTTATCCTATTTGCTGATAAAAATAGCATCGCTAAATACATTCTAAGAAAAGCTCTCCAGAAATAAAGCAGACAATATTAGTAAAATCCATGAATAAATTATAATACGTTTTCCATTCACATAGAGTTAACAATGGCGGTCTAACAGCGAGACGTATGAATGACCACACAATAACTGTCTGCATGGTACGGTCGGCTCTAAAAATATGTCAACGATTTTGATCTTTATGCCTCAGAAATACCTTCTCAAATGTATACATATTATTAGACGTGACTGTACAATGTCTAACAAAATAAAACATATTTTGGAATAATTTGCGTTTGGGATAATAATTAAACATTAGTCAGAACTAACAGTTTTTTCTATACTACATACTTATCATATTTTTCTTGCTGTTATGTTTCTTGCTGTGTTACATATGTAGCAGTGGCGGCCTAGCCAGTATGGCATTGCTTTTTCTTAATGAGTCAAGGGACTGTTGAACTGAGAGAAAATTAGTTTAAGCCAACGGGAATCAGATATATCGGAGCTGTGTGGTCACAAATATATGATGCACTTTATCGCCTTGACAATAGAGGCGTTGTTCAGATTTTTGTGACCACCTCCACTGCTCAGATATATCTGATGAAGACTGTACGCCGCCGCTGATAAGTAATAAATATTACAGGATATTCTTACATAAATTGACCAACCCCCACGGTAAACCTTAGAATACTTCTAATATGAAAGTACTTAAATAGATAAATGAAACACCCATTTTAGGAATCTTTCTCTGGGAGTTAAATGAGAAAGCGAAGACTTGATTAAATGTGGATTACTGTGTATACGTCCGAGAGGACGCATTCATGCCCGCTCCCGTCAGTAGTAATGGGAGCGGGCATGCCTCGCGTCCAAGGCGCCGCAGGTCGCAGTCCCTACACCCATGACTCAGGAACAAATATCTGTACTTATCACACAAATAAATGCCCGCTGGGATTTGAATCCAGGACCATCAGCTTAATAGGCGAAACCGGTGGACTAGTCTATACATCTCCAGATTCACGTGACATTATGTCGTGTTGCCTCATCGCCAGTTCTTCATACTTCGGCCCTGTGAGAATCAGCGCGCGACGGGCCCTTCCTTATCCGACGTTCACTCGGATAACGTTACACTCGTCGACATACACAGCTGACCTTCAACTTGCAACCTTAATGCAGCGACATAGAGTCTATCGATTCCACCATGAATCTGTTACGCATGGTATTCATCGGTATCGGCGTTGTTGTTGTGTTAGGTAATGGTTTCAGATGAATGGTTAAAGTAGGATGTAGGATGGCTACAGAGATTTTTGTAGTGTCTCTGGAAACTCCTCTCTTTTTAAGCTAACATGGTAGTTCAAATTACAACTATTACTTAAACCGGGATAGTTACCATGTGAAAGGTTCACGGAAAGAACATATCTAGTCACTTTTCTTTCCAAAAATGAGATTTTAATCTCAAAATGTAGAGCTTTAACCTACACCTTCTGATATAATTGTAAACATGATTCTAGTTTTTTGCACTTGAAAATCATCTATTTCCGATGATGGTTAATTGAATCATTCCAAACTACAAAACCGCAATATCTCGAAATGTTGTCAAAGTGACTAGACATGTTCTTTCCGTAGACCTTTCATGTTGTTCCGTGAGGATGGCGCTTGCAACTGTACCGAAATATCGGAAACTATGCCGTTTTAGTTAATAGTTGGTATCCTTGACGGTTGTGTCTGTGAAGAATAAAGTTCATGTACGCAACTGCTAAGGAATGGAATCGCTCCTTTCGTGTGTGTTCCCGGAATGATATAATTTGGGTTTTTTCAAGGCAAGAGTGAATCGGATGTTACTGAACCAGCGTGCTATACCCTCGACCTCATCGATACTTACCATCAGATGTGACTGAGGTCAAACGCTGATCAGTCTTGTATAATAAAGAAACAATTGACAATTGTGAGAGTATCTATTTAAACAGACCTTACTGACGATGGCACTAATGATGTCGCCAAAGATGAAATACAAATGTAAGTAAGCGCCATCGAGAGTTATGGTTTTTTCATAGATAACGTCATGATTGACTAGTTAACTTGGTGTTGACAATACTAATGGTCAGGTGGGGTTAGGGAATGCAATCTCGTCTCGCCGAGATCCCGATCTCGCGAGATCCCAGCCATATTTTACGAGATTGTATCTCGTCAAATTTCATACGAGATCTCGCGAGATAACGAGATAAGTAATGTTCCTATTACTCTCAATTATTGAAACTAAAGTAATAATTTACAATCACTAAATATAGATAAATTATTGTTTTGTTACCAATATTGTAAGAATTTGAACTGATTAACTACAGTAGGTATAATAATAATAGACATAAACAAATGTTATTAGAGTTAGAGACAAAATAATAAGTACTCTGTTGATTTTCAAAATAATACTTACATTATTTTTATAACTAAGCGACGCAGTTTCTATTTAATTACATGTCAATTGCTAGTTCTTAAAACAAGCATTTGCATATGTTTTAATTGCGATTCTCCCAATCTCGCGAGATTTCATAATTTACAAGATCTCGCGAGGCGGAAATCTCGTACGAGATTGCATTCCCTAGGTGGGTATTATAAAATTGTACAGGATAAGAACTCTCTTTCAATCGTTAGTCATCTCATCTAATCTCTTTATTTCACGCTCGGGGATTGTTTTACATTATTATGTTTGTGCGTTTTGTTGTACAAGAATAAAAACGTTTGAAGAAGCTCCAGAAATCCCAGTAAGAGCATTTGTGTGATGAGCACAGATATTAGTTCCCGGGTATTGAAGTGTTTGTATAGCATCCCGTTAGCGTAGGGCATAATCCAAGCAGAATTGTACAGCTTAAAAGCAAATTATGGACCAGCTGGCGCATTGGAAATGATAGCAAAATCCACCAAGCCAAACGCACCTGTTGGTTAATCCGCTAGAGATACGATGCCGCAGTTTGGTAAACGTGCGGCTTACTTGTTGAATTCTACGCAATTAGATTGTGATTCTACCCAGGGGTATTTAGCAGTGGAACATACGACGATCCCCAACCCGCATGTCAAGCGTGGCGATTATGGCAGTGCAACTAAGTAACTACTTTTAACCTCTAGCCGCCCAGGCGCCCACGGATGATATGCTATCAAGTCAAATACAATTCTTATTTGATATAATTAAAGTTCCAAATTACATGGAATAACCTTTTCCTAACTACTGCGTAAAAGTGCACTTTGCCCACGCTTCGCGTACGTAATTTCACTTTTTAAGGCACTTGTTATGAAAAATTGGGTTCGATACACGATACAACTTATTTAATTTTTTCACTAGTATCGAAATGTACTATTTTAGAGGTCTCTGAGCGGCTTAGAAATTTAAAGATCGAGCTACAATGTAGCTAATCTACTTGTTTATTATAATACACTAGCTTTTCCTCGCGACTTCATCGGCCAGCCATGCCCGTCTTTAAAGTATGGTTGCGGGATAAAAATGATCCTATGTCCTTCCTCGTAGCTTAAACTCTCTCCGTACCAGAGATTTCATCCAAATTGGTTCAGCTGTTTAAACGCGAAGAGGTAACAGCCAGGCAGAGATTTACTTTCGCATCTATAATATGACGACCGGTCTGGCCTAGTGGGTAGTGACCCTGCCTATGAAGCCGATAGTCTTGGGTTCGATTCCCAGTCGGAGCATTTATTTGTGTGATGAGCACAGATATTTGTTCCTGAGTCATGGGTGTTTTCTATGTATTTATGTATTTATACATCTATCTATTATATACATCGTCGTCTAGTACCTACAACACACAAGCCTTACTGAGCTTACCGTAGGACTAGGTCGATTTGTGTAAGATTGTCCCGAAATATTTATTTATTTATATTAAAATAGTATCCAAGTATGGATCTTCACTGTCAAGAGAATTACTAAATGTCCCTTTTTATTGTTAACAATGTCAAGGAACGGATAGAATGAATCCGTCTTAATTATTATCTACTTTAACGCGTCTACTACTAAACCTTGCATCTTTTTCTTTCTTGGTCGATGAAAACAATTTAGGTCCTTTAGTGTTCTTATTACTGTCAGCCACACATCGAGGTTTGCGTGTATAAACCTTTATGCCTCAGTAATTTTTTATACTTCAATGTTTAGGCAGATTGGAAGCAGAGGCCGGGGGCGTGACGGGATCAATTGGGAGATTAACGATCGATTAACAACTAGCTGACAGTTTCAGAGGGAATAGTAGGCGTATTATGCTCTTATTGTGATCTTGACTAAGTTCTGAAGGGATTTTTCGTTACGTGAACTAAAACACGAAGAGACAGTGCCGTTAACTCATGTAAGGACATCATACAAACCAACCGAATCAAAGTTCTCATAGGATCTAAACATTTTCACCACTACGCCTAAACGGAGATAGCTTTTACCTACTTATAATGAATTACTATAATTGGGTCATACGGACCAATTCGGTTCGCGTTTTTCTTGTGGACATTATGAAAATTTAGGGTTCTAAAGACTATTTGATATTATGAAATATCAACATAATCCGCTCCCACTCTTATGTACTTCAAAATCATAATTTGTGATCACAGAAGCAGTTATTGACCGCAGAAAAGACGATTCTTGTTTAAATCAATCTGACCCAATTAGAGAATACATAAAAGGTCCTCAATTAAATAGTCCATAACATCACTATCAATTAAAAAGTTTTGTGTAACAGTGCCTTGAGTTTTAACATTGTATAGCAACTGATTCTGAATTTGATGGAAGTTGGCATATAGTAGGGTAGGTAAGCCTTGTAAATCCACTAGAGATACGAGATTTCCCAAAATAGGAAGGGTAATGTCACGTCGTAGATTCAATTCCACGTTGATGAAGTCGAAACCACATTAATATCATGTTGTATTACTAATTGTAATACTATTAAGTTAAAACGGATAAATGGATATCTCGCCCTGGGCGATATAATAATGAGGTTTAAGTGAAGCATTCTCACAGGGTACCAGAGATTGTACGAGAAACGCCTAATTGTAGTTAGTTTCTAGCACTTGCTAGGTAAGCATGCTCCATCATCGTCGCTTACCATCAGGTGAGATTTCTAATCTAAAAACGATAAAAATTTGATACATATTTTTTTCAGAAAATTGTATGCTATTATTACAGACAGCATCATATAGTTGCAGTCAGTATGGTCAAATATAACGGTACCACATCCTTACTGCTATATAAATATATTTGACCACTTTGGTTACCACTAACTATATGATGCTGACTGTACTTAGGAATAAATGGGAAATAAGTGGCCATAAATTCTATAAGTTATTGAAATTTTCCTTTGTGCTACCGCAATATAAATTATTTGAGAAATAGTAACAAATTAGGGAATAAACAAATAAGGTACATATTTGGGACATTTTTTATCTCCATTTTAACGAAAGAACACGAGATTCTAAGTAGAAAAAACATACATTTTCTAAGAAATTTTAGTTGCTTTTAATGCACTCGTCTTACAGACATAAAATAAGTTAATCCCTTTTGAAGTTTGACTTTAAGTAAAGAAAAAAAGAATACCTAAAATCTAACTATAAATAGTATAGGTACATTAACACTAGAAAAAGGTGAAATAAGTAGAAAAATAGGGCGCTTACTGACAATATAGTAACACCATAATCTGTTCAATAAACGTTATCTTGTAACAACTAGGGCGCAGCTGCCCACATCAATGAAAGAACCAGATTAATAGGTCGTAAGTGACACATTATGGACTCTTGTCTAAGTGACATTGTCCAGGTCCAGTGATCCTTATCTAAATATATGACGACCGGTCTAGCCTAGTGGGTAGTGACTCTGCCTATGAAGCCGATGGTCCTAGGTTCAAATCCCAGTCAGGGCATTTATTTCTGTGATGAGCATAGATATTTATTCCTGAGTCATTGGTGTTTTCTATGTACTTAAGTATTTATATGTATCTATCTTATATATATATATCGTCGTCTAGCGTACCTACAACACAAGCCTTACTGAGTTTACCGTAGGACTAGGTCGATTTGTGTAAGATTGTCCCGAAATATTTATTATTTAATATTATTTATTAATATATCAAGTTATTAATCCATAAAAGGTTTATTAATCGGTCAAAAACATTTTATTCTTATGTTTTTATCCAGCCACTATTCGCTATCAGGGCCATCCGTCAACAATTTTGATATTCGGATGAATACCGGATTTTGGTATAGTATACGGCCGGATACCGGACAGTACGTTAACACAAGTTAGAGTCCATTAAAAAACTAAGAGAGAAGAGTCCTGGATTTTCCCCAGGCTACCCTCCCCCACACAGATCGCTCCCTTTATTTATTTATTTATTTATTTATTTATTACATGGAAAACCAACAGCTATAACTATTATGCTAATAGTAACAAAAATAGAGGTAAAGAGCCAATTATAGGATCTCACATTTAGCAACATATTAGCATTAAGTTCTATGACACGCATTGCACAATTATACATATAGGCACATGCAATTTTATTTTAATAACATTATAATGTCTAGATGCAAAAATGAATTACATAATTTAAACCAAAGTAATTCACTCAGAAATAGTAACTTAATATTAACGATCTTTTATACATATGGGTTGCAAACAAAAACACCAGATTGTGTGACTAAATACACAGGTCTCTTAAAACAAATATTGTAGGCTAATATTTTAATATTCCGAACAGTTTATAGAGGTATATCAAGTCCAAAAAAATAACCTTCACGCAAAGGTTTTCTAAATTAACACTTCGCAGAAAGAACTTTAGTTCCATATTTACACATTATTAATGTTTCAAGAATGAGAAAGCGATTTAGTGAAGTTTGATAATTGAGCTTACACTTTCTACTTTGGTATAACGAGTAGGTATGTTTTGAAAGCAACTAACCCGCGTCCTTCGAGTGGAAAGTCGCATATTAATTTGGTGAAGTTTAAATCGATTTTAAAATGACACTCCTCTCGTGCCATTCGTTAAAAACATTGATGACACGCCTGTCGTGTCATCCGCACTGAAACGGTTAAGACATATATTAAGCCTAAGTACCAATGCTTTCATCATTTATTACATGGCATCGCATCTTTTATACTTATGTACGAAATATCATTTGATATTTAGCCGCTTTTCGGTGAAGGAAAACATCGTCTGGAAACTGGACTAATCCCAATAAGGCCTGGTTTACACTCTGAATTAGAAGGTCAGATGGCTGTCGCTTTCGTAAAATTTGTGCCTACGCCAAATCCTGCGATAAGTGGACCCCAGGCTCCTATGAGCCGTGGCAAAATGCCGGGACAATGCGAGGATGATGATGATCGCACCATGTATACATAAGCGACTTTATGGGTACATGTCCCTTATTTATTCTAGCAAATCGGCACAGGTACTGTAATAAAACAAGCCTAATCCCTTTAGAAAATTAAGTGCTATTTTTTTACTACGACCGATGCAAACAAACTGATGGTAAGCAGTCACTGTAGTCTATTGTTGCCGTTGCCTATTTACATATTATAGACCATGCCCTAGGTAATGTTGCTGTGCCAACTTGATTTTAAAGCGCATCATTTTATTTTAATTCTGACTAGTCTTTAGTCCCTTCAATTTAAGTTACCTTTAGTAGATTTGGATTAACGGAATCCACCAGTCTGATTACAAGCCTCCTTGACACTGCACACAAACTTTCATGTAAAACAATTATATCACATCTTTGTTTTATTTGCATTAGTTGACGTGACTGTATTTCTTCATTTATCTAACCGCATCAGAACAATTGTAAAAGGATTATATGCCCTAAAGTATAATTACAGCGAGTCATATAGAATAAGTAATCTCTTTAGAATTAGCACATTAAATTTTTGGGCAATAAAAATGAAAGGAATATTAACGCTCTGATCTCTCAGGCCAACTAACTCACGGGGAGTAACACAACACTATTAATACTGCAACAGAAACAAGTAGGATTATCAATGTAAAATGCTTACCGCAATAACGCTTTTCGCCGAGCAAAGCACATATGCTACTTAACTCCAGCGATATAAGGGCCGCGGAAATCAGTTCCACCGAATGTCAAGGTTCTTGGCGTTAGGGCCGGCGCTAAACTTGACCCAGTTTCTCTGATTATTCGTCATGTATCTCTCTCCTTCACATGGTAATAAATGGGACGCAATAGCAATTTCGTTGAAAATTTGTATGCGGCATTATTCATAATCGATGATCAGGAGGACGTATGTTTTGTCATAGAATATAATCTAACCAAGACTTTTCTTATCTAGGGAGCGAAGTTAGCGAGACACGGTTTTCCCGAGGGATTACAGGTTCTTCAAAAAAGAAGTGTACAGATTTATACAGGGTCGGTAACGCGCATGTAAGACCTCTGGTGTTGGTAGTAGGCTGCCGTAACTGCTTACCATCAGGCGGTCCGTAAGCTTGATTGCCACCGACGTAAGTATTAGAAAAAAGACAGCAATTTTAATTGACATGACAAAGGCAAAAACCTGTAGCAACCAATTTTGCAATCTTTGGAGTGAAGATTAGTTCTCTGTGTGGAATCCATTTACACTAAAAATATTTCAATTTGGGATACCGGGTCTTCAGAGCCCTGAGTGTAAGTTCTTAACGTAACAAAACGTCACTATAGCGTTAGAGTTACCCATATAAATAACAATATATCTTACGCGTTCGAGACGTTTTTTTAAGTCAAAAGAAACTTACACTAGAGACAAACACGTTTCAAACGTCGCACAAACATAACATTTAATATCTAGGATTATGTAACAGTTTATAAAATATAAACTAAGTGCAAGAGATGCTCATTCCGGATAGCTCCAAGTCGCAAGAATATCCGGGTCAGCACCCGGTGGAAAAATGGCTGGTATTTAACACGTGACATAACGGTACTCTTATAATGAAAATTAAATGTTTTATACACTTAAAATAGTGTAAAGGTACTGTGGCACCTTTGGTCTTTGGTCTGACACTTCACTGCGATCGTACCGTGAGCGTCTTATGAGAGGTTGGGGATATCTGATAAAAACGGTACGCATACGACGAGCCACTGCGATTCTGCAGCGTCAGCGTATTTTAAGCAGCGTTGTGGTTGAACCTGGATAGGGTCTTGTGTTGTGCCTTTAACAACTTTTAACTTAGGGTAGGCAACGCGCATGTGTATCCTCTGGAGTTGCAGGCGTCCATAGGCTACGACCACTTATCATAAGGCGGGCTGTATGTTTGGTTGCCGCCGTCGCTGTATAAAAAAAAACTTTATTGTGACCACCGGCAGACGGGCTGCGTCCTTTTTAGAGCGGTGAAGCATAAAGCGCCAACCCGCCTGCACCAACAGCATGCAACCAGCCGTTTGGGTGAGTCCTATGACCAGCAATGGACCTCCCTGACTGATAGTTAATTATTCAGAATCCGATTTTACACTACAAGAGTTCTAGAAAAAGTAAACGCACGTTGAATGTCACTCACCAGCAAAACATCAAACGAGCGTGCATCGCATTAAGCACAAGCTCTATTTATAAGTTGCATTGTGCAATTTGTGCACTGACACCGAGTGGACCACCCACGACGGTACTAACAATTTCTGTACTACTTGCATGTTTTGAAAACCAACTCTATTGCTTATGAAATAAGGGTGCACACTGGTTGCTACAGTTACCAAAAGCATTCGAGTGGTTAAATTATAATAATATATAGGTTTTGTTCTGTGGTTCTGGCAGTACGTATAAGTAATATGACAGTTAATAAATATGTTTACAAAATTCACTCATACGAAAAATCATTCTTTAGATAACCCACACACTTTACACTTTTTTATACAAGACTGACCAGCGTTTTACCTCAGTCACACCTGATAATGGTAAGTATCGACGAAGTCGAGGGTCGATATCACGCTGGTTCAGTAACAGCCTATTCACTCTTGCATTGAAAAGACCGACGCAGGGAGCGAATCTCTTAATGGACGAGGGTTTCTGGACTGTGCATTCTAGGGGCATACAAAAATTTATTGGAATGTCAGATCGAACGACGAATCACATGGTCTTTTTTTTGTCATACATAATTAATTGTTCAATGAAATACCGCTAAGGATCCCTATCCGGTCTTGGAGACGGTCCCTGCCCAAGTTGCTTCGCGCGGCAAAGTCCTCGCTGCTCAGCCCGTGTGCAGCCTTACACCATTGGGAATAATTCGAAGTATTCAAACAAGTTATAATTCTTGAACCCATTCAGCTGAAACTTCGCAGACAGTTTGCTTGGTTTCTTCTCAACGTTTACGGCACATTATAACTTTGCTGTAGATTTCGCAAGGAATGGCTGTCTGCGCTTAGTTAAGCTTAAACACAAACCCCTTTTAAGGTCGTTACACATTGGAACATAGGTACATGGAGATGTTTTATAATGAAATTCCAGATTTATCGATTAATATTCAAAATGTACCTTTGTGAACTTGGCACCCAACTTAACCGTTATTTTCTGATAGGGTTTCGATCGTAGTATTTGTAGTAACACGAATTAGTTCACAAAACCTGGAATGTTAGCATCAATAGTAACGTATGAAAAAAGGGCACCAAATTTTGGACCCGGGTATGTCCTTAAACTACGTCCAACAATGAGAGGTAGGGCACAGCGATGACCATCACGCTTGAATCTGGGGCAGCCCAACTGGGGAAGTACCTCCTCCTTAGAGAAGACCACAGCCATAATAGCACTGCTACCTTTCAGGTATGTAGTGCTGTGTTCCTGATGGCGAGTAAGGTTCCCAGAGCTCCAACCCCCCTTAAAGGCCGGCAACGCGCTTGTGACTCATCTGGTGTTGCGGGTGCCCATGGGCGACGGTAATAATTACCACCAAGCAATCCGTCTGCTCGTTTGCCGCTTATATCACAAAAAAAAAAACTTGCCGTTATCCCATTCTTTTTTTACAAATGGGGATATTCAATGGATATAGACACTGAGGCTCAGACTCAGAAATGAACTATTTATTTATTTATACCTTGTACACTCGAGCCCTTTTACATCCCATCCAATCCATACTAATCCATACTAATATTTTAACTCTGTAAAGGCAGGCATGATAAAGTCGAGAGGAAAAACTAGTAATAGATAAATAGACATTTTGAGACAGTCTTACACAAATCGAACCACTCGTACAGGAAACTCAATATGATTAGTGTTGTATTAAATAAATAAATCAATATTTCGGGACAATCTTACACAAATCGGTCTAGTCCTACGGTAAGCTCAGTAAGGTTTGTGTTGTAGGTACTAGACGACGTTATATACATATAGATAGAAAAATATAACTACTTAAATACATAGAAAACACCTATGAGTCATAAACCAAATATCTGTGCTCATCACACAAATAAATGCCCTGACTGGGATTCGAACCCAGGACCATAGGCTTCATAGGCAGGGTCAATAGTCAATACCCCTAGGCCAGACCGGTCGTCAAATATATCAATTTGTTAAATCTTTACAATTGTTTCATATAAATAATAAATAAATAAATAAATAAATATTTCGGGATAATCTTACACAAATCGACCTAGTCCTACGGTAAGCTCAGTAAGGCTTGTGTTGTAGGTACTAGACGACGATATACATATATAATAGATAGATACATATAAATACTTAAATACATAGAAAACACCCATGACTCAGGAACAAATAATAAATATTTTACGCAGAGGCAGCACGTTTTTACAAACGCGTTTTAGAGGTACTTCATCTTAATTTGTATTATACTAAATTAGCGAGAGCGTGGAATTGCATATATACGGGACAAAGGAAATTTCAAATATAGAATGCCTATAAACACACAATACCACTACAGATGCAATTCCACGCTCTAGCTAATTTATCTATACTTAAAATGCTATTATTTACCGCCGAGTGTATGGTAATAATAATAATTCACGTAAGCCAAAGACAATATTTACTCGGAGAAACTCTGCTGGTAACGATTGCACTACCACGATTGTGTAAACAGGTGCTCCAAGACACCCGTTATTTAAGGTCTTGTTCCAAACGCCCTTACCAGACCAGAGTAACACAAGGATCCGAAACTTAATAAAAGAGAAACCATCTTTTAAACAACCTTTTAAAGGCTTGGGCAGATAGGCGCGTTTTGAGAGCGTGGCGCAGCGGGGCGTGACAGCGGTGTGGCTAATGTAACGAAATAAGGCACACATTCGGACGGCAGCGTCGCGCCCCGCTGCGCCACGCCACAAAACGCGCCCTATGTGACCAAGCCTTAAGTGGTAACTCTAATTTTTTCAAATTTTATGGCACTACCTCTGTGTCATCATCATCATCATCTCAGCCATAAGACGTCCACTGCTGAACATAGGCCTCCCCCTTGGATCTCCACAAGTACCGGTTGGAAGCAACCTGCATCCAGCGTCTTCCGGCGACTTTAATGAGGTCGTCTGCCCATCTTGTGGGTGGACGTCCTACGCTGCGCTTGCTATTCCGTGGTCTCCACTCGAGCACTTTTCGACCCCATCTGCCATCTTCTCTGCGTGCAATGTGGCCTGCCCATTGCCACTTCAGCTTGCTAACCCGGTGGGCTATGTCGGTGACTTTAGTTCGCCTACGGATCTCCTCATTTCTGAGTCGATCTCGTAGTGAAACTCCGAGCATAGCTCTCTCCATAGCTCGTTGAGCGACTTTGAGCCTTGAGATGAGGCCGATAGTGAAAGACCACGTTTCGGAGCCGTAAGTCATCACTGGTAACACACATTGGTTAAAGACTTTCGTCTTGAGGCACTGAGGTATGTCGGACGAAAAGACATTACGTAGTTTCCCGAACGCTGCCCAACCGAGTTGGATTCGGCGGTTTACCTCTTTCTCGAAGTTGGACCTACCTAATTGGACTACTTGTCCTAGGTAGATATACGAGTCAACAACTTCGAGTACCGAGTTCCCAACAAAGACTGGGGTGGGCACAACATTGGCATTTGACATTATTTTCGTCTTGTCCATGTTCATTTTCAAGCCCACCCGTTGTGAAACTCGGTTGAGGTCATCGAGCATCATGCTGAGTTCCTCCATCGACTTTGCCATGACTACGATATCGTCGGCAAATCGAAGGTGAGTGATGTATTCGCCGTTGATGTTGATGCCACGCCCTTGCCATTCCAGGAGCTTGAAGGCGTCTTCCATTACGGCAGTAAACAGTTTTGGAGAGATCACGTCTCCCTGCCTTACGCCTCTTCGCAATGGAATCGCCTTCGTGCTCTGCTCCTGTACTCGGACTGACATAGTGGCGTTACTATACAAACACTTCAACACTTCGATGTACCGATAGTCAATATGGCATCGCTGAAGAGACTCAAGCACCGCCCATGTTTCCACCGAATCGAAGGCTTTCTCATAGTCCACAAACGCTAGGCATAATGGCAAGTTATATACTCTTCGGTCTTCTGTATAACTTGCCGCAGCGTATGGATGTGGTCTATGGTACTATAGCCTTTTCGGAAACCGGCTTGTTCGGGAGGCTGGAAGTCATCGAGTCTGTGTTCGAGACGATTCGTGATAACCCTTGAAAACAGCTTATAGACATGGCTCAGAAGCGTGATGGGTCTGTAGTTCTTCAATAGGCTATTGTCACCTTTTTTAAGAACAGCACCACCTCGCCTCTGTTCCATGTTTCAGGCGTTTTGCCCTCGGACAAAACGGAGCTAAAGAGCTTCTGGAGGATTTTAAGTACCGGTATTCCACCCGCTCTCAGAAGCTCTGAAGTGATTCCGTCTTCGCCCGGCGCCTTGTTGTTCTTAAGCTGTTTTAGGGCCATCCTAATCTCGTACAGACTGATGTCCGGGATATCTTCGGTATAATGTCGGGACAGCTTGGCTCTTGGATCTCCTACCAAGCTGTCAACGGGCTTTGCAACCGAAGTGTATAACTGTCCATAGAACCTCTCAATCTCGCCTAAAACCTCTGCTTTGGTCGACGCTATGCTGCCATCTTCCCGTTTCAGCTTTGTCAGCTGGCTTTGCCCAATAGACTTATCCTTTACGAACACTTTGGAGCCTTGGTTTCGCTCAATAGTCTCTTTAATACGGTTAGTATTAAAGAGACGCAGATCATGTCGCAAGGACTTAGATATACGTCTATTGAGCTGCCTATATGACTCCGCGTCATCGGGAGACTGCAACTGTAGCAAGCGTCGTTCAGCCATGAGGTTTAAGGTTCGCTCGGTCAATTCCTGAGGTCTCTCTTTACGGCGGAGACTAAAAACTTAGACCCTACTGTATGGACAGCTACCACTAGCCCGTTGTTGATCTCTTCCAATGAAGTTAAGTTCTCTAGGCAGGCAAAGCGATTACAGAGCTCAAGTTGAAAGCTCTCGGGGTTTTGAATATGGGCTCGAGTAGGTCGGAGCGTAGACTTCATCAGGCTGGACCTTTCAAGTCTAACATTGATATTCAGTGACGCTCTTACGATTCGGTGATCACTACCGGTCTTTACCTTGTTGATCACAGAGACATCACTGAATATCCGTCTCCTGTCGGTCATGATGAAGTCTATCTCATTTCTCGTGGAACCGTCCGGACTCATCCATGTCCATTTCCTGTGAGGCGGCTTCTGGAAGAAAGAGTTCATCATGAAGAGTTCCTCTCTCTCCAGAAAGTCGGCCAGCCTCTGGCCCCTAGGGTTCCGCTGCCCATACCCAAATTGCCCCACTCTCAGCTCATCACCGCTTCTCTTGCCCAGCTTAGCGTTGAAGTCCCCCATAACAACAGTGAAGTAGGTTTTCGAAGTATGTATGGCCCTACTTACGTCCTCATATATAGCATCCACTTCCTCATCGGAGTGTGACGAGGTCGGTGCGTATACCTGAATGACCTTCAGCGAATATCTTTTGGATATTCTGAGTATTAGGTATACCACCCTGCTCGACACACTGTCGATGGCTATTATGTTGTTTACGAGGGACTTGTGAACGAGAAACCCGACACCACCTTGGGACTGTTGGTCGCCCTCCCGGTGGTAGAGCAAGTTACCAGACTTCAGGATTATGGTGTCCTCCCCCTCTCTACGGACTTCAGATAACCCTACAATGTCCCAGTGTAACCTGCTCAGTTCCTCTTCCAGCTCGCAGATCTTTTCGTCAGTCCTCATAGTGCGTATGTTGTGTGTTACCAGGGCCAGTGGTCGTCGGGGTGGGTAGCCGGATCTATTCCGGAGATTCTTAGCACCCTGACCCCGCGAATGCTCTGACCGCTACCACAATAGCCAGAGCACCGGAGGTCACCGGAACCTCGGGGCCGTGGCTTATTTTGACTTTTCATTGGGGTTTGCCATACGCGCCACGCTTGGCAGGCGGGTTGGCGCGCGCAGTTTTTATTTAACTGGTATTTTATTTTAGGAGATGCTGCTGCCCATCTCCCGGTGTATTCCTTAGCAGGCTCTTACTGCAACCACGGGAAGATATGGTGGGGACAATTCTAAGGCCGGTCACCCCACGGCCAGTTTTGTGACACCTACCTCTGTGTAGGTGTCACAAAATGAGAAATTCGATGTTTTTTTTTATGACTTAGGCGGCAAACGAGCAGATAGATTGCCTGGTGGTAAGCAATTACGATCGCCCATGGGCACCCGCAACATCAGGGGAGTCACAAGCGCGTTGCCGGCCTTTAAGGGGGGTTGGAGCTCTGGGAACCTTACTCACCATCAGGAAGACAACACTACATACCTGAAAGGTAGCAGTGCTATTATGGCTGTGGTCTTCTGTAATAGGTACTTCCCCAGTTGGGCTGCCCGAGATTCAAGCGTGATGGTCATCGCTGTGCCCTACCTCTCATTGTTGGACGTAGTTTAAGGACATACCCGGGTCCGATGTTATGTAATTGAGCTCCGTGCGTATAGGGTTAACAAAACGGGGGGAATTTATGGCTTTTGCCGTATCTTTAGTTTGAACAGTGGACTATCTGTCATACCTTTAAAGTGCACGTCATCTTTAGCGGAAGCGGCTTATCTTTGTTAAAATCCTTATTGTTAGTTGCTTGCACACAATTTTAGCATAATTTATTGTGACACAGACTTTCGGGTAACTTATTTGCGAGTTTTTGCATGCATTAAGGTTCGACTTCGATCACACCACGGCACGGGATATCAATAACGTATCGTACGCGTACCATCTTTACCGTAAGCTCTCCAAGTCTCCAAACTAACTGAACTAGCTCGCATTAATTACGGATCCTTCAGTGAGGCATTAAAAATCCTTTTCAATCTGTCAGAGTTTTGTTAATATAAATAATTGCGGCCCCTGCCAGATATTTTTCAAAACTTCGAAGTTCTAGTCACAGTATAAAGAGGAAAGTTAGCAATTATATAGGTACAGTGAGGATCAATAGTGGTTACATATTATAGGGATATGCAAGGGCATGTTAGACAATTGAAATGCGACAAAAACATCTGAACGCGAACTTATCATTATCACCGTTTGTAAATAATAAATGGGATGGCAAGTACTTTTGATGCGCTGGTTCCTACGTTGCTATTGATGCTGGCTGAACATTACAGATTTTGTGAACAAATTCGATTTACTGCAACCGAAGCCCTATCAGACAAAATGGCAATGTGGGGTGCCATGTTCACAAATGTATATTTTGAATATATGTCTCTAAACCGTGTAAATTTTATTACAACACTATGCCTTGTTGTGTAGTTAAACATAACGGTGAAATTTGTGGAAAATAAACATATTAAGATAATCAACTAAGAGACTGATAACAGTGATGAGTAATGACGCAAGAATGAAGAGTAAGCTGCTGATACCTATAGAAATGTGTGAATATAAACTGAGAAGGTACCTCCTTGAAAGATGTCAAGAGAGGTGTTTTTCTACTGCACTTCCAAGTTTCACAGTACCCAGTTCCACAGTTCCCAGTGAGAAGTTTTAAAGACGGTCTGTTTAACCTACTTTCTTTGTTTAACTACGCGCAGGCTGTCTTGTATATGACAGATGCCGGCTTTTGATTATGGCTTTTGGACAGTAAGCAAACTCTTATGTCAAGCATGAGACGGATATTTACTTTTATCATAATGCTTAAAGAATAACATTTGGTGTCATTGTGTAGTAGGCAAGCGAAAGTACAGAAAGAGAGTATTGTAGACAAGAGTGTACCATAATAAATCGCCCTGATGTTGTTATACATTCCATCTTTGACCTTCCTTCAGCCCTGGTTCTAAAATTTCTGACGCACGTAACCCCCTCTATAGCTTTGATCCAGAGACTGGATGCTATGAAGCTTACGGGCCTAATTTATGCCATGGCCGCCACCAAGTTAAATAGAGGCCATTTCGTGGCATATCGAGTTTTTTTTTTTTTTATGTTCCTTACGTGTATATGCATGTCTACGAATAGATTACCTATATTCTATTAATATTTAAGTGTCCAGATAAGACCGACAGCCTCAGTAGAAGTGACGAGGCAGTCCTCGAGTTCTCGGAGAATAGATGGGCTGTTCAGGTGATTCCAGCAACAGTTTCCTAAATGTGTATACCATATGACGGGTTCCCTTTATTTGGCATAATTTGCTTTGTCCGAATCTACGCATACCAAGTTTCGCATAATTTATTTACGCCGAATGTTAATGTCGCCGATTTATATTTAGCATAATTCTTTATTAGCCAAATACTGCTTTGTCCGAAAATATATTGGCATACAATTACTGAGGCCGAATGCCCGAAAGTGGTTTAGGTTAAGTTAGAACTGTGACCACAACAAAAACAATTTCAGTTAGGTTAGGTTAGACCTGTGACCACAACAGAAACACACTCCTGGGAAAAAATATCGTAATATCAGCATTCGGGCTTTTCAAATTATGCGTACCAAGTTACCAAACATACGGCTTAGTTTAGTTCTGCGTAACAGAATTCGGCAAAACAGAATTATGCGAAAACAGTTTCTGCTTATTATTATGACAACTCTGGGTATGCGGTTTAAAATTATGACAAAACAAATTATGCGTAAACAAGGGGAACCCCATATGACACCGTATCTGAGTGAATTAAGGTGTAGAAGACATATATAGTACGTCAGAATTCTCGTTGGCACCGTCTAAACTCTAACCAAAGTACGTACAAACCGCACCGCTCGCCGTCTGCACTGCATTCATCCTCACACCCTGGAGCCTTAAGGGTCGCGCACTAAGCGGTTTAAGAGGAATTTCCTCCTGCGAACGCTCCAACTGTGGAATGAACTCCCTGCCGAGGTTTTCCCTATGAACTACATTATAAGGTTCTTCAAAAGGAGTGTATAGGTTCTTAAAAGGTAGGCAACGCGTATGTGAATCCTCTGGAGTTGGAGGTGTCCATAGGCTACGGTAACTGCTTAGCGCTGCGGGCCGTATGCTTGTTTGCCACAATCGTTGTATTAAAAAAAAAGGAAAACATACGTAAGGTCTCTGGCCGCGGGTGGATACAAAAGGTCGAGATCAGCTGCATTCTATTAGACAGACTTGTGTCCAACAATGGACCAGGGTAGGTAATAGGCTGATCGGGGAGTGTCACCGTCGAGTGCGATCGTGATGCAGTGGCACTCCCCCTAACGGCAATGCAGACGACGCCGCTGGGTTTTTAGTTTTTAGCTCCTCTTGGCTAGCAAGAGGAGCAGCGAGAAGAGAGTCCCACATACCCCTCACTACCATCATCAGGCCTGGGGATGCGTAAACGCATTTTCGCAGCGACAACAAAAAGGTAATAGGCTGATGAATGATGATGAAACAAATCGACCTTGCGCAAGGTAAGGGTACTTCCGACCACCAAGTTGGCACTGCCATAATTTTCTCAACATACTCCCAGATCTGTTATCGAGAATGCGGCTGGCGACGCGCCAACGCAGAACAATATAAACACTGCTGAGATGCCCGTAATGCCCAATTTTGCTGACTACGTTCGCATTCCATATTGTGAGGAGAGTACAGCAATGGCATTTGCTGTCTCATATAACATCATTTATCTACGTACATATCATAAGTGCTCTAAAATGCAACCAGAAACCGTAGGCAATGACCAGCATTAACAACCATCAGAAATGAATGGAGATGTAATGTTAACATTACCTACTGATATCAGTAGGTTATGAGTTCAAATTTGGAACAGCTGTCAAATTCAAGTGGGGTGTCTATTCTAGTATCTAGAGATATTAAAACAGTCATTGATACGAAACGCCAATTCTTTATGTTGTTTTAATATAAATCGAACGACATTTGAACTCGAGTGACAATAGAATAGGGAGTTAATTCGCTTGTCTATGATTCAAAAAAATATTTGACAGAGATACGAAATACGCAACGCCGCCATTCCAAGCTGTCATTTGTTTTGTTCGTTGACTTTTTAATGGTTTCAAGTAGCACTAGTAATAATGCAGGTCTTTTCCCTACGGTTCCTGAACCCAACTTAAAACACTTATGATATGGGTGTAGATAAAAAAGTGTATGCAACTATACTATAATCGTGTGATATTATTATGAAACGAGCCAAACCCACACTCTTGTTGTAATGCCCTTCATTATGCACAGATAAATATAAACTACTATTGTGTTATACAATGTAGTCTCCTGCAATATCATCTTCCTAGCGTTGTTCCGGAATTTGCCACGGCTCTTGGGAGCCTGGGGTCCGCTTGGCAGCTAATCACAAGGTTTGGCGTAGGCACTAGTTTTACGAAAGCGACTGCCATCTGACATTCCAATTCAGAGGGTTAACTAGGCTTTATTGGAATTAGTCCAGTTTCCTCACGATGTTTTCCTTCACCGAAAAGCGACTGGTAAATATCAAATGATATTTCGTAAGTTCCGAAAAACTCATTGGTACGTGCCGGGGTTTGAACTTGCGACCTCCGGATTGCAAGTCGCACGCTCTTACCGCTAGGCTACTAGCGCTCAACCTACAGTCGCCTTCAATAATCCTACTAATATAACACATGTGAAACTTTGTGGATGTTTGACTCAATCACGGAATAACGACTGTACGGCGGAAATCTGCTGCGCTACCGCGAAAAACGATATTCATAAATTTCGGACGATTGTCTCTGTCACTCTCATGACGCCTTCATTGGAGTAAAAGTGAAAGATGCTTGAAATATACAAACTTCGATGTTCGCGGTACCGGGCCTGCTTGTACAGTCGCCATCAGATATATCGGAGCTGTAGAAGTGGTTACAAATATCGGAACAACACCTCTATTGTCAAGGCGATAAAGTGCATGTTCCGATATTTATGACTACCTCCACAGCTCCGATATATCTGATGGCGACTGTATGAACTCGCCGTCGCTGCTGTGTAGTCTGATACAAGGTCAACGAAGAGCCATTATGGTTCCGCTGTTATCAGTTTGTATCTGGCGCTATCGCGGGAATGTATTAACACCTAACATTTTGACAAGTGTTGATTATGTTGTCACTTAACTGGCTAAAGGCCGAAACATGCGAAATGCGAACAGACCACTTAAGGCTTGGTCACATAGGGCGCGTTTTTGGCGTGGCGCAGCGGGGCGCGACGCTGCCGTCCGAATGTGTGCCTTATTTCGTTACATTAGCCACACGGTGTCACGCCCCGCTGCGCCACGCTCTCAAAACGCGCCTATCTGCCCAAGCCTTTAGGGTGCGCTGTTGCGAACATGTAACATTACATTACAAACACAAAACTATAGTGATTCGACGACGTGAGACGTTGGGTGGCGCGTTGGTTTATTAGTCGGCTAGCAAATGGGAACCATGCGCGTGATTAAGCTCCTCGTTATGGAGCGAAACATGTCGAGAAATATTCGACTTATAAAACGTGAACCGTTTCAATACAATATGTAACTTTATATTTTGTTTGACATGTGTAATGCTTGGATTATATAAATTATATTATAGGTAACTTAAGGGCCCCCGCACACTTAACGTCTTTCGAGCGTTGTCATCTAGTGCCGTCTAGTCTTGTGCGCGGGCGTTCACTAACTGACTAAAGGCTAATTATACTTACGCATTATGTATATAATTTTGCGCGATGTTTTATTTGCTATTGATACAACTGACTGTACTCCAGTAGCCAGTAGTCATATGAATGCTACACTACATATTAGTTAGTTAATCGATAATTATTTATTTAAATTTTACAAAAACATCAAAAATGTTATCAAGTTTTTTTTTTAAATAAACATACTGTTAAAAAAATTATCCATATAAAGCTTTAGCTATATCCTATCTGTCCGTCCTATGTGTCGGCGGCCGATCGTAAAATGTATTAAATCTGACCAAGACATAAAATTGATAAAATGCAATTCAGAATGCGAATGACCTACTGAGGATCTAATTGATAGCAGTGCACATTATGTCATACATTCTTATAGTAACAACAATACACAATTGTAGACCTTAACACCCAGACATAAGGTTTGTTAATAACAAACTGAGTCCACAATGGTGGGTGTTTCACAAGACTATTTACTGAGTTTTGTCTTAAGTTTTTCTCATGTTTAAACACATAAGTATTATGTGCTATTGCAAAATAATTGATTGTTTTTTTAAAGAATTCTCAAGGGTAAATTACGGAAATTTAATGCTTTCTTATCGTTTTGACAAATGGGAACCACAACCAATTTAAAAATAAATCTTCAATATCCAAGGCCTCGCCTGATAAACTCAATTCTTTCATAAGATGCCAAACATCCATATATTCCCAGACATTCTCCAGGTTTGAAGTATGGATTGGTGCAGAAAAGAGTTAGATTACAGTTAAAGCTCTCATCTCTCTCATATTGTTATCTATGTAATCCATAACTACACTACAAAAATATGATAAACCGTGACAGGAACTACGGGTGAAAAACTTAAACAAGACTTTTAACAGCTGACATATAGGAAAACTTACAACCAAGTAAAATATGGCACATTACAGTCCAATTTAATTAGGTATATTTACCAAAATTTAGAAAAACCAAAGAACAAAAAGAGCCTTTATTATTTCTGAGAAGAAAAGATATAATACTAAACTACTACAATTTTCTTCAAATCGCTTCACACCAGAACCCTTATCTGAGATGAGCACCTGTTCCAGAGGCAGCCAGTTTTCAGTATGAGGACCTTGATAATTTTGCTGTCAATCATGCTGTCATTTCCCTAAAGGGCCTAAGGGCATAACTCCAGTATTTGGGTATAACAATGTTCTATAGATACACTCTTTTGTATCCGCCTAATAAGTTTTGTTAACTGATAATGATAAGATAATGTGTAGAATCACCCGCATGTTCTAGTTTCATGAACTCGCTAATGTATGTTATGTTATTGTCAGTGAACTTGTTGATCATCAATTATATCACGTAATGCTCCATTATGTAATGTCGTAAGCTGTTCATTGATAAATAGTAGTGTTTAGAAATATGTTTTTGTTTGTTGTTGTAGTAGCAAACATAATAGTTGATCAAGGGAGTAAACTGCTTTAGTTTCAGCTAAATTAAGGTGACGGCACCAGTAATGGAAACGGAACCAATCATGAACATTAGTGCTTATTTCAAAGGAGTTGAGTGTTGTGCATTTGTTGGGATATATTCGATTTATAACTTTATGATTTTTGAAATAAGAACTAAGTGTCCATCATTGGTGCCTGTCAGCTAAAAGTGTCGAACATTGGTCCCTTTACCTTAGTGATGTCATATATTTTTTTACATCATTTTTGATCTGACTTTATATGCAACATTGACCTCTATTATAGTAATGTAGTATTATGACAGTCATAGTATTGTCACATAAAATTCCCTGTGATCATTTGGGGGTGGAAAGACCACATGCTAAGTTAACCAATAGACAAATGTAGCCAACAGGTTACATGGTTGTCTTCTGTGTTGTTCTAGCACCAACAAGACTGGACAAGAAGACACAGCACATGCTGACAGGTGAATACATTTGTCTGAATGTTGCAGCAGATTTGAGTCTAATGGAGATAGTTGTGAAAGGGCATATAATGCAATGTGGCATCTTTTTTTCCTATAGTGTCCTTCTTTAGCCTATAATGTCCCACTACTGGGCAAAGGCCTCAGTCTTGTGCTGTTTCCAGCCAAGTTTCGTAATCAAATTAAATGTATTCCTTTTGTAATTTTAATTATTAGTATATGTGATTTAATCCGTTTTAGTTGTTTTATTTCATGAGTAATTATTGCGGCAACCGAAGACAATTTTAATTATTATTTTTTATTAAGCAAGCCATAGTAATACTGATGGTCCAGAATACTCTTGGCAAAGATAGAAAGCTATTTGTGCTTGTTCCAATTTGTTTTTAAATTTATTTATTTTTATTTTATTTATTTATTAATCAGGCAGGCAGTTAAAACTGATAGTTGCCTGTATCTGAGTGATCTTCACTTAAAATTGTTTGCACTAGTTAAGTATTTGTCTAGTCTGTTCTTAAACTGATTGACATTCAGTGCTGAGACCACGTCTTCTGGTAGTTTGTTCCACAATTTGACCACTCTGTTGCTGAGGAAATGTCTGCGGGGATTGTTTTTAGACAGTTCATATATTAATTTATATTCGTGGCCACAAATTTATTTGAGCTCAAAGGCCAACACTATCTCATCTGGGAGTTTGTTCCAGGCTTTTACTTTCTATGAAATTATTACAGGACCTGCAAGCTACCAGCATTAAAATATAACAGAAACTGAGGCGATTGTTATACCATTTAGATTCAGTTCAGTTCAGATTTTAACCACCAAATAAATGGAAAATGAAAGCCTACAGTATTTTTTTGTTTTTGTTTTTGTGATATGTTAAACAATAACAAATAGGGGATAAAATTTAGTTGTGCATTCACTTTTTTACATGAGTCCCAATCTCAGTGGTAAAACCAGTTGTCAGATAAAATTGACCTGACTAAGAAAAATGTCAATTAAGTGCAGACTTAGTGTTAATAATAGTCTGTACATTCAGCTGCAGAAAAACCTGAAGGCCATGATAAGAGATCTAGGTTAAGGTGCCTGACTGGTTAGGCAACCTATGCAATATTTGAATAATGAGTAAAAAGTTCTACTGAAGATATTGCAATTATCTTTAATTATCTATGGTAACTGTCATTTTTAATAATATTGACAGTTCAAGGGTTCTTATTATTTAAAAGTTTATAAAAAACTAAATCTTTAAAACAATATTTAAATCAATCCAAATCCATTATGTTTCATATATAAAATAGTAAGGCACTATGAGGTGGTTAAACATTGAGAGAATTATAAGTAACTCAGTAATAATCAATAGTAAATAATAACAAAACACACCTAGTCCTCCAGAATCTAATTACTCAACAGTTTTCGTATATTTTTAGGTTATGCTTAATTGCAATGATTAATCTAGAAGAAAACCGTTTTTGCTGCACAAACAAGGTTTCTATTAGGTAACTGTTTCCAAAAAGCCGACAGCATAAATAAGTTTTACGAGAAGGCAGTGTCACTGACCTGAGGCAAGTTCGCTGCTATCTGCCGATGCAACGAGTCCCGTTCCTTTTCCACCTCCTTGAGGCGAAGCTCCGAGTCTCCAAGACGCTCCTGCGTCTCCCGCAGACTCTCCACCAACTTGTCTCGCTCGTCAAGCATAGAGACCATAAGCTGCTCAAAATTCGCATCTTCACCAGAAAACTGCGAACTCCTCTGGCTGATACTGTCTTCCGATATAGTGGGCATCACGTCGCACATTATATTCCACATTTTAATTTACCATCAAACCAGAATAAATCGCGTACACGACACACCGAATAACACAATTCGATCACCGTTTTACATATGTCCCGGCACAAATGTTACCTAAACCTAGCGCACGATACGCGAGGACGTATTTTCACATTGTCAGAATATTCGTACAAGATTTTAGTCAAGAATTCAAGAGACATTCTAGTTCAGTATTTAGAATGACACACCTAGAAATTGCACTCCTACAATCCCGTACTATCACGGCACAAACGGCCTGTCTGCCATCTTGGATTGGAACGTCAATCACATCACAGAGTAGATATTATAAAGACATGTCATTTCTACACATGTCTCATCTCATTATCTCATGCAATATGAACATTATGTTCATTATAATTCATTTAGTGTGATCGATAACATAACTTACAACAATGACAATAATGAACTCCAATGCTATAAACAAATATTTTTTGCTTGTATTTCCCGCAGACGGAAAAATGGTGTTCGGGATATTTATTTTGAAACACTTACGTGAAGCTAAAGCCAACGCACAGAAGTCCTTCGACAATTTCATACAACGTAAGGGATACACTGAGTGGATGTTGCCTTTGCCCGTGTCATAGGACTCATGGGACGCACTTAGAGACGACACCAACTACTAAAAAGTAAGGACTATTCAGATTGAATGAAACCTAAAATGTACTAAAAAACGACATCAAAGTAGGTTCATAGAATAGGGAACACTGGCGCCGAGGGTTAAGGGTAGGGACCACTGGACTTCAAATGTGTAGCTAAATCACCACGCATGTTTCCACATCCACCCTCGAGAAGCTCTAACGACCCCGCCACTATGTACTTGTCTTCATCTTCTTGGCGGTGTCCCGGCATTTTGGGAGTCTGGGGTCCACTTAGCAACTAATCCCAGGATGTGGAGTAGGTTTACGTTTTAGTTTTACGAAAATAACCGCCATCTCATATATAGAATAAACTGGCCCTGATTGGTATTAGTCCGGTTTCTTCACGATATTTTCCTGTACCGAAAAGCAAATTAGTAAATATCTAATGATATTTCGTAGATACGTTCCGAAACTCATTGGTAAAATACGGGGTTTGAACCTGCGACCTCCGGATTACAAATCGTATGCCCTTATCGCTATGCCATCAGCGCTCCTTAACACACACACGCACACGAACCTCGATTAATGTTCTGTGCACACGCTCGTGTATAAGCACGCAAATAGTTGTGAATGTGTTTTCTTCGGATCATGCATCTAATCGTTAATCTAGCCTATAATATAGTGTTCGATAATGAAATCCATTATTACTTCGTATGGGGTCTCCTGGAAGTTTGATTAAATATATCGCCTATATTTTCCGGGTTAGAAATCAATTGAAAACGATTGAGTAGTGTGGTGATTTTTGATGTATAACATGTCTGAAAAGATTTTAAGCTCTTTGGAAAAGTCACTTTCTAGCGTCTACAGATGGCGCTTCAAGAGCAAAAGGAATGTAGTTTACAAAGGTTGTTATGATTTAGAAATGGTCAAGAAGGAGCACTGGATATAATCAATAACTATTTATCCACTTGTATTAAGCAATATAGGTAATTGATGTCGTAAAATTTTATCAGTTACATAATTTAGAAAAACTGAAAATAATTCGCGTGTTACCAATGACTTATTAAAAATTATATTGTGTTCTAGTAAGAATTTGTACTTTGTAAATCGATAAGGAATGTCATGTCAATGTCACTGTCAAATCGAAAAATGGAGTAGCGACGAGCTGTGTTATTATTTTATTTTCATCTTTTATTCCAACTTATATATACCCCAACCTACCGTAATCAATACATTCCACCCACTAACCACTTTATGCTGATGACCTTACTGCAAGGTTAAGCAGTAAAATAAAACAGTGCGAAAATCAGATTGTTGATAAGCAAAAAAAAACAATCCACTGCTGTTTTGAATTAATGCCGAAGAAAAAAGGAGACTGGAAATGTTCAAATTCAGGTAACATTAACCATACTTACTATGATATATTATGGTTATAACTATCTTTTTTAAGGTTTCAATCTAGTGTTAGTTAGGTTTCCTTACTAGTTAGTAAGGAACACAATATTTTTATTTAAGTTTTATCTATTTCATTTCAGATTTTACGTTAAAAGACTCCGCAGACGCACCAAAGCCGATCAGAAGATTGAAAAAAGCTCAAATCACAGACACAGGAGAAGTATCATGGGATGACATGGCCGATTACGATTTGGTTCAAGAAATTGATGCGGAAGGTTACAAAAGATATATATACAAGAAAAAGAGCAGTGCAAAGCTAGACGTTGATATTGACAAGCGACCAGGTATACTATACCCGGAAATAGTATTTTATCTTATATCTGCATACATCAAACCAGAACAAATAGGCAGTTTTGCTGGCATTAATAAAGCTTCATATGCCTGTACACAACGGGAATCCTTCTGGCGGAATTTATACAAGCGTTACTGTAAGGGACATCCCCGATTACCGCCAAGATTGAAGATTGAAAATAGCTTTAAAGTATACGGGCTGAAGCAAAGGGTTATACGCGCTTTGCACCATACGTACAGCGTGTTTATACACAAGATCGAACTTGATGCTATACAGGACAGCAGGCCACACCGGTTAGTGAAACGTCGCTGCATAAACGTCTGGTACAATAAGGGCCCGATACACTGGCTGGTGTATTTCAAGTTCAAGAAGCTGCCACTGGAGCGGCCTCAGAGCGAGAAAGGGAATATGTTGGACGAGCTGGAGAGGATTGATGCAAATCCGGATGAAGATTGTCAAGTGTTGCAGGTATTATAATCCTAACTCTTTCTTCATATTTCATGGTTTCATATTCTAGCATGGGCAGCCGGCAGAATGAGTTGATGAAAACAGCCTAGGCTGTCAGTTTGTATATTTGTTTTCACACAAAAACTAGTGAATGGTTTTTAATGTAATACAGTTTAAATGTATATGGGTACGGATAAATATAACAATTATTATTATTAGTATTTTATCTTATATGGTTTATTATTTATTTATTATTATTATTCATCTTTATTCATTTTACATCTTAGATTAGGTTTTATAACATTTTTATAAAAGTAAAATATAAAAATACATCTAAAACGTATCAAAACAATAAAAACATAATAAAAAACCTAACTTAGGGTGCCGCCGGAAACGAGCAGGGCCCAGGCTGCCGGTGGTTAGGGCTGCAGAGAGAGGAACCGCCGGACTATGCGCGCCGTGTCCAGGATTACCGCCTTCTGAATCTGACCCTTGATCCAACCACAACCACGTAGCGAGAGTCTCTCAAGATGTTGGTCGAGACTCTTCGCTATGAGACCGTTCGCGGAAACAACTATCGGTACAATGATCGCCGAATCAACTTCCCACATGGCGGTTACCTCGTGAGCCAAGTCTAAGTACTTGCTGGACTTGTCCTTCTCGGCCTTCACGAGGTTCTCGTCACATGGGACGGTGATGTCAACGAGCATTGCGCGACGCTGCGAACGATCTATTACCACGATATCAGGCTTATTGGCTACAATAGTCCTGTCCGTGATAACAGATCGATCCCAATAGAGCGTGGCACGACCATTTTCGAGAACTGGCGCAGGTATGTACTTGTAGTACGGCACTTCGTGGTCCGCAAGACCATACATAAGAGCAAGCCGCTGGTGTATAATCCTGGCTACAAGGTTATGTCTGTGCAAGTACTCGCCGTTAGCAAGATGAGAACAACCGGAAATGATATGCCTGAGTGACTCTCCGGGACGGCGGCATGCCCGACAAATGTCGACCGTACCGTCCTTCAGGATATACTTCCGGTAGTTATTCGTCATGATAACTTCGTCCGCAATTGCACAGGCAAAACCCTCGGTTTCTCCGAAGAGGTCCCCGAATCGTAGCCAGTTCACCGACGCGGGCAGGTCTACGTCTGGTCCCGTTAGGGCCCTGTAGAACCGCCCGTGTAGCTCCTTACTCTTCCATACGGCCTTGCGATCCTCGGTGCTTAGTACTACTGGTTTGCGCCAGTTCTCGTTTGCCAAGGAGAGCGGTGTGAGGTTCCTGTCTACTGCCACCACATCACGATGCATCCCACACTCGTGGTTAAGGAAGTAATTCCTGAGATTGCACACCTCACTGTTATGGAGGCTTTTGGCATTTAAAAGCCGCGGCCTCCATACTTCCGTGGGATGTACAATCTCATAACCGACGAGCGTGGGTGTAGCATACGATGTGTGGTGAGTAGTAGTCGGACCCTGCGATCCAGGGCATCCAGCTCGGTCTGAGTCCACCTTAGTATGCCAAAGGAGTATATGAGTAAGGGCATTACCCAAGCGTTGAAGGCGCGAACCTTGTTGCCACCTGACAAAAGACTATTAAGTACTTTTGTCAGCCGACCGAAGAAGCGCTCCTTCACCGACTGTCTAATAGCCACATCCTCAATACCCAAAGACTCTGACATACCAAGATATTTATAGGTATCTGATTCGGAGATAGATCTGAACGACATCGTCTCAGAAAGCTGTAAATTTGTTGAATTTACTACTTTCCCCCGCTGTACATGCATAACCGCACATTTATCTACACCAAACTCCATCTTTATGGCACTACTGAATACTTCAGTGGTTTTCAGTAGTTCCAACAAGACTTGGTTGTTTGGCGCAAATAATTTGAGGTCGTCCATATACAGAAGGTGAGAAATGACTTCACCCTCTCTCCGAAGCCGGCAACCTAGTCCCAAATCCTTCAGTAGAGTACTGAGCGGATTCAGAGCTAGGCAGAACCATAGGGGACTCAAACTGTCACCCTGGAATATTCCTCGCTCGATCCTTATGAAGTCCTGCGGGCCAGGGGGGTCATCGCCACCTCCTGGTTGACGAAGGACTGTGGTCCACTGACTCATACACGCACCTAGGAAGGATCTTAAAGTTGTATTGACTTTATACAGCTCTAAGATCCTCTTCAGCCATGAGTGAGGCACCGAATCATAGGCCTTCTTGTAGTCAATCCAGGCGGCCGAGAGGGCCCCCTTGTTCCGCCGGGCCTGTTGGCAAATGGTCATGTCTATGAGGAGGAGCTCTTTAGTACCACGGGACCCAACCCTACATCCATTTTGAGCGGTGGCCAAAATGTTGTTCGCGACAATGTGCGCGTTAATTTTTGCTCTCAAAATGGATGTAAGGAGCTTGTACAGTGTAGGCAAGCACGTGATGGGTCTATAGTTTTTAGCTTCCGTGGTACTACCGGACTTATAGAGCAGGAAGGTCGTACCAGTTGTTAAGGAAGGTGGCAGGGAACCGAGCTCAAGGGCTTGTTGGAATTGTGTTGCTAACCGCGAGTGCGAGCATCGAAACCATTTCAACCAGAAATTGTGCAATCCATCCGGCCCAGGACTTTTCCAGTTCTGGGCCGTGCGGATTGCACAACTTACGTCGTCGGGGCTGATGGTGATAGCCCCCATAGGTTCGATGGACTCGCACTCACGTTCAACAACGTTCATCCATTCGCCCTCCGTGTGTTCAACAGGCACTGACCAGATGTTACGCCAGAAATCAGTCATGGCAGTAGCATCCGGTAGCTGCATGTTAGACACACGGGGATCAGTTTCCTCCCACCTTCGGTACACCTTCCTTTGGTCACTCTGGAAGAGACGATTCTGCTGGAATCGGTCCACACGCTGTCTGTAGCGACGAATACGGCTTGCCCATGCATAGACTTTCTGCTTCAGAAAGTCGATGCGTTCTGCGATATTGGCCATATAGTCGTGGGGCTCGATATCCGTCCCCACGAACGCCTGGTTCACAAAACGCATTACTCGGGGCGATTATTACCCCTGAAGCAGATCAGCTTTGCAATGAGAGTCCTAAATGAGTTGATACGACGCTCGATCCGTACTTGCCATGCAGGGCACCCCGGCGGTCCTAGGTGCACGTTCAGCGTCCGGAAACTTGACTCGAACAACACGGCACGTCGCGATGGCCCCGCAGTACATGATCGAGTGTGTATCATCTAAGTCTTTACTAGTCCGCATATATGGTTCTAGTAAAGCATTCAAGACTCCCATTATCGCTAGATTGCGTCTATTCATTGGCAAGCGTGGTAGTCGAGGCCTAGGGTTTTTTGTTGAGCGATACTGCGTAATTGCCTCTTCCAAAGTCCTCCTCATTTGCTCATTGGCTGTAGTACTCACACTCTGACTCGCGAACTCCTCCTCGTCGACACAAAGATCCACCCGCGGCGCCCTCGGTGCCAAGTCGGGTACGGGCACCGGATCCGGCAACGTGGCGGGTGGGTCCTGCGCCGAAGCGGAGGCCGCGTGAGCAGAGAGAGCCTCCAGGCGAAGCCGATCAAGTGTCGAATCATCCAACCGCTTGAGCCTTTGGATGACGCGCACCTGATCCGATAGCCGCTGCGCAGTCGTGTTGATGGTCGGTTCGAGGGCCTGAAACAGAGGAAGCATCCGAACACGATACGCGCACAGGTTAGTTCCCCCCTCTGTAGCTCCAAAGTACGCTCGCATGACGTTCTCATTTATTGATGGAGTCCATCTCATGCGACGCACTATACCACCGGCAGCGGGAGCCGTGGGCGGGGCAGTGTTTATTTATATTATTATTATTATTATTAGAGCTCTATTTATTCTACATAGTACATTAATGATATTGCGTCTTGTGGAATTGTTTTCAATTCACTGATGTAGACCCCTTCCGGGTAAAAGCCTCCTCCAGCTTTTTCCATCTGTCTTTGTCCAATGCTATGCTTTGCCAATCTTTGCCTGCAATAGCAACAATGTCGTCCTGCCACCTAGCTGGTGGACGCCCTCTTTTCCTAGAGCCAAGGGGTCCTTTCCATTTGGTCACCTTTCCTGTCCACCTTGCGTCGGTAAGCCTTGCCACATGTCCTGCCCACCTCCATTTCATGCTCTGAGCAAAGTGTAAGGCATCTGTTACTTTTGTCCTTTTTCTAATATCTGAGCATCTTATTTTGTCTATTAGTTTAATGTTTAAGCAACTTCTTTCCATTGCTCTTTGGGTGGTCTGTATTTTATTTTTTAATGACTGGGTTAAGGTCCATGTTTGGCAGCCGTATGTGAGACAAGGCAGTAAAGTTGTATCCAATACTGTTTTCTTTAGATTTACAGGAAGTTGTGATTTCAGTATTTCTTTGTGGGCCCAAAATTGCTTCCATGTGTTGGCTATTCTTCTTTCCACTTCTTCTTTGTTTCGTTGAGGGTTGAATGATATTTGTTTCCCTAGATATATGTATCTTTGTACATATTTGAGTGTGATGTGGTTTGCTAGGATGGGTATCTGTTTGCCATTGGTCATTAGTTTTGTTTTCTCGAGATTCATCTCTAAGCCTACACTTGTGCTAGCAGTCATTAGTTCGTTTATCATTGACTCTAGTTGAAATGGGTTTTCTGACAGTAATACGATGTCATCAGCAAATCTCAGATTGTTCATATTTTCCAGACACATATATTCCCTTGTTGGACCATGGTAGGTCGCACATTAGATTTTGGAGAACGGCTATAAATAATTTTGGAGAAAGTGGGTCACCCTGTCTTACCCCGCGTTTAATATTTATGTCTGTGCCTAATCTGTCCAGTTTGATTCTACTCATGCTATGTGTGTATATGTTTTTTAGGATATTTATGTATTTGTTATTAATTCCTTGTTTGTTCAGAGCTTCCCATATGCTGTTGTGTGAAATACAGTCAAAGGCTTTTTTGAAGTCAATAAAGACTATATATAGTGGTCTTTGGAATTCCATGTATTTTTCTATTGTCTGGTCGAGTGCATGAATGTGATCTGTCGTACTGAATCCTCTTCTGAAACCCGCTTGCTCGCAGGGCTGATGATAATCGATGACTGGTGATATTCTCTCCAATAAGCATGAGGATAGCAATTTGTAGAGACAAGGCATGATACTAATTGGGCGATAATTGCCTATATTTGTTGGGTCCCCTTTTTTGTATATAAGCACGATTTCGGATCTTTTCCAGCTTTGTGGTACATGTTCTTCTTCAACTATTTTGTTAAATAAAATGGTTAATGGGGTTATTAAAAGTGTTTTTCCGTATTTAATGTATTCATTGGCAATACCGTCAGGGCCAGGGCTCTTTTCAAATTTTAATTTGCTAATTTGTTTGAGAATCTCTTTTTCATGGAACTTTTCAATATTTGAGGATGTGTTTGGTTCTGTTGTCTCGGTTTCTTGTATGTTAGGCTGACTATATAATGTTGTGTAGAAGTCTGTTGCTATTTTTATAATATCCTTTCGAGATTGGCTTTTGTTGTTGTCGCCAGGTTGGTGCAGGCATGGAATCCACTCCTTGTCCTTTTTCAGTTCTTTGAATCCTTTCTTTGTGCTCCTCGAGGTTTCTAGGTGTCTCTTGATTGTTTCCATTCTATATGTTTCATAGCATTTTTTGATTACTTTGTTTGTTTTCTTGTATAATACTTTCAGATTCTGTTTTTCTTCGTGTGTAAGTGATGGTTTATTCTGTAAGGTACTTCTTTCTTTGATTAGTTGTAGCGCCTCCTTCGATAAAATACTTCTTTTGGACTTGTTGTTTATGTTTTTTATACTGTTCTTTATGGAATTTTCGATCTGTTGGCTATATTCTTCTACAGTGCAATATTCATGTGACTTTAGCAGATGTGGTAAGTGTTTTGACAAATTTTGATAAAAGGTGTCTTGTTGTTCTATTGATTTTAATTTTGTTGGGGTGCTCATGAAGTGGCGCCTAGTTCTTCTATTTGTCTTCAAGGTTAGAGTTGCTCTGATTAGTCTATGGTCGGTGGCAAAATAGAATGACTTCAATATTTCGAAATTTGAGAAAAGCTGCGGGATTGTTGTCATTATGTAATCAATTTCGTTTCTTATGTTCTTATTTGGTGACACCCAGGTCCATCGGTTCTTATCTTTCATCTTGAACATGGAATTGAGTATTCTCATGTTGTGTGCATATGCAAATTGGATAAGCATTTCACCTCTTTTGCTTCTTGTTCCGATGCCATATTTCCCCAGTACTTTGTCCTCGTAATTTTTTGGTTTTCCGATTTGCGCATTGAAGTCACCCATTGTGATTATGTTTTTTGTTGAGGTTTGCACCAGCACTGTTTCTAAGTCTTTGTAAAACAATTCTATTTCTTCATGCGGAGCGTTTTCTGTTGGGGCATATGCTTGTATGATTGTAAATTGTTTATTTTCCATTTCCATCTCCAGTACGCATACTCTTTCTGATATACCCGTGAAATTAACAATATTATTTTTTAGTTCTTTCTTTATCATGAAGCCTACCCCGTGTAGGCCCTTAGTTTGGCCTATGTAGAACATGATGTGTTCTTCATCTTCCAAGATATTTTTTCCTAAGCGCCGGACCTCGGATAGTCCTAGAATATCACAGTTGATATTATTTAGCGCTGCTTTTAATTCTAGGAGCTTTTCCTCTGAGGATAGTGTTTTAACATTAAGGGTGCAGATGGAAATTGTATTCTTCTTTATAACTTTTGTTTGAGAATTAGTTGTTTGCCTTTTCAAAGCTGGAGGGTTTTGGTCGTAATCCCCACGATGACCACTCGGCTTGGGGAATAATGTTTTAGTTTGATTTATCGATATATTGATGTTGTGATTGTTTGGAGGGTGATGTTCCCCTCGGGGACCAGCCATATTGGGGTCCATTTTGTTGTTTTTATATTTGTTTTCAGTATTCATGTTACTTCCGGTTGGTGTTTGCTTTTGTTTTGGTTTTTGGGTGCAGTTTTTAGTTATTCTCTCCTTTAGAGGAGACTGAATTGCTTCTGGGGCGAAATAATTCATGAATTTTGTTGACTTTATTTGAAGTTGTTGCTTCTTGATCCTTATTTGCTGATCGTGGTGATCCTGATTCCGACCTCTTTCTTTTTGTTTCTTTGTCTTTTTTCTGTTTTATTATAAGTTTATCGTACCGAATAACAACGTGTTTCCCGTCCTTTTCATGTTGCACTTGTTCCTGTCTCAACTGCTTTCTTTTCATTAGCACATCTTTCGGATAGTCTTGAGTGGCATAAATGTTCTCAGGGAAGTTGTTATTATTTTTAAGAAGTTCAATTTTTCGCCAGAATAGGGTCAGCGCTGCAAGCACGGGTCTTGTTTTTCCGTTGACCATCTTCCCAAGTCTGCGTATATCGCTCACTTCCCATCTATCCCAGTTTTGTGTTCCAGATTTTTCACTTACTCCGTTCAGTATCTTCAAGACATTATTCATTAGATCCTCGTGATTCTTCTCGTTTTCAGGTACTCCGTGTATTATTATGTTGTTCTTTCTATTGTCGCGTTCTAAACTTTGCACCTTAGATTCTAAAGTCTTCACTTTTTCCTTAAGTTCCATGTTTTCAGCAACTAGCGGTTGAAGTTTTTCATCTATTGTGATTGAAATACTTTGACGGATATTTTCCGCTAGTTCTTCGGTTTGTCTTTTAAACTCTTTATTCATACCTGACATCCTGTCTAATATAATTTGTGTTTGCAGGTCAGGGCTCATTTTTGACAGATGTTAGCTTTGTTTGTTTGCTAATATTTTGGTAGTTATATTATGTTTTTTTCTGGCAACACTGTCCGGTAAGTGTCAAGATGCCGGAAGTCGTAGTTGTCGTTATGCTTATTGTTTTATTTTTAGGTTATGAGTGTTCGGTGTTTTGCGGCGGTTTTTTATTGTTTAATCGGCACGGTTAACACTATTCCGCATGTGACACAGTTACTTAGCACTTAGTTTGTGTTTATTTGCACTTTAGTGAGATATTCACTATGTTTTTCTCGCGAGATCGCAATTTAGTTGAGGAAGATGCACAGAAACGCAGTTTATTTGACAGCTAGACCGGAAGTCCTTCTAGTCCGAAATATAACAAATGGCTACTTAAATAATTATATTGGGTAATATACTATTCTGAAATATGGTTACTTGATATGTATGTTTCTTTCTGAATCGTTACAACTATGTATGTATATGTATTTTGTCATCTATGTTACCACATATAATGGTTGAGAAAAAATAGACTACTTAGTTTTGAGTTTGAGGTTATTCATTAACTTTATTTATTTGCCTTTAAACTCCATTTAGACCAGGCAAGGAGTTGCATACGATTCTCATTACATTGCGGGCTATAGGCGTACGGCGAATTCGGTCGCTTTATATAACGCCGCAATGTAATGAAAATCGTATATAAGTTCTTGCATGGTCTAAATGGGGCTTTATTTAATCTTTATTGCACAAAAAAAATGTACAAATGATGGACTTAATGACTATGGCATTTGCACGAGGCAACCACAGGGTTAAACAGAGCCATGTCATAGAAGGTTTAGTCCTCTAAAGGGGAAGGGCTTAGTCATATTCAAATTTTTCATATTTTACTAATAATACTTGTATACTTACAAGTTGTTCTATTTACAACATTTTCACAGGATTGCTACCTTCATAAAAGATAATACACAAGTTTAAAAAATTATCATACTAATCTTTTTAAAACAAAGTTTCTGTTCTAATTATTTTATACAAATTAAAAAATAATAGTTTTACCATCAATACAATTCAAGATAAGTTTACTTTATTTTACTTTTGTTTAATATAGTAGTTGTAATAGTTGTGGATGTAAGCAGTTTCCTATGCAGTTATTAGCTTAGTGTAGTTTCAAAATAGTCTTTATATCGTCGGGAATAGTGCAATACCGCGTAACTACAAAATATCGATAGAGTTCGAAATTCAAACAATGTACAAAGAAACTGTATCTTATTGCATTACGCAGTATTGCACTATCCGAGACAATATCACTATAATAGTCCAATTGATAAAAATTTACCCATTTTTTTTCAGGTTACCTGCACAAGTTTCCACGAGGTCCCACCACTGTTAGGCCTCACACTGAGCTCACTCACTGTAGTCCTGTCCCCAGGCTTCCGTCACCACCGCCTCAGCCTCGGTTTCAGCACCAGCGCCCACAACATATCCCGCAACCTGGTGCCGGACCAGTCTGTGGTCATAGACACTGTTGTCACCATTTTTGTGTTTGACTGGTGGCATCCGAAGTACCCACATTTTGACAATAGTTTGCCTCCGAGTGTAAAAGACGAGGAGTCTATGCCGGTTTTGAAGAAAGAGTTTTTTCAAATGAGTTTAGTAGATTAGGTTATATGGTTTATTTCATAATTGCCTTGACCTCCTAAGAGCCATAGATCAAGTAGGTACTGTAGGAATGATAACTGCTATGAAAAATGAAACTCCAGAACAGATTTGTAATTTATATTTTTTTTTGGAATCAATATATCAAAAGACTATATATTTTATTTTCTCCATTCAGCGGCAGAAATTTCTAAGCGGGCAAAGTGTTCAAAATGATATTGACATGCTCTTGTTCAACTAGAGACCAACGAACTAGTAATACTATAGAAACCTGACTCGAGCTCAAAAATGACCCCACGGCTAATGTGCCGCGAACGATAGACTGAGCCGCGGCGGAGTTTGACAGCTTTAGTAGTACAGAAGCTTTCTATGACATAAGATGTCAGCTAATATAAAATTGTTAAATTAAATAACCCTATAAAATGCCTTCTTCTGCGGTAAAAAGGTCCCGAAATAACTGCACAAAAACACAAGAAAAACGATGGGATCCATTGGTTTACGTGAATTTAACCCTGAATATAATAAATAATTATTTATAGTAACATATTGTTGTATAGACTAATACGCTGAACCAAATGTCGTATTTCTATACAAGTTTTATAATAACTTATGCCTTTATGATACTGAGTGACAGAATGGGGATTAGGTTATGCATCCTTTATATTAACAAGTAAATTATTCATGTTATTTTCAAGTAACAAGCAATTCCTATTACTTGCTTTTATCTCAAAAACAAGTACGCTGTAAATGTACCGCAGGCAAACCTTCCGACATGGGAATTATTCTAGTTTCCCGAAGGCCCCGAAAATAATTTATTATTTAAATTAATTTTATTACAGTATTTACGTACAGTCATGGAAATTAATTTCCTACCTATTTCATATCATTAGACATTCGCGATGCCTTAAGGTCGAAAGTTGTATTTCAGTAATAGTATTGAAATGTCAATACGTATTATCTGTGATTGCACTTATTCTCTTTGCGAAAAGTTACCATTTTCTTTTCTAATTCTGAAATCGTGTCAGCTGATCGTGAGTATTGTTCTTTGCGAATCTATCTACTGCGAACCTCGAGAATAGAAATTTCGTTATTTGCATCTCTATATTTCGAAGATTGTAAGAAGGAAAAGGATGAACAACTACACAGTAGTCATCCGTTTTTAGAAAAGTTCCTTGACGTCCCAAAGTTCAGTACTCGGCGTCAATTTAGTAAATCTGTTGCCTAGTTATTAAAACAAAAAAATGCGTGCGTTATATAAGTAACATCCTGTTCTAGCTTGCTCTTATGGTGACAGTTTGCTAGACGATATAGAATTTAATTTCTAACCCACCTAGGTTAGAAAATAAATTACTTGACTGTAATCGCACTATTACGATTAATCTAAAATACATATACAGGGCGTCCAAAACTTATGGGACATGAAGGGAAGTACCTTAATTATCGTAGATAGTGTATTTTGCTGAAAGAAGACTTTATGTTCTTTTTAAAAGTTAGTAATTCTGCATTCATAGATTTTCTAAAAATTACTTGCTTCGTCTGGGAATCGAACCAACTTAAATACCAAAAATCACTCTCAAACAAATCACGCTACTTTTATGATGCCAATCAAAAGAATAGCTAAAAATAATAACGTATTTCCCCTTGATGTCCCATAATTAATAATATCTTTCAACTTTTGAATTTAACGATAAACGGGGCTTACTCGCGCAAAAATTTACGAAAATTCGTCTCCGATGTTTCGAGAGCGACATAACCTACGTGCCAAAATCGTGGCAGTGTTCTCCAACACGTTATTAACGATATACCTACCTTCTTATAAAGTATGGACAAGAGTAATCTCAATAACAAAATCATGTGTAGAATAATATTCATAATAAATTGGTTTCATCTCGGTTAGTATCATCCCTGTAAGTTTGACAACGCCATAATATGTAACGCCGCGCATGAGGTTTGACACTTTAAACTTTTATTTACCAATCACAACTTTTATTAATAGCGCGAAATTGTCTATTGGATGAATTCTAAGCTGCTCTGACATATTTATGAAGAGGGGATAGTTGTCAGTGTCAGCGCGCCTGGGGTCATTTTTGGAAGGCATTTTTATATGGAGAGCTGTGTCTATATATATTCAGTCACCGCTAGAGACAAAAAAAAGAAAGTTTTTTTATTTACTTCGACTTACACTATAAAGACTTTCTTTATAAAGTTTGTTGATATTTATAAAGTCGAAGAGTGATTTACACGGGTGGTTCAATTGGTCAGAGCAACCTCGTAACTTCAGGTGCGGGTTCAAATCCTATCGGGGCCTGGTCGTTTTTTCTTATATGTCATCTGTTCCAACTACGCTCCTGTTCACTTAACAATAAAGTAGTGTCCAGCTCATTTTGAGCACTTCGGCCGTCTAGCTACTTCTGCTAAAGTCTGTCATTTTTCTTATATTGTAGGCCTTAGGAGGACGAGAATGTTACTTTTTTTTGTTAAAAAAAAATCACTCAAAAATTGTTCGAGTGTCAATGTATATAGTAATCCTATATAAGTAATACTATTTACATTTATTACTAGCTAAAAAGTTTTTACTTACCATAGCGTAAAACGCTTATTAGGTTCTTTCACCGTCAGCTGACAGCAAGTACGATTTAATACTTGGATAGGGAATGCCAATACAATATATCGTTTCTGCATTGCTGGCTAAGGTACTAGCGCCATCTAGTATTTCACGGACGCAAGATAGTTGCATAGAATTTGTTCGCCGACAAGCGCCCGCAAAGTAACTGTAGACTATACTCGACATATGGCGCTTTATGTACTTAGTAAAAATATACATTTAGCCAGCAGTTCGGAGGATTAAATACGGTAAAACTAGTAGATATGTTCGAATTTATTATAGTTTACGACTTTATACTTTACGCTGTGTATAAGATTAAAATTTGACTGCAAGAAAACCTTATACAAGGTTTAATTTGGCAGTGTTTATAGAACTACATATTTTTGATGTTATATGTATCAAGGAACACAAAATACATGGAATGAAAATGACTTACAAAGTCTCGTTCCTCCGACGTGCTGGCTATTTCTCACTTTTCGGTACTATGTGGTACAGCGCCATCTATAGATATATGCTCAATTATTTTGACAGCGACATAGCTATACAACTGGTATAGCACTGAGACTTACTGCTGTTAATGATAGATGTCGCTAATGTGTTTGCCAGGATGCGCGCGGTTTTCTTGTTAGACCAATGTAGTTACAATCGACGTCAAAGATATGTATACACTTTTTCACCTTAATCCTTTGTAATAAGGTGCAATAGTGTATACATATCTTTGACGTCGACTATACCAAGTACCGAAAATAAAGAAATAGCGCGACTATTAACGACGATAACTCAACTTTGTATAGACATTGGCATACTAAGTATTGTATGTTTCTCGCTAGAAATCGACATCTGCGATATTTTTTTTAATGTTTCGAACTTCAAATCGTTCTGATTTGAGTTGACAATATTATTCTTACGAAAATTATATTAACTAGTTATTCGTATATTATAGTATTTTGCTGCTTTTGCTCAGTTCAGTCGCCATCAGATATATCTGAGCTGTGGAGGTGGTCACAAATATCTGAACTTGCACTTTATTGCTTTGACAATAGAGGCGCTGTTCAGATATTTGTGACCACCTCCACAGCTCCGGTATATCTTATTGCGGCTGTACAAAATATGTATTATAAGTTAGTTCGCTTGTATCCTGATTTCCGCTAGCAAACATCGAAGAATGGTTATGTTTCTATTTTTTTTAATAATAGGCCTAATTTATGAATCACTTAATTTACTTAATTTGTTACAAACTTTTATTTAACTTGCAATGTTCGGGTCAAATCTTGCAACTCAATTTTGAAGCAGATATCTTTAACCGATTGAGCTGTCTTTGTTGACAGAAACTAGTGTTACATATTTTTAATTTTTAAAATCCGAAAAGATAAATTCAATCCGAAGACCGGATTAGACCAGCCAGTACTCTTACCATGAGTTGTGACTGAGTTTTTCGATAACGAGTATCGAGTTTACTATCTGTGCATCTCGTTTACACTTAAATAGTACAAGCGAGATGACCTCAATTACCGACCGCGAGATTATCGAAAACCTCAATGTCAGAACTCATGGTAAGGGTACAGGCTAGAACATAATTGCCGCGACAGAGCGTTGAAATAGACTACCCGTCCCTCTTTAATTATCATAGTTGGAAAAGGACGGTTAGTATATCTCGGCAATCATGCGCTATGGTGACCTAACTGAGCCAATCAGTCTGGCGATTTGCGAACGAGTTTTCAGAGGTGAACACGCTGCGTAATCGCCGCGTATCAGTTTTATGTGGAATCACTTGAAAAAGTGTAACGCTTTTAGAATCGACTTCAGTTTTTGGCCTAATAGTTTATTTTTATCTCACGTATATAGACTTAAGATACAATGTTGAGCTTAAATGTTACATTATCTATGACAAGGGACCTTATTGTTGATGGCGCTTATGTCGTTGTTCAAGATGATACAATATAAACACAACGCGATTCGACGTAAGGGCCATCGACAATAAGGTCCCTTTTCCTAGTTAATGACACAAATCGGTGTACCTAACTTTCCCATATAAAATATCGGAATATAATAGGTGTTGTTATTTCTTGTTGTTATTTTGTTCAGTTAGCTAAGAGATAACGTAATAGGTATAAAAGTAGGACCAAAATATGTACATTTTCAAAAATCCGGTTTGTCCATAAGTATTGTAGTGACACAGGACAGCAAATATTACCAGGGGACAACCGGTTATAGAAAACGTAATCGATACTAAAAATAAATGTAGGTACGGTCGCGTGAATATTCACGTTCAATAGAAGAAAAAGGTAAACAATTATGGCAGACTGAAAACTGAATTCCTAAGTAAAAAGCATCGACACTTGACAATATATTATTATATAATTATATAACGTAATTATCGCATTTTTGAACTAAACAAGAATGTAAGTAACAAATGTATGTGTATACAATGACAGTGAAACCATGGTAGTTTTTAAAAGTGCGTAATTACGAAGCTATGAAGGAAAATGAGTTTGTTTACATGGTTTTTGTTTTCTATGGACCCCGAATATATTTATTTGTGACAGTCCTGTCAAACTGTATTGAAGTACAATTTTTTTACGAAATGTGTTACAAATTAATGCACGCGACTGTACCTATCGGAATGTAAACTTTCGTGATTCATTCCTATATTTTGTGAATAAAGGAAGGAGTCACTCGCGTTTTGTTTATGCTCTCCGAACCATTTCCACGTTTATTTTTCATAAAATAATCTTCTCCACATATTATTTTCGTCTCGAATGCGTTTAACAACTGTACACACCACAATTACAAATTTACCGGTAGGCGTGATGATTCCTTATTTTATTTTATTTTCTATTGCGTTATCTATAAACGACTGTCAGCTCGGCCACGGCCCCTGGTGACAATACTAACGGAAAAGTTGATCTAGTTTCAATACACAATTTTAACTTTTTCGACGCCATGTCAATTTATCGAAATATCAAATCTGAAATTTAATTTTATGCATGTATAGTCAACCAATTTGATATCCAGGCTACTTCGAACCTTGTCACAGTGACGTTAATAAGAGATCTTTTGCGTCTTTCATATAGATTTTCACTGTGACAAGGTACAAAGTGGCCTATAAATCAAATTGGTTGACTGTACATGTAGGTCTATTTTGCTCTGTGGCCCGTTACCCATATATCAGTAGTTGGCATTGGACCTGCGGTGCGTGTATAAGTCTATGGCGTCGAAAAGGTAAATTTTTCTGTTTACTGTATTCCTCATTGGTAATAAGATTCTGGTATTGCATGGTAGGCGCCCACAGATCAAATATCTGCCAAGCCAAATGCAACTTTGTTTTGACCAAATTAAAGTTCAAAATGATATGGAAAAAAAGTCATTTTCAGAGGCCTCTGGGCGGCTAGAAAATAGGAGTCTTTATTTCTCGTCGGTTACCTGTAAGTCAGTGTTTTAAAAATAAAAAATAAAAATGTATTTCTGTACAGTTTTAAGTGTATAACTTAACAAGAAATACATATCTGAAACAGGATGTGTTGTTTATTTTATCTAACCATTATATACATATGTAATATTGTCTTTGGTAGCCGCGATAATTATAACAACTGAAACGGATTATATCGCACACACATACACACACAGCTAATGTCTAGCATCGTCGACCTAAGTCAGTAAATGGTCTGGGAGCATGCCACGGATAAGCCTGATCCCTATTTTGATAGGCCCCAAATCCTCGCCAAGAAGAATATATATTTCCAGAATGCTGCGAGAGGCTTTTGAGATCCATATAGAGAGACAAGAAGTATCCAAACTTCAACAGTGAGAATGGTTTTTCTGTACCACCAGATTTGGATCCCGTGGTTTATTTAATAAAACGGCAAGCAAGACTGAGGCCATAGCGTTGGACAGTGTGCAGATTGTACAGTCGCCATCAGATATATCGGAGCTGTGGAGGTGGTCACAAATATCGGAACAACGCCTCTATTGTCAAGGCGACAAAGTGCATGTTCCGATGATTACCTCCACAGCTCCGATATATCTGATGGCGACTGTACCTAGTAGTTTATAATTTTTGGACATTTATTTCTAACTTTGTACCGCCTAAAAAGCGACAAAAGTGATTCCCGTGATTTTTCAAAGCTACCACTTATACCATAAAAGCCTTACTGCTATAACCTATAAACAAAGATCTGTAAGGTGAAGTGGAGAAAAATTGCAATGATTTTTATGAGGAAAAATGGATAAAATGTCTTTTACCGAAAGATTTTACCTTTAATCTTTTTACCATTAATTTTCCTTAATTACTTATATGTCTAGCCTGTTACTAATGTGGTACTAATTATTAGTTGCTACGAGTAGTTAAGTATATAGTTAGTAGGTAACTAACGCTAACTGAACCGGAGACTTGCAGTAGTTAAGGAGTTTGGGGTAGAAGTCTGCAGGCATTGCATGAGCCGTAGGGTATAGCAGGGGCGAAGCAGTCTTCTGGGCAAATTGGACAAACGGCGGCATACTGCCGAGGGTAGTTACACTCTGCGGCCGTTGACCATTGAGAGGGTTGCGCGTTCTGTGAAAAAAAAAACAAAATGATTAGGTAGCTTGACGGCAAAATTATTAGGCATGTGCTGCGTTAGCCGCAAAAGTTGAAAACGTTGATTCAAATACGGTCTTGGACACCACCACACATGTGTATTAAAACCGTGATTCAAAGGCTGGCCCAGAGAATCGTAACCATGACAACGAGTGACAAAAATAGTTGATTCAGTCATAAAGTTGCTGTCAAAAAATATACAAGTCTAAGCACGAGCCATTTTCAAATCTTAACTTTGTCAAACTTTATAAATTATAAGCATTGTTTGATGGAGATCACACCGGTTTACCCTTCCCATGAGTTGTGACACTAAGGTTTTCGATAACGACTATCGAGTTTAGTATCTGTGCATCTTGCTCACTATTTTAGTGCGAACGAGATGCGTTATCGTTATCGAAAACATCAAAGTCACAACTCATTGTAAGGGTACTGCTTAAACAATGTCGAAGTACGGAATCGCAGTGATGCATCGCATCCACGCCGTTAACGCACGATCCCCACACCGACGCTCAAAATACGCAAACGGTACGGAATCGCAGTGACGTGCCATAAGAATTATGTCTATGTGAACGACAGTGGCTGATAGAATAGTTAAGATATACCAATATACCTATATCTTACCTTGAAAAACGTTGTCAGAGCACAATGAATAATATCATATGCTGGACACTCGAGGTACACACCCTGTGTAGGCAGGTCCCCCGCCAAGCAAGAAGCCTGATAAACAAAAATATAAATTTCAATAAAACTTGCCTACCTATTCAATTTAATTTCTCCGAGTTTGAGAAACCTGACAAAATAACTAGGCCAAGTTATTTTCCATTACGAATGAATATAAATGTTATAAGGGAAACGGTAAATGTAGAAAAATACGATGAAATACCAAGTTGAGTTTGTTAACATGTAAAAATGCTTGTAGGTAGGAAATCGTAGGAAAATATTAGGATGTGATTTAATTTAACTTATCTTTTTCCACGTTTGACCTTTTCTTGTGTACACTGGTATACCTCACTTTGTAAATATGCATAGGCACAGTCAGCAGCAAAAGTTGCTAAGCGTTTGGAGTGTTCAAAATGACCTACACGCGCTCTTATTCTCTTGACAATAGAGACGTGTTAACCTCATTTTGAACACCTCAAATGCTTAGCTGCTTCTGCTGCTGACTGTACCAGAATTCTAGCAAAGCTATATGTGGGAGTTTTGGTGTTTTGATTGTTATGGTGCACCCAATTAGCGAAAATTGTTAAGAAAAGTTAAATCACTGTCTCACTATCACTACAGTATCTATTTGTTCGTATATAATAGATAGAAACAGAACAATACATATACAATGAAAACAAAGATTCGTGATAAAGACACAAATAAATACCCAGGATTCAGGACTTCGTGATGACAGGGCAAGATCACTACCGACTTGGCCAGGAAAGGTTAAATAAAAAAAGTTTTTTACCTTGACTACGTTGACAGCCGGTGCCCACTCGGGGTGGTCTTTCGCAAACTGCTCGAAGTGGGCCGTCACCTTGGTCTTGTCAATAACGTCGCCATTAGTCCAACCTGACTTCTTGAAGATGCACTTCATGCGCGTGCACTGTGGAAATATGGCATGTGTACAAAACCAATTTTTTATTAATTTATAAAAGGACGCCAGGTAGCCAACTGATTACAGAAAACCTCACTTGAAGTATGCATAATGTACTGGCAAACTTGTAAGCGAAAAATTATAGAATTATATATACATAATTATGTATAATGTACGGGGCAGAACAAGCGACAAATTAAGACACAAGATGGGGAAGTATAATTGAAATTGCTTTTTTATTTAAAACTAAGCGCAATGTGAGTAAGACCATCTATCAGGAAAGGCTGTCTACCAACCAATTTCCTACATTATCTGATCAGCATTTAGTGTCATATGACGGACATCTTTTAAAAATAAAGTATGCCGTCTTACCCACATTGACCTTCCTTATAATTAATTATTATTTTAAACTACGCGTTACCTAACTTAAAATTAAATAATGCGAACGACTATGATAGTGTGTGTTTTTGTGTACAAAGAGTGACAATAAAAGTGTGACAGTTCTTTAGATTTAAGTAAAGTGTAATGTATTGCAGTGCATTGTAGTGAGTGGTCTCACTGCAACACTGTCACAATTGCGGTATGCTGCCATGTGGTGGCGACTGACAAGAATAACAGCACCCAATTTCCTCCCGCGGGTGTCGTCAGAGGCGACAAAGGGGAAAAACCGATGGATGGGCAGGAGCGTTCATTGAAATCCAAATCGACTGTGGTCGCTAACTCGCCTGCCAAGCGTGGCGACTATGGTAACTACCCCCAAGATGATACAAGTCATATTTAGGGGAGGCCTATGTACAACACTGGACCACTTACGGCTCAAATGATGATGATGATGAAGTTATTATAATATTTTATAAAAAATACCGGTTAATAAATTTTGTTAGCCATTTCTCTCTCATAACCAACTGTCTCTGAACTACCCTATATTGACTAGATAGGATGCCTATTTGGAACGGTGGAACATACTAAGATTGCTAAGCCGCCTGTCAAGCGTGGCGATTATGGCATGTCCCAGCAGTGGACTTCCATGGCTGAAGTACCTAGTAGGCTCAAAATAGGAAATAGTAAGTAATCACTACTCACCTCATTGGGTCCCTTACTGCTGCACTGCGCGGTGATATCTCTAGTCACCAGCTTTGGGTTTCCAAGGCATTTGTAGATCTGAAACGATGTTTTTTTTTTACTTAAAATCAGCAGTTGCGTGTTCACACAACCCGATTTGTATCGGCTTATTTACTTTTCAACAGTTAACAGTTTTCCTTGGGTTGAAGAAAAGGTAATACAGATATAGTGCATAATGATTTTTTTATACAACGACACCGTCAACACAAACAAGTATACGGCCAAACCAATTGGGATGCAATTTTGTATGATGAGAGTTTGAGCTACGAGAAAGGATATAGGACAATTTTTATCCCGCAACCAAACTTAAGATGTGCATGGTTGGCCGACGAAGTCGCGAGGAAAAGCTAGTACATTTATAAAACAACCATGAACAAAATTAAATACCTATCTGTGCTCATCACACAAATAAATGCCTTTACTGGGTAATAAAATAAGTACTCAATTTAAATAAATAGTATATTATACCAGGTGTAATCAAAATGGTACTACAAAATAGTACATTTCGATACTAGTGAAAAAAAAAAACTTTTTCGACGTGGGTGAACGTTGGAGCCCGAGTGAAACGAAGGTGACAATCACCCGAGTCTTAAAGAAGTTTTACACGTGTATCGAACCCAATTGTGCATACCAAGGGCCTCAAAAGCGAAATTTACGCACGCGAAGCGTGCGAAAAGTGCACTTTTACGCACTAGTTAGGAAAATATGTTTTCTGGATCTATTCGTGGTTACGATCAACTTTTACTATAGGTCACAACCGAAAAATCAGTAAAAAAATGAGACCTTCCCTTACTAGCTGCTAGCTAGCTGTAGTTGTTAGTATGGGCAGGTAATTCTTTTAATGAACGATTTTTCAGTTATGGCTCCATAATAAAAGTTGACCGTAATCATGAATAGATTAAAAAAATAATTTAATTTTGATCACCATTTTGATTTCACCCAGTATATGCAACAAATGCAGTACAAATGCACCGTAGACCTTAGACACACACAATCATTGCATAAATCGACCTCTCACAGTGAGCTAAACAAGTGGTTTCGGAAGATTCGCACCTTATGGACCTTGTATTTGTTTGATGTCATTGTAGTTTGCTATGGAAGGCTCTATTCGTAATGAGGGTCGATCACACCAGAGCCCTGAGTGTAAGTTTTTAACGTAACATTACTTCATCATCGCGTTAGAGTTACCCTTATACGAGGGTGATCCAAATGTAATGATAATGACTATGATCTAGACATATTATGATAAGTTTTGATTACTGGTCTTGTTATGTCACTTATCATCAATAAATTATAAAAATAAATATAATAATTTATTAAGTTGTTTTTATGTTATTAAGAAACAAAGACAGTAGGGTAACACATATCAAAATTTCAGTAAATGCGCTCGCGTTTTTGTGTCGGTAGGAATGATGCTGTTATAAAATTTAGTACTGTTGTAAAATAAAATGTACTTAGAATTGAAATTTACGTTTATTGTGATCGCGTAGGGCAAAAAATATACTCATAAATTCTAATTTTTGGGCTCAAGGGCCCTGCTTAAGTTAAGGTTGCTAGTTTTGGTCTTTAAAGACGTTTTTGTTTAAACAAAAAAATTTTGTAGACAAAATCCATCAATATGTAAAAAAATAAATAAATAAAGGTCAATATAACATAATCCTATACCAAACCTAAAATGTTGACAAATAAAAAGCAAATTAAAAAAAAAAAGGAAGTTTGATGGTTGTTTTTCCTTAGTTATCTCGCAGATCACCAAGTATGCTGCTTAGTACCTAGCGCTTGAACTTGTAAGTTGCCTATTGTGTAATCAAGTCTAAATCTTTGGCAACAACGTACTATACTTTGATTCTAAAAACTCTTCCAATAATTCGCTATACTAGCGGTGAAAGAAAAATTAACGCAAATTGCGACCCACAAAAGTTTTTCTTTTTTATTAACTAGATGACAGCATGTTCTCGTATAATGTATGTACATACACTAATAAGGAGATTATTTAACAGTAAAAATATATATAATACTAATAACTTCGTTAGATCATAGTCATTATCATTACTTTTGGATCACCCTCGTAAATAACATTATCACTTACGCGTTCGAAACGTTTTTTTGCGTCAAAAGAAACTTACACTAGAGCCTCAGACCGGTGATGGCGTTATTAGTAGCTGAGAGTTAAAGGTACAGTCGCCATATCGGAGCTGTGGCGAGGTGGTTACAGATATCAGAACATGCACTTTATCACCTTGATAATAGAGACGCAGTTCAGATATTTGTGACCAGTTTGGGTACTTACATCTGTGGGGGTCAATCCACATCTGATAGGAGGAGGGGTGGCCGACGGGGTCTTTGGAGGTGTCACCGGAAGATCCGCATGGCATAGCTGCAAATATGAGGTATACTGATGAAAGCAGTCGGTAAAAGTGTAGGTACTCTTACCATGAGTTGCGCCTTCGAGGTTTTCGATAACGAGTATCGAGTTTACTTTCTGTGCATGTCGTTCGCTCTAAAATAGTACAGGCGAGATTTTTTTTTTTATGACATAGGCGGCAAACGAGCAGACGGATTGCCTGGTGGTAAGCAATTACCGTCGCGCATGGGCACCCGCAACACCAGGGGAGTCACAAGCGCGTTGCCGGCCTTTAAGGGGGGTTGGAGCTCTGAGAACCTTACTCGCCATCAGGAACACAACACTACATACCTGAAAGGTAGCAGTGCTATTATGGCTGTGGTCTTCTGTAAGGAGGAGGTACTTCTCCAGTTGGGCTGCCCCATTCAAGCGTGATGGTCATGGCTGTGCCCTACCTCTCATTGTTGGACGTAGTTTAAGGACATACCCGAGTCCAAATAAATGCACAGATAGTAAACTCAATACTTGTTATCGAAAACCTCGAAGGCTCAACTCATGGTAATAAGGATACTGACGGTTCTATTTCGTAGTCAGCAGCGGAAGTTGCTACCCGGGCCACGTGTTCACAATGATCTTGACACGCTCTTGTTCTCTTAACAATAAAGACGAGGCAAGCTCATTTTGGACACTTCGGCCGCTTTTCTTCGTGGGCGAGTGATTTCTCTAAGAAAAAGTACTCGTCGCCAGTGTGAAAAGTCAGCGATTAACCGTTATTGTGCAGTTAGGTAGATAAATATAGCATACAATTTGCAATATATTTAGTAGATATTCAACTGGTATCTAGAATAACCAACAATTTACAGATAAATATAACGTAAACAATAAGACTCAAGAAAAAATAATAATAAAAATTTAAAAAACGTCGTTAAAATTGGGCCCCTTTGGCATGGTGCCGAGGATGCTGGCAGCATTCCCCCGCTGTATCGCGATACTGATGCGTTGCGCGAGAAAGCTGCCAGCTCTGCGGTCACCAGTGGAGTCGACGAGCCTTTTACAAAGGTCTTTGAACATGATATGGGCGCTGGGACCCCAAGGGCCTAGGGTTTCGACTCCGAATGGCATAAAAATGTATTCGGAGCCGAGACCCCGGTATTTGTAGTGCTTAAGCTTTTCATTTTTTTTCATACAATTTGTGTAAACAAATATGTTGCAATGCTTTTGGGAGTTTTCAAAAAATAGTGCATCCAATTAGTGAAAGTTGTTAAGAAAAGTTAAATCACTGTCAGTTTCGTGACGACAATTAAGCGTTAAATTTCGATAAAAACTTGGTTTTGATGTTCGTTTTATAAACTTCAATCGATATTACAACATAATTAAAGGCAAAAAGTCGATCTTCATAAAGATTTCATGCTTAATTGTCGTCACGAAACTGATAGTGATTTAACTTTTCTTAACAACTTTCGCTAATTGGGTGTACCAAATTTTGAAAACTCCCTTTTATATCTTACGAAATAAAGTCATAGGTATCTTGTTTAATGTTTAAGCGCGGAATGTGTAGATATTTAATGTTTACCGTATCAATACAATAAAACTGTTGTGAGCCATGTTACTACTACTTAGTTACAGACGGATAAACTCACGTGTAATTATATCGCACTAGGCGACATGTTTCGGGTAAGCTCTTTGGTTTGAAGATGGGTACCAGAGCTTACCCGAAACATGTCGCCTAACGTATGCGGAGTGAAATTTGGACAAAGTGCAATGTTGTTTTAAATAAAAAAAACACCATGATTTTTTTGAATAGTTATGTTTTTATAATAAAGTACCTAATAATGATTAATCTAAAAAAAGTTTACTCCCATGCGAGATGCTTTACGGTAGTTCTGAGGAACTTTGTCCATCCCTGTCGAAAACATAGATGTGGGCATTTTATACAACTCCAATTTTATTTTACGAATCAAGCTTTGCACATTTTTGGACCGAAAATTATCGCAATATACTCGCCTCTTCAGATTTGCCCAAAAATCTTCAATAGGGCGAATTTGCGGAACATTAGGTGGATTTGATGTCTTCGGTACGTATGGGGTGTTTAGCTCCGCCATTTTGCTAAGTGTTTTTTTGGAATAATAGCTTGAGGCTAAGTCTGGCCAAAACACAGCATTTTCTCCTCTATGACTCGTATTTATGAAATCTCGCACTAATGGCAAACAACGCTCTATGTAGCGATCGGCGTTCACAGCTAAACCTGATTCAAAGAACACCGCCTTGGACATTCCGCGTTCCTGATGGCAAGCCATAGCAAAACTTTTTTAGGAAACTTGGTATGCTCAATATATTTCACGTTCTCATCAGTTGGACCATTGGTCTTCTCAAAATAGTAATTGCCTTGCCACTAGTTTCCATCTAACGTGAAATATGACTCGTCATCCATGACGCAACTCACATTGTTTTTGGCGTAAAATATTTCTTTGACCAATTTATGCAGCCGTATTTTCTGAGTGGATTTTTGATTTTCGGAGACGGTGGATTAAAATTTTCTACACCGCTTATCGATGCCCATGTCTTCAAGATATTTTTTGACAGTTTTTCCGTCACATTTAAATTTTCTTCCGAGCTCTCTGTAAGATTTAGCAACACGGCCGGCGGTAATTTTCTTTAGTCGAGCTCTCTCAGAAAACTTGCTCAAGCTGGGATAATTTCCAAAACCAGGCTTTCTAGCAGTGGTTGTTTTTTAAGGTAAAAGACGCTAAAATATTATAAATGGTGCTTCGACTCTCACCCATTTGTACAAAATGTTCCACCACCTTCGATTTCGGCCATAGGGGATGTATACTGTAGAAATTACATACAGTTTTACGACGGCGTTCTTGGTTATTTACCATAATTACAAAATCAAACATCCAATCCTTATGAAACTTACCAGATTGATTGACAGATATATAGACTTGATATTGACATACACACATATTTTTTTTAGATTTTTGTTTTTTACATTTTATATATTCAAGTTTTGTCCAAATTTCACTCCGCATACGTTAGTGAGTTTATCCGTTTGTAACTAAGTAGTAGTTTACCGTATCGTAGCCTAACTTTCTCAAAATCAAACAATCTTCAAATTAAATACATAAGTACATAACTTACCGCAATGGCCGATAATAAAACAATAATTGTAAACATTTTATGACACGTCTCGAGTCGCCCGCTCTGTCGCAACGAATAGATGACTCTGTTTGTGACATATGCAAACAGGTTATCACGGGCACAGATTAAATAACGGCCATAACATACTCCACATATCGTGTTTATAAATAAATATTACAGGGCATCCGTATACAATTATCACAAATATTAGACCGCGACTACGAGGAGAATGTCGTTCTCAAAACGTCAGCTATTTTTTGAAGTTAATGTACGCGGTTAAGTTCTGTTTATTTGTTGTGTTGTGGGCACCGGCCAACGATATATATGATATACAAATACGTACTGGTACATACAAAGAAAACACTCAATAACTCAGGAACAAATATCTGTTCTCATAAGCTCATCACACAAATAATCTTTATAGCATTCGAAGCCAAGACCATTGGCTTCATATGCAGAGGCCAGACTGGTTTTGAAGTCGTGATTAACTTCGACATAGCATACCTACATTAACAATTTTAATATGAAAAAATTCACAGGAATATCCTTGGCCCGGTAGTGGCTAGTGGCTTGAGTAAAAGTAGCTTTCATCATCATCATCATGTCAGCCGAAAGACGTCCACTGCTGGACATAGGCCTCCCCAGAACCACCCAAGAAGACCGATCCTGCGCCTTCCGTATCCAGCTTTACCCACTATGAAACCAACTTAAACATTGGCACTGAGAACCCAGCGATTGATAAAATAATATACATATATGAAGAATTAAGTCTGCATAATGACACCACAAAAATGTTTCCTCAGAAGGCGGAGTCCAAAAATGTCCTTCAAGTCTAGTTTGACGTCGCCTAATATTGTACCGCGCATGACGTTTGACGTATGATAGTTTAATTAGCCAATCAGAAGTTTGATGGACCAATCACAACTTTCTTTTTAATAGCGGGAATTTGCGTATTGGATAATATCTAAAGCCGAAGAAGGGGCGAATTAGGGGATAACTGTCAGTTGAATATTGGGGTCATTTTTGGGAGCTAATTTGTACTGGAAGTATATATATATTGATATGTATGTATGTATATTCATCATTCATGAATGTAGCTACTATAGATATCATTCATGTGTATATATATCATTCATATTTATATCCAGTCGCTGTAGGAACCCTATTGTGGTTTTACTTGTAAAGCCACAATTTCCCAATGCAGACTGCTAAGGAATGTAATCCGCTCCCTTCGTCTGTATTCCTGGAAAGATATAATTTGGGTCTCTTCAAGGCAAGAGTGAATAGGCTCTCGTCGTCACTTACCATCAGGTGCGACTGAGGTCAAACGTTGGTCAGTCTTGTATTAAAAAAACAAGTGGCGTATCTTATTCAGCTTTAGATATGTAATCTGTCTGGAGGACCTATTTTACTTATAACCTATGGTCTGGTTTGAACCTAATGTCAACGGTTCGATCACTTTTTAACCGACTACAAAAAAAAGGAGGTACTCAATTCGACTGTTATATTGATAGCTATTTGTCAGATAATTCGTCAGATGTGTTATGCAATAGCTATTTGTATTGTCAATTAATTCATTAGACATTTTTAACCGAATTGATAACTGTTTAAGTAACTTTAATACTTTTATACCTAATACATTTTTAAGTAAAGTGGGTAGTAAACAATTTAACCAAATGACTGAGTTTCTTGGTGTTTATGGACAAAATATCATTTGTTATTTACCATATAGTTTTCGGTGAAAGAAAACATAAAGAAACTTGAACTAGGCGATTTTTGAGTTTGGCCGTTTGTATAAAGAATAACAAATTACAAAACTTTATTATTTATTATCTGTACCAAAAAATTGCAATACAGCTTTTTTTTTTATTTGCATCTTCTCTTTTGCTCATATTTGCAGTTTAGATACATGCCGAGTGAGAGCGAGCAAGTAATGCCTACAGATAGGGTATAGCGGTATATAGGTGAAAAACTTAACTGAAACACCTGCAGTGCTACCGCGATAAACGATATTCGTAAATTTTGGACGATTGTCTTTGTCACTCTCATGACGCCTTAATTGGAGTAAAAGAGAGATGCTCGAAATATACGAACTTCCATGTTCGCGGTACCGGGCCGGCCTATGTAGTAGTAACGTGTGTACACGCATGTCGGCGTTCTAAATTCAAAGGACGTATTATAATTATCTTCATCAATTATTAATAGTTATCTTATCTCACACCTAGGTCATAAGTCTTAAGAATCATAATTCATTATAACAATAGGTTGAACATACAAGTTCGGAAATTTCGAGCATCTTTCTCTTTTACTCCAATGAAGGCGTTATGAGAGCGACAGAGACAATCGTTCTTAATTTTCGAATATCGATTTTCGCGGTAGCGCTCCAGTTATTGGGTCAATTGTGGCCTATCAATGGACAAATTTAATAACAGTGTTTACATGTAAAATTATAATACGATAACTAGCCACTTTTCAATAACTGACCACCTTATACCGAATGAATTCTGTTTACCTATAAATAGAACACATTTTCTAATGGGGTTCAATTACTGGCCACCGTCCAGTACCTAATTGGCAAAATAAAATATAGTCACCAATAAACAGAGTTAATTTTTAGTATATAACGCTGGCAACATGCTGAGAAGGGACCAATTCGTGACATATTTGTGTTTTATTTTATTTTTCTATTATTTGCCTCTTTTTAGGGTTCCGTACCTCAAAAGGAAAAACGGAACCCTTATAGGATCACTTTGTTGTCCGTCTGTCCGTCCGTCCGTCCGTCTGTCAAGACCCTTTTTCTCAGGAACGCGTGGAGGTATGAAGCTGAAATTTATATCAATTACTCAGGTCTACTGTCCCTTGAAGCTGTGAAATATCAAACTTCTAAGCCAACGCAATCAAAAGATACAGCCGTTTATGCCGCAAATTTTCGACACTTGCAAGGGAATCAAAACCTACAGGGTGCTTCCCGTGAACTCAGAATCTTGAAATTTGGTACGAAGCAACGTCTTATAGCATAGATAAAGGAAAAATTACGAAAACCATAAATTTTTAGTTACATCACATAATATATTTTTTAAATAATTTTAAACTTACTACCCATTTCCTCATAAACGCGTAGAGGTATTAAATTGAAATTCATACCAAATACTCAGGTCTATAATACCTTTAAGCTGTAGCAAAATCAAACTTCTATGTCAACGCAATCAAAAGAAACAGCAATTTAAGCTGCATATTTTGAAACTCGCAAGTACTCGCAAGGGAATCAAAACCTAAAGGGTACTTCCAGTCGACCTAGAATCTTGAAATTTGGCATGAAGCAACGTTTTATATCACACATAAAGGAAAAATTCCGAAAACCTTAAATTTTTAGTTACATTACAAAATATAAGTATATTTTTAATAAATATAAACTTTGTAAACCTTGCAGGTTTGTACGGAACCCTCGGTGCGCGAGTCCGACTCGCACTTGGCCGGTTTTTTTTATGTCATGAATAAAGATTTTTCTTTATATTCTGGTCAGTTATTGGATGGTGGCCAGCGAATTACTTACCCTATATTACCTACGATTATAAAGTACAAAACCGTTATATTATCATTTGTAAATTAAAATTACGACACCGAAAAGTAATAAAAAGAAAATATTTACTAATTTATGGTGTACCTATGTTCTTATGACAGACATAATATTAATATTATTAGAGGTAAGAATATTGGCGTAAATTATTTTTTGAACAGTAAAAGTACATATTACATCTAACAGGCATTGTACTGTAGTTGTATACTACTTATGAACACATACAGGGTGAGGAAAATAACGACTCCCCAAACTAGTTTAAAATTCACGTAGCTATTTACTTACATTTTACATTTACTGAGAGTAGAAAAAAACAGCTTCCAAAATAACAAGTTTCGAAACAAAAAAAAACTTTTTAATGAGGCAATTATAAATTTGTTTTATACTTATTGTTTGTAAGTCTTTGTATCCACGTAACGAAAATGTACATCGATTTTTATTAAATGCCGACGCTTAAAATAGTTCAAACCCTAAAGCGAAATTTTATCAAATAATTCCTCGTACAGTCGGCAAAAGTAACTACGCGGACCATGTGTTCAGAATGATCTGTGCACTCTTTATTCTCTTAACAATAACAAGTCCCGGACCCAGGTGTGTCCTTAAACTACGTCCAACAATGAGAGGTAGGGCACAGCTAGCTAGCAGAGGCTGGAGCAGCCCAACTGGGGAAGTACCTCCTCCTTACAGAAGACCACAGCCATGGTAGCACTGCTACCTTTCAGGTATATAGTGATGTGTTCCTGATGGTGAAAAAGGTTCCCAGAGCTCCAACAAATTTTAGGGTAGGCAACGCGCATGTGAATCCTCCGGAGTTGTAGGCGTCCATGGGCTACGTTAACCGCTTGCCATCAGGCGGGCCGTATGCTTGTTTGCCACTGTCGTTGTATAAAAAAAGTCGTGTCAAACTCATTTTGGACAACTCCTCCGCTTAACAATTTCTGCTGCTGACTGTACAGCAAATCGCATTATCCGTTGCAACGTGTTGCATTTACTGACACCCACGTCCTGCGACTCGAGTTATAAAACCGAATGGTTATATTATCAATCTAGTATTATAGTGACATAAGCCCTTTTATTCCAGCTGTACTGATATTGAGCTACGCCCACGCGTTGTGGAGGTTCTGCAAAATGAAATAAATTCTACTCTCATCCCCCAACTTCTACGCATGCGCTGTAACTTGACATGCGCCCCGCGTGACACCTGTCAAATACATCCAGTCCGTGCAAAGGCGATCCCTTCGCTATACTGTTTGACGTCATAAAATCTAAACTAATCAAATCTACAGCTGCATTGCTGAAAAACAATGTGATTTAGCAGGTAACGAATCTACTTTACAAACGAAAATCAATTTATTTGTGTGTTGTTCTGTTTTGCCTATTACTTATTTTTATTTTCATATCATTGAAAAACATATGTTTCGATTCTAACCCTGATATCATTTTTAAATGCAGTTCCGTCGCATTCTTGAATTCGATTTTCGAATATTCCAACCGTTTTGTCGAAGTCGTTGACCGTGATTGGTTATTGGATTTCAATTGTCATTTGTCCTTGATATTGTATCTATTTTTAGCCGAGATGTAACTGTCATCATTATCTAACAGCTTGCTTGATGACCTTTAATCTAGATTCCGAGTGATCCTAAACTGTTGTTGCGTATCGGTTTCAACACTAAGTGAGTCTGATAGTAAAATTGATGGCGGTTACCTTAATTGGCAAATTGTCGGCGTTTATTTTAATTGGTGTAATGTGTTTTTATTTATCTTCGTGCTAGTTTTGCTATTGCGTTACTAAAGTATTGCTTATAAGATCGTTTATGCATGGGATGTCATTGTCTTCAAAGGAATATCAAACACCGGTCAAGCGTAATATCGTTTTCACTTCTCATGCTCTAAAAGTGTGTCATATTATGCTTGCCAAGGCGGACTAAAGTAGTACATTTAACCTCTTGGGAAAATATGTATTCATATTTATGATACGTATATTTGTGAAACGTTTTAAATTGACCAACCAGAACACTTCGACACATATCGAAGTTAATCGCAACTCTAGATTCTTTTTTGGTGCGAATACTGTTTAAAAATGTGAAATCATTAAACAAAACTTTGTATAAAGTATCAACCAATCAGAATACCGCAATATTAAAATCGACCGATGAGGAAACGCAATCAAATTCTCGTAGCATTAGGTGCTTTTTAGTTCCTACTTCACAAGCATTAAAAAAAAGTTTAAATCGTCGGCAAACTCTTTGAAGCCCCAATTATACGTTGTCCATGGCATTTATTCACGGCGTAGATATATCCTATCTGTATCAAAGCAGTGAAAAAAATACAAAGACTGCCAAATTAAACATTTTTGACTCGGAATTCAATGCGGGCGAATAAAATTGTATTTGTTATAATGTTTTTTTACTCGCAATCGAAGTGAAAACTAGTATGTATAACTCGGGTCTAAACGCCATATTACCCTCGAACAATTTTAAATAATTTCAAATAACCATCTCGTGGTACTATGGCCTACTTTAGCCCCTTGTCAAACAATCTACTATTGTATTTATGTCACAAACTGAAGAGAGAAAAAACATTTCTTTGAAATAAAATATTTATAAAATGGTATTCAATTACTGCTTGCTTGATAATTAATAATCTGAAAAACGTCGTGTAAATGGAATGAAAAAAAATATAATCTTCAACAATGTTTGTCTCTGGATCTTTAAAATAAAAATAGAACTTCTAATCGAAACTTATATTTCGTAGGTAGGTACAATAGTTCGATACACGTTTCTATTTAAAAATAACTCTACAAACATTGTTGCTGTAAGCGATTGGTAAATATTAAATGATCTTTCCTACATATTCAATAGTTACTAAGCCTCCTTTCATTGTTAGTAAGCCGGGCCCAGTTCCAATAAAACCTTGTTTTGCATCTAGGTTAAAGTCAGTCATTTGTCCTTGATATTGTATCTATTTTTAGCCGAGATGTAACTATCATCATTATCTGTCAGTCAGAGTCAGTGTAAAGTCAGATGACAGTTTTCATTATAATTAGCGTCTGCTTCAAATCATTGAGCTAGGTTGCCGAGTGGACTTCATGCTTCATAAGTCGTACTAAACTTGGGGACCGACAGATGGGAAGATAGTTTATGTTCTCATAAAATGGTAACTACAATTAGCGATGCCCTATTTTTACAGTTAGTTATCCATTCTAAACCATTCCCTAAGTGAGTTAAGGCGGAAAGCCAGAACAACTTGGGAAGGCAATCAAAATGGCTTAGTCTTCTAGTTCGTTCCTTTATATCACGTCTTTTAATGTCACCCTGTATATGAATATCTCTTTTTATATATATACGGTCGCAGTTGACGTCAGTGCTAGTTAGTAAAGCGAATTTGCATAAAATGAATGCAGCTCTCTCCCTCTGGGCTTCATTAAATCTCACGAGATCTTTTGCTTTTTATCCCTGTTATACATTTTCATAGCGGTGCGGATTTAATATGCAATTGCTTTCGTCATTTCATAAATTTTGTGTAGCTGTTTCGTGTTTTGCTATAATAAGGAAAGAGATGACCAGGCCCGGGACCGCGAACACCGAAGTTCGTATATTTCGAGCATCTTTCTTTTTTACTCCAATTAAGGCGTCATAAGAGTGACAGATAATCATCCGAAAATACGAATATCGTTTTTCAGGTGAGCGTGGTATTTATTGTGTGATGAGCACAGATGTTTGTTCTTAAGCCAATGTATTTAAGCCTGTGTGTTGTCTATGTATTTAAGTGTTTTTACATAATATATATATCTTGGGCTAATTATTCACAATCCACAACACACGCCTTCTTGAGCCTACCATGGGGTTCAATCAGTTTGTGTAAGGAATGTCCTAATATTTATATATTAAGATATTTGCATATTTAAGATTTTTTTGAGCGTTAAGTGTTTGCCGTGCTGTGCCGCAAGAAGCGACATCTATAGGGACAAAAGCACAAGAAACCCAATTTACAGCTACTGCTGTGGTCGCTAACTCGGCGAATAGAAGTCATATTTAAGGGAAGCCCTATGTCTAGCAGTTGACGATTTGGGGTTGTAATGATGATAACGATTGAGTATCAGAGTTTACAAACATGAAAGGCTGTTTTAGTTTGACTTCTCTTTAACTTACACCAATATTTGAGTACAAACGGCCGAATGAGTTACTGGTAACCACCAAAAGTGGCTTATACGTGAAAAACTTAGCTAAAGTACCTGGCCTATGTAGTAGTAATGTGTGTGTACACATATTTCGGCGTTCTATATTCAAATTTTGACGCAAGTTTCATATTAATTCTCTGCACAACTACATAGTCATGGTCCTTCAGTTAAGTTTCCCATCATTTGAACTAGACAACGCCTCATCAATATACAGAGTGATTTAGAAACAAGTTTATGTTTAATAAATGTCAGTCGTGTAGGGTGTAGAGGCTGTCGCTATAAAATATACGTAGATTACACGCAGTATCGACACAAATTCGATATGTCCTTTATCGCCGAGATTAGATAGCGTTGTAATAAAGAATATTAGTTTGTCATGCACCGTGCTATTGTTTACAAGCTTTGTTGTGAAATTGTTTGATTAGCTAACTGCTAAAAGGATATTGTTATAAAAGTTTTACTGTTTTTTTATGGATGTAAAATACTTAAGTGTAGCGCTTGGGCGGAATTTTTCTAAAAGGTTTCTATTTTATTATTAATATTTTAATGTATATGGATTCTTAGTTAGGTTTCGTGGTTTGGTGTTGTGTTGTGTGTGTGCAGCTAAGCTGCAGACTGACAGACGGACAGACGAACATGGACATCGATAAGGGAAAATGAAGCGAAATTGCGTTAAGATGTGAATTATGTACCTATTTCATTATAAACAAACTTTCATTCCGAAATCAAAATATATGTATCATTTTCTTGAAGATGCCAGCTGTATAGATTAAAAATCTGCCAAAATGTTGTATGACAGTCTTATCTTAATCAGCACACTGTTTTGTGTATTTAATTGGACATGCATAGATACCTACTATTATAGTTTGGATACAGTTTAGTTTTGACAGAACAATACGATTCTCGATATTACAGTCGCCATTAGATTTATCGAAGCTGTGGAAGTGGTCACAAATATCTGAGCAACGCTTCTACTGCCAAGGGGATAAAGTGCATCTTCAGATATTTATGGCACTCAACAGCTCCGATAAATCTGATGACTGACTCTCCTGGCGATAATCAAATGACGATATTGTCAGTTTCTGCGTAGTACTTAACGTAGATTGGTACGTTGTTAGGGTAACGTAACGTAAACGTAACAATCAAAGTCGAGTGTGAGTTAAAATAGGTTTACGACACCTGAGTTTACTACGCTTGCTTCAATCTTGTTAATCTACTGAGATTCAATTAGCCTGATGTTCTTTTTAGTATTTCGTATTATGTTTCAATTTAATAGACGAGTGTATAAAGGTAAATGTGTTTTCGTTAAAATTGTGAGCTCAAACTTTAAAAATAAACATGTTTATATTTCAATTTAGGGACATTACAATGCACTTATCAACGTCAGAGAAAAATCTACCAACGGTTCTAACCCTACATCTGGGACTCGAGCAGATTATTACCGGCAAAGAACTCGGCGGGACTTATTTTTTCAAAACAGTGATACATCATATCATATCATACATAATTATTTAGGTTTAAAATTTCATCCTGTATAGATTAAAGTAAGTTATTTAGTAAATGTTTTAGTAAAATGTTACACAAATCAACTTAGTGTTGCTGTACGGTTAATATTAAGGCTTAAGCTTTTTTTAGCTACATTAGACGTTTTATTAATTATAATATATATTATAGCCCTGTGCATGAGATTTCGGTCAGTCGTTCCCGCATTGCAAAAGTACTAGCGTCATCTAGTGTTTCACAGCCGCAATAGATCTCAGTTGCAGATAATTTGTTCTCTGACAAACGCTCGCAAAGTAACACGATACTCCACAGAGGGCGCTTTGTACTTGCCAAGGATGATATAAAATATGATGATAATGATGAAGATAATTGCATTAATTGTATCCATACTTTTAGACGCGACTGTATACTTATGCGTCTAAAAGTAACTATACAATTAATGCTTTAAAAACTTGTATACAAGACTCTACGTCATCTTAAAATATACGTCACTTCATATTTATGTAAAATTCAATGTATCCATGTTTTCGGACGGGACCATATTGACAGTGGTTAGATCGGATTTAAAGGCAGTCATAGGTAGGCAAAGCCATACATAATGGGTTGAATAACGGTGCACACACGTCCCAAGGCAAATAAGTAAGTCAATACCGAGGGCCGACGGAAGTGTGGGGGAATGAAAATGAATGGGATTGCTTTATTTCACGGGAACAACTTAGTTTCCAAGTTAGTATGGTTTTTCGGGTAATTGTGTACAAGTGGTCATGTGTTGGTAAAACATTATAAAACATATATTTCCTTTACGTATAACAATTTGTAACAATAACTTTTAAACCTAACCTAATTGTTATGTAACTTAATAATAACTTAATGTTACCTCTAAGTGCAACATATTCCAACATGTAGTTTGCGACATGTTATACATTTTTACCAGGCATTTTTACCCCTATTGTGATACTAGTGTGATAGCGCCTTTACATACTTTTTTGAAATTATCCGAATATAATTTATTTATAATTAATGTGCGTTAGTGGAGTTAGTAGGCTTCTTAAAATATAATTTAGTTTTTTATTCAAATATGCCTAGCAATAAGTACTTTGGAAAAATCTCAATTTAAAATTTGCATTAAGAGCCTCCTGCTAGGGGTCTCTCTATCATACGTCAATCTTATGAGATTATACTATGTACTCCTAGTTTATAACCTCCTAAGGCCTACGGTACAAGTAAAATGCTACTCAAATTCGTTTTATATATTAATAAAATAAAAAATAAAATATTATATAGATAATTTCTTTTGCGTCAAATTGGTAAGAAATGAAATTCAACTCTGTTCCAATTTTGTAATTATCAAATTTCTTTTAAGTAAGTGGCCCGCTGTCCTTACGAGGATAAAGGTACTAAATAAAATACTTGTCATTGACATTTTTTACGTAAGTCTTACAAACTTGGCACGAGAGGGGAACAAACTTTCGTGCCGAGTGAAACACAAAAAAATTCACCTCGCTAACTACCTCAAATAGGTACTAACTCAAAAACATTAAAATTTACTCCAAATTTTATGTCTCATCATCATCTTCCTCACGTTGACTCGCCATTTTGACCATGGGAGCCTGGGGTCCGCTTGGCAACTAATGTTGCCTATATTATATGTCTGTGACATATACCTACCAATTAACTAGACAGAGCGTGCTAATAATAATACCACGATCGAAAGGGATGGTCTTATGTAACTTTCCATAGCTATGGCAGAGGCGGCGCTATTTTCGTCCGTCCTTGTCATAGTCTCACATATTTTTGTTCCCCCCCAAACAGGACCCTTCAGAACTGTCAAAGTTGGAGGGGAACAAACAAATACGATTGGAGTTATCTTGGGTTTTCAACCAAAGTTGCGGTAATTAATAAAGAACAAGCTAATATTTTTGTTGTAAATAATGTCGAATGTCCTGTAAAGCAAAACTATAGTGAAGGTTTGCATTTTGTAATTTTGGAGGATGGTGGTAAATTAATTTTTTTTCCTCAGTCCATCCGATGACCACGAATGCTGCGTTCGTAACGTCGTGATGAAATTTAAATTAGTATACGCGATTTAATCCGTTCTAGTTGTTTTATTTCATGAGTAATTCTCGCGGTAACCGAAGACAATATTATAGTGAATTATTACATTTTGGGCTACAAAATCCAGAATATCTTGGTCCCTTACTGGCGCTCGCGGATGCGGTCTCTAGTCATTTTTCCTCCTAGGTCTGTTATATTTTAATATCTAGGTGTGGCCACAAATCTTCAGGTAGTACCGCCAGACGGTGTCTGATCGATAGGCGGGTGAAGTCGGTAACTTTTATTTACTTTATATCGCCCGAGGTCAAGAGGTGCGTAGTGTTATTCAAAACTAGTTTTTCCCGTGACTTCATTTGCGTAGAATTACTATAATTCAAGATGATACGAGTCATATTTGGGTCCAATAGTTTACGATTTACGGCCGAAATAATGTTGATGATGACTATAATACCCTTTCCATATTACTACTGTATATATTCTACTAAATTATTGCCCCTTAAGGCAAGATCCTGGATCAAGGGTTTCTTCCAGCCAGTTGTCAAGGAAGGTAGAAATATCATCATCAACATATCAGTCTTAGGACGTCCATTGCTGGACATAGGTCTCCCCCAAAACCGACCGGTGACCAGTTTTGCGCCTACCGCATTCAATGATTCGGGGTTCTGCGTACAACCTTCCGGTATATAATGGTGTGCTAGATAGATACTTTAATTGAAGTCGTGAAATAAAATGACAAAATTAATATTGGTTACTAAAAAATATATAATTTGATGGTAAAGATCAACTTTCTTCATTAGACGTTGCATTCCGTTTTAAAACAAATACCTGAATCTTTATGATAATTATTTTGTATGCCTGTTTTCCATTTTTGAATCTATTGGCGTATTTATATTATACTATTTCATATTAAAACTCCTTTAAAATGGAAAATAAATAATTAGAGCCAAAGTACTACATTTTCGTGTTCAGGCGCAGACTACTTATATGTCAACATAGGTTAATAAAATATCAACAAAACAGAAGCCTAAGAAAACCGTGTTTCGAATTTGTGATGTTTGTGAGCTTCGTTATACAACTTTATAGCCTAGATTAGGGCTCACCGGATTTCCTTTGTACCATGTATAAATAAATAAATAAATATTTCTGGACAATCTTACACAAATCGACCTAGTCCTACGGTAAGCTCAGTAAGGCTTGTGTTGTAGGTACTAGACGACGATATATATAATAGATAGATACATATAAATACTTAAATACATAGAAAACACCCATGACTCAGGAACAAATATCTGTGCTCATCACACAAATAAATGCCCTGACTGGGAATCGAACCCAGAACCTTCGGCTTCATAGGCAGGGTCACTACCCACTAGGCCAGACCGGTCGTCGTGTATGCAGTTAGGTTAGGTTAGTTAGGTTAGTAGGTAAAAATACTTGCTGATGGATTGCATCCATGTTGAAGGATTACCTCTATAAAAATGGACTGATGATAATGTTTGTTCACAGATAAATAGCTCATCACCATGTTCGAGGGCGCGGTGGCCGGGATCCTCAACCGGCTACTGGGCAAGTACGTGCAGGATCTCGACACGGAGAACCTCAACGTCGGCATCTTCTCGGGAAATGTGAACCTGACTGAACTCAGGCTGAAACCAGAGGCTCTGGTGAGTCCTTTGGTACATTGTCTTAGTTCTTCGTTTGGAGGGCGTACGGTTTTCTTTCACTCAATGGAGTATCTTGATTGGATAAGGAATGAGGGTGTCAGTTTGGTCAGTCGCAGAATGGCACAGTTGAATTTGAAATAAGCACGTTACGCTACATGTCTCGAGAGTTCGATGGCCGTTCAGAGAGAAAGGCCTAAAATAGCGACCATATAAATGTCGGACGACCACAACCATTTTTGTACGGTTAACTTCGATGTTATTGTACACGTTCAAAGATACGAAACGCATAAAAGTTTCCAGAAGAAATTAGCGAGAGTAGCTGGAGTGACAGATTTTTATGTTAAAAACCAATAGACACATGATTTCCCAATCCTCCTTCAGTGCTGCTCTTGTGGAAATCGCTCTTTGGTTCCTAACAAACATCTGTCACTAGCAAATCTCTGGGATGAAGATGCAGCATAAAGAATATACGTGTATATGGAATTATCTAGAAACACCTTGGATGTATTGAGCACCTTGAAAAGATACGTTAAGCGTTATTTTACATAGATGCCTTTTAATGAAAGGAATTGAATGAATCCATCCAACACCATGTAGTGATGAAAGCATATAAAGTTAATCAACTTTTCTAGAATAATAATTCCAAGCATGGAGACTGTTATACCTCCCGCGATATTCGTGTGGGCTACTTTGAATATGTTCTTGCCCGTTGACAGAATTATTCTTATTATTCACTAGCATTCATTCACTGTTGAGATACTTTTGTTGTTAACAAACGCAATATTCCTAGATGACCTAATGACTTGACACGTGGTTAGGTTAATAAGTAATTGGTTTATTTTCAGTATGAGCTCGACCTACCAATCGATGTCAAAATCGGCACCATTGGCCGCATCAACCTTCAGATCCCCTGGTCTGGACTTTACACCCAGCCTGTCATCGTCAACATCGAGGACGTCTTAGTTCTAGTCGGACCAGCCATTTCCAACAGCTACTTCGACCCTGAACGCGAGAAGCGTCTCACTAGAGCAGCAAAGAGGAAGATTCTCCAAGACCTGGAAGCAGAGAGTGAAATTCTGAAGGGCCCGCAGAATTTTTTCGAAACGCTCTTTACGGCTATAGTAAATAATTTGCAGATTTATGTAAGGAATGTGCATGTCAGATATGAGGACTCGATCAGTTCGAAGGACGGGCCATTGGCCTGCGGGCTGTGTTTGCAGAGTTTGTCTATCGAAACAACTAACAGGTAAATCTATTGTCTACAAATATTTTGATTTGATGGCTAGCGTTAGTAGCTAGTGCTACCTTTTCGCGCGTATCATCTTATATATCTTATAGCAAGAAAAGCGCCAAACTCTACCGGACCGTCAATGATGCCGGGCGCGGAGGTGGGCTGGAAAAATCGGATGGATCCGGCCCATTGCCTATGAGTGAAAGGTGTTTTAAGTCCAAACGACTCTCGCAGAGGCTCCTAAATTCAGTTGTAGAATTGAGCATTATCGGAAAAACTGACAAAGAATGCTCAAAACCGTATATTTCCACAGTCTGCATATATATTTGAGTCTTAAATCTCTTTTTGTTTCAGCAAATGGAAACCCTCGGTGACTCCAGCAAACGCGTCAACTGTGTACCAGATGATGCGTATAGAATCTCTTTCGCTGTATTGGAATCCCACAGCCACGGCTCTGGATGATGCAGAGATAGCCAACATCACTCCCATGCAGTATTACAACTGGAAGCATTATATGATGACTGGCTTGGACAAGTTCTCTATGCACCACGAGGATTTTGAGTTTTGTAAGTTCATATTCATATTATTACATTTTTGGAGATGCTTAACAGGATAAGATAGTTTAAAATTTATTTCTTATATTATAAGTAAGGTGAACCTTACGTTAACATATAACTGCTCTCTGTACCCAAATTTTACTAGATTAAAAAAAAGTCATCCGCAGATTACGGCACACGTAATCTCGACTTATAAATAAGTGTAATGAAATTGAAACTTCCCCTCTCCTCCCTCTCCATCTATGTTACGCTATTTTCTTTACTGTGACGTAATTGGGACTAAGTAATTCATTTTTACTTGTACTTTTTATTAACTCCCAAGGTAAAAGGAGGGTTGTTATGAGTTTATCGGTTGTGTTTGCGGTTCAGCCCTCTGTTGTTAACAGTAGGCAATAAAATAACTTTGCAGGTTCGAGTCTCGTCTTGAACGCTAGAAGGTCCTCGTCGCTTTTTCTTAAGTGTATGTCATTTACAACGGGCGTTTAACTCAAGTGTGCCTTACCATGAGTTGTGACATTTAGGTTTTGGATAACGAGTATCGAGTTTAGCATCTGTTCATCTCGTTAACTTACCCGATGGCCCAATGACCACGAATGCGGCTAAAGGGTTCAAAACGTCTTGATGAAGTTTAAATTTGTATAGGTACCTGATGTAATCCGTTTCAGATTTTTTATTTCATGAGTAAGTATCGCGGCAACCGAATGCAATATTAATAAGTAGGCAACTATGATGCGTAAAGTGTTGTTGTTGAGTAGTGTTATAAATTCATAGGCTTTTCATATGATTTTCAATTCTTCCTTATGTCTTTCGTTTTTTAATTTTGTTTCAAGAGCATTTATAATGTATCTTAAATTTTCAGTGCTGAAACCAGTGACGTGCAAAGTTAAGGTCCTGATCAACCGCTCCAGCGAAGCCCGAGTACCTCGACTGTTGTTGGACGCCATGCTGCAAGACAGCGCACTGCAGCTGTCGAGACGGCAGTTCCTCTCTATTGACAATCTGCTCTCCTCTTTCCGTAGGATCCAGTTGAATAGGTGAGAGAAGGCAACACCTATTTATAACATGGTTATTGATGAAGTTAGGCAGGTTTAGTTCATAGCAGCCGTGTGATGCCAGCTGACTGTGTTGTGTGATGCCGGCTGACTGTGCCGTGTGATGCCGGCTGACTATGCCGTGTGATGCCGCCTTACTGTGCCGTGTGATGCCGGCTGACTAGAATAGCACCACCCCATCTCTTCCCGCGGGTGTCGTAAGAGGCGACAAAGGGAAAAATCCTACGGACGGGCAGCAGCGTCCGTCTAAACCCAATGTACAGCTACTGCGGTCGCCAACCCGCCTGCCAAGCGTGGTGACTATGGCAATTACCCCCCAAGATGATATAAGTCATATTTGTGGGAGGCCTCTGTCAAGCAGTGGACTGCATACGGCTGAAATGTATGGATGTAGTTCATAACAAAGCACTTCCTTATCTTCCAGAAAATACCGTCATCTCCACCCCGGAGTCCCTGTATCCAAAGACACGAGGAAGTGGTGGCGTTACGCCTACAACGTGGTAGTCGAACAGCGTGTCCGCCCATACACCTGGGCGGCCATTCAGAAGCACCGAGCCAACTACAACAGTTACAAACAGACTTACAAGAGTACCCTGAAAAGTCCGCATGATACTGAGCTGAAGCTGGACTTGCAACAGTGTGAGGATAGCCTGCCGATTGTCTCGGTGGTCATAGCCAGGGAACACGCTAAGTATGAGGTCAGTAGACGGTATTTTTACTTTGTTTTTATGCCATAGGCGGCAAACTGGTAAGCAATTACCGTCGCCCATTGGCACCAGGGAAGTCACAAGCGCGTTGCCGGCCTTTAAGGGGGCTTTAAGCAGTGCTATTATGGCTGTGGTCTTCTGTAAGGAGGAGGTACTTCCCCAGTTGGGCTGCCCCAGATTCAAGCGTGATGGTCATCTGTGCCATACCTCTCATTGTTGGACGTAGTTTAAGGACATACCCGGGCCCAAAACTTAACTGTGTTCGGCTGGTTAGCAAGTCTCCATAAACTAACGGATTGAGGGTAGAAATTTCACTTAATAATGATAAAAATTTTCTCCTTACAGTTACTATCTCAAGAACCAGACCGTATTGAAGTCGTGGAATCAGAGTTCGACTGGTGGCGAAGTGAAGAGGAGGAGCCTCGGGTGGAACTTTGTGTCAAGACCGAACGGAAGACGCTGTGGAGCCATCTGTCTAGCCCTGAACGGAAGAAGGTATATTGAACCTTTTCCACTCCATGTTAATACTCTTGCTAACCAGCTGAAGTGGCAATGGGCAGGCCACATTGCGCGCAGAGGAAATGGTCGATAGGGTCGAAAGGTGCTCCAGTGGAGACCACGGACTAGCAAGCGCAGCGTAGGACGTCATCCCGCAAGATGGAAAGACTACCTCATTAAGGTCGCTGGAAGGCGCTGGATGCGGGTCGCTTCTAACCGGTACATGTGGAGGTCCAAGTGGAGGCCTATGTTCAGCAATGGACGTCTTGTGGCTGAGATGATGATGACGGCGCCATGTCAAACGCAAAAGCTATCGCTCAGACACCACGTCATCGAAATGTTAAAACTTAAGTTGAACTTTGTGCATGTGCATGGTCCATTTTGCTCTGTGGTCCGTGACATATATATCAGTCTTTAGCGTTGGACCTACAGTGCTGCTATATCATTGGCGTGGCAAATGTTAACTATCCTATTATCCACGGATGTCGTCCACTGCCCTGATCTTCATCATAGACCGTCACAGACGTCATCTCTAAGCATGGGGGTCAATGCTGTAATCGCCTAGCTACTAGGCGCCAGGATGGAGATCGTGGTATGTTCCATAGCTCCAAGGGATGCTGCTGCCAGTTCTCCGGTGGTATCTGGTCGCGGCATATCACGTCGAGCGATATAGCTATATCCTGGTCATTTTGCAGCATTGACATCATACGTAACGGCATCTGAAAAAGATCCATTCGTCTTCAAGCTGGATGATTAAAACTTGCTTGCTCAGTAACCGCATAGCTCAACTACTTATCTTCTCAAATTCTCTTTACATTCTAAAAGCAACTTATTTACAATGTATTTACTTATAAAAGCATGCACTTAATTGCAGGTTTGCGAGTTAATAGGCTATGTTGAAGGAGCACCAAAGGACAAATCAAAACAGTATATTGGTGAGCGCGAAAAATTTATATTTTCATTAATCTTGCATTGAAATTGTCATTGTTAACGATGCGGATAGGAAGTACTTTAATTTCATCATAGGGAATTTCATACTTGAAACATATATATTTATATATGAATTCGGCTTATATTATTTCTATTTTCAGAGCACAAACTAAACTTAACATTAGCAAACTGTTCATTGACTCTCATGAACAGAAACAAGGAAGTTTTGGGCGTGACGCTCACACAGTTCTTGGCTTCGCTGGAAACTAGACCTTCCGCTAAAGCGTATAAGGTAAATAATTAATAAAATTATAAAAAAAACATTCTCAGGAACAACTTTCTCAATAGAATCTGCAAAAATATCTGACACTATATTTTTGTTGTGCATAAGAGCGAGTTTTAATATTTATGCGGCCTTTGTTGTACTAGATATTGTGTTCTCGACTATACACAAATACCTGAACAACGCCTCTTTGTCAATGCAAGTCTAAGTCAAGTTGTTCAGATTTTTGGGACCACCTCCACAGGTCCGATATATTATCTGCTGGCGACTGCACAACGTCGAAAAAATCGGGAAACGCAAGTTCGAGTCTGAGTCACGTGAATTTTTACATGTTTCTTTTTTTGTACTAAATTAAACGGATCATCGCACGCATTAAAACTTAATTTTATAATTACAAGAGAAGACTATATTCTCTACCCATTTTTCCAATACAAAAGATGAAGAGGAAAATTGACGAATAAACAAACTAAGTGGTTTGCCACTTACACGGTGTCCTCAAAGTGTTAAGGTATATTTTCATTCCAGCTCTCAGCCCGAGCAGAAAGCATAGTCATGGAAGGTCTATCCTCTGATGGAGAATTAGTGCCCCTCCTGACAGCAGAGAAAGGTTCTCCTACCAGTACTAACCTGCTAGCGCTGGATATTGAGAAGAATCCATCGAGCAGTGAAGCTGATTACGGGCTGTGCTGCTTGTTAGAACCAGTGGAGGTGACATATGTTGAGGTAAGTCCAGTTGCTTACCAACAAGATTATACCAAAAATGCAATATTTGTGTTTATGTATCTATGTCCTGTTCCAATCAGACAACTGAATTTTAAAGTAGTTATTTTCAAACGATTGAAGAGAACAAGTGAAATAGAGCACACTTATGTAAGTTCGGACCCCCACAATGTGGAAGGACGACCTGGCAAACACCGCAGGAATGCACTACATACGATTGGGGCAAAACTGGTTATTGTAAGTCGCTTGATGGAGCCTTGTATCCAGAAGTCGACGCCCCTCGGCTGATATGATGACGATGATGTAAGTTCGGTGACAATGCTATTATATGGTACCCCTGATCTGATCTGATGCCAGAAGGTAGTATAAGTATAGCAAAAACAAAAGATAAACTTGTCGTGTTTAGGTTCGATGAAAAACTTGTACCAAAAATGACATCTTCGACAAAAAAAATTTTACCACTGAAATTATTTTTTCTTAACCCGTCGATTCATCCTCCCAATACTTTTTTCTTTGAAGCACGCGTTCACCGAGCTAATAAACTTCTTCCAAACCCACTCGATGACAACTGAAGAATTGTTGGAAGAATTCTCGCACGCGGCGGACAGGGCGGCTGTGGTTGGTCGGTCGGTTTTGGCTTACGCTGTGAGCAGGAGAAAGATGTTCCATATCAACGTGGATGTCAAAGGCCCCTGTGTTATAGTTCCGGAGTACGGATGTTCTAGCAAGTAAGTAGCGTATTGCTGGTTCAAATGTAGGTAATACAGGCTCAGATCCCTCTAAAATGATTGTGTTCACTGAGTTACAGTGGAGACATTAAATTGGGTAGATCTTGACGCTGTATGAGGAATAATATGAAGTGATAAGTCTGTTAAAGTTGTGGCCATGCCCATTATGTCCCTAATGCTGGTTATCAGATGGTAAAAGTTTTCAAACGTTTGGAAAACTTTCTGGAGAATTTTCGATAACCCAAAATAGGCAATTTTTTGTAAAATGTTATTCGCAAAAATTATAAGTGGAACTAGTGTGGAGACGTCGAAATCTTCGCGATGTAGACTAGTGTATTTAATACTCTTTCAGGAGTGGAAAACTAATGGTAGTGGACATTAGCCGGATCATCATTAAGTCTGATCTTCAACCATCGAACCTGGCGCTAGAGGACGCCACGTGTATGGAGTTGGAAGAACGGCTGTATGACAGGCTACATGCGGAGTGCTCTTGTCAAGTATGTGTATATTCCTGGATGAATATTAATTTGTTCCTAAGTTATGGACGTTAGATATGTATTTACGCAATTCACATGTCTCTATTACAATATATCGTCTTTCGTCTTCTGGTACAACAAAATCCTTCAAAACAAAGATCAATTTATGTAAGACTAGCTGTGCCCAGCGGTGTTACCCGCGGTTTATTAGGGAAAAAACTCAGCGTATGTGTTAATCCTGGGCTGTTAACGAACTCCATACCAAATTTGATTAAAATCGCTCCAGCCGTTTAGACGTGAAGAAGTAACAAACATACACACTAACAAACTTTCGCCTTATACTATTCGTGTAGATATAAGTGTAAATTGTCCCATAATCGGACTCTGTAAACTGCCTGATGGTTAATTTATTGCAAGTGAATAAGATTTTTCAATGAAAAGTCAACTACATGAAGCGCAAAAAGCAGTTTTGTTTTTGATATTGGTACCATTTTAAAAACTTTCAATTACATATTGAGTATAAAATGTTGAACGCATAGCCTTTAGGGTTTAAGTACAGTTGCCATCAGATATATCGAAGCTCTGGAGGTGATCACAAATATATGAATAACGCCTCTACTTTCAAGGCGATAAAGTGCATGTTCATATATTAGTGACCACTTCCACAGCTGCGATATACCTGATGGCGAATGTGCACAATTACGCATGATTTAATTAAATAACTTTCTAAATTATATGGTGACATGGTGAAATATATATTTTATGACAGTTCAATCTAGTTTTTTTTTTATCAGGTGTTATTCTGCGAAGGCGTTGAATCCTGGCGCGAGGCGCGACGGCAACCCGACTCCGAACTTCATCTGGTGCCGCGTATGAAGGCTCAGGTCGTGTTCTCAAATAGCATCAAGAAGGACTACAAATTGCTACCAAGGTATTGTTACGAGTATTTATACTTTCCATGTTAATATAGCATAATTATTTGTCAAACTTTATTTAAGTTATAGTTGTAAGTTGTAGATATTTGAAAGTTATTCTCAATATATTTTAGGTTTGAAATGGTTAAAAATTATTCTTTCAAAAGTTTAGTTTCTGGCTTTTATAAATTAGTGTGGTTTATTTTCCGGCTGGGGAGATTCTGAATGGTTGTTTTTTTATTATTTTGATATTGGCTAGAATATATAGCTGATGCCAAGACTGTATATATGCTAATATAATGCCGTCCCATACCATAATGCTTTAAAAGAGATAATCTCGTGAATCCAATTCTAACAAAGGTATGATTTAATTTTCTAACTAATCTTGACTGAGTGATTTATTTTATTCCACAGATACAAACTCAACATATCCCTATCAAGCTTGAAGCTAAACCTGTCTCAGCGTTCCATCGCCTCCCTGCTTGATTTTCTGGATAATTTACCTATTCCCGTACCCAACACTGTTCCCGTGTCTTTCATGGACTCTGGGGATTACGCTGAAGAGCTTGAAGAACCGGAGATGGCTGCCATGTTGAAGGATAAGGTAATGGACAACGCAATGGTTTGCAATTATTTACAGCACATAAAATAATACCATTTTTCAGAAAAACTGGCGGCGTTTAGCTAACCGAACGGCATAACTAGCAATTCGTAATGGCCATACAAGGTTTTTAAAATTGTATTTTTAGACATAAAAACGTATCCTGAAGCTTGACCTATGTGAGCGCTCTATATCAATTCTTGATTACCAGGTGCCGAGTGACCCTGGACATGGGGAACTGGTTAAACTGCGTCAGAAAATAGTGGCAGCTTACTTGAGTAGAAATAAGTAAGTCTTCAATATTATAATATAGCCATAATCGTAGACGACCGGTCTGGCCTAGTGGATAGTGACCCTGTCTATGAAGCCGATGGTCCTGGGTTCGATTCCCAGTCGGGGCATTTATTTGTGTGATGAGCACAGATTCATGTTCCTGAGTCATGGGTTTTTTCTATGTAGTATTTATATGTTTGAATCTATTTATAAATCGTCGTCTAGTACCTACAACACAAGCCTTGCTGAGCTTACCGTAGGGCTAGGTTGATTTGTGTAGGATTGTCCCAAAAAAAAAAAAAAAAAAATTATAATCTTGCGTTAGACTTATTTAAAAGTTTCTTGAACATTGGTATTTATTTTCAGTTTAAATTGCTGGGATTTGTTTCCACATCTAATTGTATTTCCAGGGCAGCAGAATCAACGTTCGACCGAGCCGGTGCGAAACTCGGCTTCCAGGAGTCCAACCAAGTATTCATATCGTCGGAGCATAGCGACGAAGACATGGAGGTATACGCGCGCTCCGTGGATCTGCCCGGGTTCGATGACAACGTGTCGCCTAGTAACAACATTAATACTCTGCTGAGGTTTGTTGTGGGTAAGTAGAAAGAAAAGTCATATTTTTATTAAACTTTTGACCGCTTAGCTTGTTTCTTTGATAGCTTAGACGACGAAAAACTGTGTCCCGGTCGACAACATTTGTTATAAGACTGCGGTGTGTGATGTCTTGTATGACTGCGGTATATGAAGTCTTGTATGCGATTAAGATCAAAATGAACGCAAGTTACTAGATATTGTTAGCAATGAAAGCAAAGTTGGTGTTTTTTTCTTATTACGAGCTCTTTTATTCATATTTAAATTAGCTTTTTTCCATTTGCCGCCTCCTTATGACATGTCAGAATTGATAGCATGGTTGCCATTTTAGTTTACCATATTAGTCTAGCAGATTATTATAGAATATATTTATAAAAACTCGTGCTATATATATCATCATCATCATCTCAGCCATAAGACGTCCACTGCTGAAAATAGGCCTTTGAACCTCCACATGCACCGGTTGGAAGCGGTACCTACATCCAGCGTCTTCCGGCGACCTTAATGAGGTCGTCTGTCCATCTTGTGGGTGAACGCGTCCCACGCTGCGCTTGCTAGTCAATATCTACACTCATCTTTTCTGCGTGCAATGTGCAAGCTATATAGATACTGAAAGACAATGATTAGTCTACAGTATTGAAGGCAGAATTTAAGAGCACTATAAGAAGGAAGTAGGAAAGAAAAATCAATATAAGTACCTACTTTAATGATTTAAATTATCTGCGTTAACATCATTTTAGTAAATAGGCATATTTTTAAAGTATTGACTGTGTCTCGTTTATTGAAATGTGAGCGCTCTTCACCTTTGTCCAAATTTAATTTACTTACTAATATAAACTTTTGTATTATAGATTATTGCAAACCTTCATTTCCTTTCAGGTGAGGTTGTCATCAACCTCTCCCGCTCGACGAGAGACGACAAGGACTGTCCGTATGTCCTGCTAAGCATCAGCAAGGTCTGCTTAGATGTGGCGCTGATGCAGTACGGACCCGCTGTGCAGCTGTGTGTCACACAGGTAAGGTTTTGGTCAGGGCTTCAGATCTACTCCCTACTGACAAGGGAATAAGATTACAGACCCAGACTATGAAGGAGTAGGAGGCAACAAATCGTTTGTCAACAATGGTCATCGTCACTTGACAGTTTATTGTATGACAAGGAAAAGGCCATCATCTCCAACTCCGAAGAAATTCAAGGTGGGATCATCTGCCGGTTAGGTCATGGGTTCTGTGTTTAAGGTAACGGGGTAGTAATGATTGAGTATCTCGAGCGTGGGGCCACTATTACGGTCACTTTGTCGTGTGATGCCGGCTGACTAGAATAGCACCACCCCATCTCCTCCGGCGGGTGTCGTAAGAGCCGACAAAGGGAAAAATCCTACGGATGGGCAGCAGCTTCTGAACCCAATCTACAGCTACTGCGGTCGCTAACCCGCCTGCCAAGTGTGGTGACTATGGCAACTACCCCCGAGATGATACAAGTCATATTTGTGGGAGGCCGATGTCCAGCAGTGGACTGTATATGGCTGAAATGTATGTATGTGTAAGTTATTATAAGAAAAGTGTGGTAGTTGTATATGGAATGACAGATGCGCTGCCATACATATATGCGTATTTGTCGAAAGGCTGATGGTGGCTGGGGACGGGTGCTGGAAATGGAGACCGCCAAGTAGACCGATCACTTGAAGAGAGTGGTGGGATGCGGTTGGATGCGGGGGGCTGATGACGCGGTGTGATAGCCCTAATTGGGGAAGGTTATGTCCAGCAGTGGACGACTAAAGATGATGCACCAGTTACGTCAACCAGATGCTTTGGGATTTCTACAAAAAGCAATGTGACGCCCTAACATCTAAAGTCTATAAGTGACAATTGAAAAACACGATAATTTCTCCGCATTTAAGGACCAGTTGTCTTATTGTAGAATTGCTTTCAGGCGTCGTTACTTGAACACACTGAGGCAGGAGACGTTTTGCTGCTGAGCAGTTCCGGAGAACTTCTAAATCTCCTCTACAGGAAGGTACATTCAAATTGTGTTTATCATATACTTATCTAAGTCTGTAACCTACCTATCTGTAGACCACGGAGTCGTACATTGCTATAGATTCCATCTGGCAGTGATCTCCTGAGCATAGTTCAATGCCATAATTGACACTTTTGGCTGCCGTATTCAGGATCGCAGTATGTTCCACCGTTGTAGCTTCTGGTCGCAGTTTGGAGACAAAACCCAGGATCCTGGTATTTTATTACCTAAGACAGTATGTAACTATGAAGAAGAGCGACGGAATATATAGATAAGGAGTTGTGTATATAATCCGTTTGAAGTATATAACCTTCAAGTTTTGGTAACCCGTTCAATTACCTACTTCCCTTGAAGGGAAAGGTAAGGAAAGGGTACGCATATAGATTTATTGAGATTTACCGGATGGTTTTAAGAGGTGAGTCAAGTTATTCATTGTTAAGTCATATTCAATTGTAGAAGAAACGTTAAACGTAGGTTGTATTATCAGTACAGTCGCCATCAGATATATCGGAGCTGTGGAGGTGGTCACAAATGTTCGGAACAACGTTTCAATTGTCAAGGCAATAAAGTGCATGTTCCCTTATTTGTGACCACCTCCACAGCTCCTATATATCTGAAGGCGACTGTACAATTACTATAAAAATATCGCACCATATTCGGGACGACACTTTTGCTACAATTATTTTTTCTGTTTTTTTTTTGTGTATAATATACCATGTGTATATAATTATACAGGTACGCGCCGACTGCCCCGACTTCCGAAGTCACTTCCACAGCGTAGAACAGAGTCTGGTGGGCGACACGGGACCCATAGCAATGTCCCTGAACGCACAGGGACTCAAGACACTAGTGCATTATTTGCACTGTATTTATGATGAGTGAGTATCATTTTAAACACAAAACTATACACACTAACTAAAGAGATTCAAACATGTTAATTGTAGAATAGAAGCGGGTAACACACGTTTTATAAGTCGACTATTGCTCGACATGTTTCACTCGTAACGAGGAGCATAATCATGAGCCGTTCGCGTTGGCTAACCGACGCAGACTCGTTACAGAGTGAAACATGTTGAGCAATATTTGACTTATAAAACGTGAGTTACCGCTTCTATACAATTAATATCAATTTACATTTAGACTAACAGATTTTCATAAATCTTTTTATATTACTTACTATCGCTGGACTGACTGCCTCGTACTTACTGAGAAGATTATTTGATTTTTTGATAATGTCTTGGGCACTAATGGTAGCCACAGTCATATCGACTGAGACCGGTGTCCTACAAGCAAATCTGTCATATATTTTTTTATATCTAGGGTATATAGTTGTCATAGCATCAGGGACACAATTATCCGTTGACGAGCTGGGTGAACACAAGGTCGATAAGTACCTAAAATTTAGGAGTGCGTTGAGGTTCTCATTGGTCTTCGAGGAGGTTTCCTTAGTTCAAATCTCTCCCTATCGCTCTTCGAAATTTGTGCGATAGCGATTTGGGAGATAATGACTTTTCGGTTTTGAAGGTTCACGTTTTTACGTGTTTTTAACAGTATATTTATTGACAGCGTAGTATTTTCAAATAAAAAGGAAAATAATTTGTCTTGATATTCTCCATTAATTTTTATTACCCAAGTTACACAGCTAATAGATATTTTTCGATACAGAATCCAGACTCGCCATGAGCTAAACCTACAGAAATCCCTTCTGCCGAAGACTAAGTCTCTCTGGGACTATCTCATGCAGCCAGAAGCCGATCCTCCTGTACCTTCTGGTGCTACCAAGTTCAGCTACTCTGTCAGGTAACATGCCTCTCTCTGTTTATCTATATACATTTATGTATATGCCTTTCTTCCGATCTGGTTGCACTAAGGCTATGGTGTGCTATAAACGCCGTCAGCCGCTTACAGCGTCAACGTCCCAATGCTGCTTATAGAGATGTACCTACTGTTATGGTCTCTCACACGTCGACGTGGCATCTTCTTTGTTCAGGAACGTTGACGCTGACGTCAGACGTCGCGTGTAGCACAAGAGACAAAGCCTAAACTCGCAGCGGGACTCGAACCCGCAACCACTGGATCACTAGCCCAGTGCACTACCAATTGTGCTATACGAGTACCGCTTGGACTTATCATTTTTTTCAATTTTATCCTTCCTGGTATACGTCATTACGGGTGATGTGTACCAGTATATATTTTTCTTTCGATTTAAATATCGATGATATGCTAGCAGACGTTTCTGTTTTATATAAAAACAAAGCCTAAACTGTTTGTTGAACGTCAGCATAAAATAATTTGCATCCCTCCAGGGTCTCCTCAGCTTCCATAAGACTCAGCCACCAGCACGGAGCGTTGTTGGAGCTGAGGATCAGCGGGCTGGAGAGCGACTGCGTGTTCCGAGCTAACGACAGGATGATTTTCAAGCTGTTTTTGGCATCGGCGCAGCTGGACGACTTGGCTGGAGCTACCTTGTATCCTAAGGTAACATGTAGATCTTACATTTATCATAACCTCCTTCCCAGAGTTTCCTCCTTCTCTATAAGACTCAAACAACAGCACGGAGCCAACGGAGTCAACGGTGATCATCTTCAAGCTGTTCCTGGCCTCGGCACAGCTGAACGACTTGGATAAAGCCACTTTGTATCCTAAGGTAACATGTAGGGCTTACATCTATCATAACATGCGTGATCCAGGGTCTATAAGACTCAGCAGTAGGGAGCGTTGGCTTTGGCACAGCTGGATGACTGAGGATTTAGCTTTAATTGTAGCGAAATGACGCTTTGGCGCACTGAGCTCAACAATTTGGTACCCCAAAACATATTGAGTTAATATAATTAAAACTGTTGTGAGCCATGTTACTACTTTGTTACAAATGGATCGCCTAGTGCGATATAATTAAACGTGAGTTTATCCGTTTGTAACTATCTAAGAATATTGAATTAACTATTTTTCGACACAGTTGTAGCAAGTAACAAACAAAAGTTCCTTCATGATGATGCAACTTAATGATACAACTTAATTACATTCCGAATTATTGGGAGCCCAAAAATACAAATTAACGGGGTAATGTATGTACCTTGTTATCTTAAATTCAAACTCAAACGTTTATTCAGTAAGTAGGCCATAAGGGCACTTTTACACGTCGAGTATACAAAAGTAAAAGAGAACAATAAAAACTACACCAGTCCAAATACTTTTCTGAAAAGTATTTGGGCTTTTATGACCGGCAAGAAGCTCGGAAAACTTTGAAAGAATAAGTCCCGATTCTTTCAAAACTGTATTACATTTAAATTTTTATCATACCTATCATAACCTTTGCAGTTGATGTGGCCGGATGAAGACAGAGTCCTAGAACTGAAGTACGTGCGCGCCGCGCCGCGGTTTTACGGCCGGCAAGAGTTGAAGTCCCACGGGGAGCTCAGGGTGCATCTCGGGAGAGTGCAGCTGGTGTTGCTGAACTGCGCTATGCATCAATTGCAGGTAAGTTTCACTTCACGTCGTTTTACAATTTTAGCATGTATTTTACTCTCGTTTTGCGTGTACCGCACGCAATGTGCTAAACCATTCAGGAGAGGTAGGGCACAGCGATGGCCATCACGCTTGAATCTGGAGCAGCCCGACTGAAGAAGTACCTCCTCCTTACAGAAGACCACAGCCATAATAGCACTGCTACCTTTCAGGTATTTAGTGTTGTGTTCCTGATGGTGAGTAAGGCTGGCAACGGGCTCCCCTCGTGTTGCGGGTGCCCATGGGTGACGGCAATTGCTTACCATCAGCCAACCCGTCTGCTCTGCTCTGCTCCTCCGGTACCTAGAGAACCACCAGCTGCTTAGTGACCGTCAATACGGCTTCCGTAGTGGTCGCTCGGCTGGTGATCTTCTAGTTTATCTGACACATCGTTGGGCACAGGCGATCGAGACGAAGGGTGAAGCATTGGCAGTTGGTCTGGATGTAGCGAAGGCCTTCGATCGTGTGTGGCACGGGGCTCTTCTTTCGAAACTACCATCCTATGGGCTTCCCGAGAAATTATGCGAATGGGTCAGCAGCTTTTTAGCAGACAGAAGCATTAAGGTCGTAGTCGACGGTGAATGCTCGGATTCCATGTCTGTGAATGCTGGTGTCCTCAAGGCTGTGTGCTATCGCCCACGTTATTTCTCCTGCATATCAATGACATGCTGCAGACCAGCGGTATTCATTGCTATGCGGATGACAGTACGGGTGATGCTTGCTATACCGGCCGTGCCAACATTTCTCGGGAAAGTGTCATCGAGAGCCGGAACAAGCTTGTGTCTGAAGTTGAGACTTCCCTTAAAGAAGTCTCAGAATGGGGCCGAATGAATTTGGTTCAATTTAACCCCAGTAAGACACAGGTTTGCGCGTTCACGGCAAAGAAACTCCCGTTTGTCGTATCGCCTCGCTTTGAGGGCACTCTCCTAACAGCCACAGCCAGTATCGGAATTCTGGGTGTCGACATCTCTAGCTCAGTCCAGTTCCGCGGTCAATTAGAGGGAAAGGCCAAGTTAGCCTCGAAGAAGCTTGGTGTGCTCAACAGATCGAGGCAGTATTTCAGTTCGGCCCACCGCCTACAACTGTAGAAGGCGCAAGTACGGCCACATATGGAATACTGTTCTCATCTCTGGTCAGGGGCACCCCAATACCAGCTTCTCCCTTTGGACCGCATCCAGCGGAGAGCGACTAGAATTGTCGGCAGCCAGGATATCTCGGACCGGCTTGACTCCTTGGCACTGCGTAGAGATGTGGCCTCACTCTGCATTTTCTACCGCATCTATTACGGAGAGTGCTCCGAGGAATTGTTCGGGTTAATCCCAGCTGCTTCCTTCCGCCAGCGCTCTACACGACAACATTTCCATCTTCACCACATAGATGGTTGGCAGTCCTCAACTGTGCGTTTTCTAGAAACTTCCTGCCTCGCACAGCAAAACTCTGGAATAAATTGTCGTGTGCAGTATTTCCGGACCGATATGACATCCAAACCTTCAAGAAAAGAGCGTATAGGGATCTTAAAGGCCGGCAACGTACTTGTGACTCCTCTGGTGTTGCGAGTGTCCATGGGCGGCGGTAGTTGCTTACCATCAGGCAATCCGTCTGCTCGTTTGCCTCCTATATCATAAAAAAAGATTACTTAGTTACAAACGGATGATATCGGATACATGTCTTGTTCAATCGGTTGAAAAAACACGTTGTATAGTAATATGCTTTGCTTCCATCATCATCATGGCGAGCGGTCTGGCCTAGTGGGTAGTGACCCTGTGAAGCCGATGGCCACAAATATTTGTTCCTGAGTCATGGGTGTTTTCTATGTATTGAAGTATTTATATGTATCTATCTATTATATATATCGTCGTCTAGTACCTACGACACAAGCCTTACTGAGTTTACCGTAGGACTAGGTCGATTTATGTAACAATGTCCTGAAATATTTATATTTTATTTATTTATTATATCACAGCCGTGAGACGTCCACTGCCGGACATAAGCCTCCCCAAATATGACTTGTATCATGTTTGTAGCTCTTCTGTACTGATGATTTATTGCTGGTACTGATGAGTGTTATTTCAGCAATTCCTAGAACCGCTGATACCCTCGAGTGTGGCTTCTGAGGCGGCCGTGGCTGCTGAGAAGGCGGCTGAACGGCAGGCCCGGAGTATCAGGACTTGGAGTGCGCGGCTCAACCTTGTCATCGAGGTAACTGTTCCATTAATAAATCAGCATCATCATCAATTCAGCCACTGCTGGACATAGGCCTTTCCCAAATATTACTTGTCATCTTAAGGAGGTATTGTCATAATCGTAATTGACCATGTTACTTGAAGTCTTGTGAAGGCTGGTTGGCGACCATAGCAGAGCCGGTACCGTGAACATCGAAGTTCTTATATTGCGAGCATATTTCTCTTTTACTCCAATTAAGGCGTCATGAGAGTGACAGAGACAATTGTCCGTCATTTATGAATATCGTTTTTCGTGGTAGCGCCGCAGCTTTTGATTCTGTGTCGAAGTACGCTGCTGCCCACTCGTCGATTTTTCCGTTTGTCACGAGAAGGGGTGGTGCTGTTCTCAGCTGGCACTAGGCTAGGGACCATTACACTGTATACCTAATTACTTAATAAATATATTTTACGCTAGGAGAATACTGGTGAAATTTCTAGATCGAAACCGAAATAAAATTAGGGTTCCATCTTATGTGTATAATAGTGTTATTCCCAATTTGAAAATCATTTAGCGTATCAAGCAATAAGTAGCTTATTTGGTACAACTTTTACAAGCCGACGACCATAAATAAGTACTTGTTTGTTGACACGTGTAGTCTACATGAGACTAGGAGGATATAACCAATATGGAGGGACCATTAACAAGCGTTCCCCTCTGCCAAATTACTCGGCCGCCGGTCATAGTTCTTGAACTTGTGTGAATATAGTTTATGCGAGTGTTTGATAGTTTTGACGTCTGCGTGTGTAGCGACGCACGTAAAAAATGCATTTATGTGTGTTACCTCACCCCCGCGCCGAAAACGGCAGAATTATTCCGATAGAAATGAGTGCGTGTGTCGGCTCCATATTGGTTATATCCTCCTAGACATGAGATGACGGAACAGACCTTATTTCGTGCTATAAACATTGCAGATCCACGCTCCGGTACTCCTGCTGCCACAGAAACCTTCCTCGCCGAACTTACTCCTGTTTAATATGGGTACGATATATTATACGAGAAAAAATATGTATGGTTTTTTCCCATCGCGTTGTTTAGTCGATACCTAGGTAGCGAATAAATGTGCTTTGAATATTTCTTTATTATACTGTAAAACAAATGTTGCTACATTCGTGGTGCAGAAGCGATCTTTAGAGTTAAAGCTCCTATGACGACGACACACGGTATAAAAATGTCACATCATTTCTCCAGGGGATCTTCAGATAGAGAACTTCTTCAAGCAAGTGACTCGCGACGCGTCGAGTCCTGTGCACAGTCCAGTGATAGACAACATACTCGTCACACTCAACAATGTCACGCTGTCCCGGGCTGTGATGAGCCTCGCCGGGACTCTGGACGTGCAGGTGAGACATTACTGTTCTTCTTCAGCCTTTATTATCTACCCACTGCTGAGTATAGGCCTCTTCCAATTTCCGCCATTCTGTCCGGTCCTGTGCTTTCTGCATCCACTTTTTCCCAGCTATCCGTACAAGATCGTCAGTCCACCTGGCAGGCTGTCTACCTACATTTTACCCCTGTCCATGGACATTACTGTTACTAAAGATAAAATATCCAGATCGAGAATCTCTTCAAGCAAGTGACTCGTGACGCGTCGAGTCCAGTGCACAGTCCAGTGATAGACAACATACTCTTACACTCAACAATGTCACGCTGTCCCGCGCCGTTAAGTCGCGACGGAACTCTGGAAGTGTATCTGATATGTTTCTGTATTTTTGCATTTCCAGGAACCAATTCTCGAGCCGGTCTCCCTACGCTGCGATCTCAAACGAGCGGTCTCTTACCAGCAACAAAGCGCGTCACACCGCGACCTCCTACTGTGTGACGCGCACGTCACCATGGACACCGTGGTGATGAACCTGGGACATAAGGACCTCGCCACGCTGCGGGCCGTTTGGACTGATAATTTAAGCGAAGCAAGATATATCGGTGAGTCGAAGGGTTTACATATACTAATAACTAGAGGTACGACGTAAGAGCCGCCTCCTGCCAAATACAAACCATCTCCTGCCACATACAAGCTGTTTTCCGCCATATAGGAATTGTCTCCTGCCACAAACGACCTGTCACAAAAAGTAATGCAAAAAAGTAATGCAAACAAATCATACAATAAAGACAACCTCGTGTTTTAACAAGCTTTTACTAAAATGATGACTACATAAACTACTTATTGTGAAAGAATCAGTTATCTAGGTTAAGCGGTTTGGGCTAGGCGTTAATCAGTGAGTCAGTCAGTACTTTAATGTTTTATATATATGTATCAATATCCCAAACTCAGCCTAAATCAATATTTATGCTTGGTTTCTACCAGAGATACCACCAATTAATTTGATTTACCTGTCGTTGGTAAATCATAGATTATATTGGTTTTTGTAAATATGATCCTCGCTACACACCCTCGCCGACTTACCTAAGGTACCTTAAATACCTTCTATCAGACTTGTATGTACTGTAGACATTCATTAGATGGAGTCCATCTGACAAGGACTTATCACTCAATTCAGATACAATTTTTCAAGGCAAGAGTAAATAGGCTGTTACTGAACCAGCGTGCTACATACTCAGCTGTGACTGACCTCACTTACCATCAGGTGTGACTGAGGTCAAACGCTGGTCAGTCTTGTATAAAAAAAAAATACATTATTGTTACAGACAGCATCATTCCAAGTTCTCCGGTAGAAACCCAACAGAGTGATGCTTCTGTGAAGAAACTCCAGGCGTTTTTCGCCCAGGGCGAGCCGATACGGAAAGAGGCTGTTGTCAGGTAAGTTGAAGAGTAGCATATGATATTTAACTATGCCGTGAGGTGCCGGTAGGTGTCTTAAGAGACGACAAAGGGAATAAATCGAGGGATGTATGCTGCAGTCACCTCTACTGCCAAGCGTGGCTACTATGGCAACTGATCCCCAATATGATACAATTCATATTTGGGGGAGGCCTATGTCCAGCAAAAGACGACTCGTGGCTAAGATGATAAAACCTTGAATTTGACATCTAAATAGGCGTACAAGGGATTTAAATAGGCCACGTCGCCTCACGCGCAACTGAAACATCTACTCAGGCCTTATACTGTTTAACTATATTTTCGGGAAATTTAATAATGGCAGGTTTGTGTCCCAACATTTAAATAAACTGAATTTAAACAGTAAAAAGATTTTCAGGAGTTTATTTATCTTTCTTACAAAATGTTCTGTCACCAGATTCACACTGGAAGGAGTGGAACTGAAACTCTTCTCCGACATGGATGAAGTGCTGTCCTCTCCAGTACGAGACCTGAACCACGGCCTCGCCAAACTCACCGCTGGGGAAACTGCTGTCCAGTTGGACTTCTTCTCTGACAGCAGTACCGAGATGAGAGCTAGTCTACAGAGCTTGTTGGTTGAGGATATTCGACCGGATCCTGGGATTGTTATTGAGAAGTAAGAAAAACAAATTGTCTTGTTGTATTTCAATGGATTATGAATATGTGAATGAAGTTATATGTTTTTACTTTTCATAGGCAGATAAGCAAGCTCTTGACGTTGACTGATCAATGCAAAGAGTTTAGTGACACATAGGGTAAATCGCCAGTTACTGGCCACCTTTCAATTACTGGCCACCATATACTGAAAATGGACTCTATTTACCTATAAACAGAGTTCATTTAAGTATAAGGTGGCCAGTAATTGAAGGGTGGCCAGTAATAGAAACCCCATTTGAAAATGTGTTCTATTTATAGGTAAACAGAATTCATTTTCAGTATAAGGTGGCCAGTAACTGGCGATTTACCCTATACCGATACCAATAACATATTTAATTCAAAACATGTTCCCTGAAATTTATTGTTAATAAACTTGAATATAATATTGATATTATGCAGAAACGTCTGCTAGCGAATATTTTCGATATTTAAATCGAAAGAAAAATAGAAAAATTTGACTTGAAGCCTAGTGCACTACCAATTGTGCCATTCGAGTATCGCTTAGACTTGTTAAATTTTTCTATTTTTTATCTAGTGGTTATGAGTTAGAGTGATTTTTTATATATTTCTTTCGATTTAAATATCGAAAACTTGAATAAGATTAAATTAACTAATCCTGTTCACGGCACCAATTTTGATGACATAGCCGATTGTCTTTGCAAAGTATTTTAGTCTAATCATTGATGATTTTTGTTCGTTCCAGAATATTCCAATCTCAATGCTACACGAGTCGAGCCTCCACAGGGATTTCCGTGTGTCGCCCACCACTCATAGACGCCACTGTCCGGATGACCGGGGCAAGAGGGACGAGCTGTGACGTCAGAGTCGATAGGACACGAATAAACTTATCTGTCCCGTTCTTGCTGGCTCTGTGCCGAGCGCTGCTCGAGGCTGCGCCAGGTATGGGTTTTTAGTTCTATGGTCACTGTTGTTTTTGATTCTATGTACTGATACATATGAGTTTGCTCTTAGGGGGATGAGGGCCCTAGAGGGTAAATATATGTATGGAAGAAAACAAGAAATATAATATAAAGGGTTTATTTAAGAAAAATAAACAAATAGTGCCGACTAGCTCGAGAGCTTAAATTAATTTAAATGAAGGGCTTTAATGAAGCCATAAGGGAGAGACTCTGTGGGCTAACTAACTTGACTCTTAGTGCTTGTTACCACTGCCACGTCAATAACTAAATTAACCAGAAGGGCGCCATCTCAGACAACTCTGAGAAATATAAAAGAAATAAGATAGGTACAATATGTCTGACCTGACTCCGGGACAACTCTGAGAGAAATAAAAAAAATTAGATGGGTACAATACGTCTGACCTCACTCCGGTGACCTGAGGCCGAAGGGGACCGGCTCAGCATCTTCTGGGGAAGGCCTGTCCTCAGAACCGCTGACGGCTACCACTTGCAGATGATGCACCGACCGTAAGGCGCGACAGCGCGGTGCCAGACAACAGCAAATCCGAATCCATAAGCAGGCTGGTAAATAGGGTTTTAAAGTAGGCCCTGCAAACGAAAGACAACTTATAAGCTGCGGCTTGGACATGCCGGCGGCGGAGTAGAAGGCTAGCCACAAACAACTGTCGTACTTACCCGACGCAGAAAAGAATCCCTCCGTATTACATCGATGACATATCAATGCGTCGGGGCCTATTAAATCGTCGTAAAATAGGGCTACCGGGTCATTCCAGGACACGAGATGCCGGGACTGAAAATAAATAATCACAACAACCATTACTATTTATATTTCTCGATGGAAATACAACCAACGATAGATAATAAACTCACTCAAAAGGCCGATGGGACCAGATTATAATATAACGGGAGGCTTCTCTCTCCATTTTTGCAAATAACGACCTCTCCTTTGCCATAGCGGTGACGCTGTCAGATTTGACAACTGAAACGCAGGTTGACCACAACGATGACAGAACTAGGGAGGCGACAAACCGTATATAATTCACCACAATCCAACTTCAGACTTATTTAATAAAAAACCGAAATCTACATAATTCTTTGAAATAAAATCATAATGATTTTTCCTAAAGGACAAAATCGATAATTATGTGAATAGCCATATCAGCTCCCGCAGGCTCTGCTAGATGGCGCTAGTGGTACTTTAAATTGCTTAAAATAATTATTTATTTATTTTTCCTTTAGGTTTAAAAAAATAGTTGTTACAGTACATCCCTCCTCGGGTAAAATTTTGACGTAGGCAAAATTTTGAGCTGGTCCCCAGCTCTTAAAACCATCAGCAAAACTTCTAACAAAAGATATTTAGAAAAAAAAATCGCTATCAAAAAGAAAAAAAAATCCGAACCCACGCACCACTAAACATTAACACTGTAATGTTATTAATTGCATAGCATCCTGCTGTTGACAAAGACTTAACGACCGACAACACGTCTGTAACACACTACAAAACTGCACAACGGTAAGTAACTATAGGCAGTCAGAACGACTATCCAGTCTGCGTCTAATGCGACACAAGACTGTGCACTACAGGAACAAACAACAAATAAAAACGATGCTTGCGCATAGCCTTTAATGCGGCTACCACAATACACCCACCACTTCACCCAACAACAAACCACGAACTCGGAGTTAACTAGTTTGCTCCGAGAACGATCGAACATAAAGTAAACACCAAAACGTACAACACACCACGCTTTCGGAGTTGACGTGTTTTCTCCGAAAACGATCGAAAATAAGGTTTAAACCTCACATAAAACATAACACCCATCATAACACAACGCAGAAAAACATTCATCAACAGCAGTTGCAGCATCTAAAATAAACGGTAAAAAATTCCAAACTCCATCAAATCTCCATCAAAAGTAAAAGAAATCTCGATGATAAGTCGAGAAAAGAATGTGTAAATAATAGGTAATTATTAGTTACTCCCATCAAAACAACTTAAAAACTCCAACAACAAAACTCAAAAAAAAAGGGTAGTTGTAAAAAAGTATTAACGGGCAGTGATCATTGAAAACGTAATAAATTATCATAAATAACTCTCCCTTAAGCCTTTACAATAAGTATCTAAATGTCCCTTAATTAGGGTAAAAGTATAATAATATTTAAATTGTACAAAAATAAAAGTAGACTTTAATGCGGTCAACTGTACTCCACAACTTCTCAATACATCTTTAATGAATAATAAGTTCAATGACTTCACCTTCCATAACATTCAATAGTATTTATATGTTAGTTTTATATGTAAAAATTGTAACAAACAAAATGTGTACAACTGTACGTAACTCCTTATCAGCACAACTTTAATTTTTAATAGGTATAAGTAGGTAATTAATTAAATAAGTTCACCTTCGAAACTCTTTACAACTTCAAAATCTCCAAGTCATCTTTATGTAGGTAGTAAATTAAAAAAAAAATTGTATGACATGCACCATACACATGGTAAATAAAATGTAGGTAGTGCTAAGCCCAAACCAAAGCAAAAGTACACAATCACTCTCAATAGGTAAAAGGAAACATTTTAAACATTATATTAATGAGAAGCAGTAACACCCTTGCTCCAAACTACTAAGCATAATTATATTTCTTATTTAACTGACAATCCAGTAAACAAACAGAAGGTATATAAATTCTTTTAAGTAACTGTTAAACCTCTCAACTGTAAATTCAAATTAGAATTTAGAATTAGCAAAAGACATTACATAATAGCACTTTAGTACTTGACTGACTAGTCACCAAAATAAAATATATTAAGATAAATTAAATTACCAGATACAAGAATAACTTAAACTTGAATATAGGAATTCTTTAAAAGAAATATTGTTTGTACATAATGGCTATCAATAAAGTAATACTTGTTTTGACCGCTAACTATTTAACAATAAGTTTAGTTTAAATTACTAGTAAACCACTAAAATAAGCATCAACAATAGTTATCCACTCAAGTACATAAAGATTCAGTGTAGCTAAATCACTTGTCTTATAGTTTTGAAAAAGAAATATTAACAAAACTTAAATAATTTTAAATTTTGTAAAAGTAGGTAGTATTTAAAAACTACAGTTAAGTTTAACTTTTAAATTCACACTATTACACAATTCAACTGTGTTCAAAAAAATAATAATCACATGGCAACGCACATGTGCTCCCAATATTTCCAAATTACCACCAATTATGTGAGCAATAATTATATTTAAAATTATAGAAAGTGTTGATAACATTAAACCACACTTCAGAAATAAGGGTAACACATCAAGTAGCAAGTAGTTCAAGCACTAAGATTTCCTCGGGCTAACAAAATACTGTGACACAAGAAAGTTAGTTAATATAGCCCCACGTTGGGCGCCACTGATACATTTGGGTTTTGCTCTAGGGGGATAAGGGCCCTAGAGGGTAAATATATGTATGGAAGAAAACAAGAAATATATTATAAAGGGTTTATTTAAGAAAAATAAACAAATAGTGCCGACTAGCTCGAGAGCTTAAATTAATTTAAATGAAGGGCTTTAATGAAGCCATAAGGGAGAGACTCTGTGGGCTAACTAACTTGACTCTTAGTGCTTGTTACCACTGCCACGTCAATAACTAAATTAACCAGAAGGGCGCCATCTCAGACAACTCTGAGAAATATAAAAGAAATAAGATAGGTACAATATGTCTGACCTGACTCCGGGACAACTCTGAGAGAAATAAAAAAAATTAGATGGGTACAATACGTCTGACCTCACTCCGGTGACCTGAGGCCGAAGGGGACCGGCTCAGCATCTTCTGGGGAAGGCCTGTCCTCAGAACCGCTGACGGCTACCACTTGCAGATGATGCACCGACCGTAAGGCGCGACAGCGCGGTGCCAGACAACAGCAAATCCGAATCCATAAGCAGGCTGGTAAATAGGGTTTTAGAGTAGGCCCTGCAAACGAAAGACAACTTATAAGCTGCGGCTTGGACATGCCGGCGGCGGAGTAGAAGGCTAGCCACAAACAACTGTCGTACTTACCCGACGCAGAAAAGAATCCCTCCGTATTACATCGATGACATATCAATGCGTCGGGGCCTATTAAATCGTCGTAAAATAGGGCTACCGGGTCATTCCAGGACACGAGATGCCGGGACTGAAAATAAATAATCACAACAACCATTACTATTTATATTTCTCGATGGAAATACAACCAACGATAGATAATAAACTCACTCAAAAGGCCGATGGGACCAGATTTTAATATAACGGGAGGCTTCTCTCTCCATTTTGCAAATAACGACCTCTCCTTTGCCATAGCGGTGACGCTGTCAGATTTGACAACTGAAACGCAGGTTGACCACAACGATGACAGAACTAGGGAGGCGACAAACCGTATATAATTCACCACAATCCAACTTCAGACTTGTTTAATAAATAAAACCGAAATCTACATAATTCTTTGAAATAAAATCATAATGATTTTTCCTAAAGGACAAAATCGATAATTATGTGAATAGCCATATCAGCTCCCGCAGGCTCTGCTAGATGGCGCTAGTGGTACTTTAAATTGCTTAAAATAATTATTTATTTATTTTTCCTTTAGGTTTAAAAATAGTTGTTACAGTACGTATATAAAAACTACTTTCCTTGGTTTTTATTATTTATAATTTAACTACAGTGACTTTGATCAAAGTACATTTTGTATTAATGGCGGTAAACAATCATTTACAAACATACCATTAGGTATGTACGTAGATGATTCGGGTCGTAAATTTTACATTTCGTCCTATGACTGTAGACATTACTGCAGCCGCCGGGAAACAGGGGTTGCAGGCTTATTATGTATAGACGGATAGTATACGAAGCCTGCAAGCCCCTTTCATGGCTAGGCATGTGTAGTGCTTTTCTCAAATCAATTCAATGAAATAAATAAATACACCACTCAAATAATAAATGTTTTATATGGTATAATTTAAACACGGTTGCCAAAACATTTATTTTCAAATTTGCTGCCATAAACATACTGACAATTTTAGGCGTGCATAACTACATTTTCAACCCATTTATAACATGGGTTGAACTTAATAAACTTTAACGTGAATATTTTTGTTCCGATAAAGTTCGGGCCTAATAAAAACAGTTGCTTAACCTGCACACGGGCGCCATGTTTATATTCAAATAAAAAATATAGAAATTTCCTGGCCTAGGCCTGCAACTACATATTTCCCGGCCGCGTATATGACACAAGTAAGGACGATATTTTTGAGATTTCATTTTTGTAGATTGCATGATTGAGAAAATTACATTACCCCCGACCTAAGCTTAGTAAGTTTGATGAACGTGTACCGCCTATGTGTAACCTGTTACGAGTGTGATGGTAATGTTGCAGGCGAGCGCAGCATGGAGGGCGGCGTGGTGAACCACGGCTACGTGGGCGAGCCGGCGCGCGGCAACAACAACCGCCCGCCGCGCCTGCCCAGCTCCAGCGACTCCACCAGCGGGTACTACTCTGCAGGTGACTCACTCATTATACATGTTGTAAATAGCGGTTACGAGCAGCCGAAAGAAAACTGTAGTGAACTTTTAGTCGTTTATTTAATCAGTGACATGAAAAATACAAAATATCAAAAATAGAAAATCCATAAAAAACATTTAAATATATGTCATGTCATGATGTGTGACAGAAAGAAGTTTGCGACAATACATTCATTTGTTTATTTATTAAAAACACAAATCAAGCTTACAGTTTTACACCAATACACGCTAGGAACACACATATTAAACAGTGGAATATAAAATAAGATTTCAATGTCAGGTACGTGTCGGATGTCAGATTGTATTACAATTGGATTAAATGAATATAATATGAATGTTAGTCAATACTTATAATAAACATTAAGAAATAGTCTAGCAGTATTACACAGGTATGTCAAGCGATCAGCAAAATGTCAATATCTACGTGCCGAGTGAACATCATGTGCAAACTTGACAATGCACATTACCATGGTTCCCAATTGTTTTTGAACCAGTGCGTACTAAAAAATCGGTACTCTCTATCACGAAATATGGAATAACTAGCTTATCGATTAAGCTAATTGTTAACTAAGTAAACGCTTACCTAAGTCTGGGTTAGCGGCAACCCTTGACGGAATATGGCCTGTGGAGGTGGATATTCTACATAATTACTACACTAGGATGTGTTTATTTGTACTAATTAATGTTTTAGGATTTTTTCACACACAGTATGTGGCCACAACCCCCCTAAGCTCCTAGCTAACTGTAGGACTGAATCGATATGTGTAAGTTTTCCAAAATATTTATCAACTTGCTTCTGTTCCCAGCAACATCGGTATCCGAAGAGTCTCCCGGGCTGTCCATCTCCATCCAGTTCCGTCAGCCGGAGCTGATGTTCTTCACGGACCAGGGCAAGTCGGAAGGCCACGCTCTGCTGCTGCGCACGGAACTCCTCATCGATTACTCGAGCCATTCCAGTACTGAGAACTTCGTGGTTTCATTGGCAGGTAAACATGTAAATTATAAAAAAATATATATTAGGTATAAGACTTGGATAGGCAAGCCCCATACAATATGTCGTTCCCGCATTTCTGGCTAAGGTACTAGCGCCATCTAGTATTTCACAGCCACATTAATAGATCTCATTGAATAAAATTTGTTCACTGGCAAACGCCAAATATGTATACGCGATACTCGACAGATGGCGTTGTGCAGCACTTGGTACCTACCAAAAGCCCAAAAACTTTGTTGTCTAAGTTAATTTTAATTTATGTTACACGTCAATAATACTAATACGAAAACCATTGAAAATACCATGATAAAAATGCAGACATATTTAATATAACCATAAATTTACTTAAAAACGTATTTGAAGCGTTGCGTTGTGCATAACTCAAATTAGGTTTTAAGATACATTGTTTTTCTCGTGCTTATCTTATTTAGCTTAAAATTAAAAAAATTGGAAACTATAGGTGTAGAACTTAGAAAAAATCTAAAAATATTGTTTGTATGATTGTTTCTTTCATATCAAATAAAACAAAACTATCTTTCCAGGTATTTCATAAATGAAAATACCAATTTTACTCCCGTTTATTTAGTCGACATGTTGCGAAGAACATATGCCTCCATTTCCAAGCACTAAGACTGCTGAGTGTCCGTTCTCCTCGCCGCTCTCGTCGCCGGCCCGTCACTCACGCAAATTACAATGACACACGAAAGTTTAAATACAAATTTCTTTCCAGGTCTCCAGATAATGTCAAAGCTGCAATCGAAGTTGAAAAACTTGCCACCGCAACTGGTACTAAAGCCTTGTGACCTTGAATTCTCCAAGAGCTTCAAGAACGTGGAAGAAGGAGTCAAGGTCAACGTGAAGGTGTCAGAAATAGAGATCCATCTAGCGGCGACTACAGTCCACACCGTTATAGGTGAGTCTGTAACATTCTATAAGTCCAAAGAATATAAGACATATTTGACGACCGTTCTGGCCTAGTGGGCAGTGACCCTGCTTATGAAGCCGATGGTGGTACAAATCCCAGTGAGGGCTTTTATTTGTGTGATGAGCAATATTTGTTTCTGAGTCATGGGTGTTTTCTATGTATTTATATGTATCTATCTATTATTTATATTGTCGTCTAGTACAGTCACCGACTTTAATTGTTGAGCCACTTACGGTTTTAGCTATTATATTTTGTTTAATACTTACTCTATGAAATGCCCACTGTAAAGTGAACCCTAAATGGCTCAACAATTAAAGTCCCTGACCATACCTACAACACAAGCCTTACTGAGCTTACCGTAGAACTAGGTCGATTTGTGTAAGATTGCCCCGAAATATTTACCTAAAATAATATTGTTTGGTTTTCAGATATAATGGACGAAATCCAGTCAGAGCTAACGGTACCAGACTGCGAGACTTTCAACTTTACGAGCAACCCCAAGTTCGAGAGGCAGGATGAGGAGCTTTGGTCTCCGAAGAAGATAGCTCCTTACGTCATTGTCAACCCTGAGGATAGTTACGTGCAGGTAGAGTGGACATAGAATAGCACCACCCCATCTCCTCCCGCGGGTGTCGTAAGAGGCGACAAAGGGAAAAATCCTACGGACGGGCAGCAGCGTCCGTCGGAACCCAATCTACAGCTACTGCGGTCAACCCGCCTGCCAAGCGTGGCGACTATGGCAACTACCCCCAAGATGATACAAGTCATATTTGTGGGAGGCCTATGTCCAGCAGTGGACTGCATACGGTTGAAATGTATGTAGAGGAGACAGTCTTTTAGAGTAAGAACCAGAGTTTACCCTGGGACTACAAAACTCCCGGCTTAAGGAGGTTCTCACAGGCGGGATTTGTGTTAAACCTGTTTTGAACCCTAGCTAGCCTTGAATTATTTTTTTAAACTATTCATGCTCGTAAAATTCGCCATTATTCTGCAGTACCGGCCAATAAATACAGACTGGCCCATTTAGATCGGTCAGTATGGGAAAATCTGAAACTATAAGACCTACAAAGGTGTTCTTAGGAACCATGTCATAGACTTTAGGGAGAAGAAAAACTGCATACGTACATTAAAAAAAAAATGTCCTTCGTGTTGGTATGTGAAAATATTTCTGTTGTTATTTTACTTTTTCTATCTGACTAATATATACATGTCCCTTCCATAATGGGTCACCTGCCAAGCGCGTCAGTAGTACGCACGGCCACATTTCTTGTAACAAACTATGCTTCAGTGACCTGATTGGACATAATTACAACAACAAATAGTTGATTCACTCATATAACACGTAACTGTTGCTCAAATTTGAACGTTATCTCACTACTAATAGAGTTAAAAATCACAACTAAACTACTGTCTTCTTTCCAGCCTAAATACCCAGCAGTGAAGGTACAGGAGAGCTTCAGCATGGTGGTGCCGAGTGTGCGCGTGCTGCTGGAGGTGGAGCAGACTGTGCGAGTTCCCGTGCTGATGATGAAGGTGTGTCTCTGAACTCTGTTCTTATCCATGATGTTCTTCCACATGACTTAGACCGCCAAAACTAACGTACCTGCCCTGCTTGTCTTCAACTGCCTTGTGCGAGTTCAACCTATACCGCGTCTTTATATGGCGCTGCCAAGTATCGCAAATACTACTGGACCTGCCAGATACTACTTGTTTGTCTTTAGCTGGTCGGACTACCTTGTGAGTGGTTTACCCACACTGCGTCTTCATATGCCACTGCGAAGAATCGTCAAACCAACATCTGTGCTCTGATATATTTATCTGATGGCGACTGGATTTCCTTACATATACATAAGCTCTAGAAAGAAACTGACTCAATATTAAATGCGCTAATAACGAACTCCCTTTAAGTATTTGTATATTATATAATTGTTGAAAAAATAGAAACAGAATAGCCATGACTTGGGAACAAATAGCTGTCCTCAGCACACAAATAAATGTCCTAGGATTATAACTAGGATTTGAACCCAGGACCGTCATAGGCACTAGGCCAAACCTGTCGTGTGTGTTGTGTGTTTATCACGAATATTACTGAGTCTGAATGTGTGACTATCTGTAGTAAATACTTAGCCGCCATTTTTATTTTGACCTAAAATAACATATCGCAGCTGACAGCGGAGCTGAATCTATTCGACTGGTCCCGCGCACTGCACGGCTCCGCCAGCCTCACTGCGCACGCGTCGTGCTACAATGACCGGTTGGATTGCTGGGAACCTCTGCTGGAACCGGTTGTTTGCGACGAAAACGTTTACCGGCCCTGGGAGCTCACTGCCAGCATATTTCAAGTAAATACCCATATTATTTTAACCTCGTAACGCCCACCATACTAAATATTGAATAGTTAAAACCAACCTTATTATGTAGTGAATTGGGTTGAATGTTATTTTGTACGAAAACTAATGAAACAAAAGAAATTCTACCCTATTTCCTTTTATAAAAAATTTCGACTCCATTGGATATGAGTGTACATTGTAATGCACACTGGGCGTTGCGAGGTTAAACTAATGGCTAGAGGCAATGGAATCAACTATTATATAACAACCTGGGTCACTCTTAAAACCACAGTTTTATGGCATATAAATACACAAAACATGCATATTTATGGTAGTCCCTTCGATAACGGGTCACCTACCAAGCGTGTTAGTAGAACGTAGTTTTTTTCTAACACATTTCTTCTAACAAACTATGCTTCAGTTTTCTTCTGGCTAACCGGACAAAATAACAACAACAAATAGTTGATTTCACTTTAATAATACGTTTATAATAATAATAAAAAAGATGATTAATGCGATGAGAGAAATTTAGTCGAAATCAAAAAGTTTGCAGTGTACGAGTACCAACTCTCGCTGTGACCCTCTTAAATATTAATTGAAATATACGTGACTTTAATAAATAGCAATCTAACTATTCATACATTATTTCACAATGAAATAAAGTCTACCTATGGTCATTTCAATTCAATTTCTAAGGGCCACTTAATAACAAATCACAAATAGCGCCTACATTATTCCTTTGTTTTAATGTTTTCTATGTCGACTACTTAGGGCGAACAATGGAATACAATATTATATAACCTCATTTTCTTACAGGCCAAAGCGTACCCAATGTCGTCTCGCTTGGACGCGACCAATCAAAAAGAGACCGATGCAGAAAGTTTCGCAGATGGCGCGAAACGTACGAGAAAACGCAGCGAATTCGAATCTGAAACGTCTGCTGATGAAGACAACACGGATAATGAAATGACGTTCATAAAGGTTTTGACTTCTTTTTGATAGCTGTAATTATGACCAAGAACATAGGTCATTTAAACCTCTTGAACGAGAAATGACTGGATGATTAATGGGTTGCAACATATATCACTTTCTTTTAAAATTATCCAAACAAATGGACACACCAAACGAGACCAGGGCCCTATTTCTCGATCACTTGTCACTTGTAATACAAACGGAAGTCTCTTTTTAACAGCAGGTGTCAAAAAGTGACTTCCGCTTGTATTACAAGTTACAAGTGTTCGAGAAATAGGCCCCTGGTTTCTATTTCGTAGTGAAAATTAAAATCCTGGTCAAAGCACCAATTGTAAAACACATGCTACTTGCAATGTTTGAATGCCAATTAATTTTGACAAAGTTAAAGCTGCAATTGAAGTCTATAACACGCTAAATGATGAATATGCTTTTATTCATTATATAAAGTGAGGGATCTGACGTTATATGTGCCGGTCATTGAAATAATAACAATAAGGCCATAAATTTTAGCTTCAAAAATCTCTAAAGCTATTTTTTATAAATTGTTAATCTCATAAGGTAATGGGGTTACCAATTATGTGGCTACAGTTGCATTTATTTAGCTCGTTCGATTTTGTAAGAAAAACAATTCGATTTTATTTGTTCCACCATCGAAAACAAGATTAACTGCATTTTTATTATATCATAGGACTTAGATAAGTCTTCAGCTACTTTTCCTCTCATTAACTTATTTACTAACGGTATCGTGATATTTCTAGAATCCTCAAGGAAACAGAAAAGATGCTGAGTACAGCGGCAACATGTCGTTTCTCAACGCGTTGGATGTGGACGAGTCTGACTCGGAGAACGAGAACGGGCTGATGGACAAACTGGCGACGGCTATGGGACATCTATTTACCGAGTAAGTTAACACTGAACATACATATATTAAACATGTTTCTTGTGCCGTCTGGTGCCGGCTTAGTGTCGTGTGGTGCCGGCTGAGTGCCGTGTGTGCCAGTTGAGAATAGCACCATCGCGTTTCACCCCGCGGGTATAGTAAGAGGCGACGGAGGAAAAGACTAACGGATGGGCAGCAGTGACCGTCGAAACAAAGCAGCTACTGATGTCGCTAACCTGCCTGCCAAGCGTAGCGATTATAGAGACCTATATCCAGTAGTTTATATATTTTTGTATCACTTGCTTTAGCAAAGCTGTTTGGCTGTATGGTTGACTGGTACAAATTGCCTTGAGGGATTAAGTTCGCTTTTGGGAATATTTTCGGCATATACTGAACACACATTGTAATAAAGAATAAATAAAGATTAATACAATAAATTTAAAAATGTTATCAAAAACTCCGGGTACGACACTATGGAAAAATTAATATCCTACAAAAGGTGAAGAAGTCTTTTACAACCGAAGAATAGACGAAGCGAAGTACAGTAGATCACTCTATGGCATTTTGTTATGCCCCTATTTCCTCCACAGAAATCGAAAAGTCATTTAGCCACCTGAAATGGATTTATTAGAAGAAAAATAACGCCCGAAAATGTGGTATAAATTCTGGTCGTTTACTTTAACAATCGTAGATGGGACGATTCACGAAGAAAAAATTGAAACGAGTAAACTTATAAAATTGTCTTTAGAAAGAAAGAAGAGTATTGATTGAGTTATTAGATGATATTTTTTATTTACTTTTAATAATAATATATTTTTACAAGCAAAACCAACCAAAAAGTTTATTTGGCCTGTACCATTTTGCGGGTTTTCAATGGTACTAATTTCTTTTACTGGCAACAAGTACTCTTTGACAACGAACTTTGGATTGTCATTGAATGTCACCGATGTAAACAAACAAAAATAACCTACGAATATATTCAAATATAAACGGTTTTATTACAAAAATGCCAAAAAAGTTTTTCAAAGATGCGAGAAAAATTGTAGTGCACGCAATCAAATACAAGTTACAGCTTAAAAAAGACGAAGGATTACATAGCATTCCAATTTTCCAATAAACAATGTTTTAAAATTGGTTGTTGACATGACCGCCGGTGCTGTCAATTTATAGTGCGGTTATATTGATCTGGTTGTTTGGTTTAAACTTTAACACTTAATTTCAGGTTTATGTAGATCGACGATAAAAATATTTCTAAAAACAATGAGACGGTCTTGACTTTGTCCCTTTACAAAGCAAATCCATTCGATAAAATGTGCCATAAGGCATAAAATTTCTGAATTTATGATAAATATAATAGTTGTTTTTACGGCATAAAATTCATGCACCGAGTATCAAGAGCCTGCTCGTTGCTTTGAAATAAGAATTGAAAGTACCGAATTCTCTGTAAACCGATATCTCTATGTTTACACATTATACAAGTATCAACACGAAGCCAATGCCCACGACCCCGACTACACATGACGTGCGCACATTATTGCCATACCTACACTGTTTGCAGGGGCTCTACCTCAGGGTTAAATAATCTGTTGTCAGGCTTTACATATACTCGTATAGAACGAACATCGATAATTTAATTTGTCGATATAGGACTTAGGAAGTCCCCTACCTGTCAAAAAATGCCCCACGGAATCCTATGTCTGTTAATTACACTATTATATTAATACGTGAATAATAATCATTATTCAGTAGGTAGTACGCACGGCCACATTTTTCTAACAAACTATGCTTCAGTTGTGGCTGATGGGACAGAATAACAAGAACAAATAGTAGATTCACTCGTCCATAAATATATGCAGCAAGTACTCAGTTTTGAATATTAGGTTAAACGGTCAGTGAGAATGTTAGCTTAGAATTACACATAAACTGACCTATATTTATCTTACAGTGATTCAAGCGCTGAAGAACTGAGCAACGATTCGGACTCCTCAGCTCCTGAACAGAGCGACGGAGAAACCGACAAGGAGGTCGACAAGACTGTCTCTTTTATCGATGGGGAGAGGAAAGAGAGGACTGTTACGGTTCAGGTAAGCTTCAGATGTTTCAGGTTTTGGATGTAATTAAAGCAGTGATGTTTGAGCTGCGATCAAGTTTTGTTAGGGACAAATAGAATGGTCTTGTTTACCTGAGTGGTGTCTGTATTTTCTTTCTGTGATAAAACTTTTTATGCATTAGAATTCTAATATGGCCGGAATAGAAATCGGGGGTTTTATTTATTATTATTATATTTTATTTCGAGATCCAACAGCTGCTAATATTATTATAGATTTGATAAATATGATATACATGAAGTCATTTACAGGTTCTCACCAGTAATCATTATATCCCTTTTTCCGCAAGTGTGATGAAACATCTAGCTACAGTTTACACTCGTGTCTATTACACCCGTTCGTAAATTCTTGGTCTCGGTCATAAACCCGATTTTCTTTTGCATATTTAACTTTAGCTTGGACATTATATCCAGGACCCGATACGCCAGGACAGCGTGGACTCGGGCCTGGAGTCGGAGAGCGCCGAGCGCGTGTGCACGTACGTCGTGGTGGAGGCCCGCGCGGCGCTGAAGCTGTCGGCGCACGCGGCGCTCGGGCGCGCGCTGGCCGCGCTGCGCGTGGGCCGCGCCGCCTGCGTGCGCGCCATCGTGGCGCCGCCGCAGCAGCTCGCGCTCGCCAACGATATACGTGAGTACACAGGACACGTGGCACGTACGTCGTGGTGGAGGCCCGCGCGGCGCTGAAGCTGTCGGCGCACGCGGCGCTCGGGCGCGCGCTGGCCGCGCTGCGCGTGGGCCGCGCCGCCTGCGTGCGCGCCATCGTGGCGCCGCCGCAGCAGCTCGCGCTCGCCAACGACATACGTGAGTACACAGGACACGTGGCACGTACGTCGTGGTGGAGGCCCGCGCGGCGCTGAAGCTGTCGGCGCACGCGGCGCTCGGGCGCGCGCTGGCCGCGCTGCGCGTGGGCCGCGCCGCCTGCGTGCGCGCCATCGTGGCGCCGCCGCAGCAGCTCGCGCTCGCCAACGATATACGTGAGTACACAGGACACGTGGCACGTACGTCGTGGTGGAGGCCCGCGCGGCGCTGAAGCTGTCGGCGCACGCGGCGCTCGGGCGCGCGCTGGCCGCGCTGCGCGTGGGCCGCGCCGCCTGCGTGCGCGCCATCGTGGCGCCGCCGCAGCAGCTCGCGCTCGCCAACGACATACGTGAGTACACAGGACACGTGGCACGTACGTCGTGGTGGAGGCCCGCGCGGCGCTGAAGCTGTCGGCGCACGCGGCGCTCGGGCGCGCGCTGGCCGCGCTGCGCGTGGGCCGCGCCGCCTGCGTGCGCGCCATCGTGGCGCCGCCGCAGCAGCTCGCGCTCGCCAACGATATACGTGAGTACACAGGACACGTGGCACGTACGTCGTGGTGGAGGCCCGCGCGGCGCTGAAGCTGTCGGCGCACGCGGCGCTCGGGCGCGCGCTGGCCGCGCTGCGCGTGGGCCGCGCCGCCTGCGTGCGCGCCATCGTGGCGCCGCCGCAGCAGCTCGCGCTCGCCAACGATATACGTGAGTACACAGGACACGTGGCACGTACGTCGTGGTGGAGGCCCGCGCGGCGCTGAAGCTGTCGGCGCACGCGGCGCTCGGGCGCGCGCTGGCCGCGCTGCGCGTGGGCCGCGCCGCCTGCGTGCGCGCCATCGTGGCGCCGCCGCAGCAGCTCGCGCTCGCCAACGACATACGTGAGTACACAGGACACGTGGCACGTACGTCGTGGTGGAGGCCCGCGCGGCGCTGAAGCTGTCGGCGCACGCGGCGCTCGGGCGCGCGCTGGCCGCGCTGCGCGTGGGCCGCGCCGCCTGCGTGCGCGCCATCGTGGCGCCGCCGCAGCAGCTCGCGCTCGCCAACGACATACGTGAGTACACAGGACACGTGGCACGTACGTCGTGGTGGAGGCCCGCGCGGCGCTGAAGCTGTCGGCGCACGCGGCGCTCGGGCGCGCGCTGGCCGCGCTGCGCGTGGGCCGCGCCGCCTGCGTGCGCGCCATCGTGGCGCCGCCGCAGCAGCTCGCGCTCGCCAACGACATACGTGAGTACACAGGACACGTGGCACGTACGTCGTGGTGGAGGCCCGCGCGGCGCTGAAGCTGTCGGCGCACGCGGCGCTCGGGCGCGCGCTGGCCGCGCTGCGCGTGGGCCGCGCCGCCTGCGTGCGCGCCATCGTGGCGCCGCCGCAGCAGCTCGCGCTCGCCAACGACATACGTGAGTACACAGGACACGTGGCACGTACGTCGTGGTGGAGGCCCGCGCGGCGCTGAAGCTGTCGGCGCACGCGGCGCTCGGGCGCGCGCTGGCCGCGCTGCGCGTGGGCCGCGCCGCCTGCGTGCGCGCCATCGTGGCGCCGCCGCAGCAGCTCGCGCTCGCCAACGACATACGTGAGTACACAGGACACGTGGCACGTACGTCGTGGTGGAGGCCCGCGCGGCGCTGAAGCTGTCGGCGCACGCGGCGCTCGGGCGCGCGCTGGCCGCGCTGCGCGTGGGCCGCGCCGCCTGCGTGCGCGCCATCGTGGCGCCGCCGCAGCAGCTCGCGCTCGCCAACGATATACGTGAGTACACAGGACACGTGGCACGTACGTCGTGGTGGAGGCCCGCGCGGCGCTGAAGCTGTCGGCGCACGCGGCGCTCGGGCGCGCGCTGGCCGCGCTGCGCGTGGGCCGCGCCGCCTGCGTGCGCGCCATCGTGGCGCCGCCGCAGCAGCTCGCGCTCGCCAACGACATACGTGAGTACACAGGACACGTGGCACGTACGTCGTGGTGGAGGCCCGCGCGGCGCTGAAGCTGTCGGCGCACGCGGCGCTCGGGCGCGCGCTGGCCGCGCTGCGCGTGGGCCGCGCCGCCTGCGTGCGCGCCATCGTGGCGCCGCCGCAGCAGCTCGCGCTCGCCAACGATATACGTGAGTACACAGGACACGTGGCACGTACGTCGTGGTGGAGGCCCGCGCGGCGCTGAAGCTGTCGGCGCACGCGGCGCTCGGGCGCGCGCTGGCCGCGCTGCGCGTGGGCCGCGCCGCCTGCGTGCGCGCCATCGTGGCGCCGCCGCAGCAGCTCGCGCTCGCCAACGACATACGTGAGTACACAGGACACGTGGCACGTACGTCGTGGTGGAGGCCCGCGCGGCGCTCGGGCGCGCGCTGGCCGCGCTGCGCGTGGGCCGCGCCGCCTGCGTGCGCGCCATCGTGGCGCCGCCGCAGCAGCTCGCGCTCGCCAACGACATACGTGAGTACACCAGACACGTGGTGGGGGCGGGGACGTCACAGTCCCACACCAACAAGCGGGAGGCACGACCTTAGTGTGTGAAATAGCTAATATTGATAGCACTAACTATATCTAGATATATCAAAAGTGGCGCGTGGCATAAAGTCGCCTCGACGGTTCCAATTAGTCCCCGCAGACATCAGTCTGCTGCCGGTCCGCAAGCAACATCGGATTTTTAAAGTAAATTGATTGGATAACTAACTTTTAAACATCAGAAGATTTCCAATAAAGTTAAAGATGTTAATCGAAGTGTTCATCACTAAATTACATTCGTGATGTCAAAGCATCAATTCAAAATGTTACATCAGCTTTTTCTTTAACCTCGATATAATTCTGACACATCAATGTAAAAATTGGCCAAGTTCGACCTGTTAATATTACTGCTAATTTTCATATCATCTGTTCATTATTGTTTGTTTAACGGTTAAATAAATTATTGGTCATAGATGTAGTAATAGATTAAGAGTGTGATGTATGGGTCATTTGCAGAGCCCGGCTCCACAGTCCACCTGAAGACGCACTCGGAGACGGACCTGGCCGGGAACGACAGGGTCCTCATCGTGGCGGACTATGACGTCGACAACAGCAGGCCCAGTACCCCAGGTATCGTAACTTATTTTTATGTTATTCACTTTATTGTATTCACACATTTTAGCCATCGTCTCGCCGTAAATTGAATACGCAAAGAAATGTAACAATAATAAAACCTAAACCTACTCAGGAGATACTCAACGTTGCCGGGCAATATAATGTATATATTTTTTATTTTATATTTAATATATGTAGTATACATATTTTTATATTTAAATCACAGTACTGGCCTTCGTATCTGACACTGTTATTATCATGAGTCGGCGAAGACGCTGTGGACAGGCTTGTAAATCTGTGGGCAGGGGCTCTCCAGTCCCAGCTTCTTCCTCTGGACCGCATACAATGGAGAGTGTTCTGAAAATTTGTTCTGATTAATCCCAGTCGCCTCCTTCCGCCACCGTTCTACGCGGCAACATTTCCACCCCCACCACCTGGATAGAAAAGAGCGTATCTACCCTCGTTTTGGGCCCATGGGTGACAGTAATTGCTTACCATCAGGCAATCCGTCTTCTCATTTGCCACCTTTGTCATAAAAACGTATATATTTGTATGGAAAAAATTGTATGGAAAAATTGTACAAAGCCTCTATTATATATCATAAGCTCCGCTTTATGGAACTAAGATAGCGTCACAACCATTTATAGATAAGCCCTTAACGAGTTTATAAACAACTATTCGAAGCATGTTTTTTCGCTATCGACAAAAAACCACATATCAACTGTGCCCATGGCAATGCTAGATGTCGTGACTATCATGATCATGAGACAATGCTTGCAGGCTGCGACACGTCGTCAGCGGACATGTTGGAGGACGCGGCTGAACTGAAACCAGAAACGACTGATGTTAATGACGATTGGGACTGGCAAGTTTACGTTTGACTATTTTATAGCAGGGCTTCCCAAACTTTTTTTGATGCGACGCCCTTGGGTAACCTCAATTTTTTTCCGACGCCCCCCTCTAGCTTAAAACTGACTACCACAGGGGAGTACCCAGGGGAGGGTGCCGGTGGTTTGCTTTCCTCTCGAAACCATAAAAGTTACGGACATTGTACGTGCTGCGACAAGCATTTTACCGAATTTCTGCTGGAAACTTCCCGCACCCCTAGAGTCAAACCCAAACAAATGTTCTGTATTCAATTTTATAGTGTCACCATGTATATCTGCCTGTCTGTCTGCAAATAAGCTCACAGACCGTTCGTAGGTATGAAATAAAGTTTTTGGCGCGAATATCCATATAAATCACGCCGAAATGTTAAAAAAATATGAAAAATAGTCTACCTAATCCCGTATGGAATTGTTATTAAACAAGTGGTTTTTGAATAATTTTGGAATGATCCGCCATTTCTATTAACTCAAAATATTTACCTAACATATAATAGTTTTACGATTTTCTCTCGCGCTTTTTGTATTTAGCACTCTAAAACACTTACATTCGACATCAAACATATGTTAACACTTTTGCACCTTATTGCAAAGGATTAAGGCGAAAAAGTGTAAACATATCCTTGACGTCGACTGTAAAAGAAAAATGTCAAATGATAATTAACTCAACAGCTTGGAAGGCGGATTCCCATCTTCATGTCTGGACACCAAACCTACAATATGGCGCTCGCCGCTGTCGCCGCCGCCCGACGCGCCGCGCCTGCACAGACGACTCACCGACAAGACGCTCACTATCAAACTGCACGATTTGGACGAGCTCACGGTAAGCAGAATTAGCACCTCTCTAGCCACCGGACCACTCGTCGTCGGCAGTGCATTCATCCTCACACCCTGGAGCCTAAAGGGTCCCGCACTAAGCGGTTTAACGGCCCGGCCACGACATTGCGCGAATTGCGGCGCGGCAAGCATTTTATCTGTTCATGTGATCGCAATCGTGTGATCCCAACTAACCTCAGTGCATTAAGCGCCTTGACCGCGCAGCGAACAGACAAAACTCTTGCCGCGCCGCAAGTCGCGCATTGTCGTGGCCGCCGTAAGAGTAATTTCCACCCGGGAACGCTCCGGCTGTGGAATGAACTCCCTGCTGAGGTTTTCCCTAGGGACTACAGTGTGAAGTTCTTCAAAAGGAGTGTATAGGTTCTTAAAGGGTAGGCAACGTGGATGTGAATCCCCTGCAGTTGCAGGCGTCCATAGGATACGGTAACTGCTTACCATCAGACAGGCCGTATGTGATTAAAAAAATGTTATGGTGGCAGAACACTAATAAAACGACTGCTATAAGAGTACGGCAAAATGGGTATCAAAGCTTACCAGAACCATGTCGTCAAACAACCAAATCTTAAGTAATCAAATTGATTACTTAATTGATTTTTAATTAATATATTACAATTTAACAATATTATTATATTCAAAATATAAACATTATACCTACGTAAGGTTTATCAACTGTCAGTACTAATTATTACTTAATAAATAAATAATAAATAAATGTCAAGGGCGATATATATAAATAATATTACAGGACATCCTTACTGATACTAGTCAAATATGGGCCCCACGCTCAAGAAGGCTTAGATGTGGGTACTCAGTTAACAATATATGTAATACTTAAGTACATATAGAAAACACCCATGACTCAGGAATAAATGCTCATCACACAAAAACAGAGGACTGTCGGCTTCATAGGCAGGGTCACTACAAACTAAGGCCAAACCTGCCGTCAATAAATACAAGTAGGTACGTTAATCCGTTTTAACTTTTAGTTTTTGTTATCAGATCCCATGTCCCCAACGAACGATATCAAAACTTCACGTGCTCCACCCGAGTCGAAATAACACCCGATATTATATCGTCGTTGAGCGGACTTCGAGCTACAACCAGCAGAAGATTGTCGTGCGATCGCCGTTACAGGTAATTTGATTCTGAATTCAAATAAGTTTAGATTACTACTCGGCTGTTGAACGGATCTTCGGTATATAAAACTCAATTCAGTTGTTTGGTCCAACTTAAGCTGTTGAAAGTGGAAAACATAAGAATTTCAACAGAATGTTTTTACTTTCATTCGCGTGGGATTCGGTAATTAAATAAGTATGCAAGTTAAGTATGAAGACCAAGTGCGGGAAGTTAGAATTACACACAGAAGACGTGGTTCCGGTGGAGCCTTAAAATGGCGAAAATGTCTTGAGTATATTTTTTGTTTTTCTTCTTTAACGTTGTTTAGTGTGTAATATCAATAACTTATTATGCAGTGATCTAACGCAATATTGTGTAACCAATGAAGAATTGATCTCAAAACGTGTTTTATCATTATTTGATCACTACCGGTAGTCCAGGGCCGCGGCCGCCGCGTGGGTTTTGTTAAGTCTAGTTATTACTTTACAAATCGCAAGGCATACTACCGAACAACTAACTCTAAGAGCTAACTTAATATATATTTTACTTATGTGTTAACTTTACTTGATATTGACGAAATCAACGATTGATATATTGTTGTAAGCCATATTTTAAAAGAAGAAGCAGAAGTCTGGAAGTTACAGCACTTCCGAATCATCGGCTAAAATCTAGGTAACATTACCTTCAGTTTTAACCCGATTAAGTCCTGATTGATTTGTAATTATAGATGAAAATCGTGACAGTTTAAATCAGTATACAGTATGTATAATTTACTGTATGGGTCACATTGTTCCACTTAGTCACCGCTTACACTATCCTGTATTACTTTACCCGTATTCCTGTATTATTTTATTCCAATTGTGTCGCTTAAGTTCAAACTCAGGTAAATCCATTTTGCTCTAAGGTTGTTCAGACAGATTATAATTTTTTAGATAATCAACCTTAAAGCAGAATGGATGTACCCGAGTTTGAAGTTAAACGACACAAATAATAATCTTAGAGTCCTTTTCCAGCTCCGCAACGAAACCTCGTATCCCCTCGAGCTGTTCTACAAGAAAACCGACCTCCAAGCCATCGGTGCCGAGCTGATCGGCTCCGTCAGCAACCCGTTCGACGACAAGATGCGGCTGGCGTGCGTGGCGCCACAAGACACCTACAACGTCCCGCTGTACATCGCGTATCACTGCAAGTTGTTCTTGTTGCCGGTGCTTGCAGAGTAAGTATTGTTGAGTGAAGAACTTTGTTACACAAGACACCTACAACGTCCCGCTGTACATCGCGTATCACTGCAAGTTGTTCTTGTTGCCGGTGCTTGCAGAGTAAGTATTGTTGAGTGAAGAACTTTGTTACACAAGATACGTATAACGTGGTGTGTATAACGTATCACTGCAAGTTGTTCTTATTGCCGGTGCTAGCAGAGTAAGTATTGTTGAGCGAGGAACTTTGTTACACAAGATACGTACAACGTTGTGTGTATCACGTATCACTGCAAGTTGTTCTCGTTGCCAGTGCTTGCAGAGTAAGTATTGTTAACGAGCGAGGAACTTTGTTACACAAGACACGTACAACGTCCCGCTGTACATCGCGTATCACTGCAAGCTGTTCTTGTTGCCAGTGCTTGCAGAGTAAGTATTGTTGAGCGAACAACTTTGTTACACATGATACGTGCAACGTGGTGTGTATCACGTATCACTGCAAGTTGTTCTTGTTGCCGGTGCTTGCAGAGTAAGTATTGCTGAGAGAGGAACTTTGTTACACAAGACACCTACAACGTCCCGCTGTACATCGCGTATCACTGCAAGTTGTTCTTATTGCCGGTGCTAGCAGAGTAAGTATTGTTGAGCGAGGAACTTTGTTACACAAGATACGTACAACGTTGTGTGTATCACGTATCACTGCAAGTTGTTCTCGTTGCCAGTGCTTGCAGAGTAAGTATTGTTAACGAGCGAGGAACTTTGTTACACAAGACACGTACAACGTCCCGCTGTACATCGCGTATCACTGCAAGTTGTTCTCGTTGCCAGTGCTTGCAGAGTAAGTATTGTTAACGAGCGAGGAACTTTGTTACACAAGACACGTACAACGTCCCGCTGTACATCGCGTATCACTGCAAGTTGTGCTTGTTGCCGGTGCTTGCGGAGTAAGTATTGTTGAGCGAAGAACTTTGCTACACAAGATACGTATAACGTCCCGCTGTACATCGCGTATCACTGCAAGTTGTTCCTGTTGCCGGTGCTTGCAGAGTAAGTATTGTTGAGCGAGGAACTTCATTACACAAGATACGTACAACGTCCCGCTGTACATCGCGTATCACTGCAAGTTGTTCTCGTTGCCGGTGCTTGCAGAGTAAGTATTGTTGAGTTAAGAACTTTGTTACACAAGATACGTATAACGTGGTGTGTATAACGTATCACTGCAAGTTGTTCTTATTGCCGGTGCTAGCAGAGTAAGTATTGTTGAGCGAGGAACTTTGTTACACAAGATACGTACAACGTCCCGCTGTACATCGCGTATCACTGCAAGTTGTTCTTGTTGCCGGTGCTTGCAGAGTAAGTATTGTTGAGTGAAGAACTTTGTTACACAAGATACGTATAACGTGGTGTGTATAACGTATCACTGCAAGTTGTTCTTATTGCCGGTGCTAGCAGAGTAAGTATTGTTGAGCGAGGAACTTTGTTACACAAGATACGTACAACGTCCCGCTGTACATCGCGTATCACTGCAAGTTGTTCTTATTGCCGGTGCTAGCAGAGTAAGTATTGTTGAGCGAGGAACTTTGTTACACAAGATACGTACAACGTTGTGTGTATCACGTATCACTGCAAGTTGTTCTCGTTGCCAGTGCTTGCAGAGTAAGTATTGTTAACGAGCGAGGAACTTTGTTACACAAGACACGTACAACGTCCCGCTGTACATCGCGTATCACTGCAAGTTGTGCTTGTTGCCGGTGCTTGCGGAGTAAGTATTGTTGAGTGAAGAACTTTGTTACACAAGATACGTATAACGTGGTGTGTATAACGTATCACTGCAAGTTGTGCTTATTGCCGGTGCGTGCAGGGTAAGTATTGTTGAGCGAAGAACTTTGTTACACAAGACACGTACAACGTCCCGCTGTACATCGCGTATCACTGCAAGTTATTCTTGTTGCCAGTGCTTGCAGAGTAAGTATTGTTGAGCGAGGAACTTTGTTACACAAGACACGTACAACGTCCCGCTGTACATCGCGTATCACTGCAAGTTGTGCTTGTTGCCGGTGCTTGCGGAGTAAGTATTGTTGAGCGAAGAACTTTGCTACACAAGATACGTATAACGTCCCGCTGTACATCGCGTATCACTGCAAGTTGTTCTCGTTGCCAGTGCTTGCAGAGTAAGTATTGTTAACGAGCGAGGAACTTTGTTACACAAGACACGTACAACGTCCCGCTGTACATCGCGTATCACTGCAAGTTGTGCTTGTTGCCGGTGCTTGCGGAGTAAGTATTGTTGAGCGAAGAACTTTGCTACACAAGATACGTATAACGTCCCGCTGTACATCGCGTATCACTGCAAGTTGTTCCTGTTGACAGTGCTTGCAGAGTAAGTATTGTTAACGAGCGAGAAACTTTGTTAGACACGTACAACGTCCCGCTGTACATCGCGTATCACTGCAAGTTGTTCTTGTTGCCGGTGCTTGCAGAGTAAGTATTGTTGAGCGAAGAACTTTCTTACACAAGATACGTATAACGTCCCGCTGTACATCGCGTATCACTGCAAGGTGTTCCTGTTGACAGTGCTTGCAGAGTAAGTATTGTTAACGAGCGAGAAACTTTGTTACACAAGACACGTACAACGTCCTGCTGTACATCGTGTATCACTGCAAGTTGTTCTCGTTGCCAGTGCTTGCAGAGTAAGTATTGTTAACAAGCGAGGAACTTTGCTACACAAGACACGTACAACGTCCCGCTGTACATCGCGTATCACTGCAAGTTGTTCTTGTTGCCGGTGCTTGCAGAGTAAGTATTGTTGAGCGATGAGCTTTGTTACACGAGATACGTATAACGTCCCGCTGTACATCGCGTATCACTGCAAGGTGTTCTTGTTGCCAGTGCTTGCAGAGTAAGTATTGTTGAGCGAGGAGCTTTGTTACACAAGATACGTATAACGTCCCGTTGTACATCGCGTATCACTGCAAGTTGTTCTCGTTGCCAGTGCTTGCAGAGTAAGTATTGTTAACGAGCGAGGAACTTTGTTACACAAGACACGTACAACGTCCCGCTGTACATCGCGTATCACTGCAAGTTGTGCTTGTTGCCGGTGCTTGCGGAGTAAGTATTGTTGAGCGAAGAACTTTGCTACACAAGATACGTATAACGTCCCGCTGTACATCGCGTATCACTGCAAGGTGTTCTTGTTGCCAGTGCTTGCAGAGTAAGTATTGTTGAGCGAGGAGCTTTGTTACACAAGATACGTACAACGTCCCGCTGTACATCGCGTATCACTGCAAGTTGTGCTTGTTGCCGGTGCTTGCGGAGTAAGTATTGTTGAGCGAAGAACTTTGCTACACAAGATACGTATAACGTAGTGTGTATCACGTACCATTGCAAGCTGTCTATATGCTGCCAGTGCAGTTACAGAATTTAATTATATTGACAATTTAATAGACAAATTATTATGACATAAAAAAAAAAACTGGTTTATAATAAATACTGGGTTATAATAAAAAAATATTTTCAATATTGAACTGGCAGTATATGAATTTTATAATTTAAATGAAGCTATATCGAGTATATATATATATATATATATTTGTTATAGGAACTATCAAACCTCGACGCAGGGTATTTGGTGGATGGAGCTGGCCAAAGACCTGGGGAGCCCTCGGGACATTGTCTGTCCTGCTAAATCCGAGGAAGACACCAAGGTCTTCGCCATGAGGATTCTTACAGTCGAAGGTAATTTCGAGTGTTGTACCTACAGTCAACCAATTTGATTTATGGGCCACTTCGTACCTTGACACAGTGAAAATCTATATGAAAGACGTAAAAGATCACTTATTAACTTCACTGTGACAAGGTTCGAAGTGGCCTGGAAATCAAACTGGTTGACTATACAGGGATTATTGAGCCACTTGCCTCTATTTGTATATTAGCCATGTAATCAATGCGAATCAGGAATGACTGAATATAGATCATCGGTCATTTATTCAGTACATGGCTAAATTATGAATATACACAATTTCTTGTTAATACAGTGTGTAAATCTTATACGGGCGAATCTCTTAACGGAGGGTAGAATAGGACATAACAAATATATTCAGAAAATGTTTGTTTAGAAGTACAATTAAAATTTTATTCATATAAAAACATTCGGCCCGCAATGTATTACAACACACTCGAGTCAAACAATCGTTGGCAGTTAGTTTCAAAAGCTCATATCGCGTAATGTTCGCAGTATATTACTGCTCAGAAATTTTACAAAAATTAATTACTTATGTATAATAAGTATAATTACAGAAAAACCTTTTGATTAGTTATATTGGTAAATCCTATGACTGGTTTAATTCTTCGCCCGTATTAGACTTACACACAGTATTTGTTTTATTGATTTCGTCATGTAATTTCCTTGTAAATATATTTATAAATGAACTCATACTTTGCTTCTTATATTTGGGATCAATAGAAAAGGAAAATAATGTAAACATATTTGACTTCCGGTTCCGGTTGACGTCCGGTCTGGCCTAGTGGGTAGTGACCTGCCTATGAAGCCGAAGGTCCTGGGTTCCACAGATATTTGTTCCTGTGTCATGGGTGTTTTCTATGTATTTAAGTATGTATATATGTATCTATCTTATAAATATCGTGACTACGTTAACAAAACCTCGTAACTTATTCTGTCATTCAAAAGAAAAATGACGTAACTATGTATTGGATGAGTACAGAGTTACTGCGTTTCAACTTAGAGTATCTGTGTCAGATATGTGATTTTTTCAATGTAGTGACGATATATGAGTCCCTTAAATTCAAACTCAGGTAAATCCATCTGTCAGATCATGCGATTCTGGTATTATGAAAAGGTAATAGGGTAGATATTTGTAGAGAGGGTCGAATGGATTTATCTGAGTTTGAAGTTGCGACGATATATATCCATCGTCGAGTACCTACAACATATGCCTTACTGAGCTTGTCGTAGGACTAAGTCGATTTGTGTAAGATAGTCCAGTTTTTTTTTAAACAAGCCCAGTTACCTTCATATTACCATCTCTGTTCCAGGCTGCCCGTCCCCAAGAGTGACCCGCTCCATACCCAACTACCTGATCCGGGTGCTGCCCCCGCTGGCCGTGTACAACCGGCTGCCGTACGCCCTGGAGCTGTCCTGCGGGGAGACGCGGATGCGAGTGGAGCCGGGCGAGCGGACACACACACACGCGCTCGAGCTGACACACGCGCATAGGATGTGTGTGCATGTGCAGTATATGGGGCTGCCGTGGACTGGTAGCTTCACTCTGTCGCCAGGCATGTATATTTTTAATAGCCCGGAAAATATATTTTTTGGACCCGGGTATGTCCTTAAACTACATCCAACAATGAGAGGTTGGACACAGCGAAGTATCATCACGCTTGAGTCTGGAGAAACCCAACTGGGGAAGTACCTCCTCCTTACAGAAGACCATAATAGCACTGCTACCTTTCAGGTATGTAGTGTTGTGTTCCTGATGGTGAGTAAAGTTCCCAGAGCTCCAACAAATTTTAGGGTAGGAAACGCGTTTATCCTCTGGAATTGAAGGCGTCCAGAGGATACAGTAGCTGCTTACCATACACGGGGCCGTATGCTTCTTTGCTACCGTCGTGTATAAAATAAAATAAAAATTAATTCCCCTTTCTTTTGATTTCATTTTGTCCTACCTAATTCACACTCGCCGAGGAGCTCGATCTGTACCCCAACCGCATTCTCAGTCGCATTATTTCCCACCTGAATTTCTACACTTTCGCGTTTTTTATCAGATGTTGTCACTGATAAATAAAATAAAGTAATAGATCACTAAACAATTGGTAGGTTAGGTTTGTTAGGCAGCTTTAGATACCCGAAGGGCAGATCACCCAGAAATAGGATCGCTATGCGGGGCATAGCGATCCGTCGACTTGGACAGCGAACGACATATAATGTGATACAAAACTTTAGTGTTGATTACCACTGACATAAAGAAATGGACTCCTACACGCGAACAAATTATGTAGAAAAATATGACACTAAATGACATTTCTATCACGTTCCAGTTTATGCTAATAATGCTTATTTATAATCTTTTTTTAGATAATATAATCAAACAAAAAAGAGCTCAGAGTTTTAATTATTAAGTATCAAACTTCACTATTGATAAAAAAACTTTTTAGTCATTGTTGACACTTGTACTGACAGCGGTTCAAAGAAGACTTAACTAAATGTACTGCCCAAGTTGTTGGAGCCATTTTTTGGGGCTGATTGTGAATCTACGTTTATTATACATCGATGGTTGTTACGGATTTCCTCTGAATCTTTGTAAGATGCCTTAGAAATCCGGTCGATAATTAATGTCCCTTAAATGTCTTTATGTTTTGGATCTTTATTTACCACCGTGTTGCCGCAGATGTGACCGAGAAGAACATTACGATGAGCACTGAATGCGACACGCAGGGCGGGAACAAGCAGCTGGGCGTCCGCGCGTGGCTGCGGCGCGCGGACTGCTGGCAGCTCCACCTCCATGCTCCGTACTGGATCATCAACAAGACCACACTGCCTCTGCAGCTCAAGGTATCGTTGATATGCCTTTCAGCGGCGTTGTGTCCATATAAGTATATTCCCGCCAACTTACCCACAGTTAAACAGAGGCGCTACCGCGAAAAACGATATTCGTAAATTTCGGACGATTGTTTCTGTCACTCATGACGCCTTAATTGGAGTAAAAGAGAAAGATGCTCGAAATATACGAACTTCGACGTTCGCGGTCCCAGGATAGTTTTTCTTGGACTGGTGTCTCAAGACGAAGGTCTTCGACAACCTTGTTGTGCCAGTGATGACTTATGGTGCTGAAAAGTTCTGGCGCCGCGACTACCTATTTTTCTATCAGTCTAAACTGCTATATTATACCTACTGCTGGACATAGGCCTCCTTACTGGACCGCCACTTGAAGCAGTTTCTAACACACTGCAGTCAGTTGGAGCATTGCTATGAAATGTCGCAAGTTCCAATATTCCTCGCGCCCAGTGGCCTATTCATTTTTCATTCTATATAGTTATGATTTCACCGGCATCATTTCATAGATTAGTTATACATAGTTTGTATAATTAATTTTATTCATTAAGTTATTTTGTAAATGTTTAACAAATTTTTTAACTGTTAAACTTTGCAATACCCTGTTTGGGGTCTTCTGTTGTTCTTAGGTACTTAGCTATAAGAACTTCTGTAACAACATGAAAGCAATAAATGTATTCTATTCTATTCTATTTCATCCTAAGTCTCTCTTAGTATCAAAGATTATACTCACTTAATTCGCTGTTAAATTTGCTATCGGTATGAAAAATGAAATGTAATTTTAAAATGTCCCTATCATTACAAGAAATGTTTTGTGCGAGACTTGGAACTATCTATATTACTACATAGGCCAGGTCCTTTAGCTAAGTTTCACCTACCGTGTGAAATTCCCTAACTATAGTCCAATAGTGCAACTATGGCCCACTCAGAGCGCTGGGACCCCAAGGTCTCAGCAGCGCCAAAAGGGACGAAGCAATATTCGGCGCCGCGACCTCTATATTTGTCGATTTTCCCATTTGTCTTATTGTCTTTTAACTGTATTCAACTTAGTTTTGGACCATTGTTGGGAGATTTTGGACTATAGTTGGGTAGTTTTACGGTTTACCTGTTGCTCCCCGCAGGGAAGCCACTCGGACACGGTGTACGAGGTGACGGACGAGCCGCTGCTGTGGTCGCCGGCGCGCCGCCACCGGCAGGCTGACAAGCTCCGACTGCGCGCGCACCAGGTTACCATTCCCATAGACATGTAGCTAGTTATGTGGATCATAGAACTTTTATCTCTGAATACTATTGAATGAATTGTCGTCTGCAGTATTTCCGGACCGATATGACCTCCAAACCGATATGACTTCAAGAAAAGAGCGTATATCCTATCCTATCTTAAAGGTCGGCAACGTACTTGTGGCTCCTCTGGTGTTGCGAGTGTCCCATGGGTGGCGGTAGTTGCTTACCGTCAGGCAATCCGTCTGCTCGTTTGCCTCCTATCATCATCATCATCATCTCAGCTATAAGACGTCCACTGTTGAACATAGGCCTCCCCCTTGGACCTCCACATGTACAGGTTGGAAGCGACCTGCATCCAGCGTCTTCCGGCGACCTTAATGAGGTCATCTGTCCATCTTGTGGGTGGACGTCCTACGCTGCGCTTGATAGTCCGTGGTTTCCACTCTAGCACTTTTCGACCCCATCGACCATCTTCTCTGCGTGCAATGTGGCCTGCCCATTGCCACTTCAGCTTGCTAACCCGGTGGGCTAATGACGATGACCTTAGTTCGCCTACGGATCTCCTCATTTCTGAGTCAATCACGTAGAGAAACTCCGAGCATAGCTCATTGCCTCCTATATCATATAAAAAACTATAATTACCTAATGTATCTTGTTTCTGCTATTCGAGCACCCAATTCCTGCGTCATGAGTATAAAACGCCGATATGTATTTAAGTTTTTGTATATTATAATATACATATATCATTGGCTGAGTACCCACAACGCAAGCCTTCTTCAGCTTACCGTGGGGCTCAGTCAATTTGTGTGGGTATAAGTCAAATTGGCCCAGTAAAAAGGCCACAAGTCCTATACAATGTACGGCACTTGTACCCTTTTACCCTGTGCTAATATGACTTATACTCTTTTACACTAGGTTAGTTTATTGTAATGTTTGCAGTCGGCGTGGTCCCGCGCATGCCGGGCGGCGGCGGCTGCGCCGGGCCTCATCGTCTGCGCGCACACCGAGCGGAAGATGAACTACCGGATCCTGCTCAATGTTAGTATCACAATACATGGTTCAATCAACTATTTTATGTCACTCATTGCTATGGTTACGTTCCTCTGGGTCACTCTATCGACCACTCGACCCAGACCCGGGTATGTCCTTTGGACCCGGTATGTCCTTAAACTACGTCCAATAGTGATAGGTAGGGCACAGCGAAGTACGGTCGCGGAATGAAAAGGTTGACCACCTTAAGATCTGTTTTTGCTTGCTCATTGAAAATATCTAATTAGAATATTATAATTAAAACTGTTGTGAGCCATGTTACTACTACTTAGTTACAAACGGATAAACTCACGTGTAATTATATCTCAGTAGGCGACATGTTTCGGGTAAGCTCTGGTACCCATTTTCAAGCCGAGTCAGGACACACCGCTCGCGTTGCGCTTGCGTATCGCTCACCCGAAAACAGAGCTTACTCGAAACATGTCGGCTAGTGCGATATAATTACACGTGACCTTATCCGTTTGTAAGTAAGTAGTAATTAGAATATTATTTTGTAAAATACTTCTCTCATTATTTCTCCAGGTAACCCTGTCTGAACTCTGCCCTCAACTAACGAAAATAGTGACCCTCCTACCATACTTCTTGGTGTACAACGATACAAAACGGCATTTACGTTTCATGGAAGAGAACGAAGCGGCGGATCTCTGGATAGACCTGGCACCCCAGCAATGTACGCCATTCTGGCCACAGACCGACTCCATGGCCATGCACTGCAAATATAGGTAACTAACTGACCTTGCGAACTTCGTACCTCTTTAAAGAAATCTAACCCTGAATCCATTCTTAATGGTCGTCTAAATTATATAAACAGCTGTTACGGCAACGTTTGACATACAAACGTTTTTAGGGCGAAAATAATCATATCTCCGTTTCTCACAAGCCTTAAAATGCTTTCGAAATGTCGAGAGCTCGATTGTTAAAAATTGCTTCCCAAATCCCAGTACTGATTTTTTAGTTACCTATGTACAGGTAGGTTTGTTAAAATCGCCAAATTTTATTAAAATCGCTCCAGCCCTTTAGACATGAAGAAGTAACAAACATACACACTCACACACAAACTTTCGCCTTTATAATATTAGCGTAGATGTAGATAAACGGGACTTAACCGTGTAGTTGTATTAACTTTATAAGTTACCTCCTACGTTTCGCGAACGACATCATCCTCGTTGTCTCGGATGAAGACTGACCACGAGATCTTCACCCGAGACCGCGAGAAAAGTATCGTTCTCGAAACGTCGGAGGTTATTTTATTTGTAATAGTCAATGATCGGACAAACGCCCGTCATTTCGAAAATATAACCCTGTTCCGTATAGCAGAGACTTCCTTATTTTATGATGTTAAAATATTTTATTTTATAAGATTTATTTAATAACAATCTAACACAAAATATCTATTTAGGAGGTTCCAATGGGTCTTAAATTCACATCGTTATTGGCTTCACAACTGAAAAATTATAAAAAATAAGAAAAAAATTGGTCATTCTATTTTATTGGCGAAAGTAAATTTCAGAATGTCAATCATAAATTAATTTGTCACTGGATATAAATTATGATCCAATAAATGTATAAAATACTATTTTTTTATTAACGTAAGGAAGTCTCTGCTGTACGGAACAGGGTTATATTTTCAAAATGACGGGCGTTTGTCCGATCCTTGGTAATAGTACAAGCTTTTATTTATATCTTCTTTAGCCAATTTTCCTGGCATAATCCGGCAATGAATCATTTCATTTCTATTTGTATACAGGGACTCGGGGGTCGTCAGTCAGCATTTTCCGATTACGAAAAATCATTTTACTGTGCTGAGAATGGATAAGGGGGTAAGTAAATTTGTATTTAAACGCCTTTCCACTCATAACTCAAGATTAAAAAAAAAAACAGTGAAAAAAAGTGAAATAAACTGAAAAATCTGAAATGAGTGACATCTCTATCCTGGGCCTTCTCCTTGACATCCTGTTACGATATGACGTTTACTTTTTTCTTTTATTTCATCAATATAATTATGTTCTTCTGGGTCCCTTTCTCTTTCTCCCTCTTGATACCTTTCCCTCTAAAATAACCTTGATGTTATTGTGATTTATTGTCATGTCGTAAAAGGTGTCCCGACATCTTTCCTCTTTTCTATGGTTTTAAGGAGACTTTTCTTTAATTTTCTCTAGAACTTACCGCCAACTACTTTCTACTTATTTTTTAGCTACCTATTGCTACTTATTGCTGCGCTTTGCTCGTATCAACTATAATTTACGAGTGTCTACAGCTAAGGGACAGATACCTACAAGATTATGATTAGATGTTACAAATCTGTGGCATTTTATGATAAACTGTCTTTCTGAGCTTACCGTTGGACTAAATCGATTTGTGTAAGATTGTCCCGAAATATGTATTTATTTACTTTTGTACAAATTCTACGTCACTTGTATGAATCCCATACCGTTTTTTTATCAAAGGCATAGTATTAACTAGTTTGACAAACAATCATAAAATGTAATGCATAATTTGTATCACACAATTATTATTTTCTCTGACAATAAATACGGCAATATCAGTCGACGATTTACTATAGGTGTTTACAGTTTACAAATCTTGCCAAAATAGGGTTTCAAAGAGATTGTTAGAAAAAAAAAAACAATGTTGCATTTATGTTTATTTTTTTTATTTCTACATTATTTTTGGTGGTGCTGCATAAATATTTCATTTTAGAATTTACCACCGACGTCATTTATCTACGTATTAAATAAAAACTTATATTATACCATCTCAGCTTTCGTATCAAAAATAAATTAGTTTTGGATGGATTCAACAAGCGTTTATACCGCGGGTTCCATTGTGTTACGATACTTAAACTTCAAGGTTTGTAACAGTGCAGGTTTGTGCAGTCATAAGGAACAAGAGATTGTTTGAATATTTTAAACACAAAACTATCGTGAGATTGAAACATATTAATTGTATAAAAGCGGGTAACTCACGTTTTATAAGTCGAATATTGCTCGACATGTTTCACTCCGTAACGAGGAGCATAATCATGAGCCATTCGCGTTGGCTAACCGACGCAGTCTGTCTTTTATACAATTAATATTGTTTGAATATTTCATAAATTCATATATAACTAATTATAATGATAGCTTTAGCAATAATCTTTATTAAATTCTCCGCCTGCACCAACTTTTATGACTCTGTTTGGCCCAATGGTTTACTGGTAGACAATGCCATTTGGCATTAAGTCCGCCATTTGACTATTTTCATTTGTCTTGTGCAATAATGTTTAAATAAATAAATATTTTATGATTTCAGTCATAAATATTACGTATTTTACCGCCTACTAGCAACTTATATGTCGTTTTGGACACAAAGGAACTGGCAGTTGAAACGCTTGTGAAATCCACCCTTTACCTAGGTGTCTAAACTAAAAGTGAATTGTCAAATTGTAGTGGTAGACAACTAAGCTAGTTTGACCATTTGCACGCCAAATCACGTACCTATAGGTGAAAAACTTAACTGAAGGACCATGTCTATGTAGTTGTGAAGACAATTAATATGGAACTTACGTCATAATTTGAATATAGAACGCTGACATGTGTATACACACGTTACTACTACGCCAGGTGCTTTATAGTCGCGTGTGGATGTGCAGCGATGTTCAAGCTCCCAAGGGATTTGAGCTGCTTGCCATGCAACACGCTCAATCCAGCCCCCAACTCAGGCCTCAGGGACATAGCTTTCCATCCGAATTAGGCGGTCAAAGAATCACTAAGGCATCGTCTTCTACATTCTATTCATCTACCTTTCTAATCTTAATCAGGGTCCGTATCTAGTCTTCGGTTTCTGTCGTTCCAGCGACAAACTCCCATCATTGTGCAGCGTGTACGCTGTTCCTTGAGACCGGTGTGTCCATATCTTTATGGCTTTCAAATGCGCGTCGCTCTGTTCCTTCGCTGCTGAGACCGGAGGGGCTGGTTCCAGACGCACAGATGAGGGGGGAGGTGGTGGTGGACTGTATTTGGCGTTTGATGTTACCTGAAAGAAAGGAAAGTAACGTTGTTACTTTAAAGAGTGATTTGGCCGTTCAGGATTTGAGTTTGGAACTGTTTAAGAGTTTAAGGTGTGCGCCTTTCAGTGCCTACCACGCCATTGACGCCTTAAGATGTTATGGCGATATTGAAGCTGTATTGGCTGACAGATAAGGCTTATTATAATCGTTCTTTGCTAGTTGAGATATTGGCGTGTACGTCATAAACTGACACGATAGGAAACTGTTCAAAAGTTGAAACTTAATCTGATATTTTTATAGACCTTTTTAATTAAAGCGGCGCGTAGTTCTTGCGGTTTAGTATGATTATAATTTGAGATATTTGTATTTGAAAATACTTGAGTAATTAGCTAGCTAGCCAAGACGGATGACCCGCACGATGGGTGGCTCGCGTTACGCGTAGCCAAGTCGCCTGGGCAACAATGCTGTAGGCCGTATGTAGTCGGTATGTCTCCGGCATAATTTCCGCGCAGTTCACCGTGCGGAGGTATCCACAAGGATTATTTCGCGAAAAAAAGTAAACACGAATCCAGGATCAAACCAAGGATACAGATAATCTACTTACGGTATAGTGCGGCACTTTGTACGAACTAACAGTGTCCAATTTATAAGAATTGCTCATCAACGGCAGATCTCCAAAATTTTCCACTTTATAGCTCGGTCCTTTGACTACTGTTGGCACATTATTCGTATACGATATATCAAAATCCTCCTCTCTTAAATTAACAGGTCTTGGTAACACTTCTTCTCTTTCATTGTTTACGAAAGTTTGTTTGGGCATGTCGTTGATCTCATGGTGTATGTATGTATTTAAATATGATATCTGCTTGTTCTGCATAGACTCTTCAGTCTGTAAGTTTGCATTATTATTGTTAACGTACACGATTTTCGACTGCGTGGCGTCTTCTACATAGTTTAACAGATCTTCGGTTGGTGCATATGGGCCTTCATATTTATGATCATTCTCTTGACGCTTAAAAGGACCTACATGTTCTGTATTTTGGTTTTTAAATGAGCCAAATTCTTCTGTTTGTTGGGATTTTGATGGACCAAACTGATCTATATTTTGGGATTTAAATGCGCCTGGTTGTTCTGTGTACTGGGGTTTAAATGGGCCAAATTGCTCTGCGTTTTGGGATGTGAAGGGTCTAAAATTTTCATTGTTTTGGGATCTGAAAGGCCCAAACTGTTCCGTGTCTTGGGATTTAAAAGGCCTATTGAAGACATCATCATGTGGCTTGAAATTTAATGAAACAGAATCCGATTCGCGTGATATCCAATGTCCAGGTCCTTTGTCCGAATCATGGGCTTTATATGGACCATTGAAAGAAAACCCATTAGAAGAATATTCTGTATCTTTAATAACGCTACTCTCGTCTCGCTTAAACGGTCTTCTTTCCACTGAATTCTCTCTAATCCTGTCCTTTTCGCTGGCGAAATCTATCAGCTTATCCAGATCTTGTTTGCTTAAATATTTAACTATGTTAGTTATGTCTTCGTCTCTTAAACCATCGTTGGGTCGTTTACTAACCTTAGGTCGGTCATGTGGTCTTCCGGGTCCCGGGTACGGAGGTTCCTCTTCATCCATCATGTATCCAGGAGGGGGGGTTAGTGAAAAAGCCCCCTTAACTGGGTAAGTGTTTGGAGGTCTTCTGTAAAATTTAGACGGGTAGGAGTAGTACTTTCCCCGCTTAACTCTTATGTGTATAGTTTCGTTTAGAAAAGTGTTTTCACTATAAACTTCACTAAATAAAGTCAAGAGCACAGTCACTGATATTATATTCCACAACATTGTATAGTTTGTATCGTGTTTTGAATCTCGGGTGCTGCTGAAAACTGAGCTTCAGTGAAATCACGCCATGTCTTATAATAGTTGAGATGAAAGTGGTGCAAATTGAATTAGCACATCCACCTTCTAAAGTTACTTGCGTTACGACTTTGTCGTTGTGACGCTGGGTAAGCGGTGCGTGATGGAACTGTTTAACGAGTGAAAGTGACAAGGTTGTATTTCAGACGCGCGGATGTAGTTATGTAATATGTTATGTTGTGTTATGGTATAACTTCCGAAACAGTGTTGAAATTAGGGTTGCCACTAAGTAGTTATAGTACTTTGGCTCAGGACTGGGTATATTTACTTTTTCAATATATAAAAAAAAGGAGCAGTGCTATATTTTTAGGCTTTTATCTTATATATCTATGGCAAAAAAATACACATTGACTTGTTTAAAAAAATACCTAGGTTCGAAAAGTATATATTTATTTTAAACATAAAATACCACTAACTTGAAAAAACTATAACAAAGCTATGTATACCTACATTAGGTACCTACGCTTAATAGGAATTAAAGATATTATTGAAATACATTATATTTTTATTTATTATATTTTTAAAGTTTAAAACGCACATTGAAGAATATGGTAGAACAATTTAACTAACGAGTTTGTATTTGGGAGCTCAGGGTCGCATACCCATTCCTCTTTTATACAGGGTGAAACATAAGTCGTACACAGAGTTTTTTGTTTCTATCACAGTATTTTAAGGCGAATTCATTGCATTAACTCGGGAAGCAAACAATTAAACTTTGTTAATGATAATTAATAAAAGCAAAAACACCAACCTTATGGTCACCCTATTCGACAAGACTTGCTAGTTGCTGTGATTAAAGTACCACTTTTGATTATTGTAAAATCGTGTTTGCTCAGTACTGTTCGTTCGATTGTAATATCTTACCATATCGAAACGCTCAATGTATTAATCGTAATTTATCGAAACGATCAAAAAGTGTAAGGATACGGCGCCGGCATTTTAAACACGATTTAATATTTTTTTACAATTTCAATTTGCAGCGTAATGTTATGACTTTTGTCATTGTCAATTTAATATTTTTTCAAGTTCTTACCAGCCAATTACAAAGAGGTTGAATGAATTATTTTAGTAATATGCTATGGGTCTATGACAGTTAGTGTAGCAGATGAGGGTGACCACGAGACTCAGTAAATTTAAAACATTATTTTAACTTAACGAATTAAAAAACAATGCTTACATATTTCTGCCAGTTGTTACGTCCACATGTTTAAACTAAAGTTAAACAATAAGAAATACACAATTCTGTTTACGACTTATGTTTCACCCTGTATATATTAATAACGAACATAAATAAATAAAAATAATAAATAAATATTTAGGGACAATCTTACACAAATCGATCTAGTCCTACGGTAAGCTCAGTAAGGCTTGTGTTGTACAGTCAAGTGCAAAAATACGTACCGAAAGAATCCTTTCATAAATACGTCCTACAACCTTATTTACTGTACAATAGAGTTGCTCGGTACATATTTTTGATACTTTGGCAGTGAACGAATTTTTACACTTGACTGTAGATACTAGACGACGATACATATAATATATAAATACTTAAATACATAGAAAACACCCATGACTCAGGAACAAATATCTGTGCTCACCGCACAAATAAATGCCGTGACTAGTATTCGAACCCAGGACCATCGGCTTCATAAGCAGGGTCACTACCCACTAGGCCAGACCTGTCGTCAAATATATAAATGAATAACCATTTTCAGTCGGCGATCACAGTGGAGGTGACCGGAGGCACCGACCGACCTTTCACCATCACCTTCAAGCCGTATACGGTGGGCGACGCGCCCGTCCGCATCGACAACTTGTGTGACGACCTGTTTCTAAAACTACACCAGAAGGACTCGGGACAGGTCTGTGTCTAAGACCGGCCACACCGGTGTTTAACGCTGCGTATACGCAGCGTGTCGCATGCGTTGCGTTGTTATGGTATCCTCCTAATGAGCCTTCATGTAGTACAGTCGAATAGACTGTTAACTGTACATCGGTGGACTTTATGCTTCATATAATAAGGTCTACCAATGTATAGCTAAGAGTGTTGTTGTGTGTACCAATGAATGCAATTTTGAATTTTGTTAAATTGGGTTGGGTTGAGTTTCATATAGTGAATTGAAGTTTAAAACATAAGAGATTATTCATATACTAGAGAGTACTTATATGAATAATCTTTTATGATATGATATAGTATAAATTGTAAATATAGTTGTGTAGCGTAGGTATAGTTTAGGCATATAATAATAATTTTTGCATGCTATTTTTTAGCTAAGTGTGTGGATCTGTACTAATATAATATGAAGATGACCAAAAATGTTAATGCAAATAAACATATTTCATTTCATTTCATTTATAAACGCGGGTGGTCATTTTATAGTCGTAGACTGTTTACGCATAAACAAAAAAAGTATGGTACTAGGGTATAAACAAATGAGTAACGAGTAGGTAAGCGCCATCTATTTCCCTATATTAGAATCCGTGATTTAAATATGAGGAACAAGTACGTAAGTAAATCACCTGCTGTTAAGAAATTTTAAGAGTTGAGAAATTTCGACTATTTCCGGGTGTTACTGACCTTAAAGCGTCAATCGTGAATGAAGGCACGGATTCAAATCCTGCCTCGGACACAATTTATGTCACAAGTCCATTTCTTGTGACATAATATCTAGGAAAAGGGACCTTATTGTCGATGGCACTTACGTCGAATCGCGTTGAGTTTGTATTGTATCGTCTTGAACAACGACATAAGCGCCATCGACAATAAGGTCCCTTTTCATAGATAATGTCACATGTGGATGGTAACTGTGTTTCAGGTGGCCCTGTTAAGTCCGTACCAGTCCATGCTGTACACGTGGGACGACCCCAGCAAGGATCGGCAGCTGATGTGGAACATCTACAACAACAAGGGGAAAGGATACGTGGCTGACTTCAGCCAGGATGGGTAAGTATCATGGCGCATATAGCTTTCCCACAGATTTTTTTGGGCTCATGAAGAACAATTATAACCATTATGCGTCTTGCCTAAGCCTTAGATAAATTGACCGCATCCCACGGTAAGCTCAAAAAGGCTTGTGTTGTTGGGAGTCAGCCAACGATAGGTATATATAATATACAAATACTTAAATACATAGAGAATATCCATGAGTATTTAAGTTTTGAAATACTCACACAGGTTTTTACGGGGTCGGCAACGCGTGAATGATGCCTCGGTATTGTTAATGTCCATAAGCTGCGGTGACCACCTACCATCAAGCGGGCCGCATGCTTGTTTGCCACCCTTGTGGTTTAAATAAACAAGTTGCCACCATGTCTTTTTTTACTTATTTCAACTATTAAGAACAACTGAAAAATCTGTTAGTGTATGTATAAATTCGGGATGGAATGGAGTATTAAATATTATATTCCATTTCAGTAATGGCGAACAGAAAGTAAGCTTTCATTCAGTAAAGCACCCAACACTTATCGCCACCAGCAGCGTCACATCAAAACTGTCTTCGACCCTCAAACGCCTCACCCCCAAGTCCCCAGAACCCTGCACCTCAAGCTCAGACGATTCAGAAAACGAGCAGCCAGACCCACACAAGAAAAAAATGAGAAGAGACAAAGTTATAGTCTACTGGATATCTTACATGGAAGGTCTACAGCGAGTCTTCGTCTTGGCCCAAGATGAAAGAATCGCCTATCAGTATAAAATGAGAATCAATTCAGAAAAGAGCGACTATGAAGTTTATTTATCTTTAGCTGAAGTCAGTTTATCCGTCTGCGTTGATACGAAACTTGGAGTGAAAGAATTAGCACATTTGAGTGTAACTGACTCACTTCCAATTTGGGAAGTAAATGTCAGTCACAAATGGAAACAGCTGTCTCCCGATTTGACAGCTTGGATTGAAGATAAATACTTATCTGAGCAAAAGAAATGTCAGTTGAAGGAATACATTCATATAGATTTAGAGAAAATGCAAATGACCAAGCCTTTCTTCTCGGAGTTAAGAAGGACGTATAACCCTGGAGTTTGGTTGCAACTGAGGAAGTCTGATACATTGACATACTGCCATTTGAAGTTACAACGACTACAGTTAGATAATCAATTAAGTGAAGCGGTATTTCCTAGTGTGTTGTACCCGGCTCCATTGCCCAATGCGCGTTCAAGCCGCGGTCCGAAACCAAGTGTAGAACTAGTCGCTTTGAAGCAGCATCGACCGGCATTGAACCAGGACGTTTGCAAATATCTTAAAGTGCTAGTACAGGAGCACTATGTTAATTTAGATAGGGGTTTTGTTAACTACGTATTTGATATATTAAATCATTGGAAGCTTGAAGAGAAACCCGCTGTCAGACTAAGAGCCGATCTGGCGTTAGTTCACATGCCACTGCCAATTATTGCTTTTAAATCTCAAACCAGCGCTCAAAGGAATATTGTGTTTGAGTTTGTACATTTGTCTCCGATAAAATTGGTGCTAAGTCTGTCGTCTAGAGGGTACTCCGGAGAGAACCCGAATAGTCCAACCAGGACTCGGTTTTGCAGCAAGAAGGAGAATCGGCCTAAGCTGTTCAACAGTGATTTGTTGGAGTATTTGTTTAATTCTTGGGGATCGTCGCTGTGTGACATGAAGGATGTTGTTATAAGGTGAGACTATATAGTATACTTTCGACTGACTTTAAACAAAGAAGTCTTTTAAGTGTGTTACCGCAGAACTTTTTTACAGATCTCGATTTTTTAATTTAAATCCTGGTGTCGTGGCCTCATTTATTAAGATCTGACTGCTACCGCTAAAAACGATATTCAAAAAAATTCCGGCATCTTTCTCTTTTACTCCAATTAAGGCGCCATTGAGAGTGACAGAGACAATCGTCCGAAATTTACGAATACCTATCGTATTTCGCGGTAGCGCTGCAGATCATTTATCCTTTATAATTCATATTGACATAATCTGAATATAATTTTAAGTGTTCACGTTATAACTATTACTTAAAACGGGATAGTTACCATGCATGTTAAAGAAAGAGGGTAGATCGCTACGGAGTATGCTTTGACTACCGAAATCTCGCAGTATTTCAGTTATTTCGTTAGGATGTCGCTTGCAACAGTGCCGAAATATCGAAAACTCATTTTAATTAACAAACATGGCAAACTGTCCCGATTTAAATAGTTGTATATATGAATATGGTTATTATTTTGTAAGTTTAAAACTAAAAAAATAGAAAATTGGTACTAATTTAGTAATTTTTAACTTTCTACAAAGGCGCATTAGACATAAATCTTAAATTCTATAATTACCGTTTACCTCCTTCAAGTCCCATTTAGCCAAACTGCACACAATGTATGATCCATTACATAACTGTCCCTTTACTGTTAGTTTGACCTGCTTTACTTTCTAAAGGTGTAACGCAAATTTATTATATAAACAGTCTTATGTGGCATACTCGAGGGCCACGTGTATTTAGGTTCAATGGAAAAGAATAATAAAGTAAACAAATATGGCGGAGTGACATCTGAATCTCTAAGTAAATAAAGCATTGGAAACTGTGACAAAATATTATTATATAAATTCGTTTTCACTGAATATATTTAATTATAACATTAAATTTGGACCCGGGTATGTCCTTAAACTACGTCCAAAAATGAGAGGTAGGGCACAGCGATGACCATCATGCTTGAATCTGGAGCAGCCCAACTGGGGAAGTACCTCCTTACAGAAGCACAGCCATAATAGCACAGCTACCTTTCTGGTATGTAGTGTTGTGTTCCTGATGGTGAGTAAGGTTCCCAGAGCTCCAACACCCCTTAAAGGCCGGCAACGCGCTTGTGACTCCCCATTGCTCCCAGTGTTGCGGGTGCGTAATTGCTTACCACCAGGCAATATGCCTGCTCGTTTGCCGCCTCTATGTCATAAAAAAATAAGAATTTATATAACAAATCAATATCTTTACAGTCAGCGTCATATAGTTAATTACAGTCAGTATGGCCAAATAAATAGATACACATCCTTACTCCTATATAAATAAAGATCTGTATCGATATATTTGGCCATGCTGACTGTAACTAACTATATATAACGCTGACTGTACAATGACAATTAAACCATCATTGTTTTTTAAAGCTATGAAAGTAAATGAGTTTGTTTACATTTTTTTCTGTCTTCTATTGAACTCGAATATACTTAAGTACATAAATATTACGGCGTTACGTACTTTTGACACTTTGTTATTTATTAAGTTGTTACGCAAATCACAGAACGGTCATTCGAACCCGCGGATTGCGAGTCTCACGCTCTTACCTCTAGGCCACCGGCGCTCTTACCTCTAGGCCACCGGCGCTCTTACCTTATAACTCCAAACTTTTCAGAATGGCCTACCTAGAAATCCGTAACGCGCCTATAACCACATCGGCTCTGATTGATACCGCCTCCCGGTTCTACTGGACTCAACTCGTACAACAATTCTACGTACTGGTCCTGGGTTTGAATATCCTGGGCAACCCTTACAGCATCATTGGGGATTTCTGCCGCGCCATGAAGTATTACTATGAACCTTCCTTGGTAAGTAATAGAGACGGGTATGGCTTGTGTCTTTCAGCATTATGTTTTAACTAATACATTTAAGTTTTAGTAAGTTTTATGAACAGTGATCGGCACTAACGGTGCAAAACTGTAACAAAACTTGTTGAACTGAGGTACTATTGTTAAAGTATTGCACCCATAGTGCCGATAATTATTTATGAATGTAATCAAAATTGTCGTGAGTTATGTTACTACGACTTAGTCACGTGTACTTATATCGCACTAGACGACATGTTTCGGGTAAGGTATCCATTTACAAGCCGGGTCAGGACACACCGTTCGGCTTGAATATAAGGCGATATAAGTACACGCATTTCGGCGTTCAATATTCAAATTTAGACGTCAGCTCCATACCTGTATATTCTCTGAACAACTACAAAGACATGGTGGTGGTAAGTTATGTTTTTCACTTATGAATTTTGTCTAACTTGTTCCTGTCCAGGGGACGGTCTGCGGGCGGCAGGAGGACCCGTCAGCTCGGCTGGAGCTGGGCGCGGCCCGGCTGCTGGGGCAGGCGGCAGGCTCGGCGCAGCCCGCGCTGTTCGACGCCCCGGCCGCGCGCCGCCGCGCAGGTAGCCAGCCCCGCTGTACACTGCATCTAGGGATGCCAACCGTCCCGCCATATGTGGGACGTCCCGTTTCTGGGGCCTTAGAGCATGCGTCCCGCAAGGGGTCCACGTGGGACGCCGATTGTCCCGTTTTTAGACTAGACTAGACTATCAACACCAAAACGCTACTTTTGGATGGACCGACGGTGTGAGAACTTGTTAGTTGTGATTAAATAAAAGTCTCTTAACTATAGTACTTACTTTGTTAATTACAATAGATTATATGCAACGACTACTTTTAATTTTTTCATGCCTCGTATTACAGGTTAACACGCTTTTAATATGGTTCTTCAAATAGAGTGAGGCCGCGTGTAGGTATCCCGCGATTTTAAGCCTGGTACCGTAATGTGATTGTAAATGTACCGCGAATCTCTGAATCACAGTTGGCAACACTGTCCGTAACCCAACTAATTCTTTAAGCTTTACCATATACGGAGGCAGAATTTATGGCACAATTTGTTTCCCCAGTTGAAGACGGTGCGCTTAGCAACGACTTGCCAGAGAAAGTTCTAGAAGCAAGCCGCAGTCACCCCGCCAGCGTAGCCCTAGCGCTCTCGGGCCTCGTCGCTAGGCCTAGTGTTGGTGAGTACTACGAGGGGAGGTACAAATATTCGCGGAATAAAGTATTAGCAAACTAAATAAAACAACATAAGTATTTTTCCTTTTCTATATAATTACCCTCGAGTTTAATACATTTATCAGATCGAATAATTAATTTATGTAAACCATCAAAAAAATAATTTTTATCTTTGCCCTCAAAATGAGCCGAAATTGCCTCCTTCACTTCTTCATCGTCACGAAATTTTTTTCCTCGTAGTTCTTTTTTTAAATTTGGGAACAAATAATAATCGCTGGGGGCCAGATCCGGGCTGTAGGGTGGGTGGACCAGCGATTCGAAGCCGCACTTCTTAAGAGCAGCAGTCGCAACATGGCTCTTGTGAACCGGTGCATTGTCGTGCAACAGCAACACACCCTTGGACAGTTTTCCCCGCCTTTTTTCTTTGATGGCTTCACGTAGTCTTTCTAATAACATTGCATAGTATGCCCCAGTTATGGTAACACTCTTGTCCTTGTAGTCGATCATGAGAATTCCTTGTGAATCCCAAAAAATCGTAGCCATCAACTTTCCTGCCGATTCTGATACCCTGAACTTCTTCGGAGGTGGTGCACCCTTCTTATGCCACTGCATCGACTCTTGTTTTGACTCGGGTTCAAAATGATGAACCCACGTCTCATCTCCAGTCACAATTCGTTCCAATATGTGGGTAGGATTGTCACCGCACAAATTCAAAAGTTTCTTCGATGCCTTAACTCGTTGTTGCATTTGTAGCGGGTTGAGCATTCTTGGTACCTACCTAGCACTTACTTTTGTCATGCCAAGATGGTCATGCAGGATCCTCAAAATTGTTGTATCTGATACACCAACTAACGCAGCTAATTGTTTCTTTTTAAGTCGAGCATCTTCTAGTACGAGCTTTTCAACTTTTTGAATGATATCCGACGACGTGGCATCAATTGGCCGTCCTGGGCGAGGGTCGTCTTCAATTGACTCTCTGCCATGTTTGAAGAGGCCATGCCATTTGTAAATCATGGTTTTAGCAGGGCACTGATCCCCGTAGACAGCTTTCATTTCATTTATTATGAGTTGCGGTTGTTTTCCTTGCTTTGATAGAAATTTTATTACGGCACGATATTCAATTTGCTCCATAGTAGCACGTTTATTCCGAAATAATTTGTTTGAAAGGCGAAATCTTTAAAACAAATGACGGTTTGGAATTGACATTCATTTTTATTTTTCCTAAAGAGTTCTTATACCAAACGAGCAAAGAGGTTTTGTATTTTTTTACCTCCTTCTACTTCATTCCGCGAATATTTGTACCTCCCCTCGTATAACGGTGACTTCAAAAAGTGTTTTTCAAAAATCGCTAATACTTTTTTCTTTTAGATATAGGTTTTTCCAGGCTTATTTGGCTCTGAACCGGCAGCATATTTTATCCGGGTACTTAAAATAAGGTTCTACCATGTTACATTAACAGAAATAACAAAATAACATCCTGAGTGTGCCGAAATAGAAAGGACCAATCTTATATTGGTAAGCTCCTCTATGCAGGATGAAATATTTGGACCAATTTTATATTGGTAGAATCGAGAATGCTGTTGGCTCTGAGCGCCTTCTGCAAAAATCGAAATTAGCTAATTTCGAACGATTGTCTCTGTCACTTAATCGGAGTAAATGAGACAGATGCTCGAAATTTTCGAACTAGGACTTTCGCGGTAGGGTTTCCGATGGCCGTTCACATCGTTTGCTCATTTATTTGTCTCTTTATGCAAGAGCAATAGAGATTGAAATAGAGGATTTCCAAATTTCGGCCTTCTGAGAAGAATGAGTCCTGAAAATCTGGGTATTCTGTATTATTTTTTGAAAAATAATACAGAATACTCCATAGGCATATGCAGGCTTGCCTTAAAAGTCGGTGGAAACTTGAACATTGTGGGTAAACATTTTACTGAGCCACAAAACTGTACAGGAATGACTAGATTATTGTCGCATGATTATATTTTACGTAAGTACACTGAAAAACAAAATAAAGTTGATTTTGCACATGTTGGCGACAGGTTAGCTGAATTAACAAAATTATTGGTTAAAACATAATGAAAAAAAAAAGTTGTTTTGCAGATTTGTTGTATCAACACAACTCATAACCAACTAGTTACATGACGTATTGGTTTCTCTGTAAAGTCATGTAAACTTCTTGAAATAAAATAAATTGAGTGGCAAAATCGACTGTTTGCTTTCAGTGTAAGATTAGAGCATGCGAACTTACGTGATATATATGCGTAGATTAGTGGTGCCTAACTAATTTACTTTAATTTTATCACTTTCACTAAATTTTGATCACTCTCTAAAGCTAACAAGTTTAGTGATAGGAATCTTGTATTACAATTCTTAAATCATATACTAATCTCTATTTTTTTCAATATTATGATCTATACCTATTATTCTATAATGTAATTTTAGAGTTTATTTAATTTTAAATTTTTAAAATATTATCATGGACATCCGTCTAAAATAAATGATTTTCATTTGATTTGATTTGATATACCTATTACCTATATGATTTTTATAGAAATGTCAGAGTGCGAAACACATAATCGCAAATAAATAAAAGATACAATATATTCCATTAAATCATTAACTTACATTTATCAATGATTTTTGTTAAATTCATATCTAATACCCAACTCAGTGTCTTGTTCAGTGAGCGTTATATAGTCAGTGTGCCCAAATATATCGATGCACATCCTTACTGCTATATAAATAAAGACCTGTATCGATATATTTGGCCATACTGACTACAACTAAGTATATGACGCTGACTGTTTCGGTCGGTGAGTTAGATCGCCAGAGAGCTCAAAGCCTTAAAGGGTATTAGGCAACGCGCATATGAATCCTCTGGAGTTACAAACGTCCATAGGCCACGGCGACTGCTTATAACCAGGCGGGCCGTATGCTTTTGTACCACAGTAGTAATAAAAAAAATAAGCACATAATAATTGCTTATCAATTTTAAGTTTTCAACTTCTCCACTGTATGATCTAATCCGTTAAATTTTTGTATCTATTTCTGCATGGATAGATGGCGAATATCATGTTTTGAGACGTAAGTATTGCATGCACTGTATTTATATGTATATACAGTATGTATCAAAACAAGAGGCAAAGCATTAAACCCGTAAAAGTATGATTAAGAAATAATGTTGCACTTAATGAAATGCCTTAATAGTTGTGCTTACAGTAGTCGCTCCCGTGTAAATAAAAGAGAGAGATATATATTTATAGCTCATCGCCCGGCGATGAACTGAGATGTGTATTTTTGTTATGATAATAACATAATATTTTACAGAATGATATGGGAAGTACTAACCGACTTAGAAAAGGTATACAACATGTCAATTATAAATAAAATGATGATTCAAAAGATAATCGGTAAACACTAACAGAAATGAGAAATAGCATTAAATTTCGTCGTGGCTATCAAGGCTCTCGTATTGATATACATTCTGTATATAATATTTAAGGCACTTTTAAATTAAAGGCGCTTTGCAACACACAAATCTACAATTAGGTACCCGCCGCTACCATCAGGGTGTCTTTCCACCAGAGCGATGCTGTGCTACGTTTACATATAAATCGAGTCAAGCTATGCTATACAGCTTTACCGTATGTCGCCGTCATAGGAGCTTTAACTTTGGGGATCGTTTCTGCACCACGAATGTAGCAACATTTGTTCTACGACTTTTGAAACTTACCTACAGTTTACTTAATATTAAAAAAAGAAGATTTTTCAAGCACGCAATATACTGCAAAAACTATGAAGTTTGTAGGCTGACAGTAAATGTCAACTAGACTATTGAATGCTGTTCATTGAAAATACTATTTAATTTGTTCGAAATAATCACAAGTAAACAATTAAATATTTTTTTTATAGTTGTAAAACAAATGTTGCTACATTCGTGGTGCAGAAGCGATCCTCAAAGCTAAAGCTCCTATGACTTCGACACACGGTATATTATTTGTATATAAAGAGGAACAACATACCTCTGGTGGAAAGGCACCCGTCTGGCTGGGTTCATTTTTATGTCGACATATTAGTTATGTTACATGTTTTTGCATGCACTTCAACCCTTAGTTTAGGATAGGCTTAAAATTATTCTTCCTCTATATTTTCATCTGTATATATATATATACTATGTATATTGGTATACTCAATATTTATTATATTGATTTGATGATTAACCTTACACTTATACCTACAGACACGTATTCTTAATCGGATGATTGTCTCTGCCACTCTCATGACGCCCTGGTTGTGTAGATATCTGCCGAGAAGCGATGCGCGCGGCCGCGGGCACCAGTGGCGGCGCCGGCGCGCTCCGAGCAGTGGCGGAGCGCGCCGGACACCGGCTGGTTGCGCGCGCGCGGCTGCCTAGACACTGCTCAAACACTGAGGTATGTTTACAGTTTTTTTTTAATGACAAATGTGGCAAAGGAGTAGACGGATTGCCTGATGGTAAGCAATTACCGTCGCTCATGGGCAACCGCAACACCAGGGGAGTCACAAAGGCGTTGCCGGCCTTTAAGAGGGGGTTGGAGCTCTGGGAACCTTACTCACCATCAGGAACACAATACGTACCTGAAAGGTAGCAGTGCTATTATGGCTGTGGTGTTCTGTGAGGATGAGGTACTTCCCCAGTTGGGCTTCTCCAGTCTCAAGTGTTCAATGAGGCCTATGGTTCTATGTTAGCATCATATCTTATTTTTGCGGGTCCCTTCCGGATACACTTAGAAGATCTTATGGTTATACTGTTATAACATATGTAGCTTTTTAAACCATACCTATAAGTTGGGTAATGGAGCTCAAGGACAGTGCTTTGGATTCCGTTGGATCCAGGTAACATGATATAAAGATATAAGTAGGCCACAAGGGCACTCTTACATGTTGAGTATACAAAATAAAAGAGAAAAATAAAAACTACATCGGTTCAAACCCTACGCTTCTGATCCGAGAAGTATTTTGACTTTTATGACCGGCGAGAAACTCGAATATATTAACATACGAATATAATATTTCAGCAGATATTCTTAGGAAAACTTTTAATCGATCAAACTTCATCTCAATCTTAATCGGATGTTTCTATAGTTTAGATAAAGAGGTAACATGTGTCGCTTAACTTCACTCAGGTAACATTCTGCTCTAAGATTGATTTGCTATCAGATTATTATACTTTTCTTTACTCCGCGATTAGACATGCTGGCTCGACTCTCGCCTCGCTATTCGTCGAAACGTTCGACGAAACTTTGCCTATACAAAAACGCGATGCGAGGGACGAGAGGAATAGCGAGACGTCCGCGTACACATGCGTGCTCGTGTTTCGCCTCGCTACTCGTGCGAATTTGTGGCGGTAGCATTAGATAATCAACCTTATAGCAGAATGGATTTGCCCTAGTTTGAAGTTAAGCAACGTCCTAATGTGTTCCGAACAGGGTATCCGGCCGTACTCGCACCACGAAGCCCTAGGGCTCCAGCTGCTGACGCTGCTGGGGCGCGGGCACTACGCCGACACGGACGCGTACCTCGCGCACGCGCACCTCGCGCCCACTAACTGCAGCCTACTTATATCCACGCAGTAAGTTACATTATCACTCTGAGCTTCTTCACGAAAAGGATCATTTATTATGTAAGACGACTTTATTATGGACACCTCCCTTCTTCCCTCTTCCTTGAAAGAAAATATAAACCATGGTCTATAAATACCTGATGATTTGCCACAAGCACATATCCCGCCCGATGGTGAGCAGCCCGGTGGACAATGTAGGTAATGTATACCTACATCGTCAATAATAATCAAGAATTGTCGGTGTTGTGAAATAAGGGTCAATGCGAGCCGCCAGCTTTTCGGTCACCAGTTACGTCAAGCAGACGCTTCGCGAATTCTGCAAAAAGTTTCTGCACACTGGGGCCCCATGGATCTAGCGCTACGCCAAACGATACAAAATGGTACTCTCTGTCCAGGCTCTTTAATTTATTACGTTTAAAAATTTGGACGCTTTCCGCCACTGTTTGGAGATGGGACGGCGCTAGTGTGTCTAGGCAGGTAGCATCCTACAACAACATCCGTCCTAAGCTCCAAGGAACCAAAGACACCCTCTCTTGCCATCACCTCTGACAATGCCGGTCGGCTCAAGAAGAGCAGGCACATTGATGGTGGCAAGAGACCGACGGATTATGTCATCAAGCGTTGCGTGTCTACAAAAACGGCCTGCACTTTTTTTTGCAAGATAATCCATGGTGTCCCATTACGTCCATGTCCGTGCCACAAGAGCATGTATGTGGCGTACATACGAATCTCTATGTCGCAAACCAGTCGCCAGTCTAAGGGAGGTCGGATCCAAGAAAGTACCGGTAAAGTATGGGCATGTAGCCAGTAACCAGTTTCCTGGGCTCGACCGCCAATAGCCTCGCACGGTTTGGACCTGCGCTGCGGAGCTGTATCCTGACTGGGCTTGAAAATGGGTACCAGAGCTTACCCGAAACATGGCGCCTAGTGCGATATAATTACACGTGAGTACTAATGGATACCATTCCTGTTTCAGACATGTGTTTATGGTGCGCGCCGGCGGCGCGAGTAACTCGTGGCACATCGAGTGGGTGCTAAAGCTTGATGACCTCATAGGAGCGCCGGCTGTCAGCGGGGACAAACTCATACTTAATGTTAAGCAGGTAATATTATTGTTAAACAAGTTAGTAAGATCTTTATTTTTCAATTTAAACACATTACAACGCACATATGAACGTCTGGCCTAGTGACCCAAACTTCAAATGAATAAATATATCGGGACAATCTGACACAAATCGACCTAGTCCTACGGTAAGCTCAGTAAGGCTTGTGTTGTAGGTACTAGACGACGATATATATAATAGATGGATACATATAAATACTTAAATACATAGAAAACACCCATGACTCAGGAACAAATATCAGTGCTCATCACAAATAAATGCCCTGACTGGGAATCGAACCCAGGACCATCGGCTTCATAGGCAGGGTCACTACCCACTAGGCCAGAGCGGTCGTCAAATACTTAAATACTTAAATACATAGAAAACACCCATGACTCAGGAACAAATATCTGTGCTCATCGTCATCACACAAATAAATGCTCCAACTGGGATTCGAACCCAGGACCATCGACTTCATAGGCAGGGTCTGGCCTAGTGGGTGTGATGAGCACAGATATTTGTTTCTGAGTCATGGGTGTTTTCTATGTATTATGTATTTAAGTATTTGTATATTATATATATCGTTGGCTGAGTACTCACAACACAAGCCTTACTGAGATTACCGTAGGACCAGGTCGATTTGTGTAAAATTGTCCCGAAATATTTATTTATTTTATTATGAAATAAGAGCTTGTCAGGATAATTTTGCACACCTTGCCCGGTTAGCAACTCCTGTTGCTCACACAACACAGCCTTATTGAGCTTCCCTTAGTGCTCAGTTAATTTGTGCAAAGATCTCCTGTAATATTTATTTATTGTATCTTGACAACTGTAGACTAGGAGGATATAACCAATATGGATTAGCCATTAACAGGCGTTCCCCTCTGCCAAAATTACTCGGCCGCCGGTCATAATTCTTGAACTTGTGTGAATATAGTATATGCTAGTGTTTAATAATTTTGTCGTGTGCGTGTGTAGCAACGCACGTAAAAAATGCATTAGTGTTAACATTATTTATGTGTGTTACCTCACCCCCGCGCCGCGAGAATTATTCCGATAGAAATTAGTGCGTGTGTCGGTTCTATATTGGTTATATCCTCCTAGACTGTAGATCAAAAAGCTTCGACTTGAAAAACTTCAAAGTACATTTTTCAGGATGAGATGGTGAACTACTTCTCAACGGACGAGAAGGTGATAGAAGTTCCCGACCCGGCCGTCCTGGAGTGGCTGCGAGCCAAGATCGAGTGCGCCCTGGTCCTGGCATTGGAAGACAAGCGATGCCCAACCGATTAGAAACATTTTTGATAACCCTATTCGTTATATAGATCGCTTTTGCAGAAATTTACGTTTTTTTTTTGGCACTATTACAAAAATAATAATTATACAACGCTGGTGGCAAACAAGCATACGGCTTGCCTGATGGTAAGCAGTTACCGTAGCTTATGAACGCTTGCGACTCCAGAGGATTCGCATGCGCGTTGCCTACCCTTTAAGAACCTATACACTCCTTTTTTGACGAACCTCATACTGACCCTAGGGAAAACCCCGGCATGGGAGTTCGCGGGAGGAAATTCCTCTTAGATTTAGTTTCACGGAAGCCTCGTGATCATGGTAATTTTTTGTTGATCAAATTTGATCAACAAGCATTTAAAATTTCGTGCCACGTCATATGTGGACGGCCTCTATTCTATCGATTGTAAACAAAAGGCAAGCTTATACGCACACGTAGAGATTCTTTACTAAACATGTTTTCACTGAGTTATATTCAGTGGTCAACTCTGCAACACTCAATGTTGCCCGAAACATGTTGCCAGCAACAGAGCAACATGTGTATTCAATGTTGCTTAACATTGTTGTTTCAAATTGTTAAATAAAAAAAAAAGCTCATTACCTACAATCTCGTGTCTGACAATGAAAAGGGTTATTGAAAAAAAAAAACGAATTATTATAAACGTCACAGCTAACGTAATAACTGACTGATATTCTAACTTGAGGTCACAATTTACTAAATTATTGGATTGCCAAACTTAACTTCTTTTTGTACACAAAAACAAAAAACAAAATAAAACCTTATTTTTAAACTAAGATATCGTTGCCGGTATTTAAAAAAATATCCATATATTGTCCATATTTTCTAATTTTCCATTGATAGTATATTCTTAAATGGTACTCACGCAAGGAAAATGCATCATTTGGGTAGTAATTCGTTGAATAAAATACAAAAAAATACCAAATTTGTATAATTAAATATCGGTATTGACCAGAAATGTATGTACTTAAAAAATAATTTAGTAAATTGTAATTTCATACACCTATGAGTAAAATCCAATTTAAGTTAAGTCATATCGTGCAAATTATACCTTTACTAACATAAACTTTAAGGATATTAGGCTATGACGGATCTAAATTTATACAGGTTAAACTGCCAGTAACTGGTCACTTTCCAATACTTGGCCACCTTACATCGAAAATGAATCCTGTTTACCTGCAAATAGAACACATTTTAATGGGGTTTCAATTACTGGCCACCTCGCACTAAAATAAATTTTAATTACATTATAATTACACATAAACAGAGGGTGGCCAGTTACTAGCGAATTACTCTAATAAGTTTCAACACACGCACTTTCTTAAACGCATCATTGAGGTTCATAAGAATTTGTACAGTCAGCGTCATTTTAGTTTGTAGCAGTCAAAGTGGTCAAATATTATCATCGCATAAAGAACTATACAGTTACATCTGAAAATATAAATACACAAATATAGATTACATTTGTGAAAGAAATTGTCCCAAATCGTTTAAAGAAAAGTAGGTAAAAGTAGGTTTATTTAAATTTAAATACTGAAAATATGGGTGGGTCATTTTATTTAAAATTGTTTGAACCCACTTCTCCGGCTGTCGCGGCAAAACAAATAAAAAATAATTTGATCAGAGATCTGGTGGATCTGAGTTGTATACTCATAATGGCCCGGGTACATGATTTTGATACGTTAAATGTATAGGTACACATTTCCAGACATGACCGTACTGATATTTTTTGTTACGACTGCTGCTACTATTAACGCTGACTCCATCGATACTGCATTTAATACCTGTCTAGATAATTAATTTATTAATATAATGGTTTTGTTAAAAAAATGTCATGATTACAAGAATATGATGACCAATGGCGAAGACGTTTGATCTCATAGAATTAAGTGGCAGTAAAATGACAATGCCTATTGTAGGTAGATAACTACGGGAAAGGAAATATATTTGTTAAGCCGATTTTTCAATCAGTGGCCCTAGTTCAATAATTAATATTCGTAAATTTCGAACGATCGTCTGTGTCACCCTCATGGCGTCTTATTTGGATTAAAAGAGAAAGGTGCTCGAAATTTACGACCTATAATGTTCACGGTACCAGGCGAAAAATGATATTCATAAATTTCGAACGATTGTGTCTGTCACTCTCATGGCGCCTTAATTGGATTAAAAGAGAAAAATGCTCGTAAGATACCCGGTAGTTGTTTGTCGATTTGGGCTTATGTCAGGATTGAAAAATCGTTCCTCAGCTAATTTTTGCATCGAATTGTTTAGTTCCTTTGTATTATATTTTAATTATATTAATGTAAAGGTCTGGTCACTAACTATATTTGTTAATAAAAACCAAAGTATCTTAACGGTTTAAGTTTTCAATATACTAATTTGTTCTGATAAATACAGATTTATTTTAATTTTGTAGCACATATTATTCGCATAATGTGATACATAAAAAAATCTATAAATTCTCGCACTAACTTGATCATCGCATTTATGAGCCTAAGTTGTAGATAGTATTCATATCTTGTTTTCTAGTCACTAAAGCTTTATGTTACTTAGTCGTAGTTATTATATATTTGTTTATACATATTTGGTTACAATATAATGATTTTTGTATGGTGTGTTTAGATAATTTAGAATGCGTAAGAGTGGAGAATAAATTTAATGTGTAAATTGTCACTTCTTATAATGTGATTTTTGATTTATATTCGCAACTTATACTAACATTCGTAATTGCCAGAACACACCACACGTATTTAGATAAATATATCAATTTTTAAAATTTAAGTTAATACTGGAATTTTGTTGTTTTTAAACTTTTACGTTTTAATGTTTATGATTATTTTTAATTAGGTTGACGTAAGCTTATTTGAAATTTCTTGGGGTTAAAAAAATATGCAATGAAAGTAAAAAAATGAATATTGATATATTTATCGTAGTTCTTAATTAATCATTAATTAACGATAATTATATAAACGCAAATTATTATAACTGTGCAATTGCTTTCATTGCCTCTAACGGGCCAGGGACTTTAGCCTTTATTGTCATCTGAATAAAGATCAAATTGGCCCATTTAGATTAATAAAATGATATTCAATGTTGAAAGTATTTTCGTAAATTTATATCCATATAAGTATTATTTATTGTGATAGAGGAGTCTGCTTCGAAAATAAAAGCTGTTTGTACTTTTACCATAAAAAACAGAATGATAAGCGAAAATTATTACTTACTTTTTTTTTGGTTACTGACTGACTTGGGCTCTATAAACTGGTCGGAATATCCGGGGCCCTTCCGCACCAGACTTGATTTGTACTACTGGAATACTCCTACTGAGTTTACGCGTCCAACGATTGGTTGAGGCGGTCTCAACCGAATCTTATTGGTGTGTAATGGTATAGAACTAATGGGAGTTTTGCCGCTTTGCGTCGTGCTAAAAACTACTTTTTGCTATGTTTGGTTAACGAATATTACGTCTAACTTCGAAAAAATAAACGCAGTTTCGAAAATCTGAGGTACTTATTTATTTATTGATTTATTACTTATATAATGTCTTTTTACTTATGTTTATGTCAATAAATAAATGCGTGATAAAATCGACCTTTCGAATGTAAATCCATCCACCAAAATTAAACATTAATAATTGGTTTATAAGATTTAATTTCGATGCAGACTACTCGGGATTGATGTCTATACAATACAAGTAATCACATAATCGTTGACAGCTTATTTTCTCATACCATTTATATAATGCCGACTTAAAACACACGCAACAAAAAAAGAAAAAAAAAGTAATGTGGCGCCATCTAGTAACGGTGACAAGAAAACTAGTGACGTCTTAGAGAGTGATGCAAGTACTATACTTTCGTATACTAAAATATAGATAAAAACAGGTCACTCACGTATCTTAAAGTCTATGTTTTAGTATGTCTGAGTCTCGCTCTGTAGGTACGTATGAAATGGCATTGAGAAAGTAAGCTGTTTGGTCTGTTTCTACATAATATGTTGGTTAATACTAAATGTGTAGTATTGAATGTATAGAAATATAATTGTGTGTATGTATGTTCTGTTACGAACCGTTTTTTTTTTAGTCGTGAAACGACTGTATTATATAGTTTTGATTTAAGTATTTTTTGGGATCATTAGTACATATTAAAAATGTATTTAACACTAACCCCTTCTCGCGCTATGTACAGTCAACGTCATATATTTTGTTGCAGTCCGTATGGTTAAATATACAGGTACAATACAAGCCTTTATTTCTATATAAATAAAGATTAGTATTATTTAAGGACAATACAACGATGTACTATTCTCGATTGCATTTCGTGTATGACACGTTTATATGAAATAATTATCATTTATTTTGGACAACATTATAGTGGTCTAACTACACATCTAGTTTCGTCCATCTTATAACAATACCTATGTTTAACAAAATAAAGATAAATCCACAAGTAATTGCCCACCCTCCAATAACTGGACACATTATACTAAAAATTAATTGTTTATGGGCGATTAGAATTCATTTTAGTGTGAGGCTTTAATTGAAACCTCATTAGATAATGTGTTATTTTCGTAGGTAAACAAAATGCATTTTTATTATAAGGTGGTCAGTTATTAAAAAGTAGCCAGTTACTAAAGATTTGCACTATTTTGATTCTGATAAATTAGTAAGTGGCAACCTTATACTGAAAATGAATTCTGTTTACCTATTAATAGAACACATTTTCAAATTGGGTTTCTATTATTGGCAAACCTTCAATAACTCACGTTATCCACGTTAATCACCTGAGCCGGATCACCCATCTGATTGTATTGGCCGATTATGTCTTCTGAGATCCCCCAGGTGATCCTATTGGACCACATGTCTGTCATGCTCCCCCGGGTGATTTCAGTGGACAAAATGATGTCCATTAGGATACCCCATGAAATAATATTATTCCACGGTGATCCTAGTGGACAAACTTACCCAGCAAAATCACCCAGGTGATTATTTTGGATTATGCTGTATATTATAATCACCCAGGTGATTTTTATGGACATCATAATGTCCGTCAAAATCACCCGGGTGATCTATTCTGGCCACATAACGCTAAAATGAATTCTAATCGCCTATAAAGAATTTTTAGTATGTTGTGGCCAGTTATTGGAGGGTGGCCAGTGACTAGCGAATTACCCTGTATGCGGGAAGGGGTTTGTATGTAACGAAATAAAATGTGTTACGTCACTCAGTCCCTGTTTAGTTTACATGTTTATTTTATATGTAAACTACGAATGGAATAAATGTTTTATAAAACATTAAATAAAGATGTAATGAAATAATACTCGTTTTATTTTTGTAGTAATATTTTATGTTACATATTTTACATGGCAACATTTCTTAAATTTTACACAATATGCAACTAAGAATCAAACCAAATTATTTTTTAATAAATATTTTGATTTGCATTGATTTGTAAGTAGTTACACTACTAAATAAATAATAAATTAACAACAATAATATTACTTTGCTATTCCGCTGTTTAATAGTTTAATAACGTGCTAGTCAATCAGTGCCAACCCGTTATATTTACTTGCGTATTTTTTTCATGCATTAATGTTCCCTACCACCAGCAATAATACCAAAACTCGACACGTGTTTCGCCTCTCTACGAGGCATCCTCAGGAGATGCTTGAGATGTTGTCGGTCTGACGTCGTAACGGAACTAGCAAGTTATTAAACAGCGGAATAGCAAAGTAATATTATTATTGTTAATAATATGGACTTCCGCAAAGTAACGCCTGATTCAATTAATTACTTAAATAATAAATTGAAGTAGATGACATATTCTTCAGTAAAAATTAACTGGGAAAGGACCTGGGGCCTATTTTTCGAACACAATTGTAATTTGTAATTCAAGCGAAAGTCTCTTTCAAACAACAGGTATCAAAAAGTGACTTTCGCTTGTATTACAAGTTACAATTGTTCGAAAAATAGGCCTCTGGTATGTTGGTATGTCATTGTTTACGTCACTACTAGCGCCATCTAGTAACGCAGGAATACCAACTGTCTGGTAGCCCCCTATTTATTTTGTCCCTATTAATACTAATGGAGTAATTGTATGTTATGTTTCAATCAGAGTCTCCACTCGAACTATAATCACCAACTAATGACACTTTCACATCTTTATTTTCTAAAATGCTTTTATCACTATCATTTACTTCACTTTTCTTCACATCTTCTTTCAATAGTTCAAAGTTTACGTTTTCATTTTCATTATCCACTGTATTTTTAATCTTCTGATCTGCATTGTGTTTATCATCTGCTTCTGTTGTAGTCTCATCCTTACTAAATACACTATTTTCTTTAACATCCCTATCGTTTGCTTCTTTCTGTATGTCAGTAGACATCTTACTATCATTTTCTACTTTTTTCTCAATACTTGCATCACTATTTTCTATCTTTTTCCGCTTGATCATAATTCCCAGAACATTTCTACTTAAATTCGCATTTTTACTCAAAGATTCTTCTTTCTTCAATCCTCCGAAACTGGTAATAAGTCCGCTCGAGCTCGGCAAAGCCGGACTGTTCAGTATTTTAGTTCTCGTGGAAGATAGTTTCTCTTCAATACTTCGTGAGGGTCGCAGCGAGAGCAGGGTCGCCATGTGGCGGTCCTCTTCAGACTCCGGTAAGAGGTTGATGTCTAAAGATGTTCTGGCTAGGAGAAGGCTATCGTTAACGGCCGCTTCTTCAAGTTCTTTTCGCCTTTTCTGTGAATAAAAAAAATATGACTTATTATTTGCAATATTTTAATCGAAAGAAAAATAGAAAAATGTTGACTCGCAGCGGGACTCGATTCCGCAACCAATGGATCCAGTGGTTGTGGGTTCGAGTGATTGAAACTTGAACTCTGTTATAGTTGTTAGGTTTCTAAATGGTCCTTACGGCTAACTCTTTGTGTATTGTAAACTTACAATAGAGAAAGCCGTACTTGCTACTAAAAAAGGTTCGATCTGTAGTGTGGTCCCCGCGGATCGAACGTCAGTTTCTTTTGAATCTTATTGCAATCTTCATAGAGTCGTAATTTAATATCCGCGGTCAAACTGTTTTTTTTTTATATGCAGCGAGTAGCGCTTGCTCTACTTAACAATAGACAGGGCCCGTGAGGGCCAGCTAGAAACCAAACAACTAAACTTCGTCATTATTTTTAAAATAAACCAAAAACATATTATTCTATTGATGCATAATTTCAGCCGTAAATTGTCCACTGCTGGACATATGGCTCCTTCAAATATGACTTGTATCATCTTTAGATGCCATAGTCGCCACGCAGGCGGGTTGGCGACCCCAGTAGCTGTATATCGGGTTTCGGACGCTGCTGCCCATCCGTCAGCTTTTTCCATTTGTCGTCTCTTACGACACCCGCGTGAGATTAGGTGGTGCTATTCTAGTCAGCCGGCACCGTACGGCAGAAAGAGATAAATAGGTGCATCTATAGTCTAGTGTACTGTACTACAAGCTATATTAAAGAATGTATTGTTAACCACTCAATAGCTTACTTTTTTATTCAATTAATTCAGATGAAATACTAAAAAGGTCAGAATTAGTTAGGTTTATTCGTAAACACAAACACAGACATATTATACATAAAAAAAAAAACAGAACAAAAAAAAAAGTGCCACGAAATGGCTTCGTCTCTGTTACTTAGACTAAATATATACAGATACACAGTCAGGCGAAAAAAATGGCTACATTCAAACTCTAGTAATTTCGAAAAAGGATGGAGTTTGTGACTTAGTATTTCACCGACCGGCGTCAAATAACAATGTCGTCGTGCTCGGTTAAGACATGTAAAAATAGCACAAAAAAACACAAGAAGGACAGTGGGATCAGTTTTTTACGTAAGAAATTCAAATGTATTGACAAATTATGTATTAACTCGATGCAATTTCGTGTTTTAGAATGAATTTAATTAATTGCAAAAATAAAGGATTTTCATGGAACAAAAAGGTACGGAGTCGCTAATATTTTATTTACACCTACTTACATGCGTTTTCTTATTTATGTACCTATTGATGAAAAAGGAGATAGGGAGTGTACAGTAGCCATCAGATATATCGCAACAAACGAGATGTTCAAAAATATCTGAACATACACTCAAACGCCTTGACAATTGAGAACGTTTTCTGATATCTTTGAGTAACTCGTACGTTGCGATATATCTGACTGTACATTTTTAAATTACATCTAGCAAATTTGAAATGGCAGATTTAATCACTTCGTCTCGTATGTACTTTAATAACTTTATATTTTAATTCAAGATTCCCACGGGATCCCAAGCGACGATCGGAATGGGCCGCTATCATAGCACGAGATAGGGGTGATGAATTTTTCAGACCTAATGACTGGCGTCCCGTGTGTTCGGCCCATTTACCAGCGTTAGACATATATTTGACCAAAAAAGGCTTTCGCAAATTAGTCAAAACAGCCAAGCCGGTCTTGAACGTAAGTCCCTCTCTTCTTATTCAACACGTGTAACAAGAAAATTGGGTTTAGTTTAAGAGTTAGGCCTATCCACACTTTGTAATTTTTGTAAATATTACTTAGGACAGTAAACTAAACAATCACTTTCTATCCCTTTCCTTTCAAGGCATTGTGTCAAATTTATCGTGTCGGTAATCTACATTCTTCGGCATATGATCTCATTTACATGACAAATAACATCTTGTTCCTTTCTTTAGATGTCAGTGGTACAAGACACTGTGATTCAAGCAAATGGTAATGAATCAATGAATACCTATCAAATGGACCACTTCTACGTTAGTAATATAAAATGTAAAAAGTGTAAATAACACTAAATGATCCAAGTTGGTCTTGTAATAAATGAAATTGAATTGAATTGAATTGAAATAAACTTATTTTGTTATTAGAGATTTTTTATTACTCAACGTGCCTAATATTATTTATGCGACTCCATGCATTCGATATTCTGATGACTTGGAGTTTGACATTTATTATTTTTCTAATGACGTTTCAGTAGTTGCCAGTATCGCGGTGATCGGACGAAAACGGTTTATATGTTACTTATTTGAAAACTAGAATGTCATTTGAGGCCATTTTTTCCGACTCCTTTGTTCGGGACTGTGCGTCTATAGGTATATATTTAGTCTAAGTCTCTGTATATTGCTAACGAATAGCCAACGCTGATCTTGAAATAATCACGATTGGTAACTACGAACAAAAATAAATTATAACAAGCAGTGAACACATTTCGAACAAGAAAAGAAAGAAAACAGTAAACACACTTACGTTTGCAGTCCGCTTGTACATTTCACGGCCTAGCATTATGCCATGCCTAGCATGAATTCAAACAATGAATAACCACAGTGGGTTGTTAGTTCAGTTGCCAAGAGTTAGATGTGTTTAGAGCCGGTTATGGTGGAAAAACCAAATCCGCGGCCGAGCAAAATATCAGCTAAAGTTTCGGACAGCCCTCAACCGGTTTTGACATCAATGTAAAAGTCCATGCGTGCGACGCGAACGGACTTGAACATGAGTGAAGCCGTGGTACTCATAACTTGATATAACCTCTAGCCGCCCAAAACTTGCCAAGCCAAATCCAACGGTGGTACAGTCAAGTGCAAAAATACATACCGAAAGAAACCTTTCATTAATACGTCCTACAACCTTATTTACAGTACAATAGTGTTGCTCGGTACATATTTTTGAAACTTTGGCTGTGAACGAATTTTTACACTTGACTGTATGTTATAATTAAAATTCAAAATGGCATTCAATGCCTTTTTATAGGTCACCGGGCAGCTTGAGGATAAAGTTACTGTACTTAGAACTTTTCAGTCTATTAAAACAAAAAAGACTTACTCTAAAGTTCCTTCGGAGCGAGCAATTGGCTTCATAGTCGTCCTTCCACACAGACTCGTTCCTGCCCACGAGGCGGCCAAGCCTCGGCTTATCCTGTTTGGCAGCATCTTCATCGCCTGCCAACAAAAGTGTTCAATCTCTTTATACTCGTAATAACAACTATAACTATTCTTTGTCCCTGGTTGCCATGGTTACGTTCCCCTGGGTCACTCTTCAAACCACAGTTTAATAGCATCTAAATACACAACAGACATTTGTAGAAGCCATACTCATATGTCTTTTCCATAATGGGTCACCTAGCAAGCGCGTCAGTAGTACGCAGGGCCACATTTCTTGTAACAAACTATGCTTCAGTTGTCCCCTGGCTGATGGGACCGAATAACAACAACAAACTGTTGATTCACTCCTAAAAATTTTCAGTTCATCATCATCATCATCATCATGTCAGCCGTAAGTCGTCACATTTGACAAAGGCTTCCGCCAAATATGACTTGTATCATCTTGGAACCTTCCAAGCCAGTTGCCACAGTTGCTAACCTTGGTAGGCGGGTTGGCGACCGCAGTTCTGTAGATTGGTTTACAACGGACGCTGCTTCCTATCTGTCGCTATTTTCCCTTTGTGTTACGACACCCGCAGGACGCAGCAGTTGGATATTTTAAGTAACAGAGGGTAGCTCAAGTTTTTTCATAGGTAAAATCATTAATTTTATCTATGTATTTAAGTATTTGTACATTATATACATTATTGGCTATAAACCCACAACACAAGCCTTCTTGAGCTTACTGTGGGGCTCAGTCAATTTGTGTACAGATATCCTGTAATATTTATTTGTATATTTAATTTAATTGTTTACTTAATACTCTGAATGATTGTTGTGGCAACCATAGAAAACGTTCTCCTATAAAGGCTTTTGACCTTATTGTATACCAGGTAGGTGATTATTTTTCTTAGGCCATACAGAGCCAATATGGGTTTGCCTTTTCTTTGTAAACCCTGAGAATAGGCTTGTATGAATGCATTGCCAGTGCTGTATAGCATTACTGTAGGCCTAGCACAAGTGGGGCGTGACAGTATCTCGAGCTGAGATAGACTACCCATCCTTTTCTAACTATATTATTTAAAGAAGGTTGGGTAGTCTATCTCGGGTTGAGATACTCTTGCGCCCGACTTGTGCTAGGCCTACAGGTCAGTGAGAAGTTGTCACAGAACTGAAAGGAGTTAATTATACCTGTTTTGTGTTCCAATCGGAACATAGCATCGTCAAATAGGCGCTTCTGGGTCTCCTTCGTCTCAGGGACAATCTGGCCATTCTCGGTGGGGTCCCATCTGTTTTCCTGCCTTCTGGCACCAGATACTATCACATAGTCTAAATTCTGAAAGATAACAAACAATGGAATTACAATATCAATAAGATATTTAACTTTTTTATGACAAGAATCTAATAAAGAAACGTTAATATTTTTTTGATGGATTCAGCTTTTTGAGCATTCTTAGCAGTAATGCAATAGAAAAAAAAATATTTGTGACACAAATACAATTTGTAATTTTTTTTCTGCTAAGGTACATTTACCACTTAGATCTTAAAATATAGTGCACAGTGTATAGAAATAACTGTATTTAGATTCATAATTTTTGTATAATCCCGAAGCAGTGTGTTCATTTTAACACTAAATGCAGCCAAAAACAATGGCTTAAAAACATTTTTTTTTAATCTTATGATAATACTTACCCCAGGGTCAGTTTTGATTTCAAAATGGTTGTCACATAAGTGGCACTTCATACGAAACTGGTACACCGGAGTGGTGTAATACATGCCAATCTTGGTCTTCTCTGCGTTGTACCGCACGCCCATGCCGATGTGATTGTTGCAACCCTCGCACCAGATGTTATATGGCATCTCAAAACGAATTATGAGTATACCCATATGGAGTTTTCGGGCGCGCTCCCTCAAGGCATGGGTACCCAAGAATTTGTTTAGCCCCCCGACTTTTGGGTCGTAATCGGGGGGATAATAATGGTTCTGGCCTTTGCGTTCTCCCATTTTAGATTATTTTTCTGAAAATGGTAAATAATAAGGTTAGGTTTCTTGTGGATGAATATTGGATGTGGTAAGAAGAACTAAGTAACTTACTTTATATAGCTTGTGTACACTTAACGAAATGACAATTTACAATCGCCTTTATGAACTAATTGAAAGAACACATGAAATACTACGAAAACAGCAATAATTTCATAACTGCACTTTATTTATTTCTCACTGACATGTCTGACATTGACATCATATTGTTATTTACAAATTTAAAAGTATATTAAATTATGTGCTGTGGATACTCGTATTTTAAGCTATAAAATGGTTCCAAAGTCTTATTGAGAAGTGTACCGCTAATGAAATTGTCGTATGAACATGACTTTATTTCCATAAACAATGTTTTTTTTCTTCAATGGCTAGGAAGACAGCTGTTTGACAGCTCTGCTTTTATTTTCTATAGAATTTATCTTTCCATCACAAGAAAGCTTTTTGTTCATGAATTTGTTTGTTATTTGAAAATAGCGTACCAAATAGTGGTTTCTTGCCCCACGTTTCTAGAGGCGATCTAGGAAATGAGGGGTAATACAGTGTGCACTATAAATAGATCGAGCCGCAGTTAGTTTATAGTTTACGTCTGATTGTGATGATTTATCAGACATATTGAGAGGTATTTTTCGAGCCATGGGTAGACGAGAGGAGCCCGCTTGGGCGAAAGGCACGGTAGGGCTGCTGGCGGCGCGGGAGCGCGGCTACGTGGACCGCCAGTTTCAGAACCGTCTGACAGTGACCCGAAGTATGATCGACCGTTTGGGGCTGGAGACGGAGCTGAACGGGCATATGGGCTGCGTGAACTGCTTGGAATGGAACCACGATGGATCGTAAGTTCACATACATGTGCTGATATCTGTATTTACGACAATGAACTGACCTTTGATCACTGACTGGCCACTTTATACTCGTAGTGTCCTGGCGTCGGCATCTGATGACCTGCATGTCATTCTCTGGGACCCATACCGTTACAAGCAGCTCCACAATATAGCCACAGGACACACAGGAAACATCTTCTCAGTAAAGGTAAGCAGTAAGGCTTGTAGTAAAAACTTCTGTGACAACTATGTTGTGGTTATTATTTGCCACTAAAAGTAAATTGTTGAACACGTTTTAAAACGTTTGGAATATCTTATAAGAGCTAAAGCATAACTTGCAGTTAGCCTATAGACTAGTATACTTTATTTTTAAATTTTTGTTGGGCAAATGGCTTGTGATTAACAGTTAAGGTTTGTTGTAAATCTCTTTTAGTAAATTTCAGAATCATTTTTCTCATAATAAATGAATTTTATTTTGTGTTATGTTCTTTAGGGTTATTTCAGTACTCATGTTTGTTGTTATGACATTTATGACATTGATGTGACATATAATAACATTAGAATGTATTGAAGAAATCTTTACACAGTTTCTGCAATTAAATTAATTTGATGTCTCGGAAATAATAAGAGATAAAAATACTTTTTTATTTATTTATCAACCAAGTTACATACTATATGTTATTAAGTTTCACCAAACATAATGTTTATTGTTGAATGTTGTTACTAGTTTCTTATTAGAATTAATTCCAATATAACTAAAGAATATTCCCTTAAAGTCAATGGATGTAAATGGTGTAGAGTAGTAGAGTATGTCAGTCTGCTAGGCTAATATGCATATTGTCTGTCATAATAATTGTCAGGCTTCAAGTTTATGAGTGTGAAAGTGATAGATAGCATGATAGACAATAAATGGTAACCATGCTATCCATTCAGTAAAGTATATTGTTTAAACACTTCATATAACAAGAATATTGTAAAAACTAAAGCCTTATACTATATTGTTGTCGTAATATATATATCACTTATTAATTGTATAGAAGTGAGTAACTCACATATTATAAGTTGAATATTGCTTGATCACTATGGTAGGCAAATTAGTCATCATCTAAGCTTTAACAGTGATTGTGGATGGTGAGTGACTCCTAGTTGTGATGATGTGAGGGGGCTAGACATAAAACTCAATGACCCACCAAAAATGACCCCAATATTCTATTGACAGTTATCCCCTAGATATCACCCAGTAAGCAACTTGCCACTATTAGAAAATAGTTGTAATTGGTTCATCAAAGTTTTGATTGGCTAAAATAAAATGTCATATGTCAAACCTTATGTGCGGTCAAAGGACTATCTTTTAGACTCCGTCTTTGTGGACAAATTTTTGGGTCATTATGCTGAATTCATTCGTCATCCATGTATATTAATCACTGCTGCACAAGCCCTGACAAGCCGACTTCTTTAATGGACTAGATACATTCCTAGAAGCTAAATCGAGTTAGCCATAAAAATAAAACAGGTATTCAGAATGCTTAAGTAATTGCCTAAATATAATAGGGGTGTCATTAAGTGATCAATTACTGGTTATTGTCTTATTTTTTTATATATTTACTAAGTGCTTACAATGCGAAGTTTCGCATAATTTATTTACGCTAAAAGTATTAACATTCGGCGTAAATAAATTGTTGCCTAATTTTTATTTAGCAAAATTCTTTATTAAAATACTAATTTGCCCGAAAATATAAAATGGGTTAGGTTAGGTTAGAATTGTGACCACAACAGGTACGCACTCCTGTGAAAAAAAGTCGTAATAAAGTAAATAAATATTTCGGGACAAACTTACACAAATCGACTTAGTCCTACGGTAAGCTCAGTAAGGCTTGTGTTGTAGGTACTAGACAATGATATATATAGTAGATAAATACATAGAAAACACCCATGACTCAGGAACAAATATCGATGCTCATCACATAAATAAATGCCCTGACTGGGATTCGAACCCAGGACCATCGGCTTCATAGGCAGGGTCACTACCCACTAGGGCAGACCGGTCGTCAAACCAGCATTCGGTATTTCCAAATTATATGTACCAACCATTCGGCTTAGTGTAGTTCCGCATAATAGAATTCTACGAAAAATAATTATGCGAGATCATTTTCTGTTTATATACAATTGCGCCAACAGTGGGTATGCGATTTAAAATGATTACAAAACAAGGGGAACCGTTTAATTTATTAAGGAAATGAATAAGCGCTGGTGGCCTAGCGGTAAGACCATGCGAATTGAAATCCGCAGGTGGCGGTTCAAACTCTAATGTTTCTTTCGGAATTTATGTACGAAATGACGTGAGTAAACCAGATTAATCCCAATATGGCTTGTTCGCTAAACGAACTTCGTTTAGATTCCATAAAACAGTGGTTTTAAGAGAAACCCTGGGGATCTTAACCATGGCAACGAGGGTGTATAAAATAGTTGATTGAGTCAAATATCGTTGGCTGAATAACCACAAGAAACCTTCTTGAGCTTACCGTGGGGCTCAGTCAATTGTGTAAATGTTATAGATGCTTCATTATTATATCAAAATCGAATTAATAATGATTAGTGACCGACCGAAACATGTTTTTTTGCCGAAACCGAAACCGAAACCGAAGGTTCGGTTTGATTTTAGTTTCGGCCGAAACCGAAACCGAAACCGAACCTTTTATAAATTTGGTGAAAATGTTGAAATAAAATGCTCGTAGGCCCGTTTTTCCTAAAATTTCATTAATTCAATACCTCACCAACCTAATATTACACTTAATAAGTATTTAAATTGAAAGAAAAATAGAAAAATTTGACTCGCAGCGGGACTCGAACCCACAACACCTGGATTACTAGCCCAGTGCACTACCAATTGTGCTATACGAGTACCGCTTGGACTTGTCAAATTTTTCTATTTTATCCTTCCTGGTATACGTCATTACGGGTGACGTGTAGCGACTACCGAAAGAGTATTGAACCCTTATTTTTTACGGCATCGAAGTCTCAAATTTTGATTGAGAATTCATCGATAACAATGTGCTACCCCTTTCTAAATTGTTTTTATATTAAGCAGAAACGTCTGCTAGCATACCTATAATATTACACGTTTCTTATTCATTTTAAATTCAGTCACAAACATCAAAATCAACTAGCCTAGAAAGGCTAATTCGAATATAATTAGATAATGTAATCACATTTAGCTATCATTTTAGGAAACCTTTTTTAAATTATGTACCTTCATAGGTAACATAACAAATCAACAAGTATAATATAGTAACATAGATGTTTATACCTTCTAAAAACAGTGTTTATGAAACACTCAGATCAGCATTTTCCTTTTTTAGGATTTACTACTTAAAGACTGTATCGTTTATTATAAATACAATTTTACTTAGCTATATTTTTTTGTATTATATTTTTATCTAAAAATTACAGATGTGCTTAGTAAGTGCTTTAATTAGATACAATTTCCATCCTCGGCTCTCGACGTAAAGCATGAAGTTTTAACAAAATTGACCCAGTTCTCAAGATAATGATTTTGGACAAATACCACAAGAAAATTTACAGTTTGCGAACTAGACATTCGTTGTTCGTCAGGTTTTGTTTCTAGCCGTTTCTTTTAGCTATCTCCCTCATTTCGTTTGCATCAGCATTGATAAGTAAGGAGACCAAAATGTTGTGTGAAAAAATATTTTTTATGTAAAAATAAATATTTACAACTTTTCTTCCCCGGAACATTAATTGGTCAATTAGAAGACTTAGACCCCTTGTTTTGGTAGCATATTTTCTACTTTTTTAAAGAGGCGAAATAGTCTCTAATTAAGCTGAATATATGTTTGTCCGAAATATATTCTCTACACGATATTAAATCCATCATATGGTCCGTAAAATGATTAGGTATGGCTAGAAAATAATCATGCTATTCATTCATGCAAAATCAGGCCATACCCTAAGAATATAGCAATACAACGTAATACGTAAGTTAACAGTTAGGTTAGACCAAGTTTTAGTTGTATTTATAATAAACGATACAGTCTCTAAACATTGATTTAAGTTCCGTATTCGATTTAAGATTAAAGAAGTACCAAACTTCTTTTTTAACTAATGTGTAATAACTTATTACACGTCAAAACGAGCAACGAGCACTGATTCAGTAACCGGCGGTCGGCGGCGGTGGAGTCAGGCGAGAGGTGCCATATTGCCAGCCATGCCGAGCGCGCCCGACGTTAGCCGAACGCGATCCGAAAGTACGAAGTTAAAAGTTTCGGCTCGGCCGAAAGGTTCGGCCGTTTTTGGCCGAAACCGAAACTCGGGCCGAAACTCGATTTTTTGGCCGAAACTGGCCGAAACCGAAACCGAAACTTCGGTCGGACACTAATAATGATGAATTTCTTACGTGTCTGAAAAGCAAAGCAATTGGTTACTTACTATAGAAGCGATTTTACTTTAGTTTGTTTCTAAATAAAAAAAAAAACTACGGTTGCTTGAAACAAGTTTTGATTCGCCGCCATCACTAATGTTCTCGGTTCCAGAATTTTTATTGAGAGATTATATTGTGTGGAGATAAAGCATTGTATGTCACTGTACATAATTACTAATTAGGCTTAAAAATACTCGTTTGATGTTGAAAACCAAACTTGTATTTTTATGCCTCACATTTTGTAGCATTAACATAAATGACTATTTCTCAAACATAACTTAAGGTTCCCAGAGCTCCAACCCCCCCTTAAAGGCCGGCAACGCGCTTGTGACTCCCTTGGTGTTGCGGGTGCCCATGGGCGACGGTAATTGCTTAACACCAGGCAATCCGTCTGCTCGTTTGCCGTCTATGTCATAAAAAAAAAACATGCAATGAAATATTGTCTTTACATTCCTTATAATAGACTCGGAAGTATGATTTTTTGGGCGTGCTAACTGAAGCGGACGGAAATGGAATTGCATATAACTTTGCAGGCCTAGGCTTGCAAAGTAACTTTTTTTCGACGATTATCTATACAGAGGCAAAGATTGCGGGTGTCATAGCAGACAGCTGATGTTAATTTTTTATACATTTTGATTTCATTGTTAGTTGTGATTTTGCAAAATTATTTTTTTTAAGCATTTCTTTTATTTCATTGTATGTTTGAGAAAAGCACTATACATGTCTCGTCGTGAAAACGGATTCCAGGCCTCCCGGCCGGTATATACCCACTTGGCCGGCCTTTGATGTAATGTACTATTACTTAACAAGTCACACTAACCGGGTACCCTCCCGTATCAGTTCCTGTCCCCGGACGTGATCGCGACGTGCGCGGCGGACGGCACGGTGCGCGCGCGCAGCATCTGCGGCGGCGCGCCGCTGCTGGAGTGCTCGTGCCACTGCGGCCGCGTCAAGCGGCTCGCCGTCGCGCCGCACAACCCCCACCTCATCTGGTCCGCCAGCGAAGACGGGCTCATACTGTAAGTCAAAACTGTGTCCCATACCTCACTAGTCCGGAAAGAACTGTTTTATTCTTTATAAACATATAGCAAAGTTGCATTTTCATCAGTGGCGGCGAGTTTTTACAAGTTCCCGCCGGCTTGACTAACTTTACTAGAGTTCAACGGTCTTCCTTAGGCTCATGAAGAAAAGGCTAAGACATATCGGCTTCGTGTTGCCTAAGAAAAAAATTTACGCGCCGCTACTGAATTTCATACAAATTGTTCACAAGTATCAAGTGTTTTTTTACCTTAGCTGATTGGATGTTCTTTTATTTGATGTTTGTGAATGATAAATGATGGATATCAATAATTTCGATTACATTTTTAAAAGTTTTAGAGTAAAGTTTTCCTCGCGGTAGTGAGATGACGCCTTAACTAATTGGGCCACCCGAACACAGCGGAACCCGTCGAAATTAATCAAGTATATGTAATCTTGTTTGTTTTTGGCACCCGGGTCCAAATATTTAATAAAAAAATATTTGATTTGTTAAAATGTACGTAGTTAATGATCTTTAGAGAACTGCTCCTATTTTTTTTTTTTCAAAAGTCGTATTACCCCGGCAGACAGCATGACCTCCGCACCTCCCACCGCTGCACCACCGCCAACGTGCTGGTGAACCTGCTGAACCACCTCGGCCGCTACGCGGAGGCCAAGTGCGTGGCGGTCAACCCTCGCCGGCCGCACCAGCTCGCGGTCGGGGCCAACGACCTCTACGTCCGGCTGTACGACATTAGGATGATCAAGATTAGTAAACTGCAGGTGAGATTGTAGAATAGGTTTAGGGTGATAAATAATAAATAAATAAATATTTCGGGACAATCTTACACAAATCGACCTAGTCCTACGGTATGCTCAGTAAGGCTTGTGTTGTAGGTACTAGACGACGATATATATAATAGATAGATACATATAAATACTAAAATACATAGAAAACACCTATGACTCAGGAACAAACATCTGTGCTCAACACACAAATAGATGCCCCGACTGGGATTCGAACCTAGAATCATCGGCTTCATAGGCAGGGTCACTACCCACTAGGACAGACCGGTCGTCAAACTGGTGATTATTCGGGCGTTTAAACCGTTCTTATTACTCTGTGTGCGATATACTAGTGGACTGTAATTTTTAGTTTTGAAATATTTGGAATTCTAATAGGAAGTAAATTGCTAGCCGACACGACAAATTAATAAAAATGTTATAGGCCTTGTGAATTGAACTGAGGGCACTAACCTGGGTCGGAAGGTGTGTAGGCTCCTTCTTCAGGTGGCGCAGGGTCCTAGAGACCAGCTCGTGCACACTTACCAGCTCCAAGAGTACCTGGCACCTGAATATGTCGACACTCCGATGTCCCCTCGTCCGACTCCAAGGCACAACACTTTATTTAAGGTTTTGAGACAATAAATATACGAAATTACGGTTATTTGCAACTGTAGTGCAAATATTTCTAAACAGCTAACAAATTTAGGTGCTTCCATTCCGAGCTTCTAGGCAAGAGAGGGTAATCGAAAAATAGTGTTACTACACGCGAAAAATAATATACTTTTTTTTTTTTTTAATTTCTTAACATTCCGCCCACCAAAATACAGGTTATTTTCCTTATCAATACTAACTTAATCACTAAGATATGTCACCACTCAGGTTTTTTTTTTAATGTATCACTGAGTGAGTGGTAACTATTGAACTAGTGCGAAAAGGGTAAGGGGCACAGTTTTACAACTGGACGTTTATACTCTCCAGTGGCTGTGCGGATGCTTGCGACACGACAAATCCCGTCACTACCTTGATGCAATTTGACAATGCGGCCCAGCGGCCAGTGGAGTGGTTTACATTGCTCATTAGCAATGAGAACGAGAGTCCCGATCTTTATATCAGGTTGTTTGTCAAACCATTTATGGCGTTGTTGCAGGGTGTGCAAATATTTCAAGTGCCATTTGCGCCAAAAGTCTTGATGGATCTTTTGAAGGAGTTTCCATCGCTGGAGTGGGCCAATTTTAACGTCCACGAGATCAGTTTCTGGCAAAATAGTAAGTGGCTCCAAGGTGAGGAAATGCCCGGGGCTTAACACTGAGAGGTCATTAGGGTCAGAACTAACGGGACAAAGAGGCCTAGAGTTCAGCAGACTCTCAATTTGGGTAAGCGCCGTATAGAGTTCCTCAAACGTCAGGCGCTGTAAGCCGATCACGCGCGACAAATGAGTTTTTACTGATTTTACACCAGCTTCAGCTAACCCAGAGAAATGTGGGCTACCCCGCCGGGTGGGTTAACCCGCCGGTTAAACACAAGTTCAATTTGTTCCTTTTTGGAAGCGTCAGTCATCAGCTCTTTGAGTATATGGCTGGCGCCGACGAAATTGCGACCTTGATCCGATATGAGTTTTGAGCATCGACCGCGGCGCGAGATGAACCGGCGGAGAGCTGCCAAATATGCCTCAGTTGTGAGTTCGGAAACAAGCTCAAAGTGAACTGCCTTTGTGGCAGTACATACGAAGACGCAAATGTATGCTTTGTATGATTTGCTGCCTCTCGCCCTACCTAATGAAATGGTGAAAGGCCCAGCATAATCTACAGCTGCAGACGAAAAAGGTTTTAACTGGTTGATACGAAACGACGGTAGATTTCCCATGAGAGGGGGTGAGGCCATTCGTGGAGACACACGAAAACACTTGACGCACGATGAGAGAACGGCCTTAATTGCACGCTTAGACGATAGAATCCAAAAGTCCTGAACAATAAGGTTTTGCAAGGTTTGCAACCCTGGGTGTGAAAACCTGTGATGATATTCGTTAATCACCAACGCCGTCAGCCGATGATCACGTGGCAACAGCATAGGATGCTTCTTCTCATAGTCGAGCGAGTGGTTATGAGTTAACCGTCCGCCCACCCTCAACAAACCATCCTCGTCAACAAAAGGGCACAATTTACGAAGAGGTTTGTGAAGTGAGTTGGTTAAACCCTTTTTGAGTAATCGAATTTCTGTCGTGAAGACATGCTCTTGGACATGTCTTACGAGAAACCGAATCACCGAATTTGTTTCACCCGTAGACAAAGCCCGTGTTGTGTGTCTTGGCGTGGATTTCTTCAAATTATGAAGATAACGAAAACAGTAAGCCAAAATATTAACGATACGACGAAATGAAGAATATTTAGACAGAATATCCTCGATAAAATCCGAGTTCGTGGCATTAAATAGTGTCAAGACCTTTTCTTCGTCAAATGCTGCTCCATCGACTTGATTGAGATGCTTTGGCCAATCTTCCTCAGGATGAGACAACCATGCAGGTCCCGCCCACCATGACTCACACTGTACCAAATCAGCAGGGAGCAAACCGCGGGACCCATGGTCTGCTGGATTATCAGCTGTGGAGACATGATGCCAACAATCGGGAGCAATTTGATCCTGAATTGTCGCAGTTCGGTTGGCGATGAACGTCTTCCAACGTGACGGGCAAGAGCGGATCCAGGTCAAAGCGACAGTTGAGTCTGACCACGCATATATTTTAGCGTTGTAGTGGAAGTCTTTCAACGCGTGACGCACTGATGTTACAAGTTCCGACAACAATACAGCCGCTAATAGCTCCAACCGAGGAATCGACAAACGACGTAGTGGAGAAACCTTGGATTTTGCGCAACAAAGACGAACTATAATCTCTTCGCCAACAACCATGCGAAAGAAGATGATTGCGCAATATCCTCGCTCCGATGCGTCACAAAAGCCATGAATTTGAATATCACAAGACAAGACCATTCGACGAGGTATGGACAATGAGCTCAAACACGACAGCTGAGATTTCAATTTGAGCCACTCTTCTGAAATGGATGAAGGAACGTCATCATCCCAGTGCAGCCCACAAGACCATAAAAGCTGCATCAAATATTTTGCCAGGAAGACAACTGGAGAAAGGAATCCGAGAGGATCAAAAATCCGAGCGATTTCTGAAAGTATTGAACGCTTCGTGCAACGGCAGTCTACATTTGAAGTTTTGAACGAAAATGTGTCAAATTTAGGTAACCATAGTAGACCCAAGATCTTTAGCGAAACATCATGAACGTCCTCAAAGTTACGGAATTGTTCCGAGTATAAGTCAGAATCCGATAAGTCATTAAGAAATTCCTGCTTATTTGAAGTCCACTTCCGTAAATGCAAGCGTGCTGATGTCAAGATTTTCACTAAATCTTTGCGAATACGGATTGCACTTTCTACCGAATCTGCGCCTGTAACGATGTCATCGACGTAAGTATCCCTATCGAGAACTGTAGCACCAAGTGGAGCAGTTGCGACAAACTCCTGCGCCAACTTTGAAATACACCACAATGCTTGGTACGGCGCGCATGAAACACCGTAAGTGACTGTGAGCAGACGAAAATCCTGAACAGGCTCAGACGGAGATGGTCGCCATAGTATGCGCTGGTAGTTGCAGTCCTGTTTGTCAACAAGAAACTGGCGGTACATTTGTTTAATGTCCCCAGTAAACACGACTGCATGCCAACGAAAGCGAATCAAAAGGTCAAAGATGTTCTTCTGCAACTTTGGTCCTGGCAGAAGGGCATTATTCAGGGACTTTCCGTGGCAATCCTTTGCACTTCCGTCGAAAACTGTGCGCAAAGGTGTAGAAACCGAATCGGGGCGCAAAATTCCATGATGCGGTATATAAAAGAAAGGGCCTTCACTTGTGGAAGGGGCCTCGACAACCTCCATGTGACCACTATCCAAATAGTCATTCATAAAGTTGATATATGCCATCCGAAAGTCAGAATTCAAGTTAAGTTTCCTTTCTAGGTTTAGAAGTCGCTTAAGTGCGATTTCACGAGAATTTGAAAACCTGGGCCGATCCTGAAGGTCATCGAAAGTTAATGGAACGACCATCCTTCCTTCAGGATTCCGATAATATTTCGCACCCATAAGGTTTTCGCACGATAAATCATTTTTCGACAAGGCAGCCGAGTTTGGGTTTGCGACATTTTCTATTTCCCAAAACCGCTTAATACTGTCATCTAAAAACGACGACGAGACGAGAAGACACTCTTTGTTATTGACCAAAGAGTCATCACCAGATCGATACGACAAACTATTAGTTAGCAAAGCAGTTCTAGAAGTTGCCACATTAGTCATGTCCAGAGACTGCTTGCTCTCGCCTTCACTAACGCGCGACGAAACCAAATTACAATTCTTGCTGGTGACACAAGGATTGCTCCGAGAACGACAACGAGAAGAACTAATGTCAACAGCACAGTCACCCATTACCAACCACCCAAAGACAGTGTTGACTCCTATGGGCTCCCCTTCCCTACCTTTCATTAGACCATGTTGTAAGGCTGATGCCATAACGCCAACATTAATCAAAATATCAACAGGTTTAGGCTGATTATAATAAGGATCAGCAAGGTCCAAATCCCTCAAATGAGTCCAAGACGATGTATCGAGTTGATCAGATGGTTGGTCAGGACATATCTTTGACAGAACAAAGGCTTCAAACGAAAATTTATTTAAATTGTTTCCTTTGGAAGGGAATATTTCACAAACAACAGTACCAAGTGGAGCCGTTGTTATCTCTTGAATGCCGCTGACTGACTGGTTGCAGTCATTTATTACTAGCCCAAGTTGATTTGCAACACGCTTTGTTATAAAGTTGCACGCTGAAGCACAGTCAAAAAGAAGTCTAACAGGTACTAGTGTTCCGCTGCTGTCCTTGATGCGGGCAATGGCAGTAGCAAACAAGCCTAAACTATTATGAGTATGCACCGATAACGTGGTCAACTGAGAATTTGACTTTGACTCTTGAGCACCTTCATCAGCTTTGTCAAAATGTAAGAATGGATGGTGACGATAATTACATTTATCACAGCGGATATTTGACTTACAACTTTTCATACTATGAGATGGTTTTAAACACACTATACAAAGTCTATACTCTTTAACCTTTAAGAACCTATCGGTTGGCTTAAGCGCTAAAAAACTAGGACATTTTTCTAATACATGGCCCGCAACGGCACACATCGGACAAATCAGCATGGATGCTGAAGGAACAATTAACGAAGATTTACCTTTATTAACAGGTTTACTGTTTACAGTTGATACCCTTAATTTTGTGTTAGAATTCTCCAACGCTAAATTTCTTTTTTCAATAAACAATATCAATTCTTCATATGTGGGTATGTCAACATTTGAATCGAGCTGTAATTCAAATGCTTCACGAGTAGCGATATCTAATTTTGACCATAACAAATGATATAGCATAAAATTCTTATCGGGCAATTCATACTTTGATAAAATGTTGAGACATTCACTAAATGTTCGAGAAACTCTGTCCAGATCACAACGATTTTTAACACTCTCGCAATTTAACATATATTATTTTCATAATAAATTAATGCGATTTGTCTCTTTTATCATAATGTTTAATTAAAGTTTGGTAAGCATTTGTATAATTATCATGAGATAGTGGAAAACTTTTTATTAAGTCATATGCGGACCCTTGCACACTTGATAAAAGATAATGTAGTTTCTCGACATTACTTATTGAATCACGCCGATGAATAATCGAATCAAAAAGTTCTTTGAAAGACACCCAATTTTCAAGTTTTCCGTCAAACGGTTTAATGGTTATTTTTGGTAATTTGGCTAAATGGTTATCTAATTGTTGAGGTTGAGGTTTACACTCCGATTTCCTATCATTATCAGTTGCAGTATCTCCCCTTAACCTTAACTTAACAGATTTTAAACAATTTTCAAATTCCCTGGTTACTTCATATTCCTCGATGCGCTGCGCAGGTGTAAGCGGCCTTAAGACGCGGAGTTGCGCATCGTGGAAGTCTTTTTCCAACTCTTTTAAATCGGCTTCGTTATAACCCTTAAGGTCCGAACTTTCTATATGTTCCAACCTAATAATTGCATATGACCGTGCAATACGATATAAATCGACAGTTGCTGGTTCAATTTCACTGTCACCATGTACACTCATTTTGAACACTTAGCACTTACAAATATACGTTCACTTTTAACGAAAACGAAACAATTTTTAAGTGTTTAAAAATGTAAACAAACTGCAAAATCTAAACTTACCCTTTAAATTACAATTCAAACAAATTATTCAAACAAGATAAAGTATAAACGTCAATTGCCTAGTCTATGGTTAGGGTGCGTTCCGATTCACGTAACGCTCGATAAATATGAGTTTAATACGAGTGTGGATTTCGAACATACGACAAAAAAAAAGCTTACCCTCTATTTTGGTGGGAAAACGATACGACAAATTTTACACCAAAATTTTTATACGGAATTGCTTTTAACGATAAAACGAAATATCCACAGGCTCGCTATACAAGCTCCGGTTGGAATGGACCAAAATAATGTGCGATATACTAGTGGACTGTAATTTTTAGTTTTGAAATATTTGGAATTCTAATAGGAAGTAAATTGCTAGCCGACACGACAAATTAATAAAAATGTTATAGGCCTTGTGAATTGAACTGAGGGCACTAACCTGGGTCGGAAGGTGTGTAGGCTCCTTCTTCAGGTGGCGCAGGGTCCTAGAGACCAGCTCGTGCACACTTACCAGCTCCAAGAGTACCTGGCACCTGAATATGTCGACACTCCGATGTCCCCTCGTCCGACTCCAAGGCACAACACTTTATTTAAGGTTTTGAGACAATAAATATACGAAATTACGGTTATTTGCAACTGTAGTGCAAATATTTCTAAACAGCTAACAAATTTAGGTGCTTCCATTCCGAGCTTCTAGGCAAGAGAGGGTAATCGAAAAATAGTGTTACTACACGCGAAAAATAATATACTTTTTTTTTTTTTTTAATTTCTTAACACTCTGTCTAGATTTCTGTAGAAGTGCTTGCATTATATTAAGTAGCTTTTGGTTGTTTTTTAGCCAGCCCAGGACTACTAGTAAACTAAAAATAACACCAAACTGTGTGATCATTTCTACAGAAATCTGGACAGAGTAATAAGAGCGGTTCAAACGCCAGAGTAATCACCCTTTAGCGGAAAGGGTGTTTGCACCTTTACCTTACGGTTCTTCATAGGTACAGTCAGCAGCAGAAGTCGCTAAGCGTTTGGGGTGTTCAAAATGAGGTCAACACATCTCTATTGTCAAGAGAATAAGAGCGCGTGTAGGTAATTTTGTACACTTCAAACGTTTAGTCAGTTTTGCTGTTGACTGTACTACCCGAACTGTTAAATGATGGATCTAGTTTACTGGAAAATTTACAGGGCACAGTTTACTCGAAGAATAAGCACTCACAGATCACTTACTAGTATGACCCGACCCGGACTCGGTTGTGGATCCGGGTATGTCCTTAAACTACGTCCAACAATGAGAGGTAGGGCACAGCGATGACCATCACGTTTGAATCTGGGGCAGCCCAACTGGGGAAGTACCTCCTCCTTGCAGAAGATCACAGCCAAAATAGCACTGCTACCTTTCAGGTATGCAGTGTTGTGTTGCTGATGGTGAGTAAGGTTTCCGGAGCTCCAACCCCCTTTAAAGGCCGGCAACGCGCTTGGGACTCCTCTGGTGTTACAGGGCCCAAGGGCGACGGTAATTGCTTACCACCGGGCAATCCGTCTGCTCGTTTGCCGCCTATGTCATAAAAAAAAATGTATGAGATCACTTACCAGTTGTAGTAACTTGTGTGTCCTTGCAGCAGGTGCAGGCGGGGGGCGCGCGCGTGGGCTGGGAGCGCGCCAACGTGCGCTGCGCACGCGCCGGCGCCGGCGACCCCGACATGAACATCCCGCGCGCAGCTGTCACCTACTACGCGCCCGGTGAGACTGGGGGGGGGACATGAACATATAGAGCGCTTGAAAATGTACAACATTTTTCAATGCATAGACTTAATTGTGCATTATAGTACCTTCTAAACTCCACCTTTTAGTTGCCCAATTTACGTAAATGGCTTTTCTCAAACATGCAATGAAATATTGTTACAGGGCAAGGCCTGCAAAGTAACTTTTTTTCGACGATTTTTGGACCCGGGTATGTCCTTAAACTACGTCCAACAATGAGAGGTAGGGCACAGCGTTGACCATCACGCTTGAATCTGGGGCAGCCCAACTGGGGAAGTACCTCCTCCTTACAGAAGACCACAGCCATAATAGCACTGCCACCTTTCAGGTATGTAGTGTTGTGTTCCTGATGGTGAGTAAGGTTCCCAGAGCTCCAACCCCCCTTAAAGGCCGGCAACGCGCTTGTGACTCCCCTGGTTTTGCGAGTGCCCATGGGCGACGGTAATTGCTTAACACCAGGCAATCCGTCTGCTCGTTTGCCGCCTATGTCATAAAAAAAAAAAAAAAAGAAAAAGATTATCCATACAGAGGTGTCATTGTAAACAGCTGATATTAATTTTGAATACATTTCGACTGCATTGTTAGTTGTGATTTTGCAAATTTCATTTTTTGAAGCATTTCTTTTATTTCATTGTATGTTTGAGAAAAGCACTATACATGCCTCGTCGCGAAAACGGATTCCCGGCCTCATATCACTATCCGGTATATATAACCACTTGGCCGGAAATCCTCATTTTCCTAGCCTCTGATGTAATGTAATATTGTAACTAATCTTCATTTCCTCGTAAAATTACTTAATAAATGTAATATAACTATATTTTCTTTGTAGGTCACCTGTCCATCGAGCCCAACGAGCACAATTTCCCAAAGAAGGCGACCACGTATGTCGCCTTTAGTCATGACGGCAATGAACTCCTCGTCAACCTCGGCTCAGAACAGGTATGAAAAGTACTACTACCTCTGTAGCCCGGGTTGCCGGCCGAGTATATGTAGAAATGTTACGAAGCCGGCAACCCCTTTTCACGCCGAGGTATAGTGTTGCCCGCGGCCATAAACATATATGTAGTAATTTTCTATTGCCATTTTTTTCTAGATCTACCTATTCGACATCAACCAGGGTCGAAGACCTGTTCTGGTGGAGTCCTTCATCATCCAGCACAACCACGCGTATCGCGCCGGGGAGGCCCGGGAGCCGAGTCCGGAGCCCGAGCCTCAGCAGGTGTTGCCGGAGTCCGTGCGGATACTAAAAGAACGGGTATGTCACACACCTGAATAACGGGTATGTCACACACCTGAATTGTTTGTCACACAACTGGACTATTAGCCACACACCTGAAAAGGGTGTGACACAGCTGAAATACATCGTACTAATCTGAATTTTGTGTCACAAAGTGGAAATGTGGATGTCACACAGTTGAATGTTAGATGTTACAGGATGAATGTTGTATGTCACAAAACGGTTTGATGGTGTAAAACGAAGCTGTGACACATTAGCCATTCAGGCAGACAAGAGACAGATAAATTCAGAGTAGAGATGACTCCCTACATCCAACTCATAATCACCAAAGTCAAAACAAGGATACATACAAATTTTAGACAGAACTTAGAAAGACTATCTTTCTGTAGGTACTGTTTGTACAAAAACTTTCTGTATAAGGTTGCCAAATACCTAATCATGTTATCATTACTGTTTTATACAAGACTGACCAGCGTTTGACCACAGTCACACCTGATGGTAAGTGACGACGAGGTCGAGGGTGTAGCACTGGTTCAGTAACAGCCTATTCACTCTTGCCTTGAAAATACCCAAATATCTTACCGGGAATACAGACGAAGGGAACGAATTGCATTCCTTAGCAGTCCGCATTAGGAAGGCAGAAGCGAATCCCTTTGTGTAAAAATGGAATATTGACAACGTAAGGATGAAACCGTTCCCCTCGCCTGGACGTCCGGTGTATGAATGTATCTGAATTTCCTGTGTGGTTTCTGGTCACAGTTTAAGAACAGTCATCCTAAGGCTTGTTCACGAAAAAAGTAACCACTGCTTTATAATTAATTTTTTTCGTTCCATCGTTATTTTTTTAAGTTATCATAAAAACCGACTCATTTTCTTTCGTTTTAGGCAATGTTTTGGATATTTTTATCAGGTGTTCTAAATCTATGGCCCATTAAAAAAACTTTGCATTTTTTCTAATTTGAACATTTGGATCATTAAGCTTGCACTATGCTCTGTACTCAAACAAATTATCAATACTAGAATGTCCCGTGAACAATTTCTCTTAGATTTTACTATCGTAAACAAGCGTATATTTGTAACTTGACTCAGAAAATGTATTTTTGTAACGTTTATTTTTGTTTTAGCACTACTTCGCGTTAATAACATTTTTAGACGGTTGAGGCTAGATTTTTTTTGCTTTTGACATCCTTAACGTATAATAGGAAAGCAAATTCGTGATTCTATGACTGTTTCCACTACATGGATCCACCAGTTAACGGTGGAGACTCATACAACGGTGGCTACTTTTTTTATTTTATGACAAAGGTGGCAAACTAGCAGACGGATTGCCTGATGGTAAGCAATTACCGTCACCCATGGGCACCCGTAACACCAGGGGAGTCACAACCGCATTGCCGGCCTTTAAGGGGGGTTGGAGCTCTGGTAACCACGCACCATCAGGAAAGGTAGCAGTGCTATTATGACTGTGGTTTTCTGTAAGGAGGAGGTACTTCTTCAGTTGGGTTTCTCCAGACTCAAGCGTGATGGTACTTCGTTGTACCCTACCTCTCATTGTTGGACGTAGTTTAAGGGCATACCCGGGTCCAAACCGGGTCCGGGTCCGGGTACTTTTTTTTCGTGAACATGCTTTAATGGCGTACTCTTACGGTGAATGTTTCGCTTGCAGGCGAACGAGTTGGTGAACGCGGGCAAGTACGCGGCGGCCGTGGAGCTGTACAACGCAGCGCTGGCCGTGCGGCCCGCCGCCGTGCTGCACGGGAACCGCGCCGCCGCGCTCATGAGGAGGGGCTGGTGAGCAGACTGACTCCTGCTGCTAGGGTGTAGTAGTCTAACAGCTGTACCACGCGGCGCTGGCCGTGCGGCCCGCCGCCGTGCTGCACGGGAACCGCGCCGCCGCGCTCATGAGGAGGGGCTGGTGAGCAGACTGACTCCTGCTGCCAGGGTGTAGTAGTCTAACAGCTGTACCACGCGGCGCTGGCCGTGCGGCCCGCCGCCGTGCTGCACGGGAACCGCGCCGCCGCGCTCATGAGGAGGGGCTGGTGAGCAGACTGACTCCTGCTGCCAGGGTGTAGTAGTCTAACAGCTGTACCACGCGGCGCTGGCCGTGCGGCCCGCCGCCGTGCTGCACGGGAACCGCGCCGCCGCGCTCATGAGGAGGGGCTGGTGAGCAGACTGACTCCTGCTGCCAGGGTGTAGTAGTCTAACAGCTGTACCACGCGGCGCTGGCCGTGCGGCCCGCCGCCGTGCTGCACGGGAACCGCGCCGCCGCGCTCATGAGGAGGGGCTGGTGAGCAGACTGACTCCTGCTGCCAGGGTGTAGTAGTCTAACAGCTGTACCACGCGGCGCTGGCCGTGCGGCCCGCCGCCGTGCTGCACGGGAACCGCGCCGCCGCGCTCATGAGGAGGGGCTGGTGAGCAGACTGACTCCTGCTGCCAGGGTGTAGTAGTCTAACAGCTGTACCACGCGGCGCTGGCCGTGCGGCCCGCCGCCGTGCTGCACGGGAACCGCGCCGCCGCGCTCATGAGGAGGGGCTGGTGAGCAGACTGACTCCTGCTGCCAGGGTGTAGTAGTCTAACAGCTGTACCACGCGGCGCTGGCCGTGCGGCCCGCCGCCGTGCTGCACGGGAACCGCGCCGCCGCGCTCATGAGGAGGGGCTGGTGAGCAGACTGACTCCTGCTGCTAGGGCGTAGTAGTTTAACTATTGACAAAGAACGGAGGGCATATTAGTCTAATCATTGACAAAAATCACTTCGAATAGTATATGAAGTAAGGAGTTGGCGGCCGAGTGCCGGATGTTACGAGGCCGACATCCCCGTTTCACGCCGAGGTATGTATAGCGATTTTCTCAAACATGCAATTCAATTAAAAAAACTCCAAGAAGCAAAAGTTAATTTTCTAAAGAAATAAAAGTAAGTAAACTTAATATCGAAATAGAGCTGCAAACTTTACCAAATATTATTATTGCTTAAATTTATTTATTTGTGAAAAGTACATGTCAGCTTAAAACTATGATTGCAATATAATAGAGACTATGATACAGATTAAAATAACAACTTATAGCTAACTAAAACTAACAAGATCTTTAACTAAGTTTTAGTATAACATTTAGCATGTGTCGGTACTAAATTTGACTGCAGTATTATTGTACTTATAATTCTCGTCGAAGGTCGGGCGACACCTACGCGGCCATAAAAGACTGCTACCGGGCCATCAAGCTGGACTCCGGCCACGTGAAGTCGCACTTCCGGCTCGCCAAGGGCCTGATGGACCTCAAGAGAGCGCGGGAGGCCCATGAATGCTTGCTGTACTTTAAGGTAACAATTATACATACATGTCAGCCGTATGCAGTCCACTGCTGGACATAGGCCTCCCACAAATATGACTTGTATCATCTTCGGGGTAGTTGCCATAGCTTGGCAGGCGGGTTGGCGACCGCAATAGCTATAGATTGGGTTTCGACGGACGCCGCTGCCCGTTTGTAGGATTTTTCCCTTTGTCGCTTTTTACGACACCCGCGGGAGGAGATGGGGTGGCGCTATTCTAGTATGAATAGCCACCTGTTTGTATGAGAACCAACTCATTCCGAGTCACTATTCATAATATAATATAATAATGCGAAAAATACAGTGTATTTTACACGTAAAACTTGAAGATTCAATCGAAGATCCGCAAGGAAAGATACTGTATTTTTCACTTCTCATGCTCTAAAAGTGTTTCATATTATGCTTGCCAAGGCGGACTAAAGTAATACATTTAGCCTCTTGGGAAAATATGTATACATATTTATGATATACAAAACGTTTTAAATTGACCAACCAGAACACTTCACCTCACCTTATTAAATCCACCAATCACGACAGATATCGAAGTTAATCGCAATTCTTTTTTGGTGCGAATACTGTTTAAAAATGTGAAATCATTAAAAAAACTTTGTATAAAGTATCATCCAATCAGACAATACCACAATATTAAAATCGACCAATGAAGAAACGCAATCAAATTGTCAAAGTATTAGGTGCTTTTTAGTTCCTACTTCACAAGCATTAAAAAAAAGTTTAAATCGTTGGCAAACTCTTTGAAGCCCTAATTATACGTTGTCTATGGCATTTATTCACGGCGTAGATATCCTATCTGTATTAAAGCAGTGAAAAAAATACAAAGACTGCCAAATTAAACATTTTTGACTCAGAATTCATTGCGGGTGAATAAAATTGCATTTGTTAATTGTTGAAATGTTATTTTATCTTATTTTCTCACAATCGAAGTGAAAACTAGTATGCATAACTCGGGTCTAAACGCCATATTACCCCTCGAACAATTTTCCCTCACTTCGTTCGGGAAAATAACCATCTCGTGGTACTATGGCCTACTTTAGCCCCTTGTCAAACAATCTACTATTATTGAAAAATACGGAGGCCTTAGAAGGATATATGTATCGTTCATGTAACGTTCATCGGTATTTATTTTATTTCTTTCTCATTACAGGACAAATTCCCACGTCACGCTTCGAGCCACGCCGTGTTTCTGCTGCAAAAAGATATCAACGTCGCCCTCGACACTGTGGACACACAGCCTGACGAAGGTATTTTTCTGACTGAACAGTCAATTAATGTTCTGTAAGAATGCCCCAGTTATATATATATATATAATATAAAAAGTTGTCTTTAACCATGGTGCTTTTACTCCCCTATAAAGCCGATGGTCCTGAGTTCAAATACCAGTCAGGGAAGTTATTTGTGTGCTGAGCACAGATATTTGTTCCTGTGTCATGAGTGATTTCTAGAGCTAGATCATTTAAATGTGTAGAATCGAGCTTTGAATTTAATGCTCCATATTCGGCAGCACGCTGTATATATTTTTTCATATTTTATTGAAATTATTTTTTCTACCAGAAATACGTCAATCTATTTGAGTTAGGTAGAAACACGCGGTACCAACATTATAAACAGTATATAATAAGTAATTATCTGCCGTTTATATGTTTGAAATATTTTGGCAGCGAAATCTATGTAATTTCTGTATTTTTTTATTTCTTTACTTCACTAAATGCCGCCTTATACGGCAACGAGTATTAAGCATTTTTTAAATTATTATTTGACCATAAACTACAAGCTTCCCGACCTAATTTGTACCCTGAACAGTCGACTTGTAATATTTGAGCATTTTTCCTCCAGCACCCGGGGAAGCTGAAGAGAATCAACCCACGAGCGTGTTGGAGAGGCAGCTGAGAGCCGCGGCCCTGGACTACTCCCAGCGGTTCCTGGGACACTGCAATACTACTACAGACATCAAGGAGGCCAATTTCCTGGGCCCCGATGCCAACTACATCGCTGCTGGGTGAGTTGTAGTCAACGTGGAGTATTTTTTTCTATATTTTTTCTTTCGTTTTAAATATCGATGATATGCTAGCAGACGTTTCTGCTTAATAAAAAAATAAAAAACATGGGCTTAAGTTAACAGGTTGGTAAGAGTAAGGTTGGACAGTAAATGACGTCATCTGTCATAGACTAGGAAACAAGAATACGCGGCGCCTTTAGGCGTGCTGTCCACCAAAGTGTTAAAGATAAAAAATATTTCATCAACTTCCTCGCATTGTTTCAGTATTTTGCCACGGCTCATGGGAGCCTGGGGTCTGCTTAGAATAGAATGTCAGGATTTGACGAAGGCATTCGTTTTACAAAGGCGACTACCATTTTTGATTTCTGAATTATAATTTTTTTCAAAATTTTGCATTTACTTTGGCTCGTTTACTTAATTTTTTTCTAAAAATAAAACTCATTTCTTGGAAATTGTTTTAATAATTGTATTGCATGTTTGAGAAAAGCACTATACATACTTCGGCGTGAAAAGGGGTTGCCGGCCTCGTGACTACATATACTCGGACGCCAACCCCGACATCCGTAGTAATAACATGTGTCACCCCTACTGTCGCCAGATCGGACGACGGCAGCATGTTCATCTGGTGCCGGCGCACCGGCAACATAGTCCGCTGCCTGCGCGGCGACGAGTCCATCGTCAACTGCGTGCAGCTGCACCCCGCCGCCTGCCTGCTGGCCACCAGCGGCATCGAGCCCTGCGTGCGCCTGTGGAGCCCGAGGCCGGAGGTGAGTAGTTCATGGGTCGCGAGGTGGTACGGACTGATACCTACATCGCGCTAACGATGTGTGTTGTACACAATGGCAGATTAAATAACTAAATAAATATTTCGGGACAATCTTACACAAATCGACCTAGTGCCACGGTAAGCCAGTAAGGTTTGTGTTGTAGGTACAGTCAGCAGCAGAAGTAGCTAAGCATTTGAGGTGTTCAAAATGAGGTCAACACGTTGACAATAGATCAAGAGAATAAGAGCGCGTGTAGGTCATTTTGAACACTTCAAACGCTTAGCAGTTTAGCTTTTGCTGTCAGTATTTATATATATATCGTCGTCTAGTACAGTCAGTAGTATATATATAAATACTTACATACATAGATAACACCCATGACCCAGGAACAAATTGTGCTCATCACACAAATAAATGCCCTGACTGGGAATCGAACCCAGGACCATCGGCTTCATAGGCAGGGTCACTATCCACTAGGCCAGACAGGTCGTCTAGAAAATTAAATTTTCATACAGATTTCATGTTTAATTATCGTCACAAAACTGATATAGTTTAACTGTTTACTTGTCACTACTTGAGTCGACTTTTTTTTAATTCCTACGAAAGCCCTTACTGGGATTTAAACTCAGAACTCTCGGAAGCACTAATTATGAATTGATAACTAACTATTACTTATTTTAAACAACATAACATAACAGTGACTTATAACTAAATATTTGCCTTTACATGAGTTGCTTCAAAAAGAGTTGCTTTTACGTAATACAGACGTTGGATTCTCACAACAAACAGGATTTATTGACATAATTTCCAAAAAGGAGCATTCCATTAAAACGTTACGTAAGCGACACCACATTTTAAATACCACCGAGAAGTAAATCTAGGAAGCGAATTATCAGCAATGCAATATATTAACTCGGCTTTAAGATTGATGGTGTTACTTAACGTTTTGAACGCTTTACCTCTCGCGTCAAAATGTGACGTGTACGCCAACGTATCGACTAGTGAAGAACAAATTTATACTTTATCTGTTAGCGGGACAATTGCTTTGACGGAGTCCGCCATAGCCACTTTAGAGGTCGGTGGCGTGGCAGGCACGACATCACGCGACCACTTTAATGGTGCTTGGCGTTCAAAGGGTTAAAGGCTAATACGTTTTACTATGGTAGCTGCCATAGCGTTACGCAAGCGACAAAAAGTAGATGTTTTTATGGAATGCTCCAAAAGTAGTACAGCATCATGACGTGTCCGTGTCCGTGTCCGTGCCGCAGGACGGCGCGCCGGAGCCGCGCGCGGTGGCGGACGCGGGGTCGGCGGCGCACGAGAACCAGCGGCGCATGCGCAGCGACCCCTTCGAGGCCATGCTGCTCAACATCAGCTTCGCCGGCGCCGACCGCGACCTGCACCCGCCCGCCTGCCGCGCCAGCTAGGTACCTGTCTGTCTGTCTCGTCCCCACGGACAGGGGCCGCATCCGCTCACTGTACCCCCTTGCATGTCATTCAATTGTTAAGAATTGAAACCCGTTAAATTTCACCTGTTCCCGCCGTAAAAATCTATCGTTAATCAGTAATCACATAGGTAACGTAATAAATAAGACTCGGAATTTTGCGTCCGGGTTTACCGAGTTTAAGCGCTAATAAAGAGTAAAAAAAAAACTCAAACCTTTCAATGATACATCATTTCAACTCCAACACGACACTTCATTTTGTATAGAGAGTAAAGTCAGCAACAGAAGTGGCTAAGCGTTTGAGGTGTTCAAAATTAGGTCAACACGTCTCTATTGTCAAGAGAATAAGAGCGCGTGCAGATCATTTTGAACACTTCAAACGCTTAGCCACTTTTGCTGCTGACTGCACTATTGAAAGAGCATAGAATGGATCATCGGAAAGTTGGAGTTATTTTTTTTTTAAATCGCTCATAAATAACTCTGTTTATCGATACATCAACAAACGTTGGTGTTATCTCCCTTAAACTCTTTCAAAACCACACGCAAAACACTCGTGTCAATAATTTTTTTCGTTTATTTTTTGGGACCTTCCCGTCAGATAGGGGAAGAATGATATAAAATAATAACTTTACGTTTTTTTTCTCAGAACACAAACTTACAATTTTTTTTTATTTCAGATAATATATGTGATAGCCGAGACACAAGAGTCGCTCGGTCCTTCTCCTATATTCGCCAAGTCAGCTATAAATGTAAATAAATTATTCATTTAATGATACACTTCGCTTTCGTTACATATATAATACTCGACCTACTAAATAATCACAGTTCAATCATTTCCAGAATACTATATTATAGTAGAAATGATTGCATAATAGAACTTCGAAATGAAGGCTTTAGGAGCTAATTTCTGTGGTTTGTGTTTTTTGTATTTGTGTATAGGTAATTTAATTATGACAGTGATGAATATTAGACGGTCGAGTATTATAGAAACAATGTTTATGTTTGATGTCTTCTCAGGGATGGTGCTAAGGTTTGAATATGGAACTGAAATGAATTGTCATTTGCTTTATTATATAATAAATGATAGTTTAGCTTAGACTGCAAGGACTGTAATCATTGATTTAAACTTTCACGGTTTCTACACATTATTACTAATAAACGGGACTTAACCGCGTATATTAACTTTAAAAAAAATACCTCCGACGTTTCGAGAATGACGTTGTCCTCGTGGTCTCGGATGAAGACTGGCTAAACATCAATTCACATCAATATCTTCTAGCAGCGCGAGTTTTTCCAACTACCCGCACTTGATCTTGTTTATCAACTTGAACGTTTTGCGCACTAGGCGAATATCACTCGACACATTACACTAACGATATCGGTATTTTTAACTTGTGGTATTTGACACCTGCATTTACTTTCTTTTTAGTTAATATACGCGGTTAAGTCCCGTTTATTTGTAATAAGACTAATCATTTTTGTTAGAATTACTTTATAATATAATCGTTGATTGAATAATACCGGCGGTAGCTGTGTTGCCAAAATAGTCCAATATGTCATATTTCATTTCTAAAATAGCCTTTGGTAGATAACATCAGTACAATATTTAATTTCAAAAGATAAAACTGCACTAGAACTTAAAGTTATGCGAAGGGAAGTTGAATATTTTTTGTCACAGCTCATGCGAGCCTGGGGTCCGCTTGGCAACTAATCCCAGGTTTTGGCGTAGGCACTAGTTTTACGAAAACGACCGCCATCTGACCTTCCAACCCAGAGGGTAAACTAGACCTTAATGGGATTAGTTCGCTTTCCTTGTGATGTTTCCTTCATCGAAAAGCGACTGGACCAAATGATCAAACGATCCAAATGATGAAATGATGAATGGTCTAGCGGTAAGAGCGTGTGACTTGCAATCCGGAGCTCGCAGGTGTTTTGAAACTAATGTACGAAATATCATTTGATATCTTACCAGTCGCTTTTCAGTGAAAGAAAATATTGTGAGGAAACCTGACTAATCAATAAGGCCTGGTTTACCCGGGTTTCAAGGTCAGATGGCAGTCGCTTTCGTAAAACTAGTCTAGCCTATGCCAAATCCTGGGATTAGTTGCCAAGCGGACCCCAGGCTCCCAGGAGCCGTGGCAAAATGCCGGGACAACGCGAGGAAGATGATAATTGGGGTGTATTTTCTGAACACTCCCTTGTAAGCGGTTAGAGGATGAATGTAGGTGGTTTTCCCGCCCGTATAATGTGTGAAATGATTGTCAAGAATAGATTCCTCGTTGATTGGACTATGTGCTGTCTGCTAGAGAGTATAGTGTCTGATCTGTCGATCTCGCGATCAGACAGGCGGTCTGACGTAGAAAACAAATGTTCTATTTAATTTGTAACGTGGACTGTAGGTAGTTTCACGACAGTTGAAGTCACTCACACAATAGGGCGTTTTCAAAAAAAAAAATGCACCCAATTAGTGAAAGTTGTTAAGAAAAGTTGAATCACTGTCAGTTTCGTGACGACAATTAAGCATTAAATATCGATAAAAGCTTAGTTTTGATGTTCGATTTATAAACTTGAATCGATATTACAACATAATAGAAGGCAAAAAGTCGCTGTTCATAAAGATTTAATGCTTAATTGTCGTCATGAAACTGACAGTGATTTAACTTTTTTTTACATCTTTCGCTAATTGGGTGTACTGAATTTTGAAAACTCCCAATAACATCTCATGTAATGAAGGGAGATTACTCATTTATTCAATTCGTTCACTCTTTTGCAATCAGTACTTTATATAGTTGTGTGCGTAATCCATTCGCAACTCTCGTGGTACTACCTATATTTAATTTGAAATGGGAATTTTAATAAGCGTATTTATGCAAACGATTGTACAAGGGTGACGGCGCCAGTAATGGGCAAGGAACCAATCATGAACATTAGTGCTTATTTCAAAGGAGTCGTGTTGTGCATTTGTTGGTCATCATCATCATCATGTCAGCCGAAAGACGTCCACTGCTGGACATAGGCCTCCCCTCAGAACGACCCAAGACCGATCCTACGCCTTCCACATGCAGCGGTATCCCACGACTCTAGGTCGTCGGTCCACCTTGTCGAGGCCTAACTACGCTGCGTTCCAGTTAGTGGTCGCACATCTAGAACCTTTCCGCCCCACCGGCCATCGGTACTGCGCGCAATGTGCCCCGCCCACATTTGTTGGTCTGATAAGACGAGAGAGTCCCATGCTTTCTTACAGCAGAATTAAATGAGCGGACGAGACTGCCAAAAGTATCTATACACACATTTATTAACCCTTGTACCGGGCAGGTTGTCAAGAAATCTGTGCTCTAAGACTCCACATGTGGCAACATGCGTGCAAAACTGGCGTTGACGTAACACGCCGTCTTTGGCGTTTAAAAGATTAACGAGTCAACAAGAGCGTGTGTAGATAGTTTTGAACATTGTGTCCGTTTAGATATTTATGCTCACGTTATATATTATAATTTATATCGGGTCAGAGAGGAGCTTATGATAGTGAGTTAGTCTTAAAATCCGTATCACAAATTTCACCAAATTGTCATTTAGTTTTTTTTTTTGTTGGAGGATAGTTAGCTGTAAATTTTAAGCCAATATGATTAAATCAAAATAAATTTATAATTTTTAAATATTCAGGGTTTTTGTAAGCTAGTTGCAATGGTTTAAGTTAATTTCAACCTAGGTCCTGTAAACGGAGGTTTTTGTAAAAAAAATAATGTTGTCTTTGGTTGCCACCATGAAAAAAATTTAACATATATGGCGTATTTAATTTATATTCCGACGTGTTTTATCTTAGGTTAAAAAAACTTAAACCCTTGCATCTAACTGCAACTTACCATGGTGGAGACATTTGGTGGAATGCCCCTTGTTAATTTTTCTTTGCTAATTTTTGTTAAAGGTACAGTCAGCATCAAAAGTCGCTAAGCCGAGTCAAGATCATTATGAGCACCTAGCGCGCTTAGTAACTTCTGCTGGTGACTGTACAACAGGGCTGCTATTATTTACAAGTAAAAGGTACAGTCGAGACCATAAACATGCATACACTTTTCACCTTACAGCAATCGCATCGAGTGATAATGTTTTCGTGTCTTGACTGTACTAGATTTATTTTTTAATTTGTTAAAACCAGCGACTTCGTTTATAAAAAAAGCCTTCCAAAATGACCCTTTCTTAGGATTTAGATATTATCAGACATAGAAGTTTTGGTAGCAATAACGTCAATTAACTAGGGACTTCCTTCCGATATAAAATTTATCGATACTTATTTCGAAGTAACGTTTCATATTAGCTATAAAGTTCATTGGATAATTTAAAATGAACTAAAATTAAAATATGATGATTACCACCCATCAATGTAACATATTCACTTTTTAGGAGTTTTAAAAATAAAAATCTTTTTTTCCTATTCAATCGTTTTTCATGCAAAGTAAGCTGAAACCAAGAGGTGCATTACATTATTTTCATTCAATAAATTATGTAACTCTTATTAATAATAAGTACGAGTACTGTCATAAGAAATTACAACTTATCGATAAAATAATATCGCGTGGAAATCCCTAGCTAAATTTGATTCGTGCCACGAAAAGTCTGGATAATATCCAATAAGCATTGGTCCATTAAAGTTTTCATTGGCAAAAATTAAATGTCATACATCAATCCCCATGCGCAGTTGAAGGACTATCTTAGACTCTGCCTTTCTGGACTAGTTTTAGTGGGGTCATTACCTATTATACTTATTCGTTATTTATGTATATTATCAATTGCTGGTTAACACATAGCAGTAAATATAATTATCAAAGTTCCCTACATGTATGAAAGATATTTTAAAAAAATTTAAGCTCTGTTGGCTATAGCCGACTGAGGATAAAGGGTAAAAATGAGAGGTAATGGCAGCCCTAGCTGTCATGTACATTGACACGTTTTGGTATGGTGTCGTTCAGTCACTAAAAAAAAGATGAGACCTATTTCATATAAAACATCGGTTCTAAAATTGTAAAAAATAATACTTTTATATTATTGTATTCGGCTGCCGCGATAGTTACTAATTTAAACTCCATCCCGACGTTTCGAAGCCTTTAGCAGCGTTCGTAGTCGGTCGACCCGATGAGCACGAACCCGGGATGAAGTTTAAATTAAAAAATATAAGGGGTACACTAAGCGGATGTTGGCCTTGTCCGTATCATGAGATGCCCACAGAGACAGCACCCGCCATGGTGTGATGACTATTCAGTTGCATTAATACTTTTATTATTATATTAGCAATTTTGTATGAAACTGGTCTCAAGTTGGTGTAAGTAATATATTCTAAAACTCGATATAATTGTATCATACTAAATATTACTTTAAATAGGCATACAAATAGAAAATTTATACCTACTGTTTGAGCTGTACTGTAATCTAAATTTATAACATAATTTTTAGATTAAATAAAGTATAATTGAGAATATTTATGGGCATTTTTATTTTGTGCAGGTAACCCTTTAGTGCATACAGTATCAAAAATGATACCGTTTATCAAAACTGAAGTGGCACAAGTCGTATCCAAACAAATGTAAATTATAGAATGTGACGTGTCTATATGAGTGTCAAATGCTACATGTATGTAATTGACCCAGAGCCCGGAAAATCCATAGCAAAACAAAAGACTGTCGCAATCAAACTAGTGTTAGACACATTTTTTTATCGATATCGAGTTTATTGGTGTCTTATGGAATACTAATTTTCTGAGGTGTCTATTATTTTCAATGAGATTACTACGGCCAAGCCAAAAGGGAAGGGTTATTACTTAATATGAAATATAAGTAACGTTGATAATATAAGTTACGTTGCGTTCTATATAAAATAACTCATATAAAATAATCCCTTAACTTACACCACTTCTTTTACGTTTAGCGTGAATGATTATAAAATAATGTACCTTAAGGTATGATTTTTGTAGACAAAACTTACTCGATATCGATAAAAAAATGTTTCTATCACTAGTTTGATTGCGACAGTTTTTTGTTTTGCTATGGATTTTCCGGGCTCTGAAATTGTACATAATGCACTTTAGAAGAACATTGTTTTGATACTTCATGCACCTAAGGGTTAAATCAAGTACACGACAGGGATAGGCGACATCGAATGATACGATTTTAAGCCAACATGGTCGTCCACATTACTTAAACTTATAACGGGATAGTTACCATACTGTATATTATTTTGAATGAGTTTCCGATATTTCGGCACTGTTGCAAGCGCCATTTCACGTTATAACTGAAGTACTGCGAGATTTAACGGTGGTCAAACCACATTCCGTCATATTGTGGCTGATGACGATGATGAATAAGATTCAGAAATGTCATTTTGACGAATATTATGTGTAAATTTTGAAATGTCTAGTTTATTTTATTTCAACAATGGTAATTACATTATCTAAACCTTATTTACTAAAATAAAAGAATTTTCCCCTCACTAGCTCGTAAAGCGCTTGTTTATCCTTTAATACGAGAGGGTAAAAACGCATTTTATCCACTAGTGATTAAAGTAAGTTGACTTCTCATAGCTCTTATTGCTATGGTTTTATAGTCTAAATTCGCGAAGTACAGCTCACTTGCCCCCGCGGCGGCGGCGGGCGCGGGCGAGCCTCGCTAACGCACCGAGTTGAAAATCGAATTAGAACATTCGAAAATCGTACTGGCCACCACAAGCTAACCAAGCTAAAGCCACCATTTGTAAAAATGTTGAATGTATCTAAACGCAAAGAAAAAGTCAATGCGATTTCAAAACGTTTTTTTGCATGTTTCACTGTCCTCGCTGTAGTGAGGGGAAAAGTTTTGTGTTACACACGGGTGCAATTGTAATTGAATTCTCGTGTATTGAAACACTCGCTACGCTCAGGATTCTATTTTAAAACCACTCGCTTTGCTCGTGGTTAAACTATAGAATCCATTCGCTTGCTCGAGTTTCAATCCCACACTCGCAGTTAGAATACAATTTTGCACCCTTGTATAACAAATAACTATTCTATCATGATTAAAATGAATGAATATTGTACAACAATGTAGTGTTTACATCTTTTCTGATGAGATATCGGTTTCGGTTTAAAGATATTTCTTTCTCAATAAGAATAACAATAATTCACTTGTATGAGAAACATGCATAGTTCATAATTATTATAAACATAATTAATAAACTAAATTAAAACTAGTGAGCACAATAAATAAAATATACAAGATCATCATCTCAGCCATAAGACGTCCACTGCTGAACATAGGCCTCCCCCTTAATCAATGATCCCCCTTAATGATCAATCATTACAACTAGTGACCGAAGAGCTGGCGGCTTCCTTGCACAACGTATCAGCATTGCGAAACAACGAGAAAATGCCGCCAGCTATCTTGCTATAACTCCTCAAGGGCCTTTTTGTTAATAAATATTTGTATCTTCCAATATGGGTCGTCGAACACAATTTAAAATATTAAAAAGCAACATATATTCGTTAAAGTATAGAATAAAAAATTCAATAAAATTTTACAGACTTTTAACATACAAGATATACTATAAACCTAAGATATAATCACATGTTGGCGGTATAAATCGGTAACAAAACAACGTCCTAATTCTTGGAAATGTACGCTTGGCAGAAAAGCAAAAGTTTTCCCTAAATTAAGTTACTCTCCCAATTAATTTACTGATATATTTTCTGTTTAGGGAATGTGTGGTCATTACAATATATCCGACTTAAATATAATATTTGTGATTACCTTAATAACATATAAAGAAAGATATAATTTGTATATTTTCAAGGCAAGAGTGAATAGGCTGTTACTGAACCAGCGTGCTACACCCTCGACCTCGTTGACAGTTACCATCAGGTGCGACTGAGGTCAAACGCTGGTCAGTCTTGTATTAAAAACATATATTATTTAAATATGACATGTACCTAAAAGTTCATTTATTGTTAGTGCACCTTTAAAGCGTCTGACAAATGTTTTGGTCCACGGACACAGTATGATGATGCTTACGATACTACTTGGGAATAATAAGTATTCTACAAAATGTATATAAAAATCAGGCATAAGAAAAGTTAAGTTACGCTTATATTTAGTTATGATACTGCTCAAGTACAGCGTAAGCTCCACAAACTAGCAGTATTTTATAAATAAATAAATATTTCGGGCCAATCTTATACAAATCGACCTAATCCTACGGTAAGCTTAGTAAGGCTTGTGTTGTAGGTACTAGACGACGATATATATAATAGATAGATACATCTAAATACTTAAATACATAGATAACACCCATGACTCATCAACAAATAGCTGTGCTCGTCACACAAATAAATGCCCTGACTGGGATTCGAACCCAGGACCATAGGCATGGTCACTACCCACTAGACCAAACTATGCAATAACTCGATCAATCTACATTTAGCTATATTAATCTTCTCTTCATCTTCTCTCCATCATCGGGAACAACGCAGAACCAGCGCCAAGGAGCGGGAACTCTGCCGCCGTTGGCGAATGATCAGCGCCAACGGTGGTGGAGTTACCAAGCCCAGACACTTCCGATGACCTTCTTTACTCTTGATCTTCTGCATCCACACTCTTCGGCCTCGCCTGATCTGCGCCATTTTACCCTGAGTCTCCAATCCAGAATCTGCCAGCAGCACGTGTCACCATCTTCAGACTCCTATTGCTTACCATTCGCTATCCCTCGGTTCATCCCATTTGGCGTCTATCCTCTAGCCGCCCGGAGACCTATAAACAGGTAAACCATTGAATGCCATTTTGAATTTTAATTATGACATACCATAGTTCCATTTGGCCTGGCAAGTTTGATCTCGGGGCGGCTGGAGGCTATCAGCAGAGTTTAGAAGCCACTCCACCTCGCCGAAGGTTCACGGAAGAACTCTTCTGCCTCAAATGCTGTTGGTTCTTCTACAGGTGGACTTTTAAAATTTGTCTTCGTCTAGCAATTAGAATAGCAAAATCTTGAAATTATTGTTGATCACAGGATCTGGAATACAAAATATTGTTAAGTTACAATCAGATATCTTAACATGTTAGATGGAAATTGATTGCTAGCCTTTATACTTTACAGAGATGTGCTTTACATTTTTTTTTGTAAACTATTTAGTAAGCGTGTAATCAAATTTGCTGAACCCGCGAACTTCATACCGCTAAGAAATATTACGTTAATATTGCTATTGACAAAAATATCGATAGTAAAAAAATCCGAAGTTGGGAATTTGATTGATAATTTTAGCCCTTGTTTTTCTTAGCTAACTATACCAAGGATTGTAAAAAGGACAGGAATTAGTTTAAATGATGATATTATTTATGTAAAGACTGATAGAAGCGAAATGCATAAAATCATTAGGTACAGATTTACAAAGTTTTAGTAAATTGTAAAAAAAATACTCAGTCCTATTTCTCGTCCTTTCGTGCACAAAAGCCATAATAAATATGTCTCTAACAGGTAAGACCTTAATATAGACGAGAAACTTAAACGTTCCCTCATTTTCCCCCTTAGACGAACTAAGCTCTTGTGGACAACCCGTCCCCCCACCCGTAGGGAAAGCAACCACAAATCTAGTTCCAACTAGGTAGTCATTTAGGCTTTCTAACTAATGGTTCTGAGAAGCCAACCCGCATGCGCTCAGCGTAACGGTTGACTGACACTGTTAGGCGTAAGCCCTTTCAATAATAATATGAGAAGCCTATAGGCATTTTACGAACGCATTTTTATTTCAACCCGGGTCCTAAAACTACGTCCAACAATGAGAGGTAGGGCACAGCGAGGTGCTATCGCGCTTGAGTCTGGAGAAGCCCAACTGGGGAACTAGTACCTACCTCCTCCTTACAGAAGACCACAGCCATAATAGCACTGCTACCTTTCAGGTAGATAGTGTTGTGTTCCTGATAGTGAGTAAGGTTCCCAGAGCTCCAACCACTCTCAGGGTACGCAACGCGCATGTGAATCCTCTAGAGTTACAGGCATCTATAGGCTGCGGTAACTGCTTACCATCACGCGGGCCGAATGCTTGATTGCCACCGTTGTTGTATCAAAAAAATAATGTTGCATAATAGTAGTATGGACGCTCTGAGTTACTGTGGGTATTCATTCATGATACCACCATTTCATCATCATCGCAAGCCTTAAAATATTCACTGCTGGACATAGGCCTTTAATGCCATAATCTATTACCGTAGGACTAGGTCGATTTGTGTAAGATTGTCCCGAAATAATAAAAAAAAAATACTCGCCGCGGCAGGCAGTCATTTTACTGTGTCTAACCCGATTACTCATAACATAACACCTCTCTACTTCTTTAGTGAAATTATGCTCTGGCTTTGCCTATCACTTCCATACTAATATTATAAATGCGACAGTAACTCTCTCTGTTTGTCTGTTACCTCTTCACGCTTAAACCGCTGAACCGGGGATAAAATTTGGTATGGAGAGAGTTTCAGCTACGAGAAAGGACATAGGATAATTTTTATCCCGCATGACGACGGGCATGGCTGGCCGGGAAGCTAATTGACTATAAAATAACTAGACGTCCTTACAAAATAAGTAAGTAAGCATATCAATGCGAGTTTATTTCGTGTAGTTTTTGTTTATAGAATATTATTTTCATTTAGTATTTTCGAATATATCTTGTAGTTTAATAAACTGATGCTTGTTTTGTTATGGGACTACGCATGATTATGTACTTCAAGATTGTATGTATCGCTGTTTTGAATAAATAAGTCCCCCGAGTTTCTTGGTGGTAATAATCTTCTCAGGTTAGAGATGTGTAGAGTTAGAACCGGTGGTAAAATTTAGTTTAGACGTTCATAAGTGCCATGTAATGGGCCTAAATTTAAAAAAATGAAATAGCGCAGTCTCAAAAAGTCTGGCAGATAAAAAAAATCGACAGAGAATATTGGTTCTAAAGTGTAGTCTAAAACATTTGTCAAATTCTAAACATGTAGACTCCAAAAACTCTAGAAATGGATTCCACGGCCCACGCAACTTCGAAATAATATTTGTAAGACCGCCCAAGTTGTGCCAGGGAATGCTGAGCTTCAGTGTGTTTTAGCCTTTAAAGAAGAACAAAAAAAATGCGTTTTAATAAGACTTTGGAATACAATACGTTTTTAACCAATTACAAAAAAGGAGGAGGCTGTTGGACTGTATGTATTTATTTGTATATTTTTACCGATATCTCTATTTGTAAGCCGATTATCAAAATTATTTTTTATTTAAAAAAAATGTTATTACAGGAAGTGTCCTATTAGCCACTACGCCACTGCCGATGCGGGCTTTTCCAGTGGCAAGTTTTTATTACTGTAGCAAGAACAACATTTTATTTGTCTTTAACGAACTATGGGTTAATAATTTGAAATGAACACTGAATAGTTACTTACTTGCATATGTTCTGCTTATTTCCAGCCTCACCAAAGAAACACCAGACAAAATGTGTGGTCACCGCCTGAAAATAAAACAAAAACTTTATAGAAAAACCTATCGTTTGTATTTAAACACGCACTTTGAAAAAAACAAAAGGAAAAAACTCATTTATTGAACACATATTGCCTTATAAACCTTGTACATGGGCGCAGTTACTAGTTTTTACCCAACTTTCTTATAAGACAACTGAAGCTGCAATCTCGTAAAAAATAGAACTATCAGCCAATCCAGACACAAACAGCTTTCGCAAACAACCATTCTTCCGTTCCGAAAAACGCCTCGCTCCCACTGTACGGCTGACTGCGCACAGACTATCCACAGATAACAAAAACTAACCCTACAATAAAACTGTTTGAACACTGCATAGTTTGGAACTTACTTCGAACGCGCGCTCTCTCTCTCACCCTTAGCAACTTACTGCACCGGTCCCGGCATTTCAAGAAAAAGAAACTAAAAAGCTGCGCTTGCGACTCCATCTTGAATAAATCATCCCTTGGAAATTCTGCCCTATCCCGTGGGAGATAGAACACATATTTGCTTGTAGCGTTTTATAGTGTTTATGGCCAACGTTTTCAAGTTCATCTTTGCTAATTTAATTCCAAGACGCCTGTTCAATTAGGGTAGTTCTTTGTTCGTAATTGTTGAAAAACACGTGCGTTCCGTGAAGTTTTATCAAAGGTACAACGTCTGTATTTTTGGCATATTTTTCTGCTTACAACGAATATGTATTTTTTTTAAACAGAATAAAATATTTATTATTAACGGCCTCCTCCTAGCCTCTCCAATAGCGACCCAGTCTACGAAGCAGGAAGTTTTGAGTTCATTCATTTGTGTGTTATGGGTGTTATCTCGTATATAATATGGATTTACCTATTTATATTATACGTATCAATATATTACGTCATCATAAACATCGGTCTCTTCCAGCCCAGCCTATCCTGTCAACTTCTTAAATTGTTGATACCTACGACACAATTCCGACTTTTTCTTTCAATATATTTATTTCGTGTAATATATACCTACAAAATACTTTATTTAGCTTACCGTGGGACTAGGCCGATTTGTGTAAGCTCTCAATAAAAATAAAAAAACATGTATGTTAGCCGCTCTAATAAAACGAAAATTACGTCAAATTCTAGTACCTTTTCACTTTACTTTCAAAAGTTGAAGCAAAAATACCTCAAGATGTATTTAAGAATTCTAAATTTACGTTGTTCAATTTTATTTATATAATAACTACTTACTAATTGTGTCGTTCACTTCCAACTCAGGTAAACCCATTCTGCTCTAAGGTTGATTAATTTTCAGATTATTATCCATTCTTTTAAATATCACCCTAGCGGAATAGGTTACCGTTTGAAGTAAACCGATACAATTAGAATAACTATACATCCTACTTAGGACTAGAAAAATCAGGTTTAACTATACCTAGGCACAGTTATTTTATCTGTGACTATAAGTGAAAAACTTAGCTAAAGGACCTTGTCTATATGTAGTAGTAACGTGTGTATATAGATAAATTAGCGAAAGCGTCAATTGCATTTGTAGTGGTTGTCCGGGAAAAAGGAAATTTCAAATATAGAATGCCTATAAAACACACAATACCACTACATATCGGCGACGTCGGTGTTTTATATTCAAATTTTGACGTAAGTTGCGTTTTAATTCTCAGCACAACTTACATAGACATGGTCCTTCAGTTAAGTTTTTCACCTATACGTTTTAAAACAAGTTGTAAGGCAAAACATAGAATATATCACTACGAGTATCAGGCCACCTAGCAACATGAATAGAAACCACGATCCTGACAAGACAGATTTCATTTCTCATAGTGAATCAGCTAAATAACGTAGGCGCGCCCACGGGTCCCTTTTTCTACCTATAATTACCCTTAAGCCCTTTGTAATAAAAGCTATTATCGTGTCAAATATATTTGATGACATTGTATCACGAGATACTGTTCAGTTCGGTTTGTTGTTCAAGTCAAATTACTTTTTACAGCTAATAGCGTGTAGGTAGATTTAAGTTAAGATTTTTTCTTTATTTTTTAATACTTAATCTTTTTCGACCTAAAATTTTAGACTTTTTATCTGTTGATGCAAAGACAATTGTGCTTATACATATTCCAAAATTCTCGAACCGTTTGTCCTCGACGCTGAAATTACGTCCTCAAGAAACGCTGAAATTACTTTTCTTGTATTCGAATAATGAGTGTTTACACAAAATTTCAAGTCTATCGCTTTAAATTTTACACAATCCCCATACAAACTTTCAACCTCCTTTTTACCCCCTTGATGTCGGAATTTCCAAAAATCCCTTCTTAGTGGGTCCTTAAGGCATATAAACTATCTATAGTGAAAAAATCAGCTATTTAGGTTAAGCGGTTTGAGCTGGGTGTTGATCAGTCAGTCAGTCAGGACTTTCACGTTTATATATATAGATTTGGCCATATTAACTATATGACGCTGAATGTACCTATCTAGTCCAAGTTATCTTGCATAAAGATTATTTTTGTGCTGATTCTAAATATACTTTCTAAAGTCCCTTTACAATTAAGACCTGTATAAGTGGGTAAGTGCGAAGTTGGTCCCAATGCATTAAGGTCAAACTTGCCCCAGTGGATAACAGGGTCCAGTGGTTATAAATAAGTTGACCCACTGAGTCTCGTGCCCTTGATTAATTACCTACAGTTGTTCAAGGGAGTTCAGCTAGGCTGTAAAACAGATGTACTCGCCCCTATGTTGCTCTATGTTACCCCAAATTTAGATGTTTACAAAAAATACAGCCACGATGTTATCAATAGCATCTGTTCATTGATAAAGAATGTCTGTTAGCTGTTTAAACAGCTACTTATTCACGTATATTAAGAATGCTCTGTTATTTTAATATATTTTATAACAACGTAAAATAATTAAATATAGATCATTATTTGAAAAATTATTACCCGGACCCGGACACGGGTATGTCCTTAAACTATGTCCCACAATGAGAGGTAGGGCACAGCGAAGTACCATCACGCTTAAGTCTGGGGAAGCCTAACTAGGGAAGTACCTCCTCCTTACAGAAGACCAAAGCCACAATAGCACTTGCTACCTTTCAGGTATGTAGTGGTGTGTTCCTGATGGTGAGTAAGGTTCAGGCGACGGTAATTGCTTACATTAAATACTTAATTAAATATTTTGATTTGCATAGGTTTTTAAGTTTTTAAACGGTGAGCTTAGATACTAATACTTGAGAAATTTCGACGGATTCCGCTGTGTCCGGGTGGTCCAATTGCTTAGGGCGTCAGCCACGAAAGCTGGAGATGTGGGTTCAAATCCTGCCTCGGACTTCCAACTTCCTGGTCCCTGTCACTTTTTACGGACCTAGTTATTTTTTCTTAAGTATATGTCATTTCAATTTATAAAGATATCATCATCATCATCAGTCTATCGCAGTGCACTGCTGGACATAGGCCTACCCAATTTCACCACACGCCATCGTGTTCGATCTTCGGCTGTTCGCTGCCAGCCATCTTGCGCTATAAAAATATATAAAATGGATACAGATACGATACTTAAATACATAGATAACATCAATAAAATATTCGTTTATTACGTGTGTTTATTACAAACAAAGAAATGTCCTTCCCAGGATTCGAATCTACTTAGTCTGATGAAAAAACTCAGTGTTCTAGTTAAATAAATTTTGTTTGTGTAACTTTTCATATCGCATAAAAGGGCAGACAGGCAGATCCTTCACAAAGGGATTCAGTAGGGCTTGTATCCACAAATACCATCGCGTGACCATTGTACTTCCCAGTGAATGATGTTTATAATAATTTCCATTTGAAACAATTGTTTTAGTACAAAGGTATAAAAGCTAAAACGATGATTAGTTGAAATAACATGATTAGTTTTCATCTATGAATAATGTCCGCTTACTAGCGACTGGCAATCTGAGCCCTGACTGGAAGATTTAACGTGACAAAACGTCACCATCACGTTTGAGTTTCCCATATAAATAACATTAGCACTAATGCGTTCAAGACCTTTTTTATGTCAAAAGAAACTTCACTAGAGCCTCAGAGCCCTGAGTGTAAGTTTTTAACGTAACTAAACGTCAATATCGCGTTTGGGTTTTCCATATAAATAACATTAGCACTAACGCGTTTAATACCTTTTTTTACGTCAAAAGAAACTTACACTAGAGCCTCTGAATGTAAGTTTTTAACGTAACTAAACGTCAACATAGCGTTTGAGTTTTCCATATAACTAACATTATCACTAACGCGTTGGAGACGTTTTATTACGTCAAAAGAAATTTATACTAGAGCCTCTGGAAGTCATAGGCTTAAACCCCGGCTCGTACCAATGACTTTTTCGAAACTTATATGTACGAAATATCATTTGATTTTTCAGTCACTTTTCGGTGAAGTAATCCCAATAAGACCCTTAAATCCAAGGGTACGGGTAAATCCAAATTTACCCTTTGAGTTGGAAGGTCAGATGGGAATGGTTTTCGTAAAAGTAGTGCCTTAGCCAATTCCTAGGATCCGTTGCCAAGCAGACCCCAGAGGCAATATGCCGGGACCTTCGACGAAGATGCTGATCTATCTACTGTCTGGGAGGTCCACTGCTGGACACAGTATCATCGATTTTTTTTAAACAAGACTGACCAGTCGCACCTGATGGTAAGTGTCAAGGAGGTCGAGGGTGTAGCACGCCCTATTCAGTACCTAACAGCCTATTCATTCTTGCCTTGAAGAGACCCAAACTATATCTTTCCGGGAATACAAACGAAGGGAGCGAATAAAAAAAATATTGGTGACATTTGCCGACATAGGTCTCCGCCATACATCGCCAACTTTGTCTTAGTTTTCCTAATGAAAATGTCGATAATTTAATTACCTAACTAACTTGTGCATAAAACCAACCGGGTTCAATGGCGTACCTTGGCCAACGGGCTGATGATGATGACGGTGAACTTTCTTATTCCACAGCCATGTCTGTTATCAGTGTGTCATGGTATCAGTGATAAAGGTCGTTGATCCTGCCTTTATCAAGTCTTAAGTAAGGTCAGTGATAAAACTGTATTTGGAGAAAGTAAATTGTTAAACTTATGAAAATTATTACTAACCATGGTTTAAAAGAAGTTGTTTTAATGCAAGCTTTAATCCTTACTTAGCTTGATCTTAATATTACTCACTTTTTTTTAATGTTGGTATAATTATAAGCAATCTCACACAAGTAAACTCTTTCTTGCTATTTATCTATATCTTAGTTTAATCAATCACTATTGTACCATTTATTGTTTTGTATAAATCTACGTTTATATTAGTAAAATAGAGAATGAGCGGCAACTTACAAATAATTAACTAAAAATCCTGCACTGTTTTCAGTCGTATAGTTTTTTTAAATCCATACTAAATGCGAAAGTATGTCTGTTTGTTTGTCTGTCTTTCAAGGCAAAATGGAACGACGAATTCACGTGTTTTGGGAAGGGATGAAGAGTGACATAGGCTACTTTTTCCAGCGGGAAAACATCTCATCCCACGGGAAGACTCAATATGTTACATTTTCCTTTAACCATGCTAGCGAAGCCGCGGGCATCATCTAGTTAATAATAAGACAGGGCTGATTGGTGAGATATATAGGGTGAAGCATTTGTCCAGCAGCGGACATCTTTTGGCTGATGATGATGATGAAATATAAAATGCAATCGAGTCTTATAAGTATCGCATTGGAAAATCGTCGCTAACTGTGAGAGCGCGAAGTTATCTTCAGCTAATTTGAATGAAATAAGTATCCGTTTGTGCTGTCGAGTAAAGGTATGACAGTTACTCATGTAGCATGTAGGTATTGTCTGTCTGAATGTCTGCGCATGACGCAACGCACCCTTGGCCTTATTACAGCGAAAATTCTTTCCTCCAGCGAACACGCGATGACACTGAACAAAAACCGACTTGCGCGTGGCCTTGAAAGAAGTCAACGATCGGTAACCCTCGCATCCGTCGACTGCAGCCTCGCTGTCTCGCTCCCACCCGCGCGAGCGACACGCCCGGCTCTTTCGTTCTCGTGGGAGGGCTGCGCGGGCGCAGCGGCGCGCGTCGTTTGCTCAACTGGATCGCTAGGGGTGTCAGCTTTTTCTAAAGCTCTCACGTGAGCTTTTATTTTTTTCTCGAATTATTTAATTGAGTGCCGATGTTAACTTGCATTAATGATTCTGGCTGTGGTATTTTAATATCTGTTTATAGCGTAAAGGTTCGTTAGGGTCCCTTATGAGATTCCAGTACGGCCGTGATGTAACTTTTAGCCAACCCTGTTGCCTGTCTATTATTATCGAGTAGACCGTGTTTCGAATACATAATGATTTATTTTATGCCGTAGTCGGTTAAGCGTATTATACAGAAGGTTATAAGTGCATATAAGTTACGTAGTTTTTTTTTATTTATTTCGAGTTTGAACGTGCAGTCGCATTGGTATTCTCCTCTCGCTTAGACCTTTTGTTTTCTTCCTCTACTTTTTACTTTCCGAAGTCTTTGTATAGACTATTTGCTTTTTGACAAGTGTAAAGGAATTCATCGGAACAAATATTGTGGGAGTGCGGTTCGGTGCCGGCCTCGGTAACATGTTGAGCTACCTCTCGTAAATTTTATTACTTCAAAATCTAGGACTTGAAACATTTAATTGAGAGAAACTGGAATTAATGAATCTCATCTAATCTCTAATTCCGTGACTTTACATACGTTCAGAAATAAAAAAATCTAGCGTGTATGTCCGACATGGCAAGATACTTCCACCAGTAATTAAACTATAAATATTTTTATTGGTCTTCTCTCGTGATCACGGATCATAATCTATTTAATTTCTCGAAATTAACCCAAGATAAAACCGTGCATGAATTCTTTTTTTCTCTCTAATACAACGATGGTGGCAAACAAGCACACGGTTCGCCTGGTGGTAAGCACTAAGCAGGAGGACTCTCCAGAGGATTCACATGCGCGTTGCCTTCCCTAAAAGTTGTTGGAGCTCTGGGAACTTTACTCACCATTAGGAACACAACACTACATACCTGAGAGGTAGCAGTGCTATTATGGCTGTGGTCTTCTGTAAGGAGGAGGTACTTCCCCAGAGTTGGGGAAGTACCTCCCCAACTCTGGGGAAGTACCTCCAGGGCTTTGGGTTTGTTGGGCTTCTCCAGATTCAAGCGTGATAGTACTTCACTGTGCCCTACCTCTCATTGTTAAGGACATACCCGGGTCTAAATTCTGTTTTGTAACCAGTTACCTTTAACTGCTAGGGTCTATTCTGAGTGTTGGATCAACATTTTGACACCAAATACATTGTTATATTATAACGCTACAAGGCACTGTAGCTATCAGATATATCAGAGCTGTGGAGGTCACAGATATCTGAACAATACATCTATTTTCAAGGCGATAAAATGCATGTTCAGATTTTTGTAACCACATTCACACCTCCGATATATCTGACGGCGACTGTATTACATATTAGAAGTATTGTTACGTATACATCATCATCTCAGCCATAAGACGTCCACTGCTAAACATAGGCCCTTGGACCTCCACATGTACCGGTTGGAAGTGACCTGCATCCAGCGTCTTCCTGCATTCCATCTTATGGATGGACGGTGCTACGCTACGCTTGTCCGTGGTCTCCACTCGAGCACTTTTCGACCCCATCGGCCATCTTGACATATAACTAAAGAATACTAAAGCCAAATTGACAAGGCAGCAAAGGTCTTCATAGTAATCGTTCAACTTGCATTTTAACTTTTGTGATTAATATTTATGACTTATGATCACCCGTCGCTGGGCCACCGAGAGGCCATGCGATGGTCGTAACGCCACTACACGATGGCGACATCCAGTTGTGATCTAATCGTTTTGGCCCACTCCGTTTGAAACAGCCCGAAAAACCGATGGCCAATCCATCGTAATCCCGTCGCACCATAAACCAACCGGCACCATTACCTTCCCTACACGCTGGCCCATTTTAGTGGGCAAGTATGATAGGCCATCATGTAGAGGAACCATTGAAAAGATGCTGCAAACAACACTATTTATTTTGTATAGGAGGCAAACGAGCAGACGGATTGCCTGATGGCAAGCAACTACCGCCGCCCATGGACACTCGCAACACCAGAGGAGTCACAAGTACGTTGCTGTCTTGGTCTTCATTTTCGTCCTCTCTCTCTCTCAAGTCTTGTTCCTTACTCAAGCCACCTCAAGCTCATATAATAACTCTTCAATCTAAGCGTGCGAATACTAGCTTTTTTTCTGTATTTTGTATATACCTACAGCTATAATACAAAAACCCCCCAATTCATTGAATACATTACGAGTTATAAAAACATAATTGTAGATAAAATATCGTATATTGTTTTATTCACTGTTAGTATTCAGTTCAGCACCTACAAGGGACCTACCGTGAAAACTAAACTTCGAAAATTTCGAGCATATTTCTCTTTACTTGTTTTCCTTAAATTAAATTACTCCTTAGTTATTAGAATGACAAAGATACGATTGTCTCGTATTTAGAGTGACAGAGACACGCTTGTCTTATATTTAGAGTGCCAGAGACACGATTGTCTCATATTTAGAGTGACAGAGACGATTATCTCATATTTAGAATGACAGAGACAATCATGTAGTATCTGTTCGAAATTTGCTTATTTTGTTTCTCGCGATAGACCTTCAACTTCTCTTATTTGCCTTGCGGTTGACTGGTAGAGAATGCTCTTGTCATTAGGTCCATATTTTGTGCAATCAATTTTTAATGAATATATAAAAGTAGTGTCTATCTAACATTTATTTACACTCGCTACTCCAATGAGTCCCCTGGCTGCCAGAATAATCCATAAATTCATATAAAACGTCCATGTTGAGATTCGACATGATGTGATTAATACGAAACAAAGGCACAATCCTAAAACCCAAATATCAGTGTCGTCAAACTTCTTATGTTAAAATCAAAGTTTACTCGATAAACTGTCAGATCATGTTATAAATATGCTAATCCTTCCAACACCCAAAATCAGTTCATGACTTTGAAACTGGAACCCTAACCTAAAAAAAGTGGAATATGATAAGAATATGTACGTATATCAGCATTGCGATACAACGAGGAAATGCCGCTAGCATCCTTGGTAGAATGCTTAGCGTTTATTTTATTTGAATATAAAGATATTAATCAACCAACCCAAAAAAGGAAAAAAAATACGCAAGTAAATATAACGGGTTGGCACTGATTGACTAGCACGTTATTAAACAGCGAAATAGCAAATAGTAATAATATGGACTTCCGCAAAGTAACGCCTGATTCAAATACTTACTTATATACAAGTTAATTAATATATTTGTGTATATAACGACAAAAACATTGCAAAAACATTTCCCAGTTACAATTCAAACGCAACCGGCGCGGCGTGCCAATCAAGATGGCCGCCGCGCCTGCGCCCCGCGCCTGTGGGAATCGCGCACAATGGTGGGATACATTCCAGCCCGATTATAGTCTATCGGGGGTCTAGCCCCGCTTACTAATTGCTAATCGCAGACGTGAGTTTAAGGTGATGCTATATGCATTCATAGAGAGATACTCTTTATTGGCACACCTCAGAAAAGAGACAATTGATTAAATGTACAGGCAGTCAACCTTTCGGCAGCAGAAATAAAGAAAAACAAAAAAGTTGGGTGTTACAAAAACGTTAAAAAGCCTACATTCATAAAGAAATAACTGTTTATTTTCCAATTTATTCATTTATTATTAATATATATACTGATTTACTCGTGACATTCTTCTAATTGGGATCTTATTAGCTTTATTTTCCGGTAACTATTAGAAAAGTTTGACACGTACGGATGTCTCTTTTACACTTACATTACATACTTGTTAGAATAGGACAACTATAATATCTTCCTAAGGCCCACCATATACACATAATGGCCTACTCGAATTTATACTTTATAGTGTAGGAAATAAAGAATCTCTTTTGTGTCAAAATCGAAGGAAACAAATGAAATTCAACTCTGTTCCAATTGTATAAAATTCAAATTTCAATATATTAATTAGTACTACAGGTAGGCCTGTGGGCCTTACAAGGATAAATTAATTAATAAAACATTACATGACATCCTTACACAAATTGACTGAGCCCCACGGTAAGCTTAAGCAGGCTTGTGTTTTGGGTACCTACTCAGCCAACGATATATATATATTAATTTGTAACAGTAGGTAGTACTTTCGGTAACAAGGGAGGCAATTTCTGAAACTCGAGCGCTCGATTCCGAGCTTTGACATTGAAACGAAGAAATAGTATTTTAGAAGTATGACTGCCAAGAAATAAAAATTGTAGAATGTAGAAGACATTGGAGACAAAGTTTTCTGTGTGATTATTTCCGCCCTCAAAATGTTTCATTTCAAACAGTCGAATGTCAAAAGACTCCCCACAGATGTCTCTAGTCTGCTAAGGAGGCCTGGATATATATATATATATACATATATATATATACACTTATAAATATATATATGTACTTAAATACATAGAAAATACGCATGCTCATCACATAAATAAATGTTGTTAAGTACTGGGTTTCCAACTCAGAACCCACGATAACCATATATAAATATAAATTGATAAAGATAAATTGAATTAAAATAATTGTGTCTTTAGTTTAGATTAGTCTGGTTGCCTCACAAAAAATGTCACAATGTCTCCGCCTTAAGAGCTTAACTGCTTTGGGACCATTTTCGAGTAATAACTTCAGGTCAACGACTGAATTTAGCTCGGATTGAAATTAAAGCCTCGGTTTTTATAATTTTGATACGATATTTGAAATTCCTAATCTAACTCAGTACAGGAGCGGTACCGCGATCGTCGAAGGATGTATATTTCGGGCATCTTTTTCTTTTACCCCAATTAAAACGTAAGCGTGACAGAGACAATCGTCCGAAATTTACAAATATCGTTTTTGGCGGTAGGGCTTCAGTTGTCGTTGGAAACATCGGAGCTATGGAGGTGGTCACAAATATCTGAACAACGCCTCTGTATCAAGCTATCAAGGCGTTAAGGTTCATATTTGTGATCACCTCCTCAGCTCCGATATATCTGAGAGCCACTGTAGGTAATCGACTTAATATTATTTTGTATAAACATCAGAACTGTTCTTGGTACAGTTAGCAGGAGAAGTTACTAAGCTGGAGAGGTATTCAAAATAAGCTTGACACTTTATTGATATGAAAATAATATAGTGTAAAGATCTATCTGAACACCTGTTCTGCTTAGCAACTTCTGCTGCTGATTGTGCCAAGAACAGTTCTGATATTTACACAAAATAATATTAAGTCGATTAGCTACTGTGGCTGTTAGATATATCGGAGCTGTGGAGGTGGTCACAAATATGCACCTTATCGCATTAACAATAGAGCCTAGAGGCGTTGTTCAGATATTTGTGACCTCCACAGCTCTGATATATCTGATGCGCGGCGACATCTGCTGAAGTTTTACATGTATTTGGAAAATATTCCAAAACAATATACAAAATGTTTTGTAGTAAGCAGCAGACACAGTGGGTCAAACTTTCTTAGGCAAGACGGAGCTTATATGGCTATGCATTTCCTTCATGAACCTTAACTGTTCTGTTGAACTGCGGGAATGTTAGTAAAGCCGGCGGACACCGGCTTATAAGGACGCGCCATCGCAGCACCGCTAGCGAGTAAAGTTCTAACGATTGTTTCTGTCACTCTAATCGTCTTAATTAGAGTAAAAGAGAGATGATCGAAATTAACACACTTAAATTTTCGCTGTACCAGGCTTCCTTAGCAGACTAGAGACATCTGTGGGGAGTCTTTTGACATTTGATTGTTTGAAATGAAACATTTTAAGGAGTGTATATTAGGTTCTTAAAGAGTAGGCAACGCGTATGTGAATCCTCCGGAGTTGCAAGCGTCCATAGGCTACGGTAACTGCTTACCCAAGCGGGCCGTTTGCTTGTTTGCCACCGTCGTTGTATAAAAAAAATATAATTTTGTCTCTAATATCTTCTACATTTTACAATTTTAGTTCTTGTCAGTCATACTCGTACTTCTAAAATACTATTTCGTCGTTTCAATGGCGGAGCTCGGAGTCGAGCAGTCGAGTTTAGAATATTGCCTTCCTTGTCACCGAAAACATAATACTACCTACTGTTACAAATTAATTAAAAAATAATTCAATTTTTATGATTTCGCGATCAGTTTTTGCTCTGTACAAAATATGTAGTTTTCACTTCAAAACGATTTATTATTTAGGTTATAAATATCACAATTAAACTGGACATGCCTGACAAGGACAGGGCACGGTCGGTCGATGGTATACTTGTCCAAACAGGTTGTGGTTGTGACCTGGCTGATCCCAAACAGAGCAAAACCAGAGGTCAGTATTATGAGACCAACGAGAAAAAGTAAATTAAATATAAGTTGTAAACTTAACGGTAGGACCATATCTATGTAGTTGTGCAGAGAATTAATATGGAACTTACGTCAAAATTTGAATATAGAACGCTGACATGCGTGTATAGGTAGATAACTTGGCGAGAGCATGGAATTGCATCTGTAGTGGTATAGAGTGTTTATAGGCATTCTATGTAATGGTATTGTGTGTTTATACGCATTCTATATTTGAAATTTCCTTTTTCCCGTACAACCACTACAAACGCTCTCGCTAATTTATCTACACGTCACCGACTACTACATAGATCAGGTCCTTTAGCTAAGTTTTTCACCTATATTATATCTTCCTTCTTCTATTCACATGTCGATAGTAACATTAGTAACCCTACTTAAGAAGAAGAAGAAGCTTCAGGTCGTGAGTTTGAATCCTGGTAAATGCATGTGTGTTTATCACGAATTTGATTTTTCATTTATCAATTTTGGGTGAAAGCTCCAAAAAAAGTCGCAACTAAGTACCTAAAGAAAACGAATAACGAGAAAACCATACAGGGTGAAATTTATATCGTGATCAGTAGCATCTTTTTTGCATACACCACCTACTTCATACACTCCATAAACAACTAGCAATTCAATACTTCCGACTCTCACTATAATCAGACTGGATTTTTATTAAATGTTTTGTCATTTATTTTATTTACTATGGCATTTAATTGTCTATGGAGTTAGAAAAATCTTGATACGATAGTTTGGGGAAACATTGTCTTGTACATATGTCATCCTCTTCCTCGCGTTGTCTAAGCAACTAACAGCATTTGGAATAGGCACTAGTTTTATGAAAGCCACTGCCATCTTATTTTCCAACCTAGAAGGTAAACTAGGCCTTATTGGGACTAATCCGGTTTCCTCACGATGTATTCCTTCATCGAAAAGCGACTGGTAAATATAGAATGATATTTACTGCCTGGTAAATCATCATCATCATCAAATATCGAATGATGATGATGATGATTTACCTGTGGCCGCCACTCTTACCGCCAGGCCACCTGCGCTCTTGTATTGTACATAGTATTAGGCAAAAAATATCGTTCAAAGGTATCAAGAAATTCCAATGTCTACGGTTTTATTTGACGCGTGTAAGAAAAGTCTCCAATCGTGACATTTCAATAATTATTGTTTACGTGATGTTATCCGGTCATTACAGTAATACCAGTTTTTAACAACATGTTCAAACTACGTATTAATTACAATGCAGTAAACTTAACGGGTTTTGCTACCCATCCAACGTGTTCGCTGCATACTTAATAATTTTATTAAATCTAGTGACTAACTTATATATATGACAGGAGGAGTTTATGTAGAAAAATGTCGCAAACGAACGATCGTCTCTGTCATACTCATGACGTAATTGGTATACAACAGAAAGATGAAATTTACAAACTACGATGGATAAACGTTAGCGTGATCTAATCGCTGCGCAGAGATATCTAGTGGCGAGCTGGTTAACTAATATCAGTAGCGCAGTGGTATTAAGACTTACGTAGCGTTACGTCCATAGATAACACAACCAGTACCTTTACCATGAGTTGTGACATTGAGGTTTTCGATAACGAGTATCGAGTTTACTGTCTGTGCATCTCGTTCGCATTATTATTTATTATTTTATTATTTATTTAAGGAGTACCAACAGCTATTACATGAACAATAAGCATTAAAAATAAGAAAACAAAAAGCCAATTACAGGAACTCACATTAAAATAGTACAAGCGAGATTCTTGTGTTATCTATGGACGCCCCTGCTGGCAATAGGCCTCCCGCATAGACCGCCACGGGGAGCGATCTCTGAGCATGGGGAGGTTGGCGATCGCAGTATTGTCCACTGCTCTAAGAGACGTTGCCATAAATGTGAAAGTAACTCTCTCTGTCTGTCTGTTACCTCTTCACGCTTAACCCGCTTAACCAATCTGGATGAAATCTGGTATAGAGAGAGTTTGAGCTACGATACAGGACATAGGATAATTTTTATCCCACAACCATACTTTAAAGACGGGCATGGCTGACCTACGAAGTCGCGAGGAAAGCTAGTAATATTATAAATGCGAAAGTAACTCTCTCTGTCTGTCTATCTGTTACCTCTTCACGCTTAAACCGCTGAACCAATTGGGATACAATTTGGTAAGGAGAGAGTTTGAGCTACGAGAAAGGAAATAGGATAATTTTTATCCCGCAACCATACTTTAAAGACGGGCACGGCCGACGAAGTTGCGAGGAAAAGCTAGTAATATTATAAATGCGAAAGTAACTCGCTCAGTCTGTCTGTCTGTTACCTCTTCACGCTTAAACCGCTGAATCATTCAGGATGAAATTTGGGATGGAAAGAGTTTGAGCTATGAGAAAGAACATAGGATATTTTTTATCCTGCAACCATACTTTAAAGACGGGCACGGCCGACGAAGTTGCGAGGAAAAGCTAGTAATATTATAAATGCGAAAGTAACTCTCTCTGTCTGTCTGTTACCTCTTCGCGCTTAAACCGCTGAATCAATTTGGATGAAATCTGGTATAGAGAGAGTTTGAGCTACGAGAGAGGACATAGGATAATTTTTATCCCGCAACCATAGTTTAAAGACGGGCATGGCTGGCCGACGAAGTTGCGAGGAAAAGCTAGTAATATTATAAATGCGAAAGTAACTCTCTCTGTCTGTCTATCTGTTACCTCTTCACGCTTAAACCGCTGAACCAATTGGGATACAATTTGGTATGGAGAGAGTTTGAGCTACGAGAAAGGAAATAGGATAATTTTTATCCCGCAACCATACTTTAAAGACGGGCATAACTGACCGACGAAGTCGCGAGGAAAAGCTAGTAATATTATAAATGCAAAAGTAACTCTCTCTATCTATCTATCTGTTACCTCTTCACGCTTAAACCGCTGAATCATTCAGGATGAAATTTGGGATGGAAAGAGTTTGAGCTATGAGAAAGAACATAGGATATTTTTTATCCTGCAACCATACTTTAAAGACGGGCACGGCCGACGAAGTTGCGAGGAAAAGCTAGTAATATTATAAATGCGAAAGTAACTCTCTCTGTCTGTCTATCTGTTACCTCTTCACGCTTAAACCGCTGAACCAATCTGGATGATCTGGTATGGAGAGAGTTTGAGCTACGAGAAAGGACATTGGATATTTTTTATCCCGCAACCATATTTTGAAGACGGGCATGGCTGGCCGACGAGGTTGCGAGGAAAAGCTAGTAATATTATAAATGCGAAAGTAACTCTCTCTGTTTGTCTGTTTGTTACCTCTTCACGCTTAAACCACTAAATCATTCAGCATGAAAGGTATGGAGAGTTTGAGTTACGAGAAAGGACATAAGATAATTTTTATCTTGCAAACATATTTCGAGGAAGAACTAGTTAGTACAACACAAGCCATATTTAGTTTGCTGACGGACTTAGTCGATTTGGGTAAGATTTTATGCACTTAAAATAATTTCGTAACTTACAACTTGAAAATGGACCCAAAGAACCCGCTCCCACATTGACCACACCATTCAACTAAGTGTGCCATGACCTTTCTATTTATTAACGCGCCAGGTTCGATTCCCGGACCCGACCAATTAGCGCTCGCATGTTAAATTCAACGGCAGGTGCCTTCAAATTCACTTTTAGAATGTTAGCCGTCCCTCTTGCACTTCTATATGTTATCTCTTTTTATTAAGGATCCCGTGAAAGCAAATAGTAAGTATGGGTTTTGGGAACTTGTCCTTTAAAAGGACCATATCCAGTTTTTTCGGTTTCTTTAACCGAATTTGAAGTTTCGATAATACGAGTATAAATTTTTCATGCGTTAGTTTGATAAGCTCATAACTCAAACTCAAACGTTTATTCAGTAAGTAGGCCACAAGGGCACTTTTACACGTCGAGTATACAAAAGTAAAAGAGAAAAATAAAAACTACACCGGTTCTAACCCTACACCTCTGACCCGAGAAGTATTTTGACTTTTATGACCGGCAAGAAACTCGGCGGGACTTATTTTTTCAAAACAGTATACTAAAAAATCGTTAAACATACATGCCATATTTAGTCAAATTAGACATATTGAAATGAAGTATTGTAAAACCTGTTTCGTTTTAAAATCTAATCTTGTAATGTATGTACGCAGTTGTTACTACTGGTACTAAGTAAAGTTTATTTTATTATGAACAAGTTTTAGGGTTTACTATGCTATTAAGTTGAATGCGTACTTATATCTAGTACCTAATATCTTTGACCTTTACATATCTCTGTCACATTAATTGTATCCATTTTTTATACGTGACCGTTTAACAACCAACGAAAAATATTTATTTTATTTATTATTTATTTATTTAATAAATCTATTTACAATTCTTAAAATTACGTATTAAATATAATACGTATTAAATATATGTACAATCAAGTGTAAAAATTCGTTCAGTAAATAAGGTTGTAAGACGTATTTATGAAAGGATTCTTTGGTACGTATTTTTGCACTTGACTCTACGTAATACTGACTTATTTATTACCTGTTATAATTACAATAATTTATAATAAATACCTAACTATTTTTTTAAATGATTTGGAAGGATTACAATTTAACCTATATTCATAACCCTCTCTGTCTATCTGTCTCTTTGGGATGAAATTTAGTATGGAGAGTTTGAGATACGAGAAAGGATATAGGATAATTTTTATCCCGCAACCATACTTTAACCCCAGTCCCGAGGAAAAGCTAGTATATACATATACACTATAATCATGACACAGTTTCTAGTTATTTGGAAAAAATATATTAATGGGTTTTACTCTATGGGTGACGTACTTTCAATATCAATTTAAAGATTTTTTATATCTGTTATATTTACGAAATAATCACCTGTTTACACTTCACTCTATTACACCTGTATAGATAAAAATTTCCTCGTCTACAAATTCATCATAATTTTAACTAAGAATGTCGTTTAGAACAGTGACAGGTTTTCTGTCCTACTCCCCCGCTGTCAGCTGACAGCTGTACCCGCCACGTGTTATTCCGTTAATAAACGAAATTTTACTTTTTTAACATTTGACAAATGTCAACGGGGGTTTTTAACATCGTTATTAGACGAACATGCAAATGGCACCTTATGTTTCAACAAAAAATATGATAATATGCAAAAAATGATGGTACGTCTCTTATTACATGACATTCTTACACAAATTGACTGAGCCCCACGGTAGGCGAAATAAAGCTGCCTGGGTACTCAGCCAAAGATATATATAATAAACAAATACTTAAATACATAGAAAACACTCATGACTCAGGAACAAATATCTGTGGTCTTCTCACAAATAAATGCCCTGACTGGGAATCGACCCCATGACCATCGGCTTCATAGGCAGGATACACACTAGGCCAGATTTGTCGTGTGTTGTTATGTACTGTACAGTAGTATATAGTATAGAGTTTATACATACAGACATGTTTTTTAATTAAAAAAATTGGGTGAGTTTTATTAAAAAAACTTAATTTATTTACAGAAATTATGATAACTACAAGTACTTAACTAGTTACAGTATAAAATCTAAAAAAGGCCCTTAAGGCATTGTATTCTAAGGATGCTGGCGGCATTTCCTCGTTTAATATAATTATTACAAGCTAGCACATATCAAATTTCTAAAAAGGATGAATTTATGTGTTTTGGTGACACGACAGCTAAATACGTCTGGACGTTGAATGGGTTAAGTCAAACCTACATCTAGCTCCTTTGTTGGTTAGAGCAGTAAACTGCGATTAGGGCCCTACCTGCCAGGTCACCGGCGCTCGGCAGACAGGTTTTTTGTTTCCGATTTAGTGATGTGACCGAGTATCGATAGATTCCTCATGTGTAATAGTACATTTCGATACTAGTGAAAAAACATTTAACGACGAATAAGTTTTTACACGTGTATCGAACCCAATTTTTCATTACAACTGCCTTAAAAAGTGAAATTTACGCACGCGAAGTGTAAAAGTGCATTTTTTACGCACTAGTTAGGAAATATACTTATCCGCGTCGGTTGTCTACAGATGTGTCAAACTTAAGACTTCCGACTGTACCGTCAGTGTATAATTTAGATTGCCACGAATCATAAAAACCTTCGCTCTACTAGCCCCAAACAAAAATAACATTATAGTAACAGTCCAAAGAAATATTTAAGTATTATCGATAGGTACGGTCTGAAGGTGCATAATGCTCTCCATAACGATAACATGCTCTCCGTCTATCTATTACCTTTAATAATATTTTACTGATATTTTGGGAGCCTGAATTAGGACGCCCTCTTGTGTAAGGTTTCAACTACTGTTTTAAACTTTCACGGTTTACAAAAGTCGAATTTAATGCTATAAAGCAGTCTCTACCAGCCGACCTTTTATCGATATTTTTCACATTTATCGACAACACTATCGACTAGCGGCAGCTCTCGAGGCATGTCCCACAGCCGGTTTGACATTTCACTGCCAAGGTCTCAGCCTTTCTTTGTCGTCGGCCATTCCTGCGCGCGCGCTTCTTGTTGCACCAAAAGGGCATAATTTTATATACTAAATTCCTACCACGTTTAAACGCCACATGCTTTGACAAGTAAATATAAGGTTTTTTTAAATTGCGATTTTCATTTTTGTTTTTTTTTTTAAGAAAATTTGCGATGGATCCAGTGTCCAGCAGCACTTACGAGGGGAATGATGATGATGACGGAAATTCTAAGTTTATTTCTTCTCACAAACATGTCAATTTTTTTTCCTACTGTGTTACTATTCCCATGCATTTAGTATAGTGGTGGTAACACACAAGGACATTTTATTAAATAATGTATAGATTTTTCTGGTACAATTCTGTCTATTGAAATGGAAAAAGCTCGTGATATTAAGTAGAAATAATATAACAATTTTTGGAAAAAAACACAGCTGTTGTTACTATTACAATTCCGGAAACGCTTCCATATTTGTGTTGGATTGTCAGTCTGTTGAAATTTAAGAGGAATCTAGACTGTTCGTTTTTCCGGAAAAAAGAAGTCCAGTTTTCACTTAGTATTTATAACCGGTTTTATATTTGGTTGCATAATCTCAATGATCATAACTTCATAATGACATTCAGCACATGTATGTAAGTTCGGTGTCAATCCAATATTATGGTTTCACTGATTTTATGCTGGAGCCGAGAGCTAACTATAAGCAACTCCTAAAAACTAGAAAAAACCCGTCGTGTTTAGGCTTGTTAGAATCCTCTATGAGTAGTTGGTGGTTGGTGGTAAAAGTACAGGCAATAAAAGCTTGTTGACAGAAACTTACTTTTTCGATTAACGTTTAGCTACTCGTACCTACGAGTGATAGTGCAGGGGGGCGATTTTTGAGCACTTGACGCTCGAATCGTAACAATTTAAACTCTCAAACACGAATAACTAAATGGTATTTTAGAAGCATGATTGATAGAAATAAATAATCGTGGGTATCGAAACTATACAGTTTGTGCAAAACTAATGGTAAAAAACTTTTATGTACGATTATTTTCGTCTTCAAAGTTTTATGAATTCGACTCTCAAAAATCGGCCCTCTCGCCGCTGTTGCCCAGTACCTTTGAACTTTCGCTCAGGTCTCCAACCCCGGCGACTTGGCATTCATGTAAACGTCTGCACATTTGCAAACCATTAAACAGTGACGTCAGACGAATAACGGAGAGGAAGGCGTATGTATAATTTGCTTTAAGGCGAACTGATTCTTGCAAACATTACTTGCCCACTACTATGGAACTCGGTTCTTATGGCCGCGCCACCCCTGCTACTCTCATAACAGCCACTGACTTCCACTGCTGAACACCGGCCACAAATTGATAGCGAATCAGATTTGGGGATTACACCGATTTTTTTTTTTATTATTTTGCAAGTTTCACGTAGAAAAAAATCAGGTGTACAGACATACATGTATAAAATCTTACATTCAGACGACGTATGGAAACATACGCCCTATAGGTCTAATATTAAATAAATAAATACTACAGGGCACCCTTACACAAATTGACTGCCTCACGGTAAGCTCAAGAAGGCGATTTATACTCGTATAATATATAAATTTAAATATACATAGATAGCATCCATGACGCAGGAACAAATACAACAAATAACAAGTATCGACTAAATAAATGTAGGTTTCCAGGCCCGGTATTGCGAACATCGAAGTTCGTATATTTCGAGCATCTTTCTCTTTTACTCCAAATAAGGCGTCACGAGAGTGACAGAGACAATCGTCCGAAACTAGTACTAGATACAATGATACAGGCTCGAAATCGGATTGTACATTATGTGACTGGGTGACTATCTGTGGTCGCTGAGCTGTCAAGTCGATTTTGAATCATCTGATTTGAAATAATCCATAATTATTATATTACTAGCGCGAAATTGCAAGTATTGTGCTCATCACATAAATAAATTCCATTACTGGGATGTACATAGTTTTGAACCCGACTGTACCATAAATAGATTTAGATAGACAAGCATATCACCTGAAAGACAGGCAAAATACGTTTACTCGAAGAATCAATTGGGCAGATAAGTTCTTAAATGGCGACTACGTACCGGAGGAAGTAGCTTGGCAAGGCCCTCAACTAGGTGGACGTGGGGTAACGAGAAATCAGTAGACCAGGGCGGTACAGGTCGTTGTGGAAATCATTGGGGAGGCCTTTGTCTAGGAGTCGAAGTATTTCAGCTGATGTTGATAATGAAAACTGAGGGCTGGCTTCTTCCTCGCCCAGTGTATCGGAATTGCCATCCAATGGGGCAATTCCGCCAGCCTTCTGGGCACCCTACCATCCTGCTCAGAGCTCGACCCTATTTTTTACTTGTAAATATGTACATATAATATATGTACATTGTGAATATGTATATATAATGTTAAGTACTTGTAGTTATCATAATACGATTGTAATTTCTGTAAATAAATTCTCCTTTATGAAAACTTAAAATAAAATATGACCCTGATTAACCATTAAGTACTAACCGACAGAATTTAAAAATGAAACATTATAAGCTTATTGGTTAGTCGCTTCGGCAGTAGGCAACAGCATTCGTAAATATGAATGGCATTTTGTTGTACAAACGTACGACGCCATTTGCGTTCGGGCGCGCTCGGCGGGGATCGGGGGCGCTCGGCTCTGCGTGCACTGACCTAGGGTAACAAACTATGAGTCTATGACGGTCAACCGACTCCGGCGCAGTCCCACCGAGCAGACTTCGTAACAGCTTCTATTTTTTATGTTGTTCTATTTTTAAAACTGCATAACTAGAATAGGGTTTAGCTATTACAACTGGTTTTTATTCAAGAAATATACCTAAGTATTTAAATGTGACTTCGGATTCGTTTTTATTCAATATGTTTACAGAATGGATATATTCAGTGTTTAATATACCGGTATACAAATCATATGCAATAATTTGTTGTATAAATTGTAATCTAATTAGAAAAGAGATTAAGTATGTTTTTTTAATACCAAAAAGTATATTAGGAAAAAAACAATTATTGACACGTTGATCATACTTTAGGTACTACTAAATGTACTAAAATTATAATAAAATCTTTGTTGAAACAAAAAAAAGGGTCTTTTTTTTATTTAATGTAGAGAACATAGCTGTTTTTTAAATGTACTAAAATGTTTTTTTATTTTATTTAAATAGTACCTACATATATTATTTTTGCATGTTTATACCCAAAATAATATTACTGATTAACTAAATAGAATTATATACTATGGAGATCAATAAAATAGTGATAAATACTTTAACTTTTCATATAAGTATTAGAAATTGCAAGAAATATAACTTAACAGCTGTAGTCATAATATATCGACGTTTTTGGTTGAAAAGTCATTCAAATTCCTACCATAAAATACTGCCTGGTGCCGTGGGAGGTATTTACGAGCCAACCTTTCTCGGAGAAAGCGCGGCCGTGACCGAGAGTAACGACCCCGCGCTTGCCCTAGGTTCTGCCGCGCGCCGGTCTAGCGAAGAGGTTAGATAATGGCGGATATTACGCTAAAATACTAGCTTTACTACAACGAATACGTAATAAATTAGTATTATTTCATTTAAAACTTATAGAACACTAACAATGTAGGTTAATGTGAAGAAAACAGTGAGGCAATGACAAGTTATAGACATATAAAAACTATGTAGAATTCAAAGCGTGCAAAAATATTTTTAATATTAACTGCAATGGTATGTTAAGATACTCTATAGTGTGAATGAAAAAAAAATAAAGAAACATTTAAAACCCAGTGCATATCAGCCGTGAAAGTCTTGGATTATAAGATGGCGCATACAACTGGCTAGATTATTGAGAACTAAAAGAAAACTAATAAAAAAAAAAATAGTTGACCAGAATACGCTGTTTCTTGAATAACTGATTTTTCCAATAACTACGTAATAAAAATATTTTTTGTTGATTTGGCGGTTTTAATTCAAATGTTGCTTTGTATTGCGTTAAATCAATACTCGGTCGTGGTTTAGTAGGAGTTTTAAAAATATTGAGCAGAGAATAACCTAAGAATCCCGATAATATTTGAATTTAGTGAAAATGACTAACACAAAATCACGCCGATTCTTAAATTAAGTACCGAGTTTTGATGTCTTTTGTATTTGTATTAAAACAACTCCTCTTTGCTTGCGTAACTAGGGGCCACCTAGCGACATCAACCGTAAGTTAGTTAACACAAATCCTTTTTTTAAAGCTAGAAACGTAGAAGGACGGTAAATACACGCTTAAATTTAAGCAAAACCCTTTTTTCTGAAATTTTACGATCTTAATCTAGTTTTCAAAGATCTAAATCTACTAAAAAAATATTGTAAGGTAAAACGTACCTAATGAATGCCAATGGTGTCAACCCATACCATGGGTATTCCCATGTCGAGCACTGGTACGTTTACCTTATATAAGAAACATAAGCTGTTTGCGATACTCTAAAAAATCTATAAAGTTACTGAAATAAAAATTGTGGACTAAATCAAGAATTATTTTCTATATAATCTACTAAAATCCATAAATCTCTAATCGAAATCAATGTAATAAAATCAAGAATCTAATATTCTGATCATCTTTTAAATCTAATATGATTCTACTTTAAGGTTAATGAACATGGCGGAAGAGCGAGATAGAATAGAACGTTAGAATAACTGTTCTATTTTTATTGTAAGATAAGTCAAGAAAACTTGTTTGACTTCTGTTTAGGAAAATGGGAAGATATGTTTAATTTTCTCATTCCTAGGATCTAATTTATTTTGTTTTGGAAAATGCGTTGCTCATATCCTTCGATGCCGGAGGGATATGTGGGGCTTATGTTCAAGGAAAGCGATCAGAACCAGGCAATAGTCTTATCGATGGAGAATATTGAATTATTTAATTTAAACTTCGCATGATACTAACATGGTACACACAGCAACACTCATAGCTGTACATCGATGGACCTTATGCCTTATATAATAAAATAAATTAAATAGGTACTCGGACATGTCCTACTGCCATGTGAGAGCTGACTCAGCGTAAAGCAACTCCAACCTTACTTTTTTTTGACCCGACTTAGGCTCTTTATGCCATTCAGGATTTTAGAGTACACCCAGAGTTGGGGGTAGGCTGTGGTAATTCCAGGACCCTTCCGCGTCAGACTTTATTTGTACTTGGAATACTCCTACTGAGTTTACGCTTCCAGCGAGATTGGTTGAGGCAGTCTCAACAAAATCAGAGCAGTACGTGGCGATACAGACAGAGTGACAACTTGTATGGGAACTGCACGATGCCTGCATACCGACTGCACAGTTTCTATACAACTTGCAGTTGGGTGACGACTACTTCAGACCCAGTGCGAACTCCACTCCCAAGTTTATAAAGCAACCTAGAAAAATGTTACTTATTTTTTAAATATTTAAAAACATATCGGATTTTTTAAAAAAATAATTAAACACGTTTGTCGCTCATGAAAACGAAATACTAAGTAATTTCAGTAACTTGCCTTTAGATTGATGTATAATTTCTGTTTTAACCCTTCGTATGCTTAGGCACGGATCCGAGCCAAGCATTTGAATTGAACGGAATTATCTTCAAAGTCGATTTTTCATCGGAGAATTTTGACATCTGCATACGAGGGGTTAACCGCAAAATAGGATTTATCCTCTTTACACGGTATGATACCTACGAGTATGTTTTTGTTGTATATTACGGAAACCACCTACCTACAAGATAACGGTATACTTATAGATGACAGGTACCCACCCTGCCAGTATCGCCATAAGCCTACCTTCAAAAAACGCCAGTTTCAAGCTCATGCAACCTTTGAGATTATACGCTAATAGTTAAAATAAAAAAAAAATAAAAAAAATAGGGTAAGATGAAAATTTGAAAACCTATAAAATTGTTTGATAAAATGATTGAAGTCAAATAAGACAGTCTTATTGGAAAAATAGATAGCAGATAGAAACGGAGGACGAACATCCTACTTTAAGCAGTGGAGTACTGCTATCGGTAACCTGCCTGCCACGCGTGGCGTCTATGGCATCGAACCCTCCATGCTTAGGGATCGCTGCCTGTGGCGGAATATGAAGCTAGCAGTGGACTTCGGTAGCTGAAGTAAAAAATCCATCAAAAACGAAGAAATTGAAGACAGAAAAGAGGAAACAACAAAAATTAAAAAAACGTACCTACAAACTCCGGGAAGCTCGTGACGTCACAACACGTGTGCGTTAGGTCGTTCAGTTTGAAATCTAACCGCATTTTAGCGGCTAGTTCGAAATTTGAAGCCCTTTTTTAAATAAGGGCGCTTGCACATGGTGGGGTTGTGCGCAGCGACCGGGTCGCGCGGCGGCCGGGCGCGCACTGCGCCGGCGCGGCGTTACGTCAGGCTCGCACACCCCTTTCTTTTTTTTTCCCCAATTATTTTCTTGCGAGATTTCGGCGAGCTTTTTTAGCTCGCACGGAATTGAAGCGTTATTAGCTACTAGGCAATTATGTGCTAAGGTGATGCGCCTGCGCCGCGCCCTGGTGAAGTGGATTTTGGATTGTAGGTGCATTTGTTCTTTCACAAATGTCCGGTAGAAATAAGTAAATCTGGCATTTTTTATGGTTCCGTACTATTTCTATTGTATTACGAGGAAATATATACTCGTAGTCATAAAGTAGGTATTCAAGCCTATTTTATTTAGCTTTTGTTGTAGCCTGTTTAAATTAAATTTATTATGTAGGTAGGTATTATGCAGAAACGATTTGCTAAGGAAACCATAATTCTTAGAAATAAATACTTTCAATTGGGCATTTGGGCGTTATATATTATTATATAACATAGCATAAAAGAAATAATACAAATAATCTTATAAACTGCAAATACAAGTAAAGAAAGTTAAGAAAGGATAAAGGCATCAATATTAAGAAAAAAATAATTATGTTACTTAAAATCAACAAAAGATAATAAATAGGCTTTGAATATAGTACATACACTATTATAGTTCATTTAAAAATAGTGTACATAGTTATACAACATTTAATTTTAAGCGCTTTTAACCACATTATCTAACTTTTTCTTTTTTTTTCTTGATCACTGATATCCATTTGTTTTTGAAGTTATATATTTAAAAATTTGCCGTTGATATGAAATTGTACATTTAAATTTGATATTGTTTTTTTTTTCATATGTGATATTAGTATTATTATTTTGTAATATGGTCGCCGTATAATTTATTTAAATTACTTAATTTTAATACTATAATTTATTTAAAAATTTAATTTTATCTACATTAGCAACGTTGTAACAGAGCTGTTTATAATCCTTGTTGACTGAAATAAATGAATTTTATTTTATTAGAAACACTAACATTGAAATTGTTAAAATACTACTTTTGCACTGTACGAACGTATTTCACACTAAAACTAAAATTAAACTATTTTTTATTATGCAGAAACGTCTGCTAACGAATATCTTCGATATTTAAATTAAATCGAAAGAAAAATAGAAAATTTTGACTCGAAGCGGGACTCGAACCCACATTCCCGCTTCGAGTCAAAATTTTCTATTTTTCTCTCGATTTAAATAAAATTAAACTAATTAGTTTCTGATTGGATACATTGCTTTGCGTTTTTTAGATATAGGCAATCATATGGTATCGCTCTATAAATCTATAAAAAACAAATCGCTATCACCGGGCAATGTCAATGTGCATTCGTTGAGCAAAATAAAAATAAGTAAATAAGTAAAAAATTTAAATAGATGACAATACTTAAGTAAAAGCGACAAGGACCTCCGGCCTTCGAGACCAGATTTGTCTTAAGTATACCTATATGTCATCTATTACAGTTTTTATTTATATAGAAGATAGTAAAAATCAAAGCAAATCAAAATATTTCAAATAAATAATTTGATTTGTTCTTAGTGTCAAATAAATAATTAATTAAACGTTAACTTTTTAGTTGTTATTATATTAAGTTCTATTTCTTTCCGTATATCCACAAGTATTGCCATGTTGCTATGAGTTGACAACCAGTGCTAATCGTTTGTATCTACCCTATTTTGTTAACTTTGTGTACATATTCTAGTAATAAACCAAATTAAAGTTAAGTTCTCATTTGTATGTATGTTTGAAATCGACATTTTGATAATATTTTTTTTCTTTTTAATAATGCTTTGGCTACCAGGGCCATCAGCACAAACATTACATAAACTATAAAACAAAATACTACTAATTAACTGTAACTTTGTGTTGTACTTACCTATTTTTTTGTAATGAACCTCCAGGTCTATTTCTACCCTACTTTTGATTTCATACCTTGTGTACAACTTACTTATGTAGAATTTTTGATTATAACTGCTTGTGTTCTAAAAAAGAAGTATCACAGGTTATCCTTTCACAAATCGACTAAACCCCCCCGGTAAGCTTAAGAAGTATTGTGTACCTACCTATAATATACAATTAGGTACTTAAATACATAGCTAACACCCACGACTCAGGAACAAATATATGTGCTCATCACACAAATAAATGCCCTTACTAGGATTTGAACCCAGGACCGTCGGCTTCATAGGTAGGGACACTACCTACCAGGCCGGAACTGTCGTCAAAACCTCAATAATTATAGCGGGACCTCTTAAACTATATAACCTCATTTTACAAACCAATTTGATTTATAGGCCACTTCGTTCCTTGTCACAGTGAAAATCTATATGAAAGACGCAAAACATCTCTTATTAACGTCACTGTGACAAGGTTCGTAGTGGCCTACAAATCAAATTGGTTGACTATACTACAAGATTCCTCTAAGAACATTTCTAATTTAAGTTCCAATATGAACTCGGCCTTACCCTGCATCAGACGATCCCGGTTACCTGCGCACGCACACACAAACGCACACACACACAGGGCCCCGACGTGAGACCGACTCCTAATGCCACGGGCCCAAATGAAAAAAGCAATAAGTGAAATGTGTTTTTTGTGAAACAGAATTTCGGTGAAAACGAAAGTTCTTATTTGTATGTTTGAAGTGGACATTTTGATAACTGGTTTGGTATTTTGGCAGTTTTTTTGGTGAAAAGTGAAGTCGTAGATGGCGTTCTGAACGCTATTACTCCGTACGAGAAATCTATGATAACTAATTTATTACGATACAAGCTTATCGAAATATGAGAGATCTTCCTCACGTTATCCCGGCAATTGCCACGGCTCATAGGAGCCTGGGGTCCGCTTGGCAACTAATCCCAGGATTTGGCGTAGGCACTAGTTTTACGAAAGCGACTGCCATCTGAGCTTCCAACCCTTACTAAGGTAAACTAGGCCTTATTGGGATTAGTACGGTTTCCTCACGATGTTTTCGAAATATCAGAGATATATGTTTCTAATTGGGTACATTGCTTTGTCTTATTAGATATAGGCAATGATGTGGTAATATCAAAAGCACAAAAAATACAATGCCTTTTGCCAACTTTTTAGTCACCCTAGTGTCTGTCTTTTATATATAACTAGCTGTACCCCGCGGTGTTACCCGCGGTTTATTTGGGAAAAAAAGTAGCCTATGATTTAATCCAGGGTGTCAGCTATATCCATACCAAATTTTATTAAAATCGCTCCAGCCGTTTAGTCGTGAAGAAGTAACAAAAACTGACAAACTTTCGCCTTTACAATATTATAAGTGTACATTAGTGTAGACGTACTGTAGATTTACTGTGTAGCGACAAAGGCAAATTGCAGGTATGTTAACTGTATTTGTCACTATAATTAAAACTGTTGTGAGCCATGTTACTACTACTTAGTTGCAAACGGATAAACTCACCCCGAGCGGTGTGTACTTATATACTCAGCTTGAAATTGGGTAGGTACCAGAGCTTACCCGAGACATGTCGCCTAGTGCGACTTGCAACACACAACAACTACTGCTAGCTAGTAGCTGTGCTAGCAGCTAGTATGCGAAGATCTTTTTTTTTTAACTGATTTTTCGCTTGTGACCCCGTAGTAAAAGTTGATCGTAATCACGAATAGATCCAGAAAATTTACTTTTGTATTACCATTTTGATTTCACTTGGTATATCAAAACAAAATTTTAAAGAATGACCTGTCAATAACTAACAACTACAGATAGCCAGCAGCTAGTATGGGAAAATATCTTTTTCCCCTCACTAGCTCGTAAAGCGCTTGTTTATCCTTTAATACGAGAGGGTAAAAACGCATTTTTATCCACTAGTGATTAAAGTAAGTTGACTTTTCATAGCTCTTATTGCTATGGTTTTAAAGTTTAAATTCGCGAAGTACAGCTCACTTGCCCCCGCGGCGGCGGCGGCGGGCGCGTGCGAGCCTCGCTAACGCACCGAGTTGAAAATCGAATTAGAACATTCGAAAATCGTACTGGCCACCACAAGCTAACCAAGCTAAAGGCACCTTTTGTAAAAATGTTGAATGTATCTAAACGCAAAGAAAAAGTCAATGCGATTTCAAAACGTTTTTTTGCATGTTTCACTTTCCTCGCTGTAGTGAGGGGAAAAATTTTGTGTTACACACGGGTGCAATTGTAATTTAATTCTCGTGTATTGAAACACTCGCTACGCTCAGGATTCTATTTTAAAACCACTCGCTTTGCTCGTGGTTAAACTATAGAATCCATTCGCTTGTTCGAGTTTCAATCCCACACTCGCAGTTAAAATACAATTTTGCACCCTTGTATAACAAATAATATTTTTTAACTGATTTTTCGCTTGTGACCCCATAGTAATAGTTAATCGTAATCACGAATAGATCCAGAAAATATGTTTTTGTATTACCATTTTGATTTCACTTGGTATATCAAAACGAATACAAAATGCTATCCAACGCTGCTTTTCTCACTTAGGTCCCAGTGCGGCGCGCCGGTAAGAAAGTATAAATAAAACATAACTATGTGGTGCAGGGACGTTGCCCGCTGCGCCTGCGCCGGTGTGCGCGCGCTCCCTAAGTACACACGCGCTGTGTTCACCATGGAGCGCTATACAACGAGGCAAAACGTTAAATATTTGAATGGAGTAATTGTTTGAATTAGGCTCTGTAGCGCTACTGCGAAAATATTCGTAAATTTCGAACGATTGCTTCTGTCAATATCATGGCACTATAATTGGAGTAAAAGAGGAAGATGCTAGAAATTTGGGTCCCAGCGCCCATATCGTGTTCAAATACCTTTCTAAGAGGCTCGTCGACTCCACTGGTGACCGCAGAGCTGGCAGCTTCCTCGTGCCACGCATCAGTATCGGGATACAGCGGGGGAATGCCGCCAGCATCCTCGGCACCATGCCAAAGGGGCCCAATTTGAACGACGTTTTTCCTATTATTTTTTTTTCTTTAGTCTTCTTGTTTACGTTGTATTTATCTGTAAATTGTTGGTTATTCTAAATAAATTGGTTTTTCCCATTGTTCGTGGTACAGTCAGCGTCATATAGTTAGTTACAGCCAATGTGGCCAAATATATCGATACACATCCTTACTGCTATATAAATAAAGATCTGTATCGATATATCTCGTCTGATGTTAAGGTAGCCTGGGGAAAATCCATCCAAGCCTTCCGCCCAGACTTAATTTGTACTACAGGAATACTCCTAATGGGTTTACGCTTCCATTGAGATTGGTTAAATATATATTTCAATCGTCGGGATATGAATCACAACTTCGCGTTGCTGTGGGTTCGAGTCCCGCATCGAGTAATTTTTTTATATTTTTCTATATTCGCTAGCAGACGTTACTGCTTGATAAAAAAACAATTTAGAAAATTAAATGAGGTTAAAAGGATTCAATACTTTTTCGGTAGATGTGTCTTCTCGTCACCCGTAATGACGTATACCAGGAAGAATAAAATAGAAAAATTTGACAAGTCCAAGCGGTACTCGTATATTGCACAATTGATAGTGCACTGGGTTAGTTATCCAGTGGTTATGTGGGTTCTAGTCCCGCTTCGAGTATTTTTTTTCTGTTTTTCTTTCGATTTAAATATCGATGATATTCGCTAGTAAACGTTTCTGCTTAAAAATAAAAACAATTTAATTAATGAGTAATTAAGATAACACTTATGAATTATGTGTCATGCCTTGCTTTCTTGCTCCTTGACTCCTAAATCATATAGGTAACTAGGTATATGGTCCTCTCTATTATATAAATAGTATTGTAGTACCCAAAACTCAAGCAGGTCGATTTGTAAGATTATCCTTCATTTTATTTTGTCTAGATGAAATTTACAGTATTGTTTCTGTCAAATATGTCATTTTTAGTACAAGCTTTTATTGCCTACTGTACTGGCCAAGTGTGTAGTGGCTCTTCTTATAAAGCCGATGGTCCTAGGTTCAAGTCCCAGTAAGGGCATTTGTTTGTGTGATGAGCACAGATATTCGTTCCTGAGTCATGGATGTTTTCTATGTAACATATATATTTGGCTGAGTACCCACAACTGTTGGGCTTACCGTGGGGCCCAATCGATTTATGTAATGATGGCATGTAAAATTTATTTAAATTGTTGTCTACAATAAACAAGTAATCTTAGCACTTCCGCATAACTTCAACTGCTGATTATACAAGATGGCTGCCCGAGTAAGTGATTTTAATGAGCGACGCTGACATCGCCTTTTATACCGATACACCGTTGGTTTCTCACGGTTACTCATTGGTTACCGAAGGTTGCTTAGCAGGCATCACATCATCATCTTCCTCGCGTTGTCCCGGCATTTGCCACGGCTCATGGGAGCCTGGGGTCCGCTTGGCAACTAATCAGGATTTGGCGTAGACACTAGTTTTACTAAAGCGACTGCCATTTGATATTCCAACCCAGAAGTAAACTAGGCCTTATTGGGATTAGTCCGGTTTCCTCGCGATGCGACTGGTAAATATCAAATGATATTTCGTACAATTCCAAAATACTCATGGGTAGAAGTCGGGGTTCGAACCTGCGACCTCCGGATTGCAAATCGCACGCTCTTACCGCTAGGCCACCAGTGTTCTCAGCGCTCAGCAGACATCACGTGGATGACAATCTAGGTATACTGAATTGCGATAAAGGGATATATATGTATAGGTATTATTACTTATAGGTAAAAAACTTAACTGAAGGACCATCTCTATGTAGTTGTAATAACTGTAATAAGATAAAAACAAAAAAAGGTAAAAGATCTTTATTTTACAATTTAGGCACATAACATGCACTTATGAACGTGAAAAAAACTACACCGGTTCGAACCCTACACCTCTGACCCGAGAAGACACCGGCAAGAAACTACGGCAGGACTTATTTTTTCAATACAGTGATACATCAAATCTTAAAGTACATAATTATGCGTAGTCCCTAAAGAAAAATTATGTTGTGTGGGAGTTTTCAAATTTTGGTAGGTACACCCAATTAGCGAAAGATGTAAAAAAAAGTTAAATCACTGTCAGTTTCGTGACGACAAGTAAGCATTAAATCTTTATGAGGATCGACTTTTTGCCTTTAATTATATTGTAATATCGATTGAAGTTTATAAAACGAACATCAAAACCAAGTTTTTATCGATATTTAATGCTTAATTGTCGTCACGAAACTGACAGTGATTTGACTTTTCTTAACAACTTTCACTAATTGAGTGCACAATTTTTTGAAAACGCCCGTGTAGATAATTAAATGGAACTTACGTCAAAATTTGAATATGGGGCGCCGATATGCGTGTACACGTTACTACTACATAGGCCAGGTGCTTTAGCTAAGTTTTTTAACTATAAGACATACATGTTTCCATGGTGCCATTTTATCGTCTATGGGCACTATCTGTCATTTTCGCACTCAACGACTCGTTGGAGCATGACAGACCTGGTACCGTCAACATCGAAGTTCGTAAACGAGCATTATTTCTTACTCCAATTAAGGCGTCATGAGAATGACAGACTCTCGTTCAAAATTAACGAATATGGATTTTCGAGCGCCGCTAATATTGCGTCAAATGATAAGAACCCGACCATATTAGGACTAGAAAGATTTTTATACTACAACAACGGCAAACGTTGGGTCTTTTGAAGGCAAAAGTGAATAGGCTGTTACTGAACCAGCCTGCTACACCCTCGACCCCGACACTTACCATCAGGTGTGACTGACGTCAAACGTTGGTTAGTCTGGTATGAAAAAACGTGTATACGGCACGCATGATTGTAAGCCGTCGCCGTAGCCTATCAGCTTGTAACTCCAGAGTATTGCCACTCGTGTTGCCTAGCCTTTAAGGCTCTAAGTTCTCTGGCCAGCGTACTCACCAGCAGGAACATAACATTATGGTTATTAGGTTATAATAACAGAAAGTATAACTAAACCTCTTAGCATTTAATTCATCAACTTTTTTGTAAAATCTTTATTTTCTCAAACATACTACGAAAATAACAGTGACTTATTAAGTCACTATTATTTACTTGATTGCTTTGTTGTTATTTTAATTTTATCATTTTCTTGAAATGTTTAAGAAAAGCACTATACAGGCTTCGGCCTGAACAGGGATTAAAGGACTCAATTTATTTACTTCACGGCCTCTGCAGTAATGTACTATTACAATAATTACAATATTACGAGTACTTAACCATTTACTAAGTACATTATTCAAATCTAACAAAGGCACTTGAGGCATTGTAACAAGGATGCTGGCAGCATTTCCTCGTTGTATCGCAATGCTGATACGTTGTGCGAGGAAGCCGCCAGTTACGTCAGCCAGACGCTTCGCGATTTCTACAAAAAGTTAGTGCGCGCTGGGACCCCATGGAGCGTCTTTACGCCAAACGGTACAAAGTGGTAGTCTCTGCCCAGTAGGTTTTTTTTTTTTTTTTTATGTAAGACTGACCAACGTTTGACTTCAGTCGCACCTGATGGTAAGTGACGAGGTAAGGTATATTTGAACATAACGCTTTTACATTAGTTAGTTGGAGATGGGATTCATCACTTTATGTAGGTACTGCTATCTGCCAATACAGGTAAAAATGCATATCAAAGCAAGCTTTTTCGTGTAGTCTTTGTTTATGCATTATGCATTCACATTTCAGCCGTATGCAGTCCACTGCTGGACATAGGCCTCCCACAGATATATGACTTGTATCATCTTTGGGGTAGGTGCCATAATCGCCACGCTTGGCAGGCAGGTTGGCGACCGCAGTAGATGTATATTGGGTTTCGACGGACGCTGCTGCCCGTCCGTAGGATTTTTCCCTTTGTCGCCTCTTACGACACCCGCGGGAGGAGATGGAGTGGTGCTATTCTAGTCAGCCGGCATCACACAGCATTATTATTTACATATTTTAATATTTTTTGTTATATATTGTATTATATTAAACTGTTTAATATTCTTTTCATTTCTCATGTTCGGAAAGTGTGTCATTGTTTATCTAATATGCGAGTGGAAAGTGATACGTTTCCGCCCTAGGGTCGCAATTTGGCATGTTCCTATTAGTTCTCCCCTTTTGAGCACTCGGTAGAACAAAGTGGCGAAAATAACCTTATTTACCGACGCCAGAAACAAATACATGAGAATAGTTCTTTCTCTTAAATTATAACAATTTATTGTAGCGATTATCATGCATAAAATATGTCAATTAATTCAAATGTTTATATAATTCGGTTCAAAATTTTAAGTGTCTTGGTTCTATATTACAGTCACAAGAAGGAATAAACATACGAAGTTTTTTTTTAACTTTAATTTACAATAATTTTTATCTGACCATCTTGTGAAAATAAACGGTAATTGTGGGTTATTTATCTTAAAATTCGGACCTGTTACCGCGAACACTGAAGTTCCTAAAATTTCGAACATGTTTCCCTTTTACTCCAATTAAGGCGTCATGAGAGCGACAGAGGCAATCGTCCGAAATTTCTGAATATCGATTTTCGCGGTAGCGCCTCTGTTTGTGTACCTATACTAAAATTCCTCTACCTATTTCGCCGTCGGTATTTCCCGTCTGGAATTTTCCCAACTGGTGCATTAATTTTTTAATTTTATGTACTAATTAATAAACTTCATTTTTATCAGTCCAATTAGTTTACATTACAAACATATTATTAAGTTACCAATGGCAATCGGTAAATCGAAAGTAGGTATACTTATATATCACCTTAGTTCGTAACTGCCAAGTGCGATAGTGGCAACGGTACAAGTACCAATGGCGGCGGGTCCATTAACCCTTTCAACGCCAAGCACTACTAAAGTGGTCGCCTGATGTCGTGCCTACTACACCACCGACCCTAAAGTGGCTACGACGGACGTTGTCAAAGCAATTGTCCTTCACTATGACAACGGACGGACGGACGAACGGACGGACGGACGGACGGACGGACGGACGGACGGACGGACGGACAGGGAATGAGCCTCTCTCGTGGCTCGCGAAGTCCAGCAGTGGACAGCCCTGGCTTAAATAGTATTAGTAAGTTACAGTAAAGTTGTGCGTAATATACAACGCAAACTGTATAATTACGCTTCATCCGTAGCTATGTATATCTGTCTATGAACACAAGTTATCTAATAATATTTAATCATTTTCGTTTCCAGCCTCTAATCTGTTGTAATGTATCTACATACTATGTCTATTACAACAGAGGGTGGAAAGTACGGGGTTGCAGGCTGAGTATATGTAGACAGATTGTTACGAGTCGAACAACCCCCTTTAACGCTGAGGTATGTATAGTGATTTTCTCAAACATGGAATACAACAATTTAAATACAATTCCTAGAAATAAAAAATTAATTTGGCGGCTTTCACGCACAACGTATCAGCATTGCGATACAACGAGGAAATGCCGCCAGCAACCTTGGTACAGTCAGCAGCTGAAGTTTTGAGGTGTTCAAATGAGGTCAACACATCTCTATTGTCAAGAGAATAAGAGCGCGTGTAGGTCATTTTGAACACTTCAAACGCATAGCCACATTTGCTGCTGACTGTACAATGCCTCAAGGGCCTTTTTTAGATTATATACTGTAACTAGTTAAGTACTTGTAGTTATCATAATACGATTGTGATTTCTGTAAATAAATGTATCATTTAATTTTTTTTTTAGAAATAAACAAAAACAAAAATTGATTATTTCTCGCCTAGCCAAACCTGTAAGACATACTGCGCAGTCTAATAAGGTGCGTATTAATGTCAACATTGTAGTACATATTTGAGAAAAAATATATATAAATATTTATATATTGCTATTTTTAAAATATTATTCAGATTTCCGATTCATCAACATTTTCTTTTTAGTCTACGCGGTAAATGCTTTTGAGTCTTGTGCCACACGGGCATGACAAAACTACGGTTTCGTTTTTGCCATTCTGGGTATGAACCCTAAAAGTATAAAGGAAATATTTGATTAGATATTGCACTTATCTTAACCTCAGTCTACAGAACTTGGGTTCATTTGTACAGTGTCGGGCATAACACGTACTCGCCTGTGTTCGTGTCGCGATGTACTCCAACACTGGGCCACGGGTGCTACTGCTTCTGGCCGCATGGCTGAGCCCCCCCGCGGCCGGCGACCTCTGCCGGCGGTCCCCAAACATAACGATAAACAGGCACAGAAATTTTGCAAGTGAATTCCGAATTAACAGCACATACACCCAAAGAAACGTATACGCTGCAGAATACTTGTATGGAGAGGATTTTGTGATTAATTGCACCTCTCTTAACAATCGACTCGAATTGAAGATAAATGGAACATCACTGCAAGTTAAAGAAGTAAATAGAACAACAGTACGATTTAATACAAGAGAACAGAACGTAGGTAACAATATATATACTTGCATTGACCGTGATACTGGGTGTGAGGACTCCGTAATAATTTCAGTCACTCCCACCATTTCTATTAACTCATCAGAGTTTGTTCCGAATATTTTTAACCATTATTACTTTGTGTCCATCGGTAATGATTACGATGTGTTTTGTAGTGGTAACATTGTTGAAGATTTATTTATACACCGTGTTAATAACTTTACAAAGTTACCTATAGAAGTTATCAACAGTACAACAATTAAATATAAACCCACATACAGGCCGCTGGGGAAATATATAGGCGATGCAAGTTATCAATGTAGAGTCAATGGTACTTATTTATCCCATATAGCAGAAGTTATAGTGGACTACTACCCGAAGAGTCACGATTTCTGGTGCATCATAGTCCATCACCAACTCCAATGCGACTGGTACTACCACACTGACATCGGTGTAGTGTATACTTTCATAATTACATACAGCGACAATGAAGATGAGGTCGAGGTACTGCTGCAGAAAAGAAATGCAGCTAATTTACACAATACCTTGAAATGGATAATCGATATTGAATTAACGTGGGAGGGTAAAAGGAACATTACACTGATACTAGAAACATGCAATTCATTAATATGCAGAAATGAAACTCATACATTTAACACTTATGCCCTGATGAAAAAGGACCCGGTTGAAATCTTGCCCAGTTTACGAACAAGCTCGCACGATGCTGTCATACGCTGGACTGATGCTTATTTAGGGGTACCTAAGCAAAAATATTGTCAAACTTGCGTATATAAAATAAAATATCGTTTGAGAAGTGCCTACGCGAAACTGCGATCAGTTGATGAATCGTCAGTAAGCTGCGGCGTGCGTGGCATCTGCGAGTATACTATAGCCCTCCCGTTCCCGGACACAGAGTATGAGGTGCAAGTATTCACCAGGTTCAAAGAAGCTACGGATGACAGAATGTGGTCCGAGCCGGCGTCTGTGACCGTCCGTACAGAACCCAGTCTGCCGTGTGCATGTCACTCCCTGTCCCGGACCGCGGCAGAAATTACTACTCCGGAGACGGTTCTATGTGAAGTCTGCAGACTTAGAGAACACGTAGTAAAATACTATTCGGCAGTGGAAGAGTTTGCGAACAGACGGAATTATAAAATGGATGATATTAAAGCGCACAGAGCGTTGTTATCAGAAATTAAGAGATTTAAATTAAGACACTTAGCTGACTCCGGTTAAGTAATGTTACCTGTTTTTTATTAACCTATAAAATGTGACTCCTAAAATCTCCTTGGGGCCTTAATCTCACCTTCAATCAGCAATACCAGCAGCACGCACGGTATCGCGAGCAAACTCCTCCTCAATGCGCTTGTGACATCATCACCTGAACGTGACCTGTTTGCTTGGAGATGGCTGTGTGCCGTGAATGCTTGAGGTTTTGTGAGTTGACTGATGATAGGCCATGCAGCACCTTAACATAAATAAGTTGTAGTTTCTAATCTACTTGTTATTAGGATTACTTGGTATATACAGGATGAAATCAGGGTGGTGATCCAAAATGTCAAAAAGACTATCATACTACAGGACCAATATTGAAATCACGAAAAAAATGATGTTGTTCCATACATTAACTCGCAATTAAGTCCAAGTATGTATGGAGTAGCAGATATGTTTTAAGAATTAAATATTGGTCCTATGGGAAAAGTTGTTAAGTGATCGTCTTTATCATTTTTTTACTTTTTAGATCACGACCCAGATTTCACCTATTATTGTAATTATCTTAGATTTTGATTGGTATACTGTAATGCTGAGTTATATATTGTTCTTTTAAATAAATACACTGCGATGAAACCTAAATAACTTTCTACGGATACTCGTATCTTGCTACTTCTAGAGAAAATGTACAGAGAACGTACTAAAAGTAAAATTTGGACGAATCATTATCATAAACATTAATTTAGCAGTTAAGGGCCTAGAGGGCCAAATTTAGATTTTAATTTTATGTACTTACGTGGTAAGCGACGATGAGGCTGATGATGGAGCATGCTTACCTAGCAAGTTGTTCACTCTCGACTTGAAGACATCCATCCATCCATCCAGGTTGTATTGCTCCGGGGAAAGATCAGCTGGAAGAGAAGTCCACTCCCTGTCTGTGTGTAGTTAGATTTAATTTAATTTTATGTCTCTTGTATGTTTTATTTTGTTGAATTAGCAGTTAATTGTTTTTTCATAATATTATAAGGTTAACTTTTAACTATAAGTATGATTGTGTTGAATACTTAAGTTTCTAAACCAATAAATGAGCTGCTATAAATGGTATTCTTTTTATAAAATATTAGGAGAAATTACTTGTATCTATATTAGGTCCATGTCGTACTACAGCTGTTCACGTCTCCTGGTTGATGGGATAGAACAACATAAAGTACAGTCAGCAGCAGAAATGGTTAATCGTTTGAGGTGTCCAAAATGAGGTCAACACATCTCTATTGTCAAGAGAATAAGAGCGCATGTAGGTCGTTTTGAACACTTCAAACGCTTAGCCACTTTTCCTGCTGTACCAGGTACCTACATCAAAATAATAATACTTTGCAAATAATATATTACTGACCCCGTGGGAAAATCAAAAAACCACTTCGCCCGGAGATCTTTATTAGCTATTCGATCAGAACTAAGAAGGATATTAAAATGTGTGTAAGAACTAAGGAGCTCATAAATAATTAATATAAATAGTCGCGTATCTAGTTTCTAACATCGTGCTCTTATTGGAGAAGGAGCATGGCGGACGGACTCTAGGATTTTTCTTATTTTTCATTCCCATGCCTCGAGATCCTCCCTTACTTAGACCTCGCACTGTAATTTAAGACGTGTGAAATATCAAAACGTTTGATACAGATTGAAGAATATATTCGGTAACTAGTATATTATCTAGTATACTCGTTTATTTTCGGTCTCTTCGGTGAACATAATCAACCAGACGCTTCGCGATTTCTGCAAAAATTGCGCGCTGGGACCTCATGGAACTAAATAGGATCTCAGAAAAAGCAGGTATTAAAACAAAAATCGTCTAGCGCCTGCGTGTCGGTAACATTTTTAGGGTCTGTCATTCAAAATCGTAAATCTATTAGAAAAGGCGTTATAAAATAATTAAAATATACGACACATATTTAAGAAAAAGTAACCAGGTTTAAAAAAAAAAGATTGTTCCATCTTAGTTCTGATTGGCTAAAATAAAATGTCAAACGTCATGCGCGGTACAATATTAGGCGATGTCAAACTAGACTTGAAGGACCCTTTTTTAGACTCCGCCCCCTGAGGAAACATTTTTGTGGGGTCATTATGCAAACTTAATTCTTTATCTATGTATATTATCAATCGTTGACTAAAATAACTTGAGGTGTGGTGCCGGGTGACTAGAATAGCACTGCGCTGTTCCTCCCGATGGTGTCGTACGAGGTGACCAAGAGAAATCGACGGATAGGCAGCAGCGTCCGTCGAAACCACGTCGAAACCCAATCAAAAGCTACTGCAGTCGCCAACCCGCCTGCCAAGCGTGGCGACTATAGCAACTTCAAGCAAGATGACTATCCAGCCAGCAGTAGACGTCATACGGCTTATATGATGACCACAATGAATGCAAGTTATCTCAGATGCTCCATCTAGAAAGGTAATCTGCGGCTCCATGGGACCGGGTTTGCTACTCGAATACGTCATGTAGCAACATCGTTACTTGAAGCATGCTCATTAGAAGTATCTATCAGCGGCGGTGCATCCATAAAAGCCGGTTTCCGCCGGCTTAACTAACTTCCCACAGTTTAACAGTTTTCATAAGGCGTCAGTTGCGGAGATGCGGGTTCAAATTCCCCGGACGTCGGAGGACGTCCGCACTTTTTCTTAACCCTTTCGTTTCGGCAAAGCCATACACAAAATCTACCCAGTTTGCCAGGTCTAGACTGTTCTGCTTCTCAGTTCTGTAGGCGAGTTAATTCTTTAACAGAAATGAGGTTCTTACATCAGAAAGGCGACTTAACTCGGCGGTAATAGTACATTTCGATACTAGTGAAAAAAAAAATATTTCGTCGAGGGTGAAAGTTTTAGCCCGAGTGAAACGAGGGTGACAATCACCCGAGTCTTAAATAAGTTTTTACACGTGTATCGAACCCAATTTTTCATAACAAGTGAAATTTACGCACTAGTTAGGAATAGTACATTTCGATACTAGTGAAAAAAAAAATATTTCGTCGAGGGTGAAAGTTGGAGCCCGACTGAAACGAGGGTGACAATCACCCGAGTCTTAAATAAGTTTTTACACGTGTATCGAACACAATTTTTCATAACAAGTGCCTTAAAAAGTGAAATTTACGCAAATTGCGTACGGAAATTGCATTATTTACGCACTAGTTAGGAAAAAAGTTTTTCAGAGGTAAACAGATAACTCGTTAACTAATATTGTAAACATGAGCGTAATGTGAAACGGAACTATACAAATGCGTATTGAATATTCTAGGGGTAGTAAGTTTCTTCACTTTTCACTGTTAACCTAGTTGGAATACCAGAACTACAGCAATAGCCATGACCCAAGTCCTAGGGCACGGGACGTAATGCGTTCGGTTGTGGAAGGATCACCGATTGCTCTAATCCAGGATGTAGTGACAAAATATTAATGAGTATACTCGTCTATCGGATCAGAGCTTGTCGCACAAAACGAGTAAAGGATGATTCACGTTAGACCGTCGCGCTTCCTACACGTCGACCTCACGAGCACGAGCCCACCGTCGACCTATCGCTTCACTTACCTCGACGGTCCGAGTCCGAACGGCCCGAAACTCGAATATTGACATTAACACGAGCGTCGCGTCGCCGCTCCGCTCACGAGGCCCACCGGCTCGAGCGCGAGCCACCCGAGCCGCCCGTCTCTAACGTCAGCCGAGCTGTCTAAGTCATTGTCACTTGATGTCAATTAAATTCCTTGTCAATAATAATAGCAGAACTAATAGAAAATAAGAAACAGAAAAATTTAGTTATTATATTAGCCATTCACGGCTATAATAGCCAATGAAGAACAAGAAAAATCACGCAGACAATGATGCATACACCCCTTTTGGTGCACACGTTTGCAGTACAGAGAATATGTGTTACTATATTCGTGACGATTTTTGTATAATTTCCAAACCACGAGGAAATTAAGCACCGGTTGATGAACAATATCCTGTAAAGATCGTCTAGCAGCCTACTTAAGGTAACCGATAATAAAATAATAAAATATATGTATAGGTATAATAAGTGCAAACAATATCGTGGTCTTTTCTCTTTAAGCCTATTAGGTTTAATAGTAGCCACGTATCGTTATTTCATAATTTTTCAGTTAAAAAAGGAAGTAGAACTTGGTCTTTGGTAAGCATTTTTATTATTTACAATTTTAGGACGAGCATTACTTTTATTGATTACAGTGTCATCAAATGAACAATATATGAACAGAGGATACACAGTCTGCAGTTTGATGAGGAGGCATTGAAAAAATTGCTGACATTCATCCAAAGATTGCTTTGTGCGAAACACATTCTGTGCTGACGCGCCTGCTTAAAATTGCTACGGTATAGATATATATAATATAATATCCAAACAGGCTATTCTATTGTTTAATAAGTATCTAATGATATATAACGAGATGACTTAGGTAGGTACAGCAACTCCGGAGATAAATTAGAGCTCTCTTACGAAGCAGATCCCATTCCCATCCCATGCCATTTCCTTCGTTTTTCTAACAAAGCAAGGATGCTGGTTCGGGAAAAATGTAAGTATCGCGCAAAATACGCGAAGCGATTAATATAGATAGTTGCTCTAATTTTAATCGTAATGGTAGTTGGACTGGCTGCCTATAGAACCCTGGCATGTATGGCCAAAGTTAGAAGTGGAAGTTTAGTAAAGTATAGTTCCGAGCAAACTAACGACGCCGGTTGAGGATTGCCGTGAACCGGCCACAACATCGAGAGCGGCAAAGGCAGCGCAGCGCGCAGCAATTCGTTGAAGCAAACGGGTGTCGACACACAATGTTTGACAATAGTGTTGGAAAATTTAAACCATCTTATAAGTAAGGTACTCCAAAGCAGTTCGCGTGTGTGAGGCTGTGAAATGATACAGTGACTCACGAAACTTTAAATACAATATCAAAGGACCATAAACTATTCTACCATGAAATTACATTATTAGTTGCTGTATTATAAGCATATTACAAGTCATCCTTAACTCGTCAGCCGGAACGAAAGGGTTTTAGTATATGTCATCTATAGAAAATAGATTACTTTACATCATACATTTCAGCCGTATGCAGTCCACTGCTGGACATAGGCCTCCCACAAATATTAATTGTATCATCTTGAGGGTAGTTGCCATAGTCGCCACGCTTGGCAGGCGGGTTGGCGACCGCAGTAGCTGTAAATTGGGTTTCGACGGACGCTGCTGCCCGTCCGTAGGATTTTTCCCTTTGTCGCCTCTTACGACACTCGCGGGAGGAGATGGGGTGGTGCTATTCTAATCAGCCGGCATCACACGGCAAAGAAAATAGATTGACTGAGATGAAAAGGCCATATTGACTGCGTCTTGCCTAAGACCTTGAGATAAAAACCGCCACTGTACATAAATTGCAGATTGCGGAAATTATAACTTTTAATTAAACAGTTATCGCTTGTGTAGTTTTTAATTCTGTACCTATTAATGTACAAGATAAAACAATTTAAAGTAAATAAGACTTAATCACCTTAGTTAATCATAAAATAATTATTTATTTTTCAATATAAGCACATTAATGAACTTATGAACGTCAAAAGATAATCTACACCGGTTCTAACCCTACACCTCTGACCCGACAAGATTAGCGGCAAGAAACTCAGCGGGACTTATTTTTTCAAAAGTAATACATCAGATTTTAAAGTAGGTACATAATTATGCGAAGTCAAGAATAGTAGATTGTTAACCAAGTGTAGGAAGTCACCCATTGACGACGAGGTAGTTTGGCGCTCGAACGAAGTGAGAGCGCTAATAGTGCGAGTCGGAAATCGGTGACTTTTACCCGAGTTTAAGCATACTAATTTTCATTTCGAATGCAAGGAAAGTAAAATAAGAGCAGGAAGTAAGTAAAAAATGTCTCTTAGATAATAAACTGACTAACTAAAACTAAGCTAATCTAATCTTACCTTAATCTATACTTACGACTAAGACTAATCAGCTGGTTTAAGTTGAAGCATGGAGCTGAACGTTTTAGTTGTATCGATGAATCATTGAAATATATAAAGAATCGGCACACATTCTGACAAAGGTTTCACTTATTTATCTGACCGCCATTTCATACAAGTTGTAGATTTTCTATTGAAACTTGTGGTAGGAGGCTCTCCTCCATGATAACTTGAACTTTATTTCTAATTCCGTCAGGTGTTAGGTCCATTTTAGAATCGCGTGAGTAACCCGTATTTAATAATTTCAAAATATACTTTGTTTACTATTTTCAATAGTTGCGCGGAATCCGGCCTCTAACTTTTTTCTTGCAGCATAATTGTCATAACGCACAGAATCTTTTTTTTCACGCACGTTATTGGCGAATTAATGGGAACCTTAAACAGCATTTTAGTTTTATCAAAAAATGCCCTTTATTTTTAAAATTTAAGGCTTGTTTTATGTATTAAGTAGGTAATATAATTTGTGATAAGATTGTCCTATTCAATGTAATAATAACTAATAAGAAGGTAATATTTCCAATAAGTAATTATACATTCATTATTTGGCTGTATTAAGTTACTGCCGTTGCTTAGCTGTGCATATAATATGCATTTTGTACTTCTACTAAATGAATGAACAACTGCCTCGCAATCTCGAGTATCAAAACGAACTTGTAGTACAGGCAACCAATTTGATTTATGGACCACTTCGTTCCTTATCGCAGTGAAAATCTATATGAAAGACGCAAAAGATCTCTTATTAACGTCACTGTGACAAGGTTCGAAGTGGCCTAGAAATCAAATTGGTTGACCGTACAGTTTGTGATAGTATTTATGGTATACCACCTGCGCCAAGCGGTGTTACTCGGGGTTTATTAGGGAAGAACTTAGCCTATGTGTTAATGCAGGGTGTCAGCTAACTCCATAACAAATTTTATTAAAATCGCTCTAGCCGTTTAGACGTGAAAAAGTAACAAACATGGGTACACACAGACTCACAAACTTTCGCCTAATAATATAATATTAGTGTAGATTAATGAGAAAGACCATCAATGGCCGTTGGGCCGTAAAGTTTCTCGAGTAGCGACCCGGTAGGCGTAGCGTGGGTCCCCACAAGGTGGACCAACGACATGGTAAAGATTGCGGGAATATACTGGACCGATCACTGTGGGTCGGCCTATGTTCACTAGTGAACGTCCTTCAGCTAATATGATGATGATGAATGAGAAAGACTGATAAACTGAGTTGGGCTTCTTTTTTTATGACAAAGGTGGCAAACGAGCAGACGGATTACCTGATGGTAAGCAATTACCGTCGCCCATGGACACCCGCAACATCAGGGAGTCACAAGCGCGTTGCCGGCCTTTAAGGGGAGGTTGGAGCTCTGGGAACCTTACTCACCATCAGGAACACAACACTACATACCTGAAAGGTAGCAGTGCTATTATGGCTGATGATGATGATACGTAGGAAGGGTTGAAATCTAGTGAATAGATTACTAGACTAGTCTAGAACTGGTCTGGACCAGTTCACCCGTTCCCATCAGTAGAGGATTTGAGCGCCGGCAGTCACACAAACTAAATAAACTTTTATGATATGATAATTAGTTATTTATAAATAAATAACTAAATATTTCGGGACAATCTTACACAAATCGACCTAGTCCAACGGTAAGCTTAGTAAGGCTTGTGTTGTAGGGTGTACTAGACGACGGTATATGTAATAGATAGATACATATAAATACTTAAATACATAGAAAACACCCATGACTCAGGAACAAATAGCTGTGCTCATCACACAAATAAATGCCCTGAGTGGGAATCGAACCAGGACCATCGGCATCACAGGCAGGGTCTCTACTCACTAGGCCAGACCGGTGGTCTTTATAATAACAATAACTACCTATTTACTCGTACAGTCAGCGGCAGAAGTGGCTAAGCGGTTGAGGTGTTAAAAACAAGGTCAACACATCTCTATTGTCAAGAGAATAAGAGCGCGTGTAGGTCATTTTGAACACTTCACCCGCTCAGCCACTTTTGCTGCTGACTGTACTACATTTAATCTAAAAAGGCGTTTGACGCATTTGTAGACTGCATGCTGGCGGCATTTCCTCGTTATATCGCAATGCTGATAGGTTGTGCGAGGAAGCCGCCAGCTCTTCGGTCAGTTACGTCGGCCATAGTTAGGCGCTGAGGCTAAATTTTTTTTTTTAACAATTTCAATAAGTGTCTTTCTTCTGGCCGTTTATTAAATGTTTGAAAAAAATAATTCGACGTACTAATGTTTAAAAAATGCCTACGAACGTTGACTTCGTGACCGTAAAGACAAGTTAGGTAGGTACATAGAGATGCGACTAATTAAAATATACAGAGAAAAATAGTAGGCAGAAACAACTATTTCGTCTGTATTCCCGGAAAGATTTTGGGTCTCTTCAAGGCAAGAGTGAATAGGCTGTTAGGTACTGAACCAGCGTGCTACACCTTCGACCTCGTCGTCACTTACCGTCAGGTGCGACTGAGGGCAAACGCTCTTCTCGGAGTAAAAGAGAAAAATGCTCGAAGTCGCTAGTTCTATTAGGCAGTCGATTTATATCCATTTTTCCTTTACTTCTAAATTTTTTTTTAAATTAGTAAAACATTTTTTTGGACCCGGGACGGCGTGCCCTACCTCTCATTGTGGGACGTAGTTTATGGACATACGTCCATAAACTACGTCCCACAATGAGAGGTAGGGCACGGCGAAGTACCATCACGATAGAGTCTGGAGAAGCCCAACTGGGGAAGTACGTCCTCCTTACAGAAGACCACAGCCGTAATAGCACTGCTACCTTTCAGGTATATAGTGTTGTGTTCCTGATGGTGTGTAAGGTCCCAGGGCTCCAACCCCCCTTAAAGGCACCGCGCCTGTGACTCCCCTGGTGTTGCGGATGCCCATGGGCGACGGTAATTGCTTACCATCAGGCAATCCGTCAGCTCGTTTGCCACCTTAGTCATAAAAAAAAATGTACGTTGTATGGGGTAGCGTTCGTCATATTATCTTACATGTCTCGTAAATGCATACATCTGACTTATAATCGCTGAGAAGTTGTAGCTATAAAATCATGTTTTAACTATTTTACCTATTACTTATAATGTCTTAAGCCATTTTGTCTAACGTTTTCACCATTACTGCCATATGTGGTAGATGAACAGACAATCTGTATAATTTGTATTTAAACTTTCGTGAGACATATTATATAAATTAAAGATTAACACGGTTCTAGTCACGTTTATTTAGTCACGCGACGGGCCGGCGACGCGATCGGCGAACCGAACGGACACTCAGCACTCTTAGTGCTTGAAAATGGAGGCCTATGTTCTCCGAAGCATGTCGCGCGAGTGACTAAATAAACGTGAGTAGAATCGTGTTAATTTTTAATTTATATAAATTAAATAGTCTTATGCTTGACATGGACTAGATGGATTACCTCGGACGGGTCGCGGAGAGTCCGTGGTTGTAGTGCGCGTTAGTGCAGCTGCCTCGTCAGCGAACGGTGCACACCTGGGTCACAACGGAAGAACAGCGCTGGCTTTGCCAGCTACAATGCTGAGTTGTGACCCTTTTGTGGCAAAAATGATTTTTTTATTTTATTTCATGTTTATGGTCTTTTTGTTTTGTCATAAATAAATGTTTTTCTTTCTTTCTTTCTTTCTAGTGTGATATCGCTGTGGCGGTCTACGGGGGCGGCCCATGTCCAACAATGGATGTCTATGGCAGATAAATACATTTTTTTCCGAGTATGAAATGTGTTAATATTATTAGAGCCACATTTTAAGTGAACTTTGGTCCACCATAGTTCGAAAACTATGGCTCGTATTGAAAATGCAAATTAGCTCTTTTATTATATCAAATGAATTACAACAAATATAGTCTTATAACGATATTATAAAGAAAATACAAAATTAAAATTACAAATAAAAATATCCCCCAAATCGCTGCTAATAGGCATTGCCCAGGAGGCTGGCAGCGTTGCCTCGTTGGATGGCAATGCTAATTCGGTGAGCAAAATTTAGGCCAGCCTTCTGTAGTATCAATTAAAATGAATGTAAGGACTAACTAATTTGTAAGAAAATGAATAGCAAATAACCATTTTTTTTTTATGTCATAGGCGGCAAACGAGCAGACGGATTGCCTGATGGTAAGCAATTACCGTCGCCCATGGGCACCCGCAACACCAGGGGAGTCACAAGCGCGTTGCCGGCCTTTAAGGGGGGTTGGAGCTCTGGGAACCAAAGCTCGTATAAAAGGACGGCGTGGTACCGAAGTTGTTGGCAGCATGTCCTCGCTGAATCGTAAGGCTGATACGCTGAGCGAGGTAGCTGCCAGCTCTTCGGTCTCCTGTAGCATTTCTGAGTCTCTTTGAAAGGTCCTTAAAGAGACTCAAAGCGCCAGAGGCCTTGGACCGATGGTCTCAACGCCGAAAGTTATATAATTGTATTTTACGCCGAGACCACTTTACGTACCTAAGTTTAATAGTTATTTGTTATACAAGGGTGCAAAATTGTATTTTAATTGCGAGTGTGGGATTGAAACTCGAGCAAGCGAACGGATTCTATAGTTTAACCACGAGCAAAGCGAGTGGTTTTAAAATAGAATCCTGAGCGTAGCGAGTGTTTCAATACACGAGAAGTAAATTACAATTGCACCCGTGTGTAACACAAAACTTTTCCCCTCACTACAGCGAGGAAAGTGAAACATGCAAAAAAACGTTTTGAAATCGCATTGACTTTTTCTTTGCGTTTAGATACATTCAACATTTTTACAAAAGGTGCCTTTAGCTTGGTTAGCTTGTGGTGGCCAGTACGATTTTCGAATGTTCTACTTCGATTTTCAACTCGGTGCGTTAGCGAGGCTCGCCCGCGCCCGCCGCCGCCGCGGGGGCAAGTGAGCTGTACTTCGCGAATTTAGACTTTAAAACCATAGCAATAACAACTTTGAGAAGTCAACATACTTTAATCACTAGTGGATAAAATGTGTTTTTACCCTCTCGTATTAAAGGATAAACAAGCGCTTTACGAGCTAGTGAGGGGAAAAATAATTATCTACAGCGTACACAACTCTATAGCTGACGGTCTTGGGTTCAAATCCCATCTACTTCTGTGACGAGCATAGATTCCCGAGTCAAGGATGTTTTCTAAGTATTTAAGTAGTATACTCGTATATATATATATCGTTGGCTGAGTACCAACAACACTAGCCTTCTTGAACTTACCGTGGGGCTCAGGCAATGTGTGTAAGGATGTCCTGTAATTAAGAAAAAACAGTGTGCGTCTCCGTGGGCATGATCCTTTAAGTTTTAGTTTTATGAGAGGTAGGGCACAGCGATGACCATCACGCTTGAATCTGGGGCAGCCCAACTGGGGAAGTACCTCCTCCTTACAGAAGACCATAGCTATAATAGCACTGCTACGTTTCAGGTATGTAGTGTTGTGTTCCTGATGGTAAGGTTCCCAGAGCTCCAACCCCCTTAAAGGCCGGCAACGCGCTTGTGACTCCCCTGGTGTTACGGGTGCCCATGGGTGACGGTAATTGCTTACCACCAGCCAATCTGTCAGCTCGTTTGCCGCCTATGTCATAAAAAAAAAAGTTCTTTTACTGTAACCAGGGGTATTCTTCAGACCCTGGATCACAATAAATGACAAATTAACCTTCGAAGCGGTTGTAGTCACAGGAATTCGAGCCAAAGGCAGCGTTCATCACGTGTATACTGTGCGGGAAGCAATCTGCGATAAAAAACTATTTAATAACGTCTAATAAGTAAGACTGGTTTACGTGTAGGGTTGTACAGCCAAGGTCAAAGATATGTACATGAACAAACGGCCAAAACAGTTAACTTCCACCTTATTGGACCCAGCGATGACCATCACGCTTGAATCTGGGGCAGCCCAACTGGGGAAGTACCTCCTCCTTACAGAAGACCACAGCCATAATATCACGTACTGCTACCTTTCAGGTATATAGTGTTGTGTTCCTGATGGTGAGTAAGGTTCCCAGAGCTCCAACCCCCCTTAAAGGCCGGCAACGCGCTTGTGACTCCCCTGGTGTTGCGGGTGCCCATAGGCGACGGTAATTGCTTACCACCAGGCCGTCCGATTGCTCGTTTGCCGCCTATGTCATAAAAAAAAGAAATATTAATTGTCTGAGCTTCAAGCACGTATACTTACATATTTTGACACTTTTATCGCGTCAATATCTTAACTGTACATTGATAATCAGAATTAGATGGATTTCCACCAGCATCCTTGATACAGTGCCTCAAGGGATTTTTTTCGGTTTAATGTAGTAAGTTAGACACCTTCATCGCGACGTCGGGTCGATTCGACCCGTTGCAAGCACGGTTAGTTGCGCCGTTAAATATCATAGGCCAGGCCGGGCCATCAGCTTCATAGGCAGGGTCACTAGGTCCCCACTAGGCCAAACCAGTCGTCAAAAATAAATGAATATATGTACTGGTTCTTGGTGGTACGTTATTTTTAAGTACCTATATGACATTTATTTGAGGTTATACTCAAAGTGTCAGCCCTAGATGCTTGCAGGGTGGCGATGGGAGGCTAAGTACCTACATACGGTTTTAGATGCGGTTTTCCGTCGATAGGCAGTCACGGCATAAAGATATATACACTTTTTCTTCTTATACCGAATAGCGTAGGTTAAACAAGTGTATACTTATTTATAAATATTGCAGGACATCCGTACACAATTAGAAAACACCCCCGACTGAAGTACAAACTCCAAAAGAGACTTGGCTTAAAGGACTAGTTTCCAGGCCATAAAAAAAAAGAAGTACAAACTATGGTCATCACATAAATAAATGCCTGTAGTGGGATTCGAACTTAGAACCGTTGGCTTCATAGGCGGGGTACATTTATACACATTTATGGTACTACTTTTTTTTGTTTTATTTTTGCCGTGTAATGTCGGCTGACTAGAACAGCACCACCCCATCTCCTTCCGCGGGTGTCGTAAGAGGCGACAAAGGGAAAAATCCTACGGACGGGCAGCAGCGTCCGTAGAAACCCAATCTACAGCTACTGCGGTCGCCAACCCGCTTGCGATTATGCCAACAACCCCCAAGATGGCACAAGTCATATTTGTGGGAGGCCTATGTCCAGCAGTGGACTGCGTACGGCTGAAATGTATGTATGTAATGTATGCTATTACATAGATAATTGCGCCGCTGACGTCATATGGGCGACTTGAACTATGAAGCGTTGCTAACAACAGCCAGATCGTTGAGCCCTTGATGATCAACTAGACAAACCAGTGCCTTATATGTCCTGGGACTATTCGACCGATGTCACGTTAGCGTAGGGTTACTACAGACATGGATAAGTCAACAGGAATAATAGTTATTTGTTATACAAGTGGGCAAAGTTAGTAAACACTAACTTTGCCCACTTGTATAACAAATAACTAGAAGGTAAACACCTTCTCGTGCTAATATTGAGACCCGAGCTAGCGAAAGATTCCAAAATTGAATTCAAAGAGTGGAATCTTGAGCAGGTGGTGCTGCCTTATTGGGAGGGTCTCAGTGCACGAGAGGGTAACACACTTTGCTACCGTGTGCAACACACAATTTTTCGCCACACTACCGCGAGGAAAGAAATAACTCCAATTTATTGATATCCATTATTTATCATTCAGAAACATTAAATAAAATAATATCCAACCAGCTAAGGTAACAAAAATGGAGTAGTAAACAATTTGTAAGTATGAAATTACTTTGCACTCTTGTGAATAAAATGCAATCTGAAGAGGTATTTTCACTATTGAGTCAACATATTCACTACAACACACAAAACAATGATAAAGGACAATCCATATCCATACTTTCATACTAATATTATAAACGCAAAAGTAACTCTCTCTGTCTGTCTGTTACCTCTTCACACTTAAACCGCTGAACCAATTGGGATGACTTTTGGTATGGAGAGAGTTTGAGCTATGAAGAAGGACATAAGATATTTTTTCACCTCACTCGCTAGGAAAACCTTAGTTTATAGCGCGAAATCTGCGTGGAAAAGCCTATTTTATCCGCTAGCGTGCAAAAGTCATTCAAATTTCGAAGCCGACGATTGTAATTCTCTGTGGTGCATGTAACTTTTTTTTAAGTATAAAACTCCTTCAACGCGTGACTGGCGCGCTACCGCAAAAAACGATATTCGTAAATTTCGGACGATTGTCTCTGTCACTTTCATTGGAGTAAAAGAGAAAGAGGCTCGCAATATACGAACTTCGATGTTCGCAGTACCGCGGTGAGTTCATAATAACCATAGATAATAACCAATCAGAAACATGTTTTTGGTTACAGATTTTTAACTTTTTTATTTTTATTTACACTTTTTTTTTATGTCAAATAGGTTTTATTATATATACCTACTAATAGTATTTGAGTTTAATTTACATATTTTGACTAATTAATCCGTTAAATAAAACACGATTTCAATGTTTATTTGATAAAGAAATTGAAATATAGGTTTACATAATATTCTAATTTCTGAACGCAACCAAAAAAAATTTTTATTAAAGTTTTAAGTTATCACATTTCACGTAAATATGTCGGATTTGTCTTGTGCTAACCTCTTTGAACTCAACGTTTCAACTATAAAAATGAATGATTCTAGTAGCGATGCCGATATGATTCCCTAAAAAATCGCGCGATAAGTTTTGTCTTATTGTTTTTCTTGCCGCTCAAATTTTCCTCGCTGTAGTGAGGTGAAAAGTTGTGTGTTCCGCATGACTGCAAAATTATTTGGCGTCTCGTGTCTTGAAAGCCTCGCTACGCTCAGGAATCTATCTTTGAACCATTCGCTAACCACTTTGCAGCCTTGCATAACAAATAACTATTGTCCCGCAACCATACAACGGCTGGGCGACGAAGTCGCGATGAAAAGCTAGTATTTAAATAAAAGTGCGTCACAGAATGGACCCAACTCAACATATTTTCAGCTTAAAAACCTATGTATGCCCTTGAGTACAGTCGCCATCAGATATATCGGAGCTGTGGAGGTGGTCACAAATATCAGAAATGTCTCTATTGCCAAGACGGTAAAGTGCTTGTTCCGATATTTATGACCACCTCCGCAGCTCCGATATATATGCTGGCGACTGTACATTCGGCGATGCTACGACAGCCGACACACAATGAATCACACCATAATAAATAAATACAAATTTCTTATTGACAATAAACAAGATTATATTGCACTTATTGCACCTGTAATCGCCATGCTTGGCAGGCGGGTTGGCGATCACGCTAGCTTGGTACGGTTTCGACGGACGCTGCTACACATCCGTCGGTTTCTACCCATTTGTCGCCTCTCGCGAGAGGAGATGTGGTGGCGTTTTTCTCGACACACCGGGATGTTTAGATGAAAAAGTTAACTGTAGGACCATGTCTATGTAGTTGTGCAGAAAATTAAATTAATAACTTACGTCAAAATTTTAATATAGTCCGCCGACATGCGTGTACACACACGCAGATACTACATAGGTGACGACAGGTCTGGCCTAGTGGGTACTGACCCTGCCTATGAAACCGATGGTCCTGGGTTCAAATCCCAGTATGGGCATATATTTGTGTGATGAACACAGATATTTGTCTTGAGTCATGGGTGTTTTATATATGTATTTAAGTTTTCGTCTATTATATATATCGTTGGCTAGTACCCACAACACAAGCCTTCTTGAGTTTACCGTGGGACTCAGTCAATCCGTGTAAGAATGTCATGTAATATTTATTTATTTATAAACCAGGTCCTTTAGCCAAGTTTTTTAATAGGGTTTTAATAAAGGTTATGTCAAACCGAAATAAGGCAGGGCTTACCGAGACGTGTGGCAACCCTACGTTAACGTAATATCATTATCGGATGCCATTTTTTTTAATGTCGTAGCTTCTATGCTATTCCAAGCGGAGCACACAATTTTCAAAATATTAGTATTTCTCGTAGGTACTGACGGCGTCTCAATTTACTTTTCACCTCACTCGCTCGGAAAACCTTAGTTTATAGCGCAAAATCTGCGTGGAAAAGCCTATTTTATCCGCTAGCGTGCAAAAGTCATTCGAATTTCGAAGCCGATGATTGTAATTCTCTCTGGTGCATGTAAGTTTTTTTTAAGTATAAAACTCCTTCAACGCGTAACTGGCGCGCTACCGCGAAAAACGATATTCGTAAATTTCGGACGATTGTCTCTGTCACTTTCATTGGAGTAAAAGAGAAAGATGCTTGCAATATACGAACTTCGATGTTCGCAGTACCGCGGTGAGTTCATAATAACCATAGATAATAACCAATCAGAAACATGTTTTTTATTACAGATTTTTAACTTTTTTTATTTTTACCTAAACTTGATTTTATATCAAATAGGTTTTATTATATATACTTATAGTATTTCAGTTTAATTAACATATTTTAACTAATTAATACATTAAATAAAACACGATTTCAATGTTTATTTGATAAAGAAATTGAAATATAGGTTTACATACTATTGTAATTTCTGAACGCAACCGAAATATTTTTTTTTTTAAGTTTTAAGTTATGACAATTCACGTAAATTTGTCGAATTTTTCCTGTGCTAGCTCTTTGAACTCAACATTTGAACTATAAAAATGATGCCGATATGATTTCCCTGAAAAATCGCGCGATAAGTTTTGTTTTCTTGTTTTTCTTGCCGCTCGAATTTTCCTCGCTGTAGTGAGGTGAAAAATTGTGTGCATGACTGCAAAATTATTTGGCGTCTCGTGTCTTGAAAGCCTCGCTACGCTCAGGAATCTATCTTTGAACCATTCGCTTCGCTCATGGTTCAATCTTAGCTTCCTTCGCTTGCTCAGCTTTCAATTTCAACACTAGCGCCAAATAACCACTTTGCAGCCTTGCATAACAAATAACTATTGTAGGCAAGACGAAGTCAGTACCTATGGCTTTGCTTTTTGTTCGTGAGCTCATTTTTTTGAAGGAAACTTTTTTTTATATACAGAACTAAACCAGAATTTGACCTTAGTCACAAATGATAGTAAGTGTCGACGAGGTCGAGAGTGCAGAACGCTGGTTCAGTATGTAACAGCCTATCTACTCTCGCTTTGAAAAGACCCAAATTATATCTTTCCGGGAATTCAGTCAAAGAGAGCGTGTTTTCTTACCATTCCGCATTAGGAAGGTAGAAGCAAATCACTTCGTGCTAGTGAATGTAATATTCACAAAATAAAGATGAAACGGCTCCCCTCGCCTGGACGTCCGGTGGTGGAACTTATATGGCGGAATTAAATCGTGCAATTCCAGTGCATATTCTCCAAAATGTATTCTGTAAAACACAGACAAACTAGCCCCCCTGCGACGGGTGCTCGAGGCTCTGTAACCTTACACTCACCAACTAAAGAAAACTGTTGAAATGTAGGGAAGTTAGTTGAGCCGATAAGAATCGGCTTAAGGGTTAGATATATGGACACGCCGCCGCTGAAAACTAGTAAGTACAATCTATCAGTTCAGTCGGGATCTTCGGCGCATATTTTTTCGTATCCATTGCGTTTCTACAATCGATTTGCATCTTGGTTCCGGCCCCTGTGCAGAAGAGAATAGCAAAATAAATGGAGTCTATTTACCACTCAAATTTTGTGGTGAAGGGTCTTGCATCTCGTTATTTTATGCACAAGAGCCATAAATTTGTCTCCGTGGGGGTGTGGTTAACGTAAATAATTGTAAGGTTTTGGATTATGGGGATAAATATACATTCCTTAGTATAAAATATTCCTTCAGTCATCAAAAATACGATCAATAAGAAGTCAATAACAACAGCCGATCAATAAGGTTCTTAATTTATATTGAAATGCGAAAACATCTGTGAACAAGTAATATTCCGAGTATCATGTCTCGTTCTTTTATGCACAAGAGCCATAAATTTGTCTCCGTGGGGGTGTGGTTAACGTCAATAATTGTAAGGTTTTGGATTATGGGGATAAATATACATTCCTTAGTATAAAATATTCCTTCAGTCGTCAAAAACACGATCAATAAGAAGTCAGTTAACAGCCGATCAATAAGGTTCTTAATTTATATTGAAATGCGAAAAAATCTGTGAACAAATAATATTCCGTGTATCATGTTTTTTTTTCTCTGTGGCGTTCCAGTCTATGGTCCTAGACCATATGTTATCTGTGGCGCGGAGCGCTCTAATAAATTGACAGGTGCCTTATAAGGCGCGCGCCGCCATTCGTCCGCAACGTTAGAATAGGACGGCAAGAATATACTCTAATAGGCTTTTAGTGGTGTTGTCCATGGAAATATTTCCTGGGAATATTTCTCAAAGAATTATAACAAAATATTATTCATTTTAGATGTTTTGTTTATCATATATGTTATGTCTCAAAATTGACATATGTGCCTTAAACAAAACTTAAGTCGTGCTTGGAGTTACAAGTTTATATAAATAAAGCTCTTTTAGCATTAATTTTGACGTTAATAACCGAATTTTGACCAGTGTGTGTTGCCAGTATGGAAATGAAACGTGGTAGCTTACTATAGGCCCCATAAGATTCAAAGATTTGAACCCGCATCTCTAGCTATCGCGGCTGATGCCTTAACCAATTGGGCCACCCTAAAAATCGGAGCAAATCAAAATATTTAATAAAAAATAATTTGATTTGTTCTTAGATGCATTATTAGAGTCAACACAACTAGCTTGAAAATAAATTTGATTAACTCTATTTTTTATGATTGACCTAACGATAAATAAATTTTATGACAAAAAAATATTAAAAGATTATTAAATTTCCTCGGGGCGGTACATCACTATTTACTAGACTCGACAAGCACGAGTCTTATTTTGTTGTCTGTACGCGTCTCTTTCTTTATATACTGGGCGTATCAGGATTTTCTAGACACATGGAAGAAAATACTACAAGCAAAATCTATCTTGATTAAATAAATCGGACATTTGTGCAATTCGGACTGTAAGGGTTCTATACAAAGTTGGTACATTTCAGATTTCCCCGAATGAATCCCTACATGGAATCCCTAGTTATATCGGAAACCCAAAAGTTTATTAACCTATTTAGAGATAAAATAGCTGGCAGCTTCCTCGCCCAACGCCTAAGCGTTGCGATACAGCGGGGTAATGCTGCCAGCATTCTTGGAACCATGCCACAGGGGCCTACCCTAAATTTAGAGTTTTATTTTAATTATTTTTAATATAGTTTATTTTATTTGTAAGTTTTTTATAACCTAGTATAGCTTATCTTGTAATTACCTAGTTAACGTTTTACCCTTCGTTGTCAATTATGTATGTTTTTGTTCTAAAACTATTTTGATATTTGGATATCGCTAATATCACATAGATGATTTTTTTGCCCTAATATTATGTTTCCTAATATCAGTTTCCATAATGATTATTTATCCTAATGGCGTGTGTATTAGGACAATCATTGGATGCATAATAATTGTCAGGACCTCAGGACAAGTGATCATTAGGTTAGCTAATGGCCATTAGGTCAAAACAGTTAGAGCAAGCTTTTAGGACAAACGTTGTTAGAGATTGCGAGGGTGACCCGTATTTTATATATATATATATATATATTTTTTATGACAAAGGTTGCAAACGAGCAGACGGATTGCCTGATGGTAAGCAATTACCGTCGCCCATGGGCACTCGCAACACCAAGGGAGTCACAAGCGCGTTGCCGACCTATAAGTGGGTTGGAGGTCTGGGAATCTTATTCACCATCAGGAACACAACACTACATACCTGAAAGGTAGCAGTGCTATTATGGCTGTGGTCTTCTGTAAGGAGGAGGTACTTCCCCAGTTGGGCTACTCCAGATTGAAGCGTGATGGTACTTCGCTGTGCCCTACCTCTCATTATTGGACGTAGTTTAAGGACATACCCGGGTCATAAAATATGTTGTCATTTGGTGTTTCATATGTAGTCACATCCTGTAATGTTTTTTTTAGTTTATATAACGCCAAATAAACAATTTTCTTGTCTTCACAAGTGACGTCAAATCAATATGAAACAAAATGTGGTTTCAGAACGAGTTCCCGCGCACTTTCGCCAAAATGGCGGAATTTCTCCCCAAGGCCAGCCGGCTCCTGACCGACTAATGAATTCTAAATTCATGCCGGTGTACCTGTTTTAACGAACCTTACCCCCTGTACCTGTGAGAACATTGGCCATGAAATATGGTCCCCGTTACCAATCACACTCAACTATACTCCAGTTATTTTATTTTCACTTGTATATAAATCTATAATACGGCTTTATAATCATTTTAATCATTGCGCTAACAAAAATCCTACATAATTTGAAACAAGAATAAATCGTGTTAAATAAATTTATGCAAAAAATATAAAATAAATGCTAACTTTTTCTCGCGACTTTGTCGGCCAGGCATGCCCGTCTTTAAAGTATGGTTCCGGGATCAAAATTATCCTGTCCTTTTCTGTAGATCAAACCCTCTTCATACAACATATCATCCAAATTGGTTCAGCGGTTTAAGCGTGAAGATGTAACAGACAGATAGACAGAGTTACTTTCGCATTTATATCTACTTAATATTAGTATGGACATGGATTTCTTGACCTTTTAAAGAGACTCAGAGATGCCACAGGAGACCGAAGGAAATGCTGCCAGCGTCTTTGGTATCATGCAACAGGGGCCTTTTTTTATTTATTTGAGTTTTAAATACAAAACTATCGTGAAATTCAAACATATTAATTGTATATACGCCGCCGTGCGATGCCGGCGGGTGTCGTAAGAGGCGACATAGGGAAAAATCCTACGGACGGGCAGCAGCGTCCGTCGGAACCCAAACTACAGCTATTTCGGTCGCCAACCCGCCTGCCAAGCGTGGCGACTATGGCAACTACCGACCAAGATGATACAATTCATATTTGTGGGAGGCCTATGTCCAGCAGTGGACTGCATATGGCTGAAATGTAATTGCATATATTGAAACATGTCGAGCAATATTCGACTTACAAAAACGTGAGTTACTCGCTTCTATACAATAAATTGGACCCGGGTATGTCCTTAAACTACGTCCAACAATGAAAGGTAGGGCACAGCGAAGTACCATCATGCTCGAATCTGGAGAAGCCCAACTGGGGAAGTACCTCCTCCTTACAGAAGACCAGAGCCATAATAGCACTGCTACCTTTCAGGTATGTAGTGTTGTGTTCCTGATGGTGAGTAAGGTTCCCAGAGCTCCAACCCCCCTTAAAGGTCGGCAACGCGCTTGTGACTCCCCTGGTGTTGCAGGTGCCCATGGGTGACGGTAATTGCTTACTATCAGGCAATCCGTCTGCTCGTTTGCCACTTTTTGTCATAAAAAAAATACAATAACTATGTTAGTTTTAGTTGAATTTTATAGATAGTGCTAACTATTAACTGTTCTAAGTATTTAGAACTGACGCAAACTTAAGCTTAACGAAGTCGGCATTGTTCTGACACTACCGTGACTAAACCAACTTTAAGTTACAACTTTACTAAAAGTTGAAATAGATAACATATACTTAAGAAAAAGCGACGAGGACCTCTGGTGTTCGAGACGGGATACAACTTTACTCTTTCATATGCCACAGCAAAAATCTTAACCATTCGCTTAACGTCTAAGTTCCCAAGGGACCCAGGAATGTTGTCCCAGTCTACAATGTTTTTGCCCACTTATACCTCTGTTATTGACCAGCAAAATCTTGCACACGAAACGCCTTAAAAACCTAGAGAGTACCAATGTAAATCATACTTAGTGTCGCGGGAGTTAAGTTTTAATTTGGCTTGGCTTGAAATGTGAGTTACGCTTGCTAGTATTTCAGGTTAGGTTAGTGCATTGATGCCTGAGGTTCTTACGATGCAGTATTGTGGTGGGGTTTGATTTAAAACTGTAGAGTTCCTAGATATATTAAGTTTTTAGGTTGGAAGTTACTTTATATATAATAAAAGTATAACTAATAATGAAAATACATCTAAAATATGGAAATATAATAAAAATATTGAATGCCGCCGAAGAACCAGTGGAATATGCGCCGTGTCAAGAATACTGTCCTGATTAATTAATTTTTTATTTATTCAGAAACAAACAGAATTATATTAATACATTGAATACTAAGAATATGAAAAGGAATTAAAATAAAGAGGAAGAATATTGGATATATCCTTTGTAATGCTATACGGAACATACTGGCATTTCATCATGTCCCTAAAAATAAATCTTGTCCCACTTTACTTTCCTTAACTCATACTTCATTTTCAAATAATATACAACGATATGATTCATGTCAACTTAAATTATAAAAAAAATATTTAAGAGATCGTTAAAGGCCGTTCAATTGCTAGTTACTTCTTTACGGAGGTAAAAAATCCTAAGATTCAGGATTAAAAATTCAATCTGGCCCGGTACATCGAATCGAAGTTCGTATATTACGAGCATCATTCTCTTTTACTCCAATTAAGGTGCCATGGGTGTTAGAGACAAACGTCCGAAATTCACGAATATCGTTTTCGCGATAGCGCCGCTGTATATTCTTATCATTGTACATACATTTCATTACAATATTATGACGTTGTTGTATTTAAAAACAGATATAATGCGAAAACTGCTAACCATGCAGTTGGGGATGAATAATTTAATTAAAGTTCAACTTGACATTTCAACTTTCTTTAATTGATAGCAAGCGCCGGCGCCGCTGACCTTTGGCCGGCGTTGCCGTAAAAACTGACTAATGGCAGTTGATGTCAGACAATTGTAGTCATTGTAGGTTTCTAAAAAACATTTTACTGGGGCTATTTACATGTTATTTAGCTCTCTAACTTAAGGTGACTCACGTTAGAGCGGCCCGTCGCCAAGCCGAGGCCAACGTCGCTAGATTTTTTTTTTCGGGACAATCTGACACAAATTGACCTAGATCTTGCCGTAAAAACTGACTAATGGCAGTTGATGTCAGACAATTGTAGTCATTGTAGGTTTCTAAAAAACATTTTACTGGGGCTATTTACATGTTATTTAGCTCTCTAACTTAAGGTGACTCACGTTAGAGCGGCCCGTCGCCAAGCCGAGGCCAACGTCGCTAGATTTTTTTTTTCGGGACAATCTGACACAAATTGACCTAGACCTACGGTAAGCTTAGTAAGACTTGTGTTGTAGGTACTAGACGACGATGTATATAATATTTAGATACATATAAATACTTAAATATATTAATTGTATAAAAGCGGGTAACTCACGTTTTATAAGTCGAATATTGCTCGACATGTTTCACTCCGTAACGAGGAGCATAATCATGAGCCATTCGCGTTGGCTAACCGACGCAGACTGCGGGCCGCAGCTCTCCGCGACCGCGCACTCGACGCCGGCAACAGCTGAGGGCGGGGAGGCGAGAAACTACCCTCATTTTCAGCAATATTGTCAATAGTAGGGTTGCACACTACACTTACTACGTCCGTTGACAAAGGTCCGTCCACACAAAACGCCGACGCACCACACAAAACAGTTCTCCAACTAGGGGGCACAGACCATCCACAGTCACGGTTAAAGTTCGGATAACGACTAATTTCAATAGCCTCCCGTACTTTGCGCTGAACTACAAATTTTTCCTTCGAAAGTACGGTTACCTTATCGAAACGTATGTAATGAGTCGAGTCCGAGTCCAATATATGCTCCGTCACTGCAGAACCACGGCTGTCCCTGTTTTTCATGCTGCGTATGTGTTCTGATATCCTGGTGGCAATGTTGCGGCCCGTTTCTCCTATGTAGCTCTTCCCACAGGAGCAAGGAATCCTATATACACCTGGACAGTTCAAGGGCTCTTTGTCCTTCGGCGAACGCACCAACTGCCTTAACTGCATATGAGGGCGGAAAATCGTCTTGATGCAATATCTCCGGCGTAACAAGTGTCCGATCTTATCCGTCACGCCCTTAATATATGGCAGGAATAAGGGCAGTCGTTCCACTACAGCAGGCCGGGGACGAGCCGAGGCGTTCGCAACACGACAACACTGCCTCCATCCATAGCCATTGCTCTCCAATACGCGCCTAACGTGTCCTAGTTCACGGTCCAAAAACGGCGGGTCGCAGAGATTTAATGCCCGATTAAACAAAGTTCTGGGTACCGAACATAAGTGAAGAGGATGGTGGTGCGAATCTGCTCTCAGATAACGATCTGTATGCGTTGGTTTACGATATACCGTGGTTTGTAAACGCCCACACGGTTTACGCATGACCAAAACATCCAGAAACGGCAAGTTCCCGTCATTTTCCTCCTCCACCGTGAACTGGACCTTACGATGCATAGAGTTGAGATGCTTCGTGAAATCCTGTAGGTCGTTTCTCGAGACAATAGCGAAAATGTCGTCAACATACCGCCACCAATATCTAGGTCGTATAGTCGCACTGTTTAATGCACTTTCTTCAAACCACTCCATAAAGATATTGGCGGTCACAGGAGCTATCGGCGACCCCATAGCCACTCCATCAACCTGCAGATAGTAATCCCCATGCCACATTAGATAACCCGATTTCAAACATAACTCTATCGCTTCCATGTACACGGCAGGCAACGACGTAGGACTAATCAAATCGGAAATTATTTTGATAGTCTCATCTACCGGCACATTAGTGAAAAGAGACGTTACGTCAAAACTCACCATGAGTTCATCCTCTCGTAGTTGGATATCCTGTAGCAGGCTGATGAAATGCCTAGAATCTTTTATATGACTCGCAGACTTGCCCGTAAAATCCAGTAGCACCGACGACAGGTGACGAGCGAGCTTATAGGTCGGTGAGTCAATCTGGCTTACTATAGGTCTTAATGGCCAATCAGTCTTATGTATTTTGGGCAAGCCATAGATCTTCGGGGCTGTCGGATTCCGTGGGCGCAACTGGTTTGCTAGACTCTTATCCGGTAAATCCCCAACAACTTATTGATTTTGGTCGTTACTCTAGACGTAGGGTTGTAACTAACCTTTCTATATGTGGTCTCATCACTTAACAAGTGAACCAACTTATCTTCATACGCTAGAGTATCGACAATAACTGTTGCGTTACCTTTGTCCGCTGGCAACACCAATATATTCACGTTGTCCCGTAGCTCACGCAACGCCTTTAACTCCTCCCGTGGCATGTTAGACCTAGGTAGACTGGACCTACGTAACATGGATGCGACGTCTTGCCTCATACAATCAGCGTCAACGGCTGGAATTCTGTTGCGCATGATAGTACCCTCCACACTCGTAACAATCACGTCAGTCGGTATCCGACGAGGGGTGGGGGCAAAGTTCAAACCCCGCGCTAACGCTTTCCTTGCAACTTCGCTCACATTGTGCGTTGACAAGTTAACAACAGTGGCATCCGTATTCCTTGCAACAGTGTCTAGAGTATTAGGTAATTTACTATTTAAAAGCCGCGATAGTTTACCTGTATGAGTCTTCACTGTTTCTTTCCGTATACGGTCTGCCCTACCGTACGTCATGACGTCTAAGCATGTCCACAAATCAACATCCAGGTGGTTACTCAGTTGTAAATGCAACGAAAACAACTCCACACTAACAAAAGCTATTTTACGGCGGTAGTCCGAAATAATTCTCGCCAGTAGCTTTCCGTTTGCTACACAAAAGAATGACTCATAGTCTCGAATGCACTTCACTGGTTTTATGCGCGCAAACTTCGGTATCACTCCGTTGTCCCGACACTGCAGCACATAATTTAAACCACACTCAAGTTTGGTACGTTTTATTCTCAGCCGCGAAAACGCCTTAACTTTATTTTGCCATATCTCCCCGTATAGATTAGCAATTTTAAACACAAAACTATCGTGAGATTGAAACATATTAATTGTATAAAAGCGGGTAACTCACGTTTTATAAGTCGAATATTGCTCGACATGTTTCACTCCGTAACGAGGAGCATAATCATGAGCCATTCGCGTTGGCTAACCGACGCAGACTGCGGGCCGCAGCTCTCCGCGACCGCGCACTCGACGCCGGCAACAGCTGAGGGCGGGGAGGCGAGAAACTACCCTCATTTTCAGCAATATTGTCAATAGTAGGGTTGCACACTACACTTACTACGTCCGTTGACAAAGGTCCGTCCACACAAAACGCCGACGCACCACACAAAACAGTTCTCCAACTAGGGGGCACAGACCATCCACAGTCACGGTTAAAGTTCGGATAACGACTAATTTCAATAGCCTCCCGTACTTTGCGCTGAACTACAAATTTTTCCTTCGAAAGTACGGTTACCTTATCGAAACGTATGTAATGAGTCGAGTCCGAGTCCAATATATGCTCCGTCACTGCAGAACCACGGCTGTCCCTGTTTTCATGCTGCGTATGTGTTCTGATATCCTGGTGGCAATGTTGCGGCCCGTTTCTCCTATGTAGCTCTTCCCACAGGAGCAAGGAATCCTATATACACCTGGACAGTTCAAGGGCTCTTTGTCCTTCGGCGAACGCACCAACTGCCTTAACTGCATATGAGGGCGGAAAATCGTCTTGATGCAATATCTCCGGCGTAACAAGTGTCCGATCTTATCCGTCACGCCCTTAATATATGGCAGGAATAAGGGCAGTCGTTCCACTACAGCAGGCCGGGGACGAGCCGAGGCGTTCGCAACACGACAACACTGCCTCCATCCATAGCCATTGCTCTCCAATACGCGCCTAACGTGTCCTAGTTCACGGTCCAAAAACGGCGGGTCGCAGAGATTTAATGCCCGATTAAACAAAGTTCTGGGTACCGAACATAAGTGAAGAGGATGGTGGTGCGAATCTGCTCTCAGATAACGATCTGTATGCGTTGGTTTACGATATACCGTGGTTTGTAAACGCCCACACGGTTTACGCATGACCAAAACATCCAGAAACGGCAAGTTCCCGTCATTTTCCTCCTCCACCGTGAACTGGACCTTACGATGCATAGAGTTGAGATGCTTCGTGAAATCCTGTAGGTCGTTTCTCGAGACAATAGCGAAAATGTCGTCAACATACCGCCACCAATATCTAGGTCGTATAGTCGCACTGTTTAATGCACTTTCTTCAAACCACTCCATAAAGATATTGGCGGTCACAGGAGCTATCGGCGACCCCATAGCCACTCCATCAACCTGCAGATAGTAATCCCCATGCCACATTAGATAACCCGATTTCAAACATAACTCTATCGCTTCCATGTACACGGCAGGCAACGACGTAGGACTAATCAAATCGGAAATTATTTTGATAGTCTCATCTACCGGCACATTAGTGAAAAGAGACGTTACGTCAAAACTCACCATGAGTTCATCCTCTCGTAGTTGGATATCCTGTAGCAGGCTGATGAAATGCCTAGAATCTTTTATATGACTCGCAGACTTGCCCGTAAAATCCAGTAGCACCGACGACAGGTGACGAGCGAGCTTATAGGTCGGTGAGTCAATCTGGCTTACTATAGGTCTTAATGGCCAATCAGTCTTATGTATTTTGGGCAAGCCATAGATCTTCAGGGCTGTCGGATTCCGTGGGCGCAACTGGTTTGCTAGACTCTTATCCGGTAAATCCCCAACAACTTATTGATTTTGGTCGTTACTCTAGACGTAGGGTTGTAACTAACCTTTCTATATGTGGTCTCATCACTTAACAAGTGAACCAACTTATCTTCATACGCTAGAGTATCGACAATAACTGTTGCGTTACCTTTGTCCGCTGGCAACACCAATATATTCACGTTGTCCCGTAGCTCACGCAACGCCTTTAACTCCTCCCGTGGCATGTTAGACCTAGGTAGACTGGACCTACGTAACATGGATGCGACGTCTTGCCTCATACAATCAGCGTCAACGGCTGGAATTCTGTTGCGCATGATAGTACCCTCCACACTCGTAACAATCACGTCAGTCGGTATCCGACGAGGGTGGGGCAAAGTTCAAACCCCGCGCTAACGCTTTCCTTGCAACTTCGCTCACATTGTGCGTTGACAAGTTAACAACAGTGGCATCCGTATTCCTTGCAACAGTGTCTAGAGTATTAGGTAATTTACTATTTAAAAGCCGCGATAGTTTACCTGTATGAGTCTTCACTGTTTCTTTCCGTATACGGTCTGCCCTACCGTACGTCATGACGTCTAAGCATGTCCACAAATCAACATCCAGGTGGTTACTCAGTTGTAAATGCAACGAAAACAACTCCACACTAACAAAAGCTATTTTACGGCGGTAGTCCGAAATAATTCTCGCCAGTAGCTTTCCGTTTGCTACACAAAAGAATGACTCATAGTCTCGAATGCACTTCACTGGTTTTATGCGCGCAAACTTCGGTATCACTCCGTTGTCCCGACACTGCAGCACATAATTTAAACCACACTCAAGTTTGGTACGTTTTATTCTCAGCCGCGAAAACGCCTTAACTTTATTTTGCCATATCTCCCCGTATAGATTAGCAATTTTAAACACAAAACTATCGTGAGATTGAAACATATTAATTGTATAAAAGCGGGTAACTCACGTTTTATAAGTCGAATATTGCTCGACATGTTGAAACATGTCGAGCAATATTCGACTTATCCGAACTTTAACCGTGACTGTGGATGGTCTGTGCCCCCTAGTTGGAGAACTGTTTTGTGTGGTGCGTCGGCGTTTTGTGTGGACGGACCTTTGTCAACGGACGTAGTAAGTGTAGTGTGCAACCCTACTATTGACAATATTGCTGAAAATGAGGGTAGTTTCTCGCCTCCCCGCCCTCAGCTGTTGCCGGCGTCGAGTGCGCGGTCGCGGAGAGCTGCGGCCCGCAGTCTGCGTCGGTTAGCCAACGCGAATGGCTCATGATTATGCTCCTCGTTACGGAGTGAAACATGTCGAGCAATATTCGACTTATAAAACGTGAGTTACCCGCTTTTATACAATTAATATGTTTCAATCTCACGATAGTTTTGTGTTTAAAATTGCTAATCTATACGGGGAGATATGGCAAAATAAAGTTAAGGCGTTTTCGCGGCTGAGAATAAAACGTACCAAACTTGAGTGTGGTTTAAATTATGTGCTGCAGTGTCGGGACAACGGAGTGATACCGAAGTTTGCGCGCATAAAACCAGTGAAGTGCATTCGAGACTATGAGTCATTCTTTTGTGTAGCAAACGGAAAGCTACTGGCGAGAATTATTTCGGACTACCGCCGTAAAATAGCTTTTGTTAGTGTGGAGTTGTTTTCGTTGCATTTACAACTGAGTAACCACCTGGATGTTGATTTGTGACCATGCTTAGACGTCATGACGTACGGTAGGGCAGACCGTATACGGAAAGAAACAGTGAAGACTCATACAGGTAAACTATCGCGGCTTTTAAATAGTAAATTACCTAATACTCTAGACACTGTTGCAAGGAATACGGATGCCACTGTTGTTAACTTGTCAACGCACAATGTGAGCGAAGTTGCAAGGAAAGCGTTAGCGCGGGGTTTGAACTTTGCCCCCACCCCTCGTCGGATACCGACTGACGTGATTGTTACGAGTGTGGAGGGTACTATCATGCGCAACAGAATTCCAGCCGTTGACGCTGATTGTATGAGGCAAGACGTCGCATCCATGTTACGTAGGTCCAGTCTACCTAGGTCTAACATGCCACGGGAGGAGTTAAAGGCGTTGCGTGAGCTACGGGACAACGTGAATATATTGGTGTTGCCAGCGGACAAAGGTAACGCAACAGTTATTGTCGATACTCTAGCGTATGAAGATAAGTTGGTTCACTTGTTAAGTGATGAGACCACATATAGAAAGGTTAGTTACAACCCTACGTCTAGAGTAACGACCAAAATCAATAAGTTGTTGGGGGATTTACCGGATAAGAGTCTAGCAAACCAGTTGCGCCCACGGAATCCGACAGCCCGGAAGATCTATGGCTTGCCCAAAATACATAAGACTGATTGGCCATTAAGACCTATAGTAAGCCAGATTGACTCACCGACCTATAAGCTCGCTCGTCACCTGTCGTCGGTGCTACTGGATTTTACGGGCAAGTCTGCGAGTCATATAAAAGATTCTAGGCATTTCATCAGCCTGCTACAGGATATCCAACTACGAGAGGATGAACTCATGGTGAGTTTTGACGTAACGTCTCTTTTCACTAATGTGCCGGTAGATGAGACTATCAAAATAATTTCCGATTTGATTAGTCCTACGTCGTTGCCTGCCGTGTACATGGAAGCGATAGAGTTATGTTTGAAATCGGGTTATCTAATGTGGCATGGGGATTACTATCTGCAGGTTGATGGAGTGGCTATGGGGTCGCCGATAGCTCCTGTGACCGCCAATATCTTTATGGAGTGGTTTGAAGAAAGTGCATTAAACAGTGCGACTATACGACCTAGATATTGGTGGCGGTATGTTGACGACATTTTCGCTATTGTCTCGAGAAACGACCTACAGGATTTCACGAAGCATCTCAACTCTATGCATCGTAAGGTCCAGTTCACGGTGGAGGAGGAAAATGACGGGAACTTGCCGTTTCTGGATGTTTTGGTCATGCGTAAACCGTGTGGGCGTTTACAAACCACGGTATATCGTAAACCAACGCATACAGATCGTTATCTGAGAGCAGATTCGCACCACCATCCTCTTCACTTATGTTCGGTACCCAGAACTTTGTTTAATCGGGCATTAAATCTCTGCGACCCGCCGTTTTTGGACCGTGAACTAGGACACGTTAGGCGCGTATTGAGAGCAATGGCTATGGATGGAGGCAGTGTTGTCGTGTTGCGAACGCCTCGGCTCGTCCCCGGCCTGCTGTAGTGGAACGACTGCCCTTATTCCTGCCATATATTAAGGGCGTGACGGATAAGATCGGACACTTGTTACGCCGGAGATATTGCATCAAGACGATTTTCCGCCCTCATATGCAGTTAAGGCAGTTGGTGCGTTCGCCGAAGGACAAAGAGCCCTTGAACTGTCCAGGTGTATATAGGATTCCTTGCTCCTGTGGGAAGAGCTACATAGGAGAAACGGGCCGCAACATTGCCACCAGGATATCAGAACACATACGCAGCATGAAAAACAGGGACAGCCGTGGTTCTGCAGTGACGGAGCATATATTGGACTCGGACTCGACTCATTACATACGTTTCGATAAGGTAACCGTACTTTCGAAGGAAAAATTTGTAGTTCAGCGCAAAGTACGGGAGGCTATTGAAATTAGTCGTTATCCGAACTTTAACCGTGACTGTGGATGGTCTGTGCCCCCTAGTTGGAGAACTGTTTTGTGTGGTGCGTCGGCGTTTTGTGTGGACGGACCTTTGTCAACGGACGTAGTAAGTGTAGTGTGCAACCCTACTATTGACAATATTGCTGAAAATGAGGGTAGTTTCTCGCCTCCCCGCCCTCAGCTGTTGCCGGCGTCGAGTGCGCGGTCGCGGAGAGCTGCGGCCCGCAGTCTGCGTCGGTTAGCCAACGCGAATGGCTCATGATTATGCTCCTCGTTACGGAGTGAAACATGTCGAGCAATATTCGACTTATAAAACGTGAGTTACCCGCTTTTATACAATTAATATGTTTCAATCTCACGATAGTTTTGTGTTTAAAAATACTTAAATACTTATAATTTCAACTAACATTAAAACACCTATGACTCACGAACAAATATCTGTGCTCATCACACAAAAAATGCCCTGACTGGGAATCGAACCCAGTACCATCGGCTTCATAGGCAGGGTTACCATTACCCACTAGAGCCGCTCGGCCCGGGCTCGGGTCGGTCACGCGGTCTACTCGCAACAAATGACTGGATAGATCGACGTTTGTGTTAATGTGATTCGAGTGTCGAGCCGCCCCGGTGAGTGCCCGGTGGGTGAACTGAAGGCTCGGGCTCGGGAGGGCGACGTGTAGGAGCCGCGACGGTGTATCGTGAGTCATCCTTTAATTGTCTAGACTAGAAAAACTTGCTAAAACGTATAAGAATCATATACGTGGGCTATTTTATTGATAGGATGCTGCCGGCATTTCTTCCTTGTATCGCAATGCTGATACGTTATGCGAGGAAGCCGCCAGCTTTTCAGTCACGAGGTACGCCAACCAGATGCTAGGCGATTTCTGAAAAAAGTTTGTGCGCTGAGATTCCATGGACCTAGCGTTTCTACGCCAAACGGTACAAAATGGTACTCTCTGTCTAAGCTAATTTTGGAACACAATAAATAGGTTATTGTGTTTCGAAATTTCGGCGCTTTCCGTAGCTGCGCCCGCTTTTACCTTAATTCGTTGGAGATGAGACGGCGCTAAAATACTTATCTTCCTCGCTTTGTCCCGGCATTCTGCCACGGCTCATAGAGCCTGGGGTCCGTTTGGCAACTAATTCCAGGATTTGGCGTCGGCACTAGTTTACGAAAGCGCCTGCCATCTGACATTCCAACCCAGAGAGTAAACTAGGCCTTATTTACACTTTCCTTACGATATTTCCTTCAACGAAAAGCGACTTGTAAATATCAAATGATATTTCGTGCATAAGTTCCGAAAAACTCATTGGTACAAGCCGAACCTACGACCTCCGGATTGCAAGTTTCACGCTCCAGCACTAGGCCACCAGCGGCGCTAAAATGAGCTTTTTTATTCTATTCCGTTACTATTTTTCATATATTTCATATGGCGGTAACGGAACGGAAATATGAATATTTGGGACTCATTTTTTATCCTATCAGGCTCGAAAGAAACTCATGGATCTGAGTAGAAACCACACAAAAAGTCCAAATACTTATAAAAAAAAGTTGAGTATACAACTTAAATAAAATGGCCCAAACACTATTTTATTCAAATCCATTGAGTAGTTAAATAGCAAACGCTCATCAAAAACTTTCGCGTTTAAATATTAGTATTTAAAAATAAAAATATTTTTCAAAGTCAAACTGCGTCAGTCTTTCAGTCTTTAGTTATTAAACCCAGTCGTAACTTGACTAACCGCGTTTAGATAACTTAGCTACTCCAAGGGTTAAAGACTTCAAACTGAACGCTTGTAGACGCGTTTAAGTTACGTTCAAAGAAGTTTTAAGAGGACACACGGACAACATTATGAGGACTTGAACGTTAACTATATACAATACAAGGGCCTTTTAAGGAAAGTAACGCGATTTCTTGTAAACTTCTAAAACTTCTAAAACTTGGCTCCATAATCTTGTATGTCATAAGATTATTTGGCATAGGTAGGTACAAAATTCAAGCGAGGGGAGGGACCGACCAGCGTTTGACTTCAGACACACCTGATGGTGAGTGTCGACGAGGTCGAGGGTGTAGCACGCTGGTTCAGCAACAGCCTATTCACTTTTGCCTTGAAAAGATCTAAATTATTTTCCAGGAATACAGGTTAGGAAGGATTAAGATTTTTCTACGGATATCCTTACTTCTGATTATATCTCGCACTAGGTACGTACACTACGAGCATAGCTACACATTAAGTGACTCTTAGCCTAATAAATAAATAAATATTACGGGACAATCTTACATAAATCGACCTACTTAGTCCTACGGTAAGCTCAGTAAGGTTTGTGTTGCAGGTACTAAACGACGATATATACGAGTATATAATAAATAGATATATATAATTAGACACCCTTGACTCAGGAACAATATCTGTGCTCATCACACAAATAAATGCCCTGACTGGGATTTGAACCCAGGACCATCGGCTTCATAGGCAGGGTCACTACCCACTAGGCCAGGGTAGTCGGTATAATTTCGTCGATATTCGATATTCGTCTCATGTCCTCTTAAGTTATACTTTAACCGCAAACGTGCACAGCTTAGGAGTTGACGAGAGCACTGCTCCGCGCAGACCGGTTCCTAATCGGCGCGCGCGCCGCCAAGCGATCGGCGCATGCGCGGAAAAAGTTATAAAATAACACACCATTGTTTGAGCCCGAAACTTGAAGACCGGCTTGGAGTATTTACACGTATATGCTGAAATAGAAATAATAGCAATTTTTTTATTCTTAGCAAAAACGATTGCAGCGTATAAACATATTTTTAACGCAATTTTAAAGTTTCGGGGTTTCTAGTGCGTAAAAAGTGCACTTTACGCTTCGCGTGCGTAAATTTCACTTTTTTAAGCACTTGTTATGAAAAATTGGGTTCGATACACGTGCAAAAACTTCTTAAGACTCGGGCGATTGTCACCCTCGTTTTACTCGGGCTCCAACTTTCACCATCGTCGAAAAAAAATTTTTTTTTACTAGTATTGAAATGTACTATTATATATTTAGTACAGGTGCAGGAGCGCTGGTGGCCTAGCGGTAAGAGCGTGCAATTTGCAATCCGGAAGTTCAAACCCCGGCATGTACCAATGAGTTTTCCGGAACTTATGTACGAAATATCATTTGATATTTACCAGTCGCTTTTCGTTGAAGGAACAAATCGGACTAATCGCAAAAGATCTATTTTACCCTCCAGGTTGGAAGGTCAAGATGGCAATCGCTTTCGTAAAACTAGTGCCTACGGCAAATCCTGGGATTCGTTGGCTTGGCTTTGTTGTCGTTGGTGTAACGACGGGAATCCGGGGTCCGCTTCCGGTTTGCTTGGACCCTTGCTCCCATGAGCGTCGTAAAATACCGAGACAGTGCGAGGAAGAAGAACAGACATTTAGTGCGGGTTAAAATGACGTATTTTTGCACACAGGTGATGTGATAAACAAAGTAAGAAGTTTCTTACTGAGATTATTGAATTCGAATGTTTTTCAAAGTTATTATTTTTTATGCAGAAACGTCTGCTAGCGAATATCTTCGATATTTAAATCGAATGAAAAATAGAAAAAAATTACTCGCAGTCGGACTCGAACCCACAACCACTTGATCACTAGCCCAATGCACTACCAATTTTGCTATAGGGCGGTTCTCCGAGCCGAGCTGTTTTGCGTGACTTCGGTGGAACAATTTTTTTTTTACTTTTTTAATGTGAAACATTAAATCCTAGATTCAGGCTTAAATTTAAAAAATATTGCCGGGAAAGGCCCCCTTGTAGACTTAACGGTTTTAAAGATATTTTAGTTTTTTAAATCACCGAAATCAAGTCCACTCACCGAAATCAATATTCATAAAAAAGTTCAGAAATGGTGTTAAAATGACTTTAAAAGTGTTTATGTCTTTAAGTTTTTATCAAAAAATACTTGTCCATATAAAGTTTTCTTATTAAATTCAGAAAAATCATGCATTGGAAACTCATTGACTATAAAGTATATACTTAGTTTCATATTTTCAGCCCAACGAGCTGGTTTTAGCAAGCAATCTAGTCAGTTCGGAAGAATCGCAGCCTAACTCTCTTGCATTTTGTCGGCGATATCACGCACGCCCAGGCTTCCTCGCACGTACTCGTTGCGGATTTTATCGAGCCTGGTAACGCCGCACATCCACCTCAGCATCTTCATTTCAGCAACTTAGATGGTACGCAGGTGCTTCTGCGTCACTGCCCACGTCTCGCTGCCATAGGTTAAAACTGGCCTAATCATGGTCTTATAGATCAGCCCCTTTAGTTTGACCGGCATTTTTTTGTCGCAGGTCACACCAGTCACTTCTCGCCATTTTTGCCATGTAGCGGCTATTCGGTGATGAATGTTGCATTGCATTCGATGTCTCCGCACATGTGCATTATACCACCCAGGTATTTGGACTAATTGCCCATCGATGGGTATCGGACTGTCGTCACGTGGATCTGGTTCGTTCAGGGACATGAATTCTGTTTTGGCAACACTCAACACCAGGCCCCCGGATTGCAACTGGTGCTTCCATGAAGCGAGCGCTTTCTGCAGCTCAGTACGGCTTTCAGTGCATATGGCTACATCGTCAGCGTATATAAATGTCCACTTTGCCAAATCTTGTGCTTCTTTAGTAAGCGAGTCCAAAAACTAAGCAAAACAGGAAGGGGCTCAGTACTAAGCCCTGATGAACACCTTTTCTGACCGCTATTGCTTTGGTCTAACCCACCGATGTCCGGACCACTGATCGTACATCCCTATACATGTCAGCAATGGTCTTGGCATATTGCTCTGGGATTTCTTTTTCGAAGGCTCCACTAAATAGTATCCCTTGGAGCACGGTCAAATGCCTTTTCCATGTCCAAGAATGCAACGAACAGCGGTTTTTTCTTCGAGCGATATTCTTCGGCAATTGTGGACAGAGCAAACATATTAGGACCAGTTTCTTGCAGACATTTTCAAGCTTCCACTTGGATACCTATGGGGCCTATTTTTGCAGCGCTTTCTTAACCTCATGTGGCTGTATCGGAGGTATGAAACCTACATTTGCTGCCATTTCCGGAAGCTGCGTAGCAGCAAGGGTAGGGTTTAGAAGTTGTTTATAGTAGTGATGCCAGGCCGCAATGACATCTTTATCCTTAAAGAAACAGCTTATTTGTACTTAATATATCGCTGGCCGAGCACCCGCATCCGCAACACAAGCCTTCTGGAGCTTTTATATGCAAGATGGGTGCCGAGAATGCGAACACCGACGCATCGAGGAGCTTTTTATAGCGGTGTGGTAAACACAGCACATCAATTTTAAGGGCTTATAATTTTGAACCAGAGCCTAAACATCATTGAATACAAAATGGCTGGAAAGTTGATAGCCAAATTTTTCCGGGATTGTCGAGGTATTTTGAAGATTAACTAAAAAGAAAGAGGGTTTCATTACCATGTGTCTTTAAACTAGTATGGTTTTAGCTAGTGTGAATTTTAAACTTAATAATTTAAACAGTAATTTAGGACCCAAAATTTCATCAGACGGAACTATAAAGACTTGAAAGAATAGAGAATCGAGTCCAAGATTCTTGATGACCTTAAGCGTCTATTATAGGCCCAGAAGGAGAATCTTTATCAGAAGGCACTGAACTTGGTAGATATAGGTCAACGGTAATCATAACTGATTAAATAGGAAAAATATCCGCAGATAGCATAACTAAAATTTTTTTACGTTAAGTTACGATTAAATATACGAGTATACTAACAACGTTTGTGGTTAACATTAACAACATATTCAACTGTTTTGAATACAATTATAACATACAAATTATTTTAAAACAAACAATTAACCTGTTTTTAGAGTCAAGATTGATCACGGTGGCACCTTTTTGATTTCGGTGGCCTAAAACCCCACCGAATCCACGGAAATCACACCCACTGAATTCAAATTTTATCGTTATTGAACAATTACACAAAAAGTAACCATTGTATTGAAAAGACTCACTGGTAACCAAATCACATACTTCTTGGCAAGGCTTAGGCACTGTTGCACTAAGAAAAGCACAAACACTGAACGAAAAATTTTGTTCACCGAATTCAAGAAAACACGAAACCAAACCCACCGAATGATGAAGATACCTTTGCGAATTCTGCTATTACACTGTGAGCCTACGTCCGCTCTCGTCGGTGAACGCGGCGCAACTGAAGCTACCTGTGGACGCGGCATTGAGTTCCTGGTATGTTGCTTTGTGCGATACCGCCAAGTTTTGTAAACTCCAGCGAAATCAAGCGTTGGCGCGGGACATGGCGAAAATATGTTTTTATTTAATAAGGGTAATTAATATATTATGATCAGTGAAATTATAGTAGAACTAAACTAATTAAGAATATGTGAACCAATATTAAAAATTAATACAACATCCCCAACTTGAATTATAATTTTTTGTTTCAACAAATTTGGGTGCGGGACACGCCCACTGTACGTCAATTTCTGCACTTTTTATTTTTTTTATAATATTGAATATCGTGTTATGGAATATTTTATTAATTGTCGAGATATAACAGACGCTGAAATATGTGTATGAATTTTTTCATAAATATTGGGCCAAAAATTCACGCAAATATAGCCTCGGACACGTAAAAACGCCACCTCTGAGAACTGCCCTATACGAGTACCTGTACCGTAATTGTGCCGTACGAGTACCGGGCTAATGATCAAGTGGTTGTGGGTTCAAGTCCCGCTGCGAGTCAAAATTTTCTATTTTTCTTTCGATTTAAATATCGAATGTTTTTCATTCACGAAGTGCCCCTTCTCATCAAGTGTAGTGCCTGCTGCGTCGCCCCCCGTGGCACCAGACGTCCAGGTGTTATAAGTGACCTATAAACTGCGTTCTGCACCATTTACTCACCCATTAGTTAGCCATTTCCCGGAGACTAACTAGTTTTTATAGCGACAGCACCCTTCGTTGCATGACGTAAAGAAATTACGTATAAATTAATATTTTGACGACCGGTCTGGCCTAGTGGTTAGTGACCCTGTCTATGAAGTCGATGGTCCTGGGTGTAAATCCCAGTCAGGGTATTTATTTTGCGTGATGAGCACAGATAAGTATTTGTCAAGGTGTCATGGGTGCTTTCTATGTATTTAAGTATTTATATGTATATATCTATTACATATATCGTCGTCTAGTACCTACAACACAAGTCTTACTGAGCTTACCGAAGGACTATGTAGGTCGATTTGTGGAAGATTGTACCGAAATATTATTATTTATTTATTTTAGGCGGCGCACATTGCACTCTTTGAACTACTCGCTATTCGCGTGGTTCAATGTTGGAATCCTTCGCTAGCACGGGTATTATATTAGCACGAGGTGGTAACAACTAACTTTGCTCTTTAGTATAAGAAATACCTTTTTTTTATACTAGACTGACCAGCGTTTGACCTCAGTCGCACCTGATGGTAAGTGTCGACGAGGTCGAGAGTGTAGCACGCTGGTTCAGTAACAGCCTATTCGGTCTATTCATTTTATGTACCCTTATTCACCTACCTTAGGTACAGTCGCCATCAGATATATCGGAGCTGTGGAGGTGGTCACAAATATCGGAACGTGCACTTTATCGCCTTGACAATAGAGGCGTTGTCCCGATATTTGTGACCACCTCCACAGCTCCGATATATCTGATGGCAACTGTATATATAACATACAGGCTTTCATTAGGTACGTACAAATGAATTTTATTTTAATAGAAAGTAGTTTTTCCTGAGACATTTTTATTGCAGTTTGTTTATATTTTTTTAATGCTGTATTTTTCTGTTTCAGATTGTATGCTATTTGCGCCCAGCGGGCGTTGCCTTCTGTCTTGAGCCTAGGAACAACGTGTCATGTAAGGTCAGGTTTTTTTTTTTGATGACAAAAGGTGGCAAACGAGCAGACGGATTGCCTGATGGTAAGCAATTACCGTCGCCCATGGGCACACATAACACCAGGGGAGTCACAAGCGCGTTGCCGACCATTAAGGGGGTTGGAGCTCTGGGAACCTTACTCACCACCAGGAACACAACACTACATACCTGAAAGGTAGCAGTGCTATTATGGCTGTGGTCTTCTGTAAGGAGGAGGTACTTCCCCAGTTGGGCTTCTCCGGACTCAAGCGTGATGGTACTTCGCTGTGCCCTACCTTGTTGGACGTAGTTTAAGGACATACCCGGGTCCAAAAAAAGGTTACGGCTGTTTACAAAAAATATATTTATGGGATCTTTGGAAGGTGACATTAACACCTTCACAGTCCTGTGCCCCATACATGGGTAACGACGCTCTATCTTCAAAAGCCCGTAGCACACAAAGTCACTATAATCGGCAAGATACGCACTAAAATCAAATCACTTCTAACTGCATTCAATTGTATAAATCTGACTTCTCTGTAAATATTTTTGTTAGATTAGACCGCATTCTATATATCATATTTAGGGCCCGGAATTTTGCGTTCGGTATTGGAAAAGCCTAAGGGAGAGAACACTAACGTTTATCGACGTATCGACAAACCGATTTTATAATTAGCGTTAATAGTTATTTGTTATGCAAGGCTGCAAAGTGCTTATTTGGCGCTAGTGTTGAAATTGAAAGCTGAGCAAGCGAAGGAAGCTAAGATTGAACCATGAGCGAAGCGAATGGTTCAAAGATAGATTCCTGAGCGTAGCGAGGCTTTCAATACACGAGACACACGATTTTTCACCTCACTACAGCGAGGAAAATTCGAGCGGCAAGAAAAGCAAGAAAACAAAACTTATCGCGTGATTTTTCAGGGAAATCATATCGGCATCGCTACTAGAATCATTCATTTTTATAGTTCAAACGTTGAGTTCAAAGAGCTTAGCACAGGAAAAATTCGATAAATTTACGTGAATTGTGATAACCTAAAACTTAAAAAAAAATTGTTTTCTGTTGCGTTCCGAAATTACAATAGTATGTAAACCTATATTTCAATTTCTTTATCAAACAAACATTATACGTTAAATCGTGTTTTATTTAATGGATTAATTAGTTAAAATATGTTAATTAAACTGAAATACTAACAAAAACCTAACCTTAAAAAAATAAAACAAGATTACAAATAGGCACCTATGTATACTGTATAATAAAACCTATTTGACATAAAATAAAGTGTAGGTAAAAATAAAAAAGTTAAAAATCTGTAATCAAAAACATGTTTCTGATTGGTTATTATCTATGGTTCTTATGAACTCACCGCGGTACTGCGAACATCGAAGTTCGTATATTACAAGCATCTTTCTCTTTTACTCCAATGAAAGTGACAGAGACAATCGTCCGAAATTTACGAATATCGTTTTTCGCGGTAGCGCGCCAGTTACGCGTTGAAGGAGTTTTATACTTAAAAAAAAGTTACATGCACCACAGAGAATTACAATCATCGGCTTCGAAATTCAAATGACTTTTGCACGCTAGCGGATAAAATAGGCTTTTCCACGCAGATTTCGCGCTATAAACTAAGGTTTTCCGAGCGAGTGAGGTGAAAAAATAATTACTCAAACTTTCCGGCGATACATTCTATTCATTCTTTCATTCTAAAATAAGACGTATAAAATATAAATTAAACATTAAACATATTCATATGCCGGTGTCAATATATATAAGATCTACAAAAAGTTTATAACCCGAGTATGTATTTGATTGCAAGAATACAAGTATTATTTGGTTAAAATAAATTAATCTCACTGACTCTTTCTGGGCTTTGAGTACACGACCGAATTATCGATACCTACATCGATAAACGTTGGTGTTCTCTCCCTTAGACTGTTCCAAAAACGCACGAAAAATTCCGGCCCCTAATCATATTGTAATAATTAGAGTGATAAACTAGATGTTTCTGAGTGACCCACAAATGATGCACGAAAGTGCGATGAAGTAATTTGCTTGGACGTATGAGGAAATCAAAACATTTTGTATGGGGATTGTGAACGTGTTAAACCATTTTCAGACGGCGCATTTTTTACACATTATGCTAATTTTGACAGCTGAGCTGAGGGTGCAAATAAAAGTATGTGGCTTTACAAAAATAGCTAATTAACTGTTATTTATTATTGTTTTCATTACATATGTTTATGAGCAGTAAATGTCATTAGGGGCGGTTCAATTTTTTAAGGCCAAGGAAAATTGTTGAACTGTTGAAAAGTTAGTTAATTTGGTGGAAACCGGCTTATATGGACGCGCCTCTGCTGGTAAAAATAGTATCAATAAAAAAATGCGATTTCTCTTTGATTGTAAAAAACTATGTAAAATTGGTAATTTTTTACGGAGTGTTTACATCTATTTGTGCCTCTGAAATTAGTGCCAACTTTTACCCAAAATGGAAACCCATTTGTAATGTCATGATCATGTCAGTCAGAATTCTATTTTCTTAAAATAAATTAGAGTATTTTTTTGCTAATCTTGGAACGCTGAATGTTGGAGCAAAAAAAAAAACAAAAAAGAACATTTCAATGCCTTAAACGGAGCCAGCAATTTTATTACAAACATCTAACGCAGGAATGCCAGCTTCTCAGCCTCTACCGTCTATTTGTGGACATCTTTTTGCTCCGAGGGCTCTGTACCGATCGCAATTGAAACTAGTTGGTTGGGGGCCCGCGGGCAGAAACTCGCAAACCTGGGTGAGGACCCTATTCGTTGGCAAATCCAAGTGTCCAATCCAAGATCCACACGGAATATGAGGTAAGGTTACGAAGTAGGGGCTGGGGCTGGGTGCGAAGATACCATGGGCTAAACTGTCGCTGTTGTCATCAGGGATGTTATGCTTACAGCTTTCATCGTCACATGAAGCCGATGGTCCTGGGTTCGAATCCTAGTCAGGGTATTTATTTGTGTGATGAGCGCAGATATTTGTTCCTGAGTCATGGGTGTTTTCCATGTATTTCAGTATTTATATGTATATGTCTGTTATACATATCGTCGATTAGTACATACAATACAAGCCTTACTGAGCTGCTCGCATAATTAAACTTTTCTACAACTCACGCTAATTGAATTAACTTTTCTGAAAACTTCTTAATATTTTACATTGTAGGAAGTAGCATGTTACAGTGGTTTATATAATCTTGCCTTTATTAGTTTTTGAACAACAGAACCATGTTATTGCTTAATTGTCATCACAAAACTGTATGCAAGTTAACTTTTTACTTGGATACACTATTTTCTGAAAACTTCCATTAACGATATAACGATACTACGAGTAGGTACATTCATGAATTTTCACATGGAATGAATACATTTTTTTATATACAAGACTGACTAGCGTTTGACCTCAGCCAGTCACACCTGATGGTAAGTGTCGACGAAGTCAAGGGTGTAGCACGCTGGTTCAGTAAGAGCCTATTCATTTTGCCTTAAAAAGACCCAAATTAAATCTTCCGGGAATACAGACGAAAGGAGCGAATTCCATTCCTTAGCAGTCCGCATTAGGAAGGTAAAAGCGAACCGCTTCGAGCGAATGAATGGAATATTCACAACGTAAGGATGAAACTGCTCCCCTCGCCTGGACGTGGTGGAACGGAGATGGCGTAATTAAATCGCAATTTTTGCAGAACCCAACCCTTTAACGGCGCGGCTGACACTAGCACAACCGGTCCGACCGCGCGCCGGCCGTTGGCTTATGACGACACGGGCGGTTATCATTGCGATGCCCTATCATTATACGTGCGACTATCGAGACGTTAGAAAACATGGCCGCTTTAAACTAGAGTTTTTTGCTTGTTATTTGTTCTTAAACAGTAGCTTTATAATGCAGAAATCAGAGTGGCGAGCACGTATAAGGGCGCAGTGTCCGACGTCCACAATCTGGATTTGCTAAATGACTACCTATCGCTGGGAGTTGGAAAAAAAATTTTTTTTCACTTCTCATGCTCTAAAAGTGTGTCATATTATGGTTGCCAAGGCGGACTAAAGTAGTACATTTAGCCTCTTGGGAAAATATGTATACATATTTATGATATACATAACGTTTTAAATTAACCAACCAGAACGCTTCACCTTATTAAATCCACCAATCACGACACATATCGAAGTTAATTGCAACTCTAGATTCTTTTTTGGTGCGAATACTGTTTAAAAATGTGAAATCATTAAACAAAACTTTGTATAAAGTATCAACCAATCAGATATACCGTAATATTAAAATCAACCAATGAGGAAACGCAATCAAATTCTCCAAGCATTAGGTGCTTTTTAGTTCCTACTTCACGAGCATTAAAAAAAACTTTAAATCGTTGGCAAACTCTTTGAAGCCCAAATTATACATTGTCTATGGCATTTATTCACGGCGTAGATATATCCTATCTGTATCAAAGTACTGAAAAAAATACATAGATTGCCAAATTAAACATTTTTGACTCAGAATTCATTGCGGGCGATAAAATTGTGGGTATTTGTTTATTGTTAAAATGTTACTTTATTTTATTTTCTCGCAATCGAAGTGAAAACTAGTATGTATAACTTGGGTCTAAACGCCATATTACCCCTCGAACAATTTTCCCTCACTTCGTTCGGGAAAATAACCATCTCGTGGTACTATGGCCTACTTTAGCCCCTTGTCAAACAATCTATCTATCTCTATCTGATATAGGGAACCTTCTACATTCCTTTATGTATAGGTACGTTATTATAATGCTTAGTTGTAATTTAAATTTAAGTTAATTTCAGTGTGATGTTTACGCGGGTTTTGGCTTTGTATGTATTGAAGTTGCTATGTATCATTAGAGAATGACATATCAGCGATCGAGTAGAACACAGAATGAGACGGACATAAGCAATGAACGAAAAACGAATGGGATGAATTACGCTGATAACTATTCTGGTGAAAGTAAATATATCTTCGTCTTTGCCTGGCCCTTTCCCATTTTATTTGGGGTCAGCCCTCCGTATCATGCGTCTCCAGGTAGCTCGGTCCTGGGTCGTCTGTTTGTTGACTTGAGCTTCTTTGAGGTTCTTATTTACTACGGACATCCATGTGATTCGGGGTCTACCTCGTCCTCGGGGTTAAGTTTCGATATGATATGGTGAAAGTAAATATATTTCTAATTTTCTTGCAATAAAGGGGAAATTTTCTTTAAACGCCGAATTGGTATATGTTTATGTACGGGTTAATTTGTGTTATGTGAAATGAATATGTTCAATGGAGACTATTTTTTTTCTAATCTAAGTCAAAGTATCTAAATTAGTATTAAGTAGTTAATCCCGCTAATTTGATGATAATTTTAACCACCTTAACCAGTTTCACTCGTAGAAGGTACAAAAATAAAACGATCAAACTGAATTTATCATTTATTACATCAAATGCATTGCATTATGTTATCATAAACAATAAATAAATCGGTTTCATATTATTGTGATATAATGTTACCTTGTTTATTAGTTTCTGTATATATTCCCTTGTCTCTGGCGCATGCGTGCGCGCATGCATACGCGGAGAGTATTGCAACTTGAACACACATTTGTTTCCTAGATATAGTGAAACAGTTTGACAACCTGGCAGACTTATTACTTTGAATGCTACATTAGTTAATTCTCGTATTTGGGAATTTTCAAGAAATATTGTATAGTTGTTCAAAAAAGTTAATTCACAGTTTTGTGATCACAATTAAGCATTCAAATTAAATAAACCTTTGTATTGGTGGTTATTTAATAATTATAAGGGATATCACAATGTACAAATAGGCAAAATTTGATGAAAAGTCACAAAACTGACAATGGTTTAACTTTTCGTAAAAAGTTTCGCTAATTGAGTACAATTTTAAATACGAGTATTAAACTAACATAACTATATGAAACTAAACCCATGATTCTATTTGTTTAACCTTTTCCAGGCCATGTCAAACGCAATAGGTATCGCTCTGACGTCAAAGAAATGTCAAAACTTAAGCTAAATTTTATCTATTTTGCTGTTTTCCGTGACGTATAAATCAGTCTGGCGTTAGACCTGCTATGCCGATATATCAGTCTTTGGCGTGGAAAAGGTTAACCTCTGGACCGTTTCACTACGATAGAATCGACATTTTCTGTATGACACGAATTAATAGTTTAGTACATATTTGTCATGTAATTATCACCGTGGCGTGAGGCTTTCTATTGCCAGTCACGACGAGAGGACGCGTTTCAAGATGCGTGGCGACATGCTCTGTACGCCACGAATTAACAGTTTAGTACATCACTATTTGTCATGTAATGATGACCGTGGCGTAAGGCATTCCATGTCTGTCACGGCTAGAGGACTGTAGCGGTCAAAGGGTTAATTAAGAAAAAAACTTGAAACATATAATCAATCTTGTTTTTTACGATAGGTACAATATAAGTATTTAAACAAGCGTGTGTTCAAATTGATCTAATTATATGAGAATATCTAGTTGTATAATTTTATCTAATCGTTCACTATAGGAAAATAAAATTTAAAGCCAAGGAAAACGGGAAATAAAAGTTATTACAAATTTATAAAATATATGAAAAAAAAAACTGGATATACAATTCGTCTTTGGTTACCGCGGGAATTGGTATGAGAAATAATATTGTACTTAACAGGCTTATATTAAATATTGCTTATTATGCATCATTGCGCCGCTTTAAAAAACAATATATACCAGATGCAACACATCGACTGCGCGCCCAAAACGCTAGCAATGTGACAGCTTTCGTACAATATCAAATATTATAAATCTCGTGTGCGAGTGTGTACAGTCGCCTTCTGATATATCGGAGCGTCCAATGTGGTCACGAAAAACGCCTCTATTGTCAAGGAGATAAAGTGCATGTTCAGATATTTTTGAGTACCTTGGCCGCTCCGATATATTTGTGTCGTGTAGCATCTGGTGTGGTGCGGCCTTAAACCAATCGGAGTTCAAATCACTGGTGCTCACATCTAACTCCGCCGTTTAAAGCAAAGTCCAACGAATCCCGATACAAAAATGTACGTTTAAAAATAGCACCAATATTATAATATCAGCACATCGCGTAACGCTGTTAACATTCACTTTTTAAACGAAACTGTGTCATATGGCAACACCATAATATTGCAAAAGCGCGGGAAGCACGCATTCCAATAAATAAAAAAAAACATTAAATTTGTCTATAAGTACGCTAAGAGCATTTTTAGAAAAGTTTAGTAGATCCCTGAAGTTTTATGCCAATTTAGAGTAGATACAGAAATGCATGCAAAAATCTATTCAATATTGATTTAAAAACGATACAAGATATGGTTAGTTTAGACATTCAAGATATATCAATATGATTACATGATAGTTTTGCACCCTAATATCCGATCACACTTCCTTAACTATAGAAATATACAACACTTTATGTAAATAGATATGTATAAGTAAATTAGTATTTACTATGGTAACACTGTCTACGGAATCATAGAGCGATAGAACAAAGTGTGTGGAGGTGCACGTAATTATCTATGATACATTTTTTCTTAAATTTCATAAAGTTAAACCATTAGTAAATATTATATTAGTCATTACTGCACCTCGTTTGTAAATTATAATTAAAGTACTTACGATAACTCAAAAATTATATTAGCAACAAATATAAACAGTAACACATGTTAAAATTTACAACTAAAACTAACACAAACGCTAGCTAGAATTATACAAACGTACCTAATTTTATTTGGTCTCTTTGTAACGGTTAATTTTAACAGAAATCTTAACTAACGAATGAAAAATATTTTACATATTGGAACTTTAACAAATTAAATCTATAACCGCCATTTTGACGCCGCCTTTTATCAAATTATTTTTTATGAAATATTTTGATTTGCTTTGATTTTTAAGTAGTAATACTACTATATAAATTAAAAGTTGAAATAGATAACATATACTTAAGCAAAACGACGAGGACACCTCCGGTGTTCGAGATGGGATTCGAACCCGCATCTCCAGCTATCGCGGCTGACGCCTTAACCAATTTGGCCACCCGTACACAGCGGAACCCGACGAAATTAATCAAGTATATGTGATCTTGTTTATTTTTAGGCACCGTTTTACCAGCTCTAAGGTGAAACACTACGTGTTTGCACCTCCTCGTCGTTTTTTCTTAAGTATATTTTATCTATTTCAACTTTTAACCTTTAATAGTTTTTAGTAAGATCAAGTTTATGTATCGCGTCTGTCATGGTGCCCAATATTATTATAGCGACTAAATAATTAGTCAACACAATTGGCGCGGGGAAGTAGAGTAACACTTTATTCTGTGCTTCATATTTAACTCGTTTACGTATATTTCAAAACAATGGCTTGTAGGTAACTTCACGAGAGTTGAAATCATGCACATAATATCAGATCATGTAATGACAGATATTTAGAATTTACAATTCATTTTTCAACCGTGAATAGAGTGATATAAGCTCTCAATACTAAAAAAAAATATTATTGAGAGCTTATATTGTGTGTGGAACCGCAAAGTGAAAAGTCAAACTAACATTTGTAATGGCGGCGAATTATAACTTTTTTCAAGCAACCGTAGTTTTTTTTTAATTCAAAGACATCTAGATTCAAGCCCAATCCTCATATTGTTTCTATAGGAAGTAACGAATGCTTTGTTTCTGAGAGACGTTCAAAATTTAAACGTCACCATTATATCTATTTTGATATAATAATGGAGCAATTATAACATTACACAGATAAGAAATATGTTGTAAGAAAATTCGTTATTTGCTGTTAGATGCATCCATAGAGGCTATGTAAATAATTATAGATGCTGATTGAAATTGTTTATAGAATATATATTTTTTAATTATTTTGTTATATCGTAATCATACCTCAAACATGACTGAAGTACAGCACTCGTTAAATCATAAAGTATTACATTTACATTCACTCATTCATTCACTTGCCTTTGGCAATCAGTACTTCATATTATGTATCATTCACCTCAACTCTCGTGACAAACCTACAATATACTGTAATACACGGACAATATAAAACACTTCAATAAACTGTCGTGTGATAATGACAGTGTGACGCGCCTTTAATCTTGTCTATGGTCACTTTTTTCTTAAGGCGAGAAAACTCGCAAACTTCTAAGCAGTGTAGCTAAAACGTTAGCTAAGCACTCCGCTCTGAGGGCCAGCTGCCCTTCCAGAGTGGAGTTACTATTGTTCTGACCCTGAGTTTTCTTGGCGTTGTGATCTCGAATTATCTGAGCCATCTCGGCCCCCGCTAAGTCTTTGAAGGCAGCTGTGACGTCATGCACGCGGAGAATCAAGTTTCGCGTTTGGAGAGGTGATGATGTGTGTCTGCCGAGAGCCTGTAATAAATACGGAATTAAAAAATAAACGCATAACTGACATAAGGGTGAATCAATTATTTGTTGCTGTTATTCAGTGTTAACTGCCAGGGGACAACTGAAGCATAGTTTGTTACAAGAAATGTGGCACCACGTACTACTGACACGCTTGGTACGTGACCCATTATAGAAGAGACATAAACAGGGTGGCTCATTCAAATCGGTCAATACTGGGAAATCTGGAACTATAAGACGTACAAAGATTGGTTCTTAGGATCCATGTCATCGATTTTAGGGACAAGAAAAAATGCATACATAGATTTAAAAAAAATTGTACTCTGTTCGAGAATCGAACCTGGTTGTTTTGGAAAATAAAACTTTTAATAATTTTCGTTTGGATTTGGATTGTGTTGGTTATAGGCAGCAAAAGTTACCATGAAACATGATATCTCAAATGAATAAAATGCATTGTAATTCAATATCTTTTAATTTAATTTTTAACAACTGTGGTCGATTCCAAAAAATAAACACATTTTTTTTTAAATCGTACTACAAGTACATACCTGCGCCAGTTCTCGAAAATGGTCGTGCCACGCTCTATTGGGATCTGTTATCATGGACAGGACTATTGTAGCCAATAAGCTTGATATCATGGTGATAGATCGTTCGCAGCGTCGCGCAATGCTCGTTGACATCACCGTCCCATGTGACGAGAACCTCGTATAGGCCGAGAAGGACAAGTCCAGGAAGTACTTAGACTTGGCTCACGAGGTAACCGCCATGTGGGAAGTTGATTCGGCGATCATTGTACCGATAGTTGTTTCCGCGAACGGTCTCATAGCGAAGAGTCTCGACCAACATCTTGAGAGACTCTCGCTACGTGGTTATGGTTGGATCAAGGGTCAGATTCAGAAGGCGGTAATCCTGGACACTGCGCGCATAGTCCGGCGGTTCCTCTCTCTGCAGCCCTAACCACCGGCAGCCTGGGCCCTGCCCCGTTGCCAGCGGGTTAGGTTTTTATAATGTTTTTATTGTTTTGATACATTTTAGATGTATTTTTATATTTTACTTTTATAAAAATGTTATGAAACCTAACCTAAGATGTAAAATGAATAAAGAATATAAATATAATAATAAATGTCCGGAACACCATTGTTCCGTGTACGGAAGAGACAAACAAATAAATATTTCAGTACGAATGTATAAGACAAAATAAATTAGAGCTGTGTAGGTCACCAATATTTTTACATGCACTTTATCGCCTTGAAAATAGAGGCGTCTTGTGACCATCTCCACAGCTCCGATATATCTGATGTCGACTTGTTGGTAGATAAACCGACCTGTGCCAGGTCCGCGAGCCTGCGCAGTGGAGTGAGGCAGTCGGCCAGCGCGGGCGCCACGGGCCCGGAGCCCCCGAGGGCACCCACCAAGGTCCGCGAGGCGCCCACCAGGGTCACGGCACACGAAGTCAATTCACTCCGGGCTCGCTGAAATGTAACATAAGCTTGTAAATTTTGCGAAGATACTGAGGTCTACACCATAGACCGTCTGTGACCGTTACGCTCTGGTGACCTGAGCATGGAGGGTGCAATGCCGTTATCGCCACGCTTGGCAAGCGGGTTAGCGATCGCAGTGCATTTAACCGCTCTAAAAGGACGCTGTTGCCCGTGGTATCCGGTCTCAAGTTAGGGATCATCCCCGGGTTCTTGGAGAAAGTCCATATTATTAACTACAATTACCTTTTTACTATTTTGCTGTTTCATAATGTACCACTCGATCAGTGCCAGACAATCATTCAATTCTCACATAAATCCTATTCGACGCATAGTTCTATAGATGGATGTGAGATTGAAAGATCGGACCTTAACTTGACCTGACTAAACTCACTTGCATGCTTTTTACAGGAATTAATGTTGCCCTCCTATCGCAAAAACAATACGGTAAAAAATTGGAAATAATATGAAACGACGTAAAATAAATGACTAGGTGTTCATATTTTTCCTAGTCGGTTTTCGACAAAAGAAAACATCGTGAGGGAACACGGAACATCCCAGTAAGGTATATTTTCTGTTGGGTTGGAAGGCAAACAATTTTCTTTGGTGTGTATCAATCAAAGCAGATACACCAGAACTAAGGATTAGGTTTCCGACAAACAATGGGACCAATAGGCGGATGACGATTACATTTTACGCAGAAATCAATACAAGAAATAAAACAACTAAAAACGGATTCTATCCCGAATTATAATTAAAACTGTTGTAAACCATGTTATTAAACTTAGTTACAAACCGATAAACTTAGGTACAGTCAACAACACTTCTAGCTATACATTGGTAGACCTTATTATATAAGGCATAAAGTCCACCGATGTACAGTTAAGACTGTTGCTGTGTGTACTTATATCGTGAGTTCAACCGTTAATTACATACGAAAATTGTTTTTAAAATTTTGACTTACCTGGAATTTCAACTCATCGATATCCTCCCCCCCTCCGTGGGCGTGCTGGTGCTGGGCGCGCTGCGCGGCCGCGTGCAGCCTGGCCAGCAGCGCCGCCGCCGCCGCCTCGGCCGCCGACAGCAGCTCCTCCGCCCTCACCACCCCGTTCGCCTCAGGAAACACCAGCGGAGGCGACGGGGGAGTCGGTATGTCATCCACGACGTCATCTTTAAACCGCACGTGATTCTGGACCTTTGGAGTTGGACTCGCTCGGAACTTCCTATCCGTCGGTGGGCTGAACGTCTTTATATCGTTCCCCGCCGCGCCGTTCAAAAGGTCCGGGCGGTTGCTGAATCTTCTGTTCATTTGTGGAGAACAAAGTGAGAGAACTGTTGACATCTCCTTGTTTTTTAGAATAGTGTTTTTAGTTTCAGAGCTTGAGCGGACGTGCCGGCTTTGGAGAGTCATTGAGCTATAGTTCGGTGTAGCTCTTACGCTCTGTTCGTCGTCCAGTCGGCTTTCATTCTCTAAATTTTTGTAAGAGTTTAAGTTCCTTTGAAAATGCGGCGAACCGATGCTGGCTAGCCGTTGCTCCCGAAGCGGAGACTGTTTCTGAGAAGTTTTCATTCGCAGAACTTCGATGCTCGGCACGGGTGGTAAAGGGGGCTTTTTAGGAGGAAGTAGCAAAGGGGGTGGAGGGGATAAGACTTTTGGCTCTGATCTGGGCGGCACAGGCGGTTGCATTTGGTCGTTTATGTCACAGACTACTTTGTAATTCAGTCTCCTATTGTTTAAAGTACTAAAATGGTTATTTGGGATTTCGACTGCTGTCAATTCATTGTTGGGACATGTGAAAGAGTTCGATCGTGGTCGCGGTGCGGGTGGGGGTGGATTTTTTGGAGGTCTTTCAGGTGGATGGTCAACATTTTTTCTTCTCGGCGGCGGTCTGATCTCGCACACATCTGGCATCGAATCCGACTTCTCTACCTGACCTACTTTATCCGATTCGTCACTGTCGTCACTTTTATTCTTATCTTTGCTGCAACATGAGAACATGCCTTTTCTTTCCACAGTCGGATACTCGATCACATGCGCTGTTCCGTTGGCGGGTTTTTCGGTGACACTTTTTCTTTTACTTTTTGGCGAATCAGATTTTGTTTGCGTTTGAGTTTTATTTTTCTCTTTCAATAATAGACTGTTTCTAGCATCACTTAAACTTTTCGCCGTGAACATATTTCTTATTTCACTAACACTTAGCGTGCCTTTGACCACTTCGCCGTTTGCTTTGACGTCTTTATGGTTTTGTTGTAATTTCGCTTCCATTATTTGACTATGATTGACGTAGCTGACTTGTTCTCTGTCTATGGTGGACGAGTTTGATCCTGGCGGTGGCGGGATGATATACGACATGATTTCTTCAGGAGTGAGCTCGATAGCAGGAGTGACTCTAACGGTAGGGGGCTGCACAGTTACGTTAGCTATAAATTCTTCTATATCACCTTTCTTAGGTGCTCGGTTTAAGTGTTCTTGCGAGTTTCTCTTGTCGTCCGCGAAGGACGGGGGCACGACTGGTAATATTTGAGGCACATGCGTCGCACAATCTAACTCGTCAGGCGTCTGTGGCGGTGGGATCAATGTTAAATCTATAAGCTCAGCGTCGTTATCAACACTAGTTTCTTCATAATAAGGGTAGTTAGCCTTCTCTTCTTCTTTACAACTTTTCTCTCTAAGCTGCTTTAAATATTCCTTCAAATTCGACTCCTTATTGTCTAGAGTCGAATCAGGACTGTGTAAACCGAAACTAGTTCGCACTACTTTATTATTGGCTTTTTGATGCTTACGTATAGGACTATTGGTTGGTGTGTATAAGGAGTCATTATCACTTTCTGAATAAGAGAGATCATTGTTTAAAGCTATCAAGGCATCCGTGAGACCACAGTTGTTAAGTATAGCGCTAAGTCCTTGTGATTGTCGTCTCGTTAGATCACCATCTTTCTGAACTTCCGGTATACTTAAACCGGATAATCCTTGATTAATAGTCTCTGTTAATAGAAGTAAAGAATCGCTATGTTTAAGGATTCCCGGCGCATCATCAGCCGCGGACATTCTACTGTTATTTGACTCTGTATCACTCTCTAACTGATCTACGTTGGTCTCTTTACCAACTAGCTCATCTCTTAATATTCCATTACTAAATAGGTCTTCATTATACAAATCACAGTTCTCAGTCAAATATTGTTCGGAATTCTCAACTAGTTTCTGCATTTCTGCGACCCTTCTAAGCACTTCTTCGTTTTTAGCTTCTACTAATCTCGGGTGGTTGCTCGCATTCTCTAAGAGTTCCATGGATAGAACACTTTGAAGATCGAAACCCATTCCGTCGTCTAAGTAGCAAGTATCGTTTGGATCGAAAAGTCTGAATTCGTCATTTCGTTTGCATTTTTCGAAATGAACATCATGACCTAGTAGCCCAGGTTTCATGTCGTAGCCCGTCAATGGACTGGAGTTATTGCTATGGTTTTTGTTAGTTAAGCTAGAATTCATGTTGGTATCTAAGGTTTTGGTTTGATCTGGTGTGGAATGGTATGGAGGAGGCATAGTGAATATAGCGAAATGTTTCTTGGTTAGGACGACAGGGTCGTCGTAGTGCAGGTAGCTCCACTTCGCCGGCACCACATTGTGTTGTGAGAGATACGGTGGAGCTGGAATAAGTAGAGTACTCGTTAATACCAACTATTAGGTACAAACATTTAAATCAATTACGTTTAAGTTTAAAGTATATTTACCTATGTCTTCTGTCATTGGTTCTCTTTCCAATTCCACATTAAGTTCTTTGCCCGTAGCCAATCGGTAGTAACTGCAAAATAAAAGATGCGTTTTTATTTGACAGGTGAGCGCTTTTCCAAAATTTTTTACTTAGTATTACGAGCTATTTCCATTCCAATGGACAAAATATATGTCCCAGACAGTTTGTTTCACCATACAATTTTTTTTTTAGAATTTTTGTTAAATAACTAAACTTTGAAATGTCATTTTTGAAGAAGTGTTTAAGTGTTAGTTTACGTGAAGGTAATTACTCTCGTTAAGATATACTTATTAATTTTTTTTTATACAGATTTTATCTGGAAATGTGGACTGACCCAGCAATAACCAATGGCATCTCCACAGCATCTCTCTCGTCCATCAGCAGCGCCACGACTCTGTCGCGCGTGAGGAAGATGGCGACATCGGCTGTCCCGCCCGCTTCCCGCTTCACCCTGACGCTTTCCACTTCTTCCAGAGAAGCTATTGGCTGAGGCTGGAAGGAAATTGTTAATTTAATAATTACATGCAGATTACTTCAAGATTCCAGCTGTTGTGGAATAGGAGTTTTTTTATTATAGATGTTAGTTCGTTTTAAATGAAATATATACGTAATTATAGCATATTTGAACGAAACAAGAATAAGTAACAAATTTATGAGTGAAATGGCAATAAAACCATGGTTGCATGTTTAAGCTTGCATAATTGCGAAGCCATGGATGTAAATGGGTTGTTTACATTACTTTTTTTATCATTGCGCTGCGCCAGCTGGCTGAGGCCGGCGCGCGGCGCCACGAGCAGCACTGCCAAGTGTTCCTGGCGGAGGCTACAGGACACAGGGGACGGCTACGTACCGCTTGGCCGCGCGGCGCCAGCTGGCTGAGGCCGGCGCGCGGCGCCACGAGCAGCACTGCCAAGTGTTCCTGGCGGAGGCTACAGGACACAGGGGACGGCTACGTACCGCTTGGCCGCGCGGCGCCAGCTGGCTGAGGCCGGCGCGCGGCGCCACGAGCAGCACTGCCAAGTGTTCCTGGCGGAGGCTACAGGACACAGGAGACGGCTACGTACCGCTTGGCCGCGCGGCGCCAGCTGGCTGAGGCCGGCGCGCGGCGCCACGAGCAGCACTGCCAAGTGTTCCTGGCGGAGGCTACAGGACACAGGAGACGGCTACGTACCGCTTGGCCGCGCGGCGCCAGCTGGCTGAGGCCGGCGCGCGGCGCCACGAGCAGCACTGCCAAGTGTTCCTGGCGGAGGCTACAGGACACAGGAGACGGCTACGTACCGCTTGGCCGCGCGGCGCCAGCTGGCTGAGGCCGGCGCGCGGCGCCACGAGCAGCACTGCCAAGTGTTCCTGGCGGAGGCTACAGGACACAGGAGACGGCTACGTACCGCTTGGCCGCGCGGCGCCAGCTGGCTGAGGCCGGCGCGCGGCGCCACGAGCAGCACTGCCAAGTGTTCCTGGCGGAGGCTACAGGACACAGGAGACGGCTACGTACCGCTTGGCCGCGCGGCGCCAGCTGGCTGAGGCCGGCGCGCGGCGCCACGAGCAGCACTGCCAAGTGTTCCTGGCGGAGGCTACAGGACACAGGAGACGGCTACGTACCGCTTGGCCGCGCGGCGCCAGCTGGCTGAGGCCGGCGCGCGGCGCCACGAGCAGCACTGCCAAGTGTTCCTGGCGGAGGCTACAGGACACAGGAGACGGCTACGTACCGCTTGGCCGCGCGGCGCCAGCTGGCTGAGGCCGGCGCGCGGCGCCACGAGCAGCACTGCCAAGTGTTCCTGGCGGAGGCTACAGGACACAGGAGACGGCTACGTACCGCTTGGCCGCGCGGCGCCAGCTGGCTGAGGCCGGCGCGCGGCGCCACGAGCAGCACTGCCAAGTGTTCCTGGCGGAGGCTACAGGACACAGGAGACGGCTACGTACCGCTTGGCCGCGCGGCGCCAGCTGGCTGAGGCCGGCGCGCGGCGCCACGAGCAGCACTGCCAAGTGTTCCTGGCGGAGGCTACAGGACACAGGAGACGGCTACGTACCGCTTGGCCGCGCGGCGCCAGCTGGCTGAGGCCGGCGCGCGGCGCCACGAGCAGCACTGCCAAGTGTTCCTGGCGGAGGCTACAGGACACAGGAGACGGCTACGTACCGCTTGGCCGCGCGGCGCCAGCTGGCTGAGGCCGGCGCGCGGCGCCACGAGCAGCACTGCCAAGTGTTCCTGGCGGAGGCTACAGGACACAGGAGACGGCTACGTACCGCTTGGCCGCGCGGCGCCAGCTGGCTGAGGCCGGCGCGCGGCGCCACGAGCAGCACTGCCAAGTGTTCCTGGCGGAGGCTACAGGACACAGGAGACGGCTACGTACCGCTTGGCCGCGCGGCGCCAGCTGGCTGAGGCCGGCGCGCGGCGCCACGAGCAGCACTGCCAAGTGTTCCTGGCGGAGGCTACAGGACACAGGAGACGGCTACGTACCGCTTGGCCGCGCGGCGCCAGCTGGCTGAGGCCGGCGCGCGGCGCCACGAGCAGCACTGCCAAGTGTTCCTGGCGGAGGCTACAGGACACAGGAGACGGCTACGTACCGCTTGGCCGCGCGGCGCCAGCTGGCTGAGGCCGGCGCGCGGCGCCACGAGCAGCACTGCCAAGTGTTCCTGGCGGAGGCTACAGGACACAGGAGACGGCTACGTACCGCTTGGCCGCGCGGCGCCAGCTGGCTGAGGCCGGCGCGCGGCGCCACGAGCAGCACTGCCAAGTGTTCCTGGCGGAGGCTACAGGACACAGGAGACGGCTACGTACCGCTTGGCCGCGCGGCGCCAGCTGGCTGAGGCCGGCGCGCGGCGCCACGAGCAGCACTGCCAAGTGTTCCTGGCGGAGGCTACAGGACACAGGAGACGGCTACGTACCGCTTGGCCGCGCGGCGCCAGCTGGCTGAGGCCGGCGCGCGGCGCCACGAGCAGCACTGCCAAGTGTTCCTGGCGGAGGCTACAGGACACAGGAGACGGCTACGTACCGCTTGGCCGCGCGGCGCCAGCTGGCTGAGGCCGGCGCGCGGCGCCACGAGCAGCACTGCCAAGTGTTCCTGGCGGAGGCTACAGGACACAGGAGACGGCTACGTACCGCTTGGCCGCGCGGCGCCAGCTGGCTGAGGCCGGCGCGCGGCGCCACGAGCAGCACTGCCAAGTGTTCCTGGCGGAGGCTACAGGACACAGGAGACGGCTACGTACCGCTTGGCCGCGCGGCGCCAGCTGGCTGAGGCCGGCGCGCGGCGCCACGAGCAGCACTGCCAAGTGTTCCTGGCGGAGGCTACAGGACACAGGAGACGGCTACGTACCGCTTGGCCGCGCGGCGCCAGCTGGCTGAGGCCGGCGCGCGGCGCCACGAGCAGCACTGCCAAGTGTTCCTGGCGGAGGCTACAGGACACAGGAGACGGCTACGTACCGCTTGGCCGCGCGGCGCCAGCTGGCTGAGGCCGGCGCGCGGCGCCACGAGCAGCACTGCCAAGTGTTCCTGGCGGAGGCTACAGGACACAGGAGACGGCTACGTACCGCTTGGCCGCGCGGCGCCAGCTGGCTGAGGCCGGCGCGCGGCGCCACGAGCAGCACGCGCTCGGGGCGCGCGCTGCCGAAGCACTTGGCGCCGTAGCTGGGCAGCGCGCCCACCACGTCCAGGTAGTGCAGCTTGGCCTGCAACAGCGGCACCGATAGCGAACAGCCCACGTGCAACGCCAGAAGCAGCTGAGCGGTGAGGCGTTGATAATGAACTTGACAAGAATTTATTGTTAAGAGAACAAGGCCGTGTCAAGATCATCGTGAACACCTGGCCCGTTTAGCAACTTCTGTTGCTGACTGTACACAGAAGTAATAAGCAAAGAACTCAAAGGGCTCGCGTCTCCATATTGTATTATTTAGAGCTAATTTTAATATTGCAAATCATTTTCTTTGTCTGCGTTTGATAATTTTGTTTTCGATTTTCAAGAGTTTTGCTCCAAGATAGATGTGAATTTTGTTCTAAGATAGATGCTGTCAGTGCTGTCACTTTTTCGGCGCGCAATGGCACCTACGTATCGTAATGTCAGGCCGTAATATGCACGGCCTGATACAAATTAATTAAAAAGACACAGCCCACTGATACCTGTTCGCTTAGTCCGTGTTAGTGTCATTTTAAATGTACCAAACTTATGTTATCCTAATATCTTCTCTGTTTTTTTATTCTTATGTTTTTGTTCTTAATTTCTTTTACTTTCTGTGTTACCTGCCGTGATACTTTTTCACTTGATGGTCTCATCGGAAGATCAGCGCTGGATGTCGCCAGCATTACGCTGAGATGAGACCATTTCGTGGCACTTTCCACCTTGTATGTTTTATGTTATTTGTATTTCTGTCACCTTTGTGTTGTGTATCTACGAATAAACGAATATTCATTCATTCATTCGTTCAAGCACATCTTTTGCAATATTCAATTAAAATATACATAGTCTAGACACGCAGCAGCGTGTCAAGCCAAGTTCAAACAAAGGAACTGGCTAGCCAGCGCCGAGTGTAATATTACACGAACCACTTGGTGCCACTTTTGACCAGTCTATAACTCAAAACCTCTTTAACGTAAAGACATAAAACTACGTGTGTTTAATTATATCCATAAGGACATCTAGAAGCCCAAATTTCATGAAGCTAGCCCGAACGGTTATAAAGATATGAAGGTAGAAAAGTCATAAATTTTAGCACTGACTGACTGACATATAGACGCCGTGTATACCGATTTCTAAAAAGCTTTTGATAAAATTAATCACACTGAGCTATTACGAAAGTTATACGGTCTCGGTATACACGGCGATCTTCTCAGATGGCTAGAGTCCTACATACAAAATCGTAGCTAAGCAGTATCGCTTACGGGCTACACTTCTAGATACCTGACTATTGATTCAGGCGTACCCCTGGGCTCTCATTTAGGACCACTTTTATTTATCCTAAACGTCAATGATATGGGTCCGTCGCTTAGCGGATCGAGTCATCTTGTTTACGCCGACGACACAAAAATATTTAAAATTATAAAAACAAATAACGATGCCTTGAACTACAACGTGATCTTGATAGTTTTGCTGCCTACTGTAACTCAAACCAACTACTGTTGAACCTTGATAAATGCAAATGCATCACTTTCACTCACAAGCGCAAACCTCTTTTATTTAATTATAACTTTTTAGGCCAACAACTAATTAGAGTTTCCTCAGTCCGCGACCTGGGTATCATGTTAGATTCAAAACTCAATTTTATTTTACATATAGATCTCATTATTGCAAAAGCTTATAAACAGTTAGGCTTGATACTTCGCCTGTCTAAACCCTTTTAAGGATGCGAACACTCTACAGTACATTGTGCAACGAGGGTGGTAAGTTGGGTATAGCAAACGCGAGTCTTTTAATGACTCAAGTTTGTTATACACTTACCGCCCGTGATACATACAATGTTTTTCATCACATTTGCGAAGAAATTAAAAATAATAGTTAGTAAAATTACTAACTTATCCTTATAAGTTTTATTTGATGTTAAGCCCTTGCTTAAAATCAGAATACACTTTGAAAATTAACATCAAACCGCATCCACTAAAAGAGAAGAGATTGTCAACTTTTTTTAATATCTTCCACAGATAATGCTAACAACTGCGTTTTGTTTTCGAAGTTGACAGACCATCCTGCCAAATTGTATCAATTATTTTTTAACAAAATAAAATATAATAAAATTGTTTTTAATAAATACTAAACATTAAATTGCAGTCAAATTGAATATAAAGATATGTTTTATACGTAGTAAAAGTTGGTTGTAGCAAACTTTTGAAGATATGAAATACACCTTGGCTGATTGGAAACATCCTCAGTCCGAAGTGAAGTATGACTTATATATGTAATCTAAAACTAAACTTACGTGGGAGCTAAAACGGCTATAACTGTTCTGTACGCTCGCAAGTAATAACGCTATTGACGAGCAAGTGTGATGAAAAAGATACTTTATTCCTCCTATGTCCGTAGTATTTTAGAGTTCGGTTGCATCGTTTGGACCCCCCAATACACGATTCACAAAACACGAATTGAAAGAATCCAAAACAAATTACTAAAGTCACTCAATTTCCGCCTTGGTCTGAATCATTCCGAAGGTACCAGCAGGCGTCATAGTCTCGCCCCGTTAGTTGCGCGCCGCGTATATATAGACCAAATGTTTTTATATAAATTTGTAAACAACTATATTGATTCTCCAAACCTTCTTGAAAATGCCTTTAAATTGCCTCGATGTATTCCCCCTCGCCAGCCCCAAATATTCCATATCAGTTATTGTGGGTCAAATTTTGCCAGACATACTTTCTTTAAACTAGCCTGTCAAGATACTAAATACCAAAATTTTGATATTTTTTCTTTGTCACTTGGTAAATAAAAAAGCATGCTGCAAAACTCAATATTTTCATAAGAACTACCTAATTATTAATATATGTGACTTCCTGCGCATGTAATTATTTACTGTTTGAACTGATTTCATAAATTAAGTTAAAACTACCTCATATGTTATGCACTTATTAACCTACCGATATGTTAAGTAGTCCCTGTAGATCTTTCCATAACAAGGTGCCAAACACCTTCCGTGCTCGATTTGTTAATGTTCATGTATTCTTTTATTTTAAATGGAACTAAAGGTCTGTTTGTTATTACTCTAGTTTACATATGTATTTATGTGACTGTTTGTTTCCTAAATAAATGAAAAAAAAAACATGTAGTACTTAAATCTAACCTACTTCCAGATGACCTAGAAGGATGAAATTCGGAATTCAGCTCGGTAATTGTGTGTAAGCGTAGGAGAAAATCTAAAAGCAAGATAGTTTTATTCTTCCATTACACAACTGTCGATATCGATAAAAAAATACATCTAACAAGTTTGCGACAGTCTTTTGTTCTGCCATAAAAAATCCGGGCTCTGACCATAAGATAATATTAACCAATACAGAGTTAGAAAATCAGATTTTTGGATTCCAGAAATCACTTGCAAGATGAAAAGACTATTTATAAGTATAAGTAAAAGACTAGCTATTTAACTATATCACCTGCGGAGGTGGTCACAAATGTCGGAACATGTACTTTACCGCCTTGACAATAGAGGCGTTGTTCCACAACTCGGATATATTTGATGGCGACTGTATGACAAGGAAACGTCCAGGAATGAAGAAGGACTGATGAATTGAATGATTTACCTGTAGCTGAGTGAGCTGCCGCTGACTGCCGGTCATCTGCGAGTTGAGTTTGAGGAAGTGTGCTATAAGCCGCCGGACCTCTTTTCGTTTCATACTCTCTAGCAGACCGCTCGGCACGAATCTCTCGAGGCCAAATTCTCTCCTGCAACATAAGTTTTCAATCAATAATCAATTATTTCGAACAACAGTCCTTAATGTGTTAATAACATACTTATACTTAAATCTAGGGTACAAACATAATATGATTTACAGCATATTTTAACATACTGGGGCATGTAGCTACACTGCTCAGCCATGGTGAATCCCACCTCGGAGGGCGTCATGGTAGAATGTTTCTGATCCCATGACGCCCTCGTTAAAAGCAAAGAGGAAGAAACGCCGGTGTGTTTTTAGTGGGTAGGCTCCTCCCCTCCCTCTGGCTAGCAGAGGGAGTTACGGGAGGAGAGAGTCCCACATACTCCCCGCGCATGGCCTTTCCCGGGGCCAGGGGAGATGCGTAAAGCATTTTCACACCACGAGATGAATCCCACGTGCATGGGATGGCATTAGAGCTGGCGCGTCACCGCCTCAACAGTGAGCTACACCGCTTCATCAGATAGCTTGGAAGCCGTCGATCCATTCCTCCGTGAACATACCCGAAGCGCTAGTGTCGCGGCAGCTCGAATACCACCGCACATTGTTGTACTGCACCCGCAGTTTACAAACCATTATTCTGTTTACCTATCAGTGGGTTTTTATAAGTCATCTAACTAACTCCAAGAGTTCAGCAGTTTTTATTGCACTCATCAAGGATATAAGTCATTAGCTGTTGTAGTTTGACACGGCTCATTGGATCCTCGGGTCCAATTGGAAACTAACCCCAGGATTTGGCGTAGACACTAGTTTTACAAAGTCGATGCCCATGATGCCTGATGAGGCCTGACCTTCCAACCCAGAGGGTAAACTAGACCTTATTAGGATTAGTCCAGTCTCCTCAGAATGTTTTCCATAGCGTAAAGCGACTATTAAATATCAAATGATATTTCGTACATACGTTCTGAAAAACTCATGAATACAGGCGCCATTTGATAATTCGGAGCTGAACAAGGTAGTCATAAATATCTGAAAAACGCATGTATGAACTATGCGAACACTTTCACAGCTCTTATACATCTCGGTCGCAACTGTACAAGCCATGGTTCGAACCTGCGACCTACGGATTGAAAGTCGCACGCTCTTACCGCTAGGCCACATGCACTCCTTCTTAAATAACTTCCCAGAGTTTAATTACTTACTCGACAGATTTAACAGTGAGTTTGGCCGGCGAGAGGTTGTTGGCCAATGCATGCTGGTGCATGTGCAGTGCTGCTAACCGCAATGCAACGTCAGGTTGCAGTTCCGGAGAGAACCGCTCCTGAGCCACGTCGTTGCAGCACTGGAATCACAATACAATACAAATGTAATTTCCTCAAAAACTTTAAGCAAATACGTCTTTACTATTTCAGAAATTGCAGCTTCGTTTTCGTGACAACACCGTTGTATACAAAATTACGAATTCCAATATGTACCGAGCTTCAAAAAGTAGAAACGGATATAATAAACAAAGACCCTAGCAGCAAGTAAGACATATTGATTTATGAAGTTTTTCCAAAATTAAAACTTTAGAGTAGAGCAGTTAATTTTAAGATGGTGTATGTGCCAATTGGTCCCACGAGATAGGCCTAGCCTAGTGAGGTGGTCATAAGTAAAATAATGTACCTACCGTATTATCTTTGGCAAAAAAAAAACTTTTGTTTTTTTCGATTGTTCCATTTTTTTATACAAGACTGACCAGCGTTTGAACTCCACTCTTGTCTTGAAAAGACCCAAATTATATCTTTCCGGGAATACAGGTGAAGGGAGTCAATTCCATTCCTTTTTTACCTGCATATACAAGTAATCTAAAGCTGCTAAATCCTTTTGGGCGAGCTCCGCCGCCGACGTAGGCATGAAGACCACTCGGAACAGACACCGCATCTTGTGGGAGCCCGGGCGGGACGCGATCTGAAAAATGTTGTAGGGGTCTTTAATGAATGATGTTGCCGGGGTTGTAGTAGGTACTAATTCTTTAATGACCACATACTCATCAGCTTCTTTAGACCATGTATGATAAGCAGTGATCAATGATCATATAACATAAGCAAAGTTAATTGATAGATAGATACCGAGTTTCTAAAGAATGGCTTCCATCAGTCGAATAACATAAAAAGTTTGCTCTTAGAGCATGCCAGTGTACGGTAGTAGGCCTGGTGGCCTTGCTTACTGTAAAGTAGTACGAGCAGCTGGACTTTACAGAAAGCCACCAGGTGGACCTTGGGCCTGCCGGGGCACAAGCCTGCGTAATATGATTCGATGTCGATTTTACATACTAAACAACGTTAAAGAAACGTTACAAAACAAAAATAAGTATTCTCTAGACGTCTTCGCCATTTAAAGGGTCAACTGAAAGTCCTAAATTGTTTGAAATGTAATGACACTAATGACAGTAATGACTTATGACAGTTATGACAACAAGTGACGACCTAGGCACTTCAATGAATGCTATAATCACTTCGACACTGGCGAAAAGTGGTAGTCCACATGGAAAGGTACCTTGTGGCGCTTGGCGCTAACGCTATTGTTAATGACACTTTAATACTAATGTGAAACTTTGCACCGTCAGCGCCAACCGCCATTAGGTACCTGTCCATGTGGACTACCACAAATCATCAAAATTGATGGATGTAAAATTTCTTCAAAGCGATCTATCCCATCTGGATTCATAAAAAAAAAGTTAGTTACCCGTGCCAACGACTCCTTCGGATCCAACAGCGTCAGTTTATTCCTCCTCACACTCTTCACATGTTCCACCACCAGGCTGAAGTGTTCCTCGGCTACTATACACAGCTTGTCCTTCAAACTGGTCACCACGTCGGCGACCGTGGTCGTGGTGTCGTATTTGAAAGACTTGGTCTGTCCGTTCTCTAGGAACACCTTTAAGACGTTGGCCATAGGAGGCAGACAGAGATCGCCGAGGGAGAAGGCTGAAGGCTGGAATGAGAACGAAAATACGAGTGAGGTATTGTGATTCAAGGTGACCTATTGTCCTTGATGATAAAACAGACTGAACGCTAAGGTAAGCTCAAGAAGGCTTGAGCCATCGATATAATATAATATAATATACAAATGCTTACATATATGGAAAACACCCATGACTCAGGAACAAATATCTGTGCTCATCATATTAATACATGCCTTACTGGGATTCCTGGACATTGGCTTTAGGCGACGTCCGCACTGGCAGGCGGCTTGCTTGGCGCCTAGAGTCTAGGCAGGATCGCCATGTGATGTGGGGTGTTAATGTAAACCACTTCGTGTGGAGTATAGGTTTATTCTGACTTAAATAACGCATACATGCTATTCTATACTAAGCTATGCACGTGTGTGGGTAAGGCGTAGTACACACACTACAAGCCTCGCCACAAAAAATTAACACGTTCGTTTAATTGGAGACACACTAAGCGACTAGCTAGGCGCCAAGCGCGTAGTGCGGCCGGTCGCAAATATTCAAGGCCGTTTATTCACTAAGCTACTCACTAGATGACGCGCAAGGCTCTAGGCACCAAAGAAGCCATATGCCAGTGCGGACCTAGCCTTATAGGCAGGGTCGCTACCCACTGGACCAGACCAAATAAAAATTGCGTTTGGAGTGAGGCCAGTGTTCACAAGGGAATACTTACGGGGTACATGGGCGCGCCATTCAGCTGAACAGAGTCTGCGAACCGCACTCTTGGAGGACGGGCTCTCAACCTGTAAAAAATAAGAATGTGGTTTAATTACCTCTTTTTCTTGTCAGTAAATATTAAGTCATCATCAACATATCAGTCGAAGAACGTCCACTGCTGGACATAAGCGACCCACAATGTGCCTAGTATGGATACAGGGTATGTCCTTAAACTACGGCCAAGGCCATCGGGGGATGGGCGGTAGCATCTCTGGAGTGCGGTGGAACACTGCGATTACCAACCCGCCTGCAAAGCGTGGCGATTATAATAATTAATAATAAAAATCAATTTATTTTAGAGTAAAGGTGGTACGTAAACATTACAATCTTATAATGGCATTTACCCCAATGCAGGGAATAAGAACAGAATCCACCGGAGAACGGGCAGAAATGTTCTTTAGAGCAGTGGAACATATTGCGATGACCAACCCTGCTGATTTTTTTCAATCGGGCCCATGGTCAACAGTGGACATCGGTGGCCGAAGTGTATAAATACTTGTCCCGTGCTCAAGCACAGTGCGCGGTCGCATGGCTGCCGGTACTAGGGTTGCCAACCGTCCCGCTATATGCGGAACGTCCCGTTTCTGGAGCCCTAGAGTATGCGTCCCGCAAGAGGTCCACGCGGGACGCCGATTGTCCCGTTTCAGACCAGACTAGGTTATCAGCACCAAAACGAGCGTTGATTTGCATGTTACAATAATTTTGTTGATGTGAGAACTTGTTAGATGTGATTAAATAAAAGTCAGTTAACTGTAATTAACTATAACTAGCTACCTACTCTGTTATATTTGATTAAATGCAACGACTAGTTTTTATATTATCATGCCTCTTATTAACACTCTTTTAATATTGGCCTCGTATAGGCGTCACAGTTGGCAACCCTAGCCTTGCCGTGTGATGCCGGCTGACTAGAATAGCACCACCCCATCTTCTCCCGCGGGTGTCGTAAGAGGCGACAATAGTAAAAATCCTACGGACGTGCAGCAGCGCCCGTCGAAACCGAAGCTACAGCTACTGCGGTCGCCAACCCGCCTGCCAAGCGTGGCGACTATGGCAACGACCCCCAAGATGATACCAGTGATATCTGTGGGAGGACTATGTCCAGCAGTGGACTGCATACGGCTGAAATGTAATGTAATGTAACCGTAGCCGGTCCGCACCTGGCCCGCTTGGCGTGCGACAGCAGCGCGGAGCGGCGCGCGGGGTTGCCGGCGCGCGCGGGCTGGCACACGCGCAGCGTCACGCGCTCGGCGCACGCGCGCACGGCCGCGATCACGTGCTCGCGCGCCGCGCCCGACACGTCCGCGCCGTTCACGCACAGGATCTGGTCGCCGGGCTCCAGCTGGAAGTTGTTAGTATCACTACAATATTGACATTAGGTTTCTTATAATAGGTGCGAAGAATAATATGTATTTATTAACAGAAATTTCAATCGTATTATGATAACTACAAGTTCCAATATAAAATCTAAACAGTCACCAGTTACATCAACCAGACGCTTCGCGATTTCTGTAAAAAGTTTGTGCGCGCGATCGACCTAGCGTCTCTACGCCAATTATTTCCCACTTACACTTAAATTAACGCGCATGACGACAGATCATTAACAGCGTAAGGTAACTGCAGAAATGCTGCAAAGCCATAATCGGTTATTTCCAAAATTATTTATAGCCATTTAATCTAAAGATGTATAGGTGCTTAACATTTCTTTTTTATGCTTCTACTCAGAATCCCCAGAACGAAATTGTCCAACGCACTGCTTCTAGGTTTTAAAGCTTGAGAATTTATGCCAGTTTAAAATTTGAGATACCCTACCATGTTGTAAAACAACGGAGCAACTCTTTCTTCATTGAAGTGACTTGAGCGATTCACTATCATATAGGTACATATATATCACAACAGAATGATCGGAATATAATGTACCCACATAATGAGAACTTGTTACAGAGTATAATAACATTAATAACACAATTCTTCGATGGTTTTATTACAATCCAAACTCGGACGAGATACAAAACCATTTACGCAAATTAGGTACTTATCCAAAATATACCGAAGTTACGAGAAACTTCGTAAACATTCGACATCAAACAGGAGAAATATGGGCTGTTTTTCATATTTACATCACTTTATCGTAAAGTTTAAATATAAAACGTAACCTAAACTCATTTACTTAAGATGAAAGAACCTAATTCTCCCATAATTTGAGACGATGCACACCGCGACGGCACGGTATATCCACGGCTCGCAGTATCTTCAGAAGCAAGAAAAAAGAGCTCGGAAGGCCCACTAATTTGGATTAATGATCTGATCAAAATCGCTTTTGGCTGGCTGGTATGATGAAGTGAGTTTATGTACAAAACTTGGGAGGCGGATAAAATCCTACCAACAAAAATCCACTGCTGGACTTAAGCCTCGCCCATCGCCACATGGAGCGATCTTTAGCACATCGCTGCTACTGACTCCCAACAACCCATACGAGGGCATTCGTCCATCTAGTTTTTGGATGTCCACTGCGCTTTCCAGTACATGGTCATCACTCTCACTTTTCGAGATAAAGTCCAGAGGTTGTTAGTAGAAAGTTAGCAACCAATTGAGTGAACTGAGAACTGCGGCAGCATAGGTGGTTTAAAACTTTCGGCAAGTTTTAGACGTCTTGTCAAGAGTAAAGTTATTTATATTAAAAGTGATTTATACGTTATATTTAAATATGTTACACAGTTACTCTATCGCGTATTCTCAAGAGCGTAGAGGATTGCTTGCCGGTAAGCCTGTGTGCGCAATCATGCGAGTATATAAAGTAACATACAGCGACTAAAGGTGGTTACTGAATAGTGAGCGGCAGGATTGAGTTGGAGCGAGGTTAAAAAGATAGCTGAAAACAGGAAGGTGTGGCTAAGGACACCAATAACATTCGAGTTAACATTTAACAGAGACATTTGCCGCCATAGGTACCTATGTTGTCGCCGACCGATTATGTCCGCCAAACATTTTCACAAGATAGATCCGGCGGAAATATATTTGTATTGCTTTACTGCTACTTTTTATTTTATTTAAGAAAATAATAGAATCATTATTTATTCGTGAGCACTGTGAGCACATACTATTATGTCTATTATACAGGATGTCCCAATAAGTACTGATATACTGAAGCTAGGTGGTAGAGGACCTAGAAGCTACCTGAATCACTCCCATGTATTTTCCGTGTTTTTTCGGATTTTTGGAGATATGACTATTTTTTTAATTTTTCACCTATATACAAAACATGAAACAGCATAAAAAATTACAAGAAGTGCCACGAAATGCATATTTATTTAAGCATATGAGCAGTAAAGCAGTACAGATATTTCCGCCTGGTCTATCAATCTTGTATATAAGTACAGTTAGACAACTGCTTTCGCTATCTTTATACTGTAGGTCCCGGGTGGAAAGTTAACGTTTGTTATAACTCCCCGGATAACTCTCTGATTGGGCCATGATACAATGATCTAATTAATTAAGTCAACAATGTTTTCCCTAACGCACTGAAGCCCAGAAAGTTACAATCGGAGGAACTTTATTGACTTCATTTACATTTGGCAGAAAAGAAAGAATCAAAGACTCCTTGAGGGAATGGGGATTTAGTACCGTAGTAATTATGTTAATTGCTTTTTACGCCATTACAAAGTTAATTTCCCATCTAATCCGATACAATTGCAATGGTGTGGGTGCCGGCAATAGAGAATCTTTTCTTCCCCATCTTTTACCGCGGATGTCGTAAAAGGACAAAGGGAAAGCCCGACTCGTACTGCAGTCGCCCCATCAGCCAAGTGTGATAACTATAGCAACTCTCCCCAAGAAGATACAAGTTTGGAAGAGGCCTATGACCAGCAGTGGACGTCTTCGAAAAGATCAAATACAATTATGTCTATATATCATTTATTTTCTAGAAGCCCAGCTCCGGGTCTTTATAGGGTATAGTCATGGTGAACAGGCGGGGAGTTGCAGGAACCTTGCACAAGTTCGTACCTTGCCAACGCTGGGCGAATTGTCCGTCACAAACCGGACCAGCACGGGCCGCTCGGAGCCCGCCACGAAGCCGAAGCCCAGCTCCGGGTCCCTCTCGAGGGTGACGTCCCGGGGCGCCGGCGGAGACTCGCAGGAGCATCCTTCTGGAGACACGTAGGTGGTGGTCTTGTTTACGTGGCTGGAATATAAAGCATTACATTATTTAGTGGTTTTCAGGACTTGTCAGTCGCGACGCTGTTTACGAATCGGCATTTATTTTTGTACTTAACAGTGAATATTTATTCTGACCAGGGTTCGGACAAGTCATCGCAGAAACTGATATGGACATGGGACAAGACTATTATAGAGTCGCGACTGAACCCTACAATGCATGACTTTTTTTTATGCGAAATAAAATTATATGTGATAACTATGGGTGTTAGCTTCTAGGGAAAAATAATAAAAAAAATATACAGAAGACGGTTTCCGAGAAATAGGTTTTTTATTCGAGTTCCACATGTGGAACTCCATGCAGTAAGGGAAAATTTTTATCAGTATGAAAATAAACAAATATGGCACTTTAGCGGTTTTTACAAGCTTTTATTTCACTTGCATTGTATGTGTTTATGTTTGTTGGGGTGAAATCTTGTGACTAAATTTTAAAGCAGATACATTTAACTGATTGAGCTGATATTTAGCATACTTATATATGTTTTTTTTTGACAATGCAATATTATGGTGATCTGATGCTGGAACCAGAAGGCAGCCATAGCAACTCCTTAAATACACAAGATAAAGCCGTGGTGTTTGGGCTCGTTGGAATCCTCTCGATGAGAAGTTGATGACTGTGTAAGAAAAAGTACAGTCGGCAATAAAAACTTATACCAAAAACTTCATTTTTGGCAGAAAAATATTAAAAATGTTGTGTTGTGTATAAAATGTGATGTTTATGCAAAAAATTATTAACTATATCATATGTATAATATAATTATTATCTGTTGGTATAATAATTGTCAAAGTACTTATATCATGCAATTCTGGAATCGTGTTATACACCCAGCAAGCCGAATAACTATGTTGGTGCTCGCCCCTAAATCAGGTTTATTTACATTTCTCAATTCCAGGCCTTGCTTAATTCCTATGTATATATTAAAGTTATAGTAAAATCCTTGATCATATCGGTACCAAAGTAGAAGCTTATTTGTCCTCTAACCACTTATGTGGTTTATTTGGGAGATACTTATTGCCTCAAAATATTCGAAACCTTGGTAGCACACATTTGTTCATCTAATGACAGCGCTTCTCTTTTCGTTCTGGCGTATTTTTCGAAGCGTTTCTAATATATATAAGAATTTACGAATTTAAGAGATAGACCCCTGAAGAATGCAGTTCCAGTTCCATGCATTTTAACTTCCAGACAGTATTGATAAATATCAGCACATTTCGTAAGAGTTTCTTCCTTATAATCTAAAAACAAAACATAACTTTTACTGTAAGTACTAAACTATTACAAAACCATAATAACCATACTAACACTTTACGCGAGATTAAAACTTATGCCAACGCCATAAAGACCCTATAAGTGTAAATGTTTCATACTTAGTTTGTATCAGCAATATGAACGTGAATGCATGGTGTACCATATCGGGAACGTTTGTAAAATACATCAAAACATTATCTAAATATAGTAATAATATAAAAATTATCTTACCATTTAATTATGCACAGTTTTGACGTCACAACAATAATTTTTTCGTAGTATTTTACTCTTACATAATTTTGTTATTGCATTCCGAAAACATTGAAATCATATTCTAGCACAGCATACCGAAATTTATTCGATCGTTCGATGCCACGATCATTTACCGCTACCTACTGACAAATCGCGGAACTTTTGCAGAAGCTATGTTCGTAAGGAATTATTATAAGTATAACAGATGTCGCTGCCTACCCGATTTTGGTCATACTTCGCTAATATCATGGTTGTACCATATGTGGAACTGTATGCATTGTAGGGTTAAGATTGTTATTATTATCGTAATTTATAATTTAACATTTGACCTTTTTAGTCGCATGTCTGTCATGGATTTGTCAAAGTGGCATGCTTGAAACAGTTGTGTGGTGACAATTTAAACTAATACAATCAAAAGTTGAAATAGATAACATATACTTAAGAAAAAAAACGACGAGGACCTCCGGTGTTCGAGACGGGATTCGAACCCGCATCTCCAGCTATCGCGGCTGACGCCTTAACCAATTTGGCCACCCGTACACAGCGGACCACATCGAAATTAATCAAGTATATGTGATCTTGTTTATTTTAACGGTTTTAGGCACCGTTTTTTACCAGCTCTAAGGTGAAACACTACGTGTTTGCACCTCCTATATGAATACCTTCCGGGATTCTGATATAGCTAGAGAGGTGGTGCTGCCATCTATGAAACTAAGAACAAATCAAATTATTTTTTATGAAATATTTTGATTTGCTTTGATTTTTAAGTAGTAATACTACTATATAAATTAAAAGTTGAAATAGATAACATATACTTAAGAAAAAACGACGAGGACCTCCGGTGTTCGAGACGGGATTCGAACCCGCATCTCCAGCTATCGCGGCTGACGCCTTAACCAATTTGGCCACCCGTACACAGCGGACCACATCGAAATTAATCAAGTATATGTGATCTTGTTTATTTTAACGGTTTTAGGCACCGTTTTACCAGCTCTAAGGTGAAACACTACGTGTTTGCACCTCCTATATGAATACCTTTCGGGATTCTGATATAGCTAGAGAGGTGGTGCTGCCATCTATGAAACTAAGAACAAATCAAATTATTTTTTATGAAATATTTTGATTTGCTTTGATTTTTTTAGGTAGTAATACTACTATATAAATTAAAAGTTGAAATAGATAACATATACTTAAGAAAAAAACGACGAGGACCTCCGGTGTTCGAGACGGGATTTGAACCCGCATCTCCAGCTATCGCGGCTGACGCCTTAACCAATTTGGCCACCCGTACACAGCGGACCACATGGGAATTCGTCTGGTCTCCGTGATCGTGTTTATTTTAACGGTTTTAGGCACCGTTTTTTACCAGCTCTAAGGTGAAACACTACGTGTTTGCGCCTTCTATATGAATACCTTCCGGGATTCTGATATAGCTAGAGAGATGGTGCTGCCATCTATGAAACTAAGAACAAATCAAATTATTTTTTATGAAATACTTTGATTTGCTTTGATTTTAAAGTAGTAATACTACTATATAAATTAAAAATTGACCTAGATGACATATACTTAAGAAAAAGCGACGAGGACCTCCGGCGTTCTAGACGGGATTCGAACCCGCATCTCCAGCTATCGCGGCTGACGCCTTAACCAATTTGGCCACCCGTACACAGCGGACCACATCGAAATTAATCAAGTATATGTGATCTTGTTTATTTTAACGGTTTTAGGCACCATTTTACCAGCTCTAAGGTGAAACACTACGTGTTTGCACCTCCTATATGAATACCTTTCGGGATTCTGATATAGCTAGACAGGTGGTGCTGCCATCTATGAAACTAAGAAACAATACAAATTGTTTTGTTATGAAATATTTTGATTTGCTTTGATTTTTAAGTAGTAATACTACTATATAAATTAAAAGTTAAATAGATAACATATACTTAAGAAAAAACGACGGGACCTCCGGTGTTCGAGACGGGATTCGAACCCGCATCTCCAGCTATCGCGGCTGACGCCTTAACCAATTTGGCCACCCGTACACAGCGGACCACATCGAAATTAATCAAGTATATGTGATCTTGTTTATTTTAACGGTTTTAGGCACCGTTTTTTACCAGCTCTAAGGTGAAACACTACGTGTTTGCACCTCCTATATGAATACCTTCCGGGATTCTGATATAGCTAGAGCTATTTCAACTTTTAATTTATATAGTAGTATTACTACTTAAAAATCAAAGCAAATCAAAATATTTCATAAAAAATAATTTGATTTGTTCTTAGTTTCATAGATGGCAGCACCACCTCTCTAGCTATATCAGAATCCCGGAAGGTATTCATATAGGAGGTGCAAACACGTAGTGTTTCACCTTAGAGCTGGTAAAAAACGGTGCCTAAAACCGTTAAAATAAACAAGATCACATATACTTGATTAATTTCGATGTGGTCCGCTGTGTACGGGTGGCCAAATTGGTTAAGGCGTCAGCCGCGATAGCTGGAGATGCGGGTTCGAATCCCGTCTCGAACACCGGAGGTCCTCGTCGTTTTTTTCTTAAGTATATGTTATCTATTTCAACTTTTAATTTATATAGTAGTATTACTACTTGAATCAAAGCAAATCAAAATATTTCATAAAAAATAATTTGATTTGTTCTTAGTTTCATAGATGGCAGCACCACCTCTCTAGCTATATCAGAATCCCGGAAGGTATTCATATAGGAGGTGCAAACACGTAGTGTTTCACCTTAGAGCTGGTAAAAAACGGTGCCTAAAACCGTTAAAATAAACAAGATCACATATACTTGATTAATTTCGACGTGGTCCGCTGTGTACGGGTGGCCAAATTGGTTAAGGCGTCAGCCGCGATAGCTGGAGATGCGGGTTCGAATCCCGTCTCGAACACCGGAGGTCCTCGTCGTTTTTTTTCTTAAGTATATGTTATCTATTTCAACTTTTAATTTATATAGTAGTATTACTACTTAAAAATCAAAGCAAATCAAAATATTTCATAAAAAATAATTTGATTTGTTCTTAGTTTCATAGATGGCAGCACCACCTCTCTAGCTATATCAGAATCCCGGAAGGTATTCATATAGGAGGTGCAAACACGTAGTGTTTCACCTTAGAGCTGGTAAAAAACGGTGCCTAAAACCGTTAAAATAAACAAGATCACATATACTTGATTAATTTCGATGTGGTCCGCTGTGTACGGGTGGCCAAATTGGTTAAGGCGTCAGCCGCGATAGCTGGAGATGCGGGTTCGAATCCCGTCTCGAACACCGGAGGTCCTCGTCGTTTTTTCTTAAGTATATGTTATCTATTTCAACTTTTAATTTATATAGTAGTATTACTACAATTCAAAAGCAAATCAAAATATTTCATAAAAAAGTAAATTGATTTTTTCTTAGTTTCATAGATGGCAGCACCACCTCTCTAGCTATATCAGAGTCCCGGAAGGTATTCATATAGGAGGTGCAAACACGTAGTGTTTCACCTTAGAGCTGGTAAAAAACGGTGCCTAAAACCGTTAAAATAAACAAGATCACATATACTTGATTAATTTCGATGTGGTCCGCTGTGTACGGGTGGCCAAATTGGTTAAGGCGTCAGCCGCGATAGCTGGAGATGCGGGTTCGAATCCCGTCTCGAACACCGGAGGTCCTCGTCGTTTTTTCTTAAGTATATGTTATCTATTTCAACTTTTAATTTATATAGTAGTATTACTACTTAAAAATCAAAGCAAATCAAAATATTTCATAAAAAATAATTTGATTTGTTCTTAGTTTCATAGATGGCAGCACCACCTCTCTAGCTATATCAGAATCCCGGAAGGTATTCATATAGGAGGTGCAAACACGTAGTGTTTCACCTTAGAGCTGGTAAAAAACGGTGCCTAAAACCGTTAAAATAAACAAGATCACATATACTTGATTAATTTCGATGTGGTCCGCTGTGTACGGGTGGCCAAATTGGTTAAGGCGTCAGCCGCGATAGCTGGAGATGCGGGTTCGAATCCCGTCTCGAACACCGGAGGTCCTCGTCTTTTTTTTCTTAAGTATATGTTATCTATTTCAACTTTTAATTTATATAGTAGTATTACTACTTAAAAATCAAAGCAAATCAAAATATTTCATAAAAAATAATTTGATTTGTTCTTAGTTTCTAATACAATCATTTGTTTTTTTATGGTTATTTCTAAATCTTTAAATATGGTGCAAATGAATACAATTAACAAGTGGATTAAGGACTACCCCGAGCTCTGATATCAAGAAAATGTCAAGGAAATATTGTGTAAAATATAATTAAATAATATTGTACATACTCGTAATGCGATTCTATTGATCTTGTTCTATAGCCGTCTTGCGATAGAACAAGATCAATAGAATCGCATTACGAGTACAAGTCATCGCAAAACATTGCGATGACTTGTCCGAACCCTGATTCTGACCTATGATTCTTGTATCTCCTTAAAATCTAGTACTTATAATTATGTTAACTTATTATGTTCCTGCTATGTTGGAGCTCTGGGAACCTTACTCACCATCAGGACCACAACACTACATACCTGAAAGGTAGCAGCTATTATGGCTGTGGTCTTCTGTAAGAAGGAGGTACTTCCTCAGCTGAGCTTCTCCAGACTCAAGCGTGATGGTACTTCGCTGTGCCCTACCTCTCATTAGTCTCATTGTTGGACGTAGTTTAAGGACATACCCGGGTCCAGTTTAAGGACATACACTCAAAATTCTGAAAGAATTGCTTGAATTGTTCAGAAGTATTTTTGCTAGTAGTTTTATTCTTTTTTTTTATGGATGGAGCCCCCTGCGCCCTCCCTTACTTACTTACTGAGAGGCTAAACCCGAGTCCTTGCTGTTGTTTACGTTAAATATATGTGATGCGAAGACTGCGATTTTAGGAAAATCATCATGTGCGACTGGGAAGGGATGCCCAGACAGTGCCGACTGGAAAGCCTTAACCCGCAATTTACATCTCTCTCAGAATTTTTCAACTATTTTCGTCATAAAGAGGTGAGGGAAAGAAAAGGAGATAGACTTAACTGCCTGCAGGATTCTTACCTCAGCCACTGCTGGAAGACCGGGAGAGGACATACTTTACGAGTCTACTACTAGTTTCGAACATAAACCAACAGTGTGCCTTCATGAAAATATTTTATTGCAAGAAACATCTTTTGTGTCAAAAGTCTTACTTCATGTTTAAATCTTTTATTGCAAGAACCATCTGTTGGGTCGTAAAACCTCCACACTCTCGGCGCCGGCAAGCTTACTTGTATCCAGGAGGACACCAATAGGATACTGTCAGTCTTGCATTTTTAAGCAATAACATTTTTATTCAATACATGTGTGTGAACCCACCTAAATATACTGGTACTTGATAAATAGTTTGGTTACTGAATATTTAAAAATGTTGTGTACAATTCTTATTATGATGTAAGCAGTAATTATTATTTTTATTCCTTTTTTACTACTAAAATGTACATTGTTAAATAAAATAAATGCACTTAAAAAAACTTATAAAACAACAAAGTTTCGAAATAAAGGAAAAATGATAAAAATCCACTGCGCCAAGCGAAACTCAAACTCGCTACTCCGGGATTCATGCCCGTCGCTCTTTTTTTTTTTTTTTTTTTTTTTATGACATAAGGTGGCAAACGAGCAGACGGATTGCCTGATGGTAAGCAATTACCGTCGCCCATGGGCACCCGCAACACCAGGGGAGTCACAAGCGCGTTGCCGACCTTTAAGGGGGGTTGGAGCTCTGGGAACCTTACTCACCATCAGGAACACAACACTACATACCTGAAAGGTAGCAGTGCTATTATGGCTGTGGTCTTCTGTAAGGAGGAGGTACTTCCCCAGTTGGGCTTCTCCAGACTCGAGCGTGATGGTACTTCGCTGTGCCCTACCTCTCATTGTCGGACGTAGTTTAAGGACATACCCGGGTCCGCTCTGCCATCTAAGCTACTGAGATTTATCCGTTGGCTGCGAATTTATACACCATACCCTTTTTTATGCGCCTAAAGCCTATAAGCATATGCCTAAAGGCGCGAAAAAAGGATGGATAATTTCACAGCCAACGGATAAGGATAGTAGCTCAGATGGCAAAGCGACGAGCACATATCGCCTAAACGCGGGCTTAACTAATGTTCAGACAGTTGAGCATGTGAACAGTTTTCCATAAAAAAAATTAACGCCGTTATACCTGCGGCTTGTCTACAAGAAAACTTAAAAAAAAGACCACAGAAAATAAAAAAAGAATTACTAAAATCGGACTACTCTGTAAAAAGTTATGCGTGGTGATACTTAACAATCGGTGAGTGATGAATCAATCATCCCCTATTTTACTACCCGTAAGGTTGGATATATATGGGCGTTTTAAAAAAATTGTGCACTCAATTAGTGAAAGTTGTTAAGAAAAGTTAAATCACTGTCAGTTTCGTGACGACAATTAAGCATTAAATATCGATAAAAACTTGGTTTTGATGTTCGTTTTATAAACTTCAATCGGTATCACAACATAATAGAAGGCAAAAAGTCGATCTGGGCAATTTCACTTTCAAGGACACCCAATTACCTTAATTGTCAAATAAAAGTTTAATCAGTGGTCAGTTTAGTGACGACAATTAAGCTTGAAATATTTATGTAAATCATCTTTATTCGCATTTTTCTATTACAATAACACGTATTATTTATGGATTAAATATAAAACAGTAGATTATATTGAAATTTAAAGCTTAATTTGTCGTCACTAAACTGACTACTGATTTAACTTTTATTAGACAATTAAGTTAATTGGGTGTCCCTGAAAGTGAAATTGCTCACCTTCGTAAAGATTTAATGCTTAACTGTCGTCACGAAACTGACAGTGATTTAACTTTATTTTACATCTTTCGCTAATTGAGTGTACCAAATTTTGAAAACTCCCGTATATATAAATCTACGCACCGTTAAAGCTGAAAAACTTAGCTAAAGCACCTCGCTTATGTAGTAGTAACGTGTACACGCATGTCGGGGTTCTATATTCAAATGTTAACGTAAGGTCCTTCAGTGTCCCTTCTTTCAGGACTTAACCGGTCCCTCTAGCTTGGTTGCCGAGGTGACGAATATCCTGGCACTCTGACACTTACTTGATGAAGTAAGGCTTCCCTCGGCTATCCAAAGCTTGCTCCCATCCATACGGCAGGTCCTCCTCCTCGGGTTCCTGGCTGCTTCTGCTGCCTTCTCTGGAGTTTGGCCAGCTTTCCACTGGGGGCAGCCAGCTCGCAGTCTGCGTGATGTGGCTGGAAAGAGTGAAAAGTTGAAAATATTAGTCTGACAAAGGGAAGTGAATGTTTAGAGTAGGAAATAAAAGTTTCCCAAAATTTTCACACATTTTTTTATTAGAAAATCTATAAAAGTCTATAAAAAAATGTGTGAAAATGTGTGAACGTACTGTGAAGGTTGTGTCCTTCATAGACTTCTTAATAATTGAGATTACGGACTGGCCTAGTGTCAGTTCTTAATTTAAGAGATATAGTTCCAGAGAACTTCTAGATGAGTCAGTGGGAGACAGTCAAAGCGAGTAGTTGATTTGTCTTGTATTAAATAATACGAATAAAAAGAATATCACAGAAGTTATCTTTATTATCAGCTCTCCATCTAGGCGCGAACCCCCCTTACAGTACAACGTACGTTACGCTGAAACATATACCTTGGAATACTTTTTTGTCTTATCAGGGTCGAAAGAACTCGTAATATTGGGTAGAAAGCCTACAAAAAAATCTGATCAATCAGAAGCTTGTAGTGTAACTTCGATTACTATAACTTTGTTATGGATATCTATAGTCCGAGAAGCGACGGCTATATGTGAGACGTCGTGCATTTTTTAACTCAATCCATGGTTCTGTAATTGAACATTCTGGTACCGTGAAAATATCTCTTGAAACCTGTGTGTCAATTTAAGATCTTTATCCACGAGCGGGCGAACAATAAAAGTTAAAACGTGTTGTGAAATTGGGTGGAAAAAATGTGCGAGATTCTTGTGCATGAGAGTTATTCCCATGTGGGAATTGTTAGCATGTGCTAACAGTACTTTTTCAAATCATCAAATGGCAAGGAAAATTCATTAAATATTTTTTTTGTGTGTCAATAATAAAAATCCATTCTATCGCCACGGCATTTTGCGACGACTTAGTTCAACCTGGGGTCCGCTCGTCATCCTCAAGATAACACCACCTCCTCCTGCACCTCCCAAGATAATGTGACAAATATAATTTGAAAATATTTGCAATTAATATACTACTTAAATTGGCACTCGTTATTATTAGGTACTCATAAATTTGCCTATAATCAATTCTCAAGTCTCACCCCATCAAATTATGCTATCTTCAAAGTCACACACAATTCTGCTCACTCCTTTTGAGTACTCGTTAATAAGTTTAACAAGATGTCACCAGCTCAAAAGACAAATGTAGTAAGTGAATATTCAACTAGTACCTCATACTATCTTTACATGTTACAGTAGGTGGATAACATATTCGCTGTGAGATTTTCATACCAATTTACATGCCAACGGAGTCGAATGAAGTTCGTTTACAGATTCTAGTAAGTTTTTAACTGAATGAAAGTGAACAGCCGTTTTGTTAGTCGACTTATTGTTATTCTTTAATGTTTTTTCACTTCACTAGCTAGCACCGCGAACATCGAAGCTCGTATATTTTGAGCATCTTTTTATTTTACTCCAATTAAGACGTTACGAGAGTGTCAGAGACAATCGTCCGAAATCTAAATCTTTTTGCGGTAACTCCACTGTTGTTATTCTTTAAAAACAGATAGCAAAACTGGAAATATCCACAAGAGTGTTGAGTAATTTAGTATTTCGACGTTAGATTATTTATCTACGTACATATCCCGCTACGAGTCAAATTTTTATTTTTTTCTTTCGGTTAAATATCTTAGACTAGTTTCTGTTTAAACTCCTTATTAAATGAAAAGAAAACAACAATAATAATTGCTACCGGTTACAGGTATTCTTTTGCGCGTGCGAAGCCGCGGGCAAACCTAGTATTTGTATAAAATGTACCGTAATAATACCCGCCATTAGATCCGTATCTCCGTGTTAAATGTTCTTGCCTTTTTTTGTGAAAATGCGTTAATATTTCGTACCAGCTTTTATTAAGGCTATTTAACTTGTAACTTATAAATTATTGTGTTTATTATTAAATCGTTCTTTATTTTTGCATTGTTTTGTTTCTTATAGAAGTAAAAATAATTTTTCATAAATAACAGTAGATAGGTAGGTACACTCTGTTGTTTATGCAACGTTTTGTTTTTGGAAAATTCGTATCTTTGAGTTTTGCAAGCTTAAAGTATCCTATTTTTTTTTCTGCTGGAAATTCGACAAAAAATTATTTAGCATCAACGTTTTCTGTGATACATATGCGATAAAATGATCGTTATACAAAACAATAATTATATCATTTGTAAATATATTATTTGTTGTTATATGTTTTAATAATTATATTAAATGAGCATTATTGCGACTAGTATTATATTAAAAAGCACTATAGCGATCGTTACGCACCCAATTGACCGAACCCCACGTTAAGCTCAAGAATGCTTGTTTTGGATCAGCCAACGATATAATAATATAAAAATACTTAAATACATAGAAGACACCCATGACTCAGGAACAAATATCTGGGCTTATCACACAAAAAAATGCCCCTACTGGGATTCGAACCCAAGTTACGGTTTCATATTCAGGATCACAACCCACTATGCCAAACCTGTCTTCATGTAGGTTACATAAGTTCCCATCACATACTGTTCCTAACGTAAACATTCGTGAACACCAGGCTTGGGCACATAGGCGCGTTTTGAGAGCGTGGCGGTAGCGCGGCGTGACACCGTGTGGCTAATGTAACGAAATAAGGCACCCATTCGGACGGCAGCGTCGCGCCACGCTCACAAAACGCGCCTATGTGCCAAAGCCTTTAGGCTGAATACACTTAAAGATTTGCGTGCAAGTGTTGTATGGACGTCCAACAATGAGAGGTAGGGCACAGCGATGACCATCACGCTTGAATCTGGGGCAGCCCAACTGGAGAAGTACCTCCTCCTTACAGAAGACCACAGCCATAATAGCAATGCTACCTTTCAGGTATGTAGTGTTGTGTTCCTGATGGTGAGTAAGGTTCCTAGAGCTCCAACCCCCCCCTAAAGGCTTGTGACTCCCCTAGCGTTGCGGGTGCCCATGGGCGACGGTAATTGCTTACCACCAAGCAATCCGCCTGCTCGTTTGCCGCCTATGTCATAAAAAAAATGGAGGCGAATACGCAGCAAGTTCGACGCGTACGAGTTTTGTATAGAAACCGCTTGCAAATCGCCCAAGTGTGATAACATATACGGCTGAAATGGTAATGATGAATAATTCAGAGCCCATACATAGAAACAGAGATATACATTAGGCAATAGTCGTTGCCCACAAACCATACAAATCCTTGAACCCACACTGTATGTTCAGGCAACCCTGGATACGACTGAGTATAAAATGTTAATTAGTCCCGTGAATATTAATATCGGCCTTCAAAAATCAAAGGCCACGCTTGAGCTAATATTTGAAGAGATAAGACACCTGAATTTGTAATATGCTTATATCGTGGTCCGAGCGACAGACGGGGAATCATGAACGTCATCGATTAAATCTTAATTGACTTACAGAAAGCAATATTTTTGGTTTGCTATCATTTGTGGATATATTTTTATGTGGCTATTGTCCTTAAACTGCGTCAAAAAAACACCAGAAGACGGCAGTAGAAAGGTAGAACACATATCCCCAGCCCGTCTGCCAATCGTTAACACTTATAGCCCATAATGTTAGTCTGATTTATTTAATAAAGGATTGTAAGGTTTCAGTAACCATTCAGTAAGTAGTTTTCGCGTGAAGGAGCAAAAAATATCCATCGATCCATTCATTTTCCCGCTCATAATATTAGTAAGGTTAGCGGCTAATACTGAAAAGCTGAGTTAGAAAATTTCAAGCATAGCTGTCACTAATTATTATTCCATAATAGTACGCCTTAATAAGCGTAATTAGAGTTACAGAGACAACCGTTTAAATTTTGCGTACTCGGATTTTCACGGTAGGTCCTCTGGCTCCAACATTCACCACTCATCCAGCATTAACTAGCCATAGCAAGTCACGAATGCTATGATCACTTCTTGTGTTCACATATAAGTATTTTTCAATTGACTATGTGTACTTTAATCACGTTATTTTATAAATTCAAATTGAAATTCATTTATTCATCGACAAACAAGAATCATTATTATTATTATCATTATACATGCTATAATAGTACATTACTGCAGCCGCCGGGAAACAGGGGGTTGAAGGCTGAGTTGGATAGTATACGAAGCCTTCAAGACCCTTTCACGGCTAGGCATGTATAGTGCTTTTCTCAAACTAATGCAATGAAATAAATAAAAAAATACCACTGAACAAAACAGCTTCACGACAAAAGTTTTTTAATTTTCCCTCCAATCCCGCTTTGTAGTATTTTTGCGTTCGATGTAATAATTAATGACTATCATAAATAGTCTGGCTATAATTACTATATACAACATTTAAAAAAACACCAAAAAAGAATCCACTTACCTTTTAAATGATGGCGCTACGGCATCTGCCTTTGGCGGTACACAATAACAAAATATAGATACATAAAACCGAGCCCGGTTAGATTATTCAATTTGTATACACCCGTAACACTATATCTAAGTCACAAAAGCATTGAATCACACCATTTACCACTATTTAGTCTTAATAAACAGATTTTTACACGACGAGAAATTTTTCCATTCCGCCATTATTAAAACAAGTAAAAGTGTCCTGTGATTGGTTGACTCAAAAATGCGTTCAAATACGCGCATGCGTGGAGTAGTCTTTGGTGTTGCCAATACAATTTTAAAATTGAGAGCATGAATAATAAATATAATAATGTAATAACCTGATGATATGAATATTTATTTTTATGATAGGTAAATAAAATAAATCTCTTCATACCATTTCGTCTGAAATAGGAAAGATTATTTTTTAGCCCGCTAATCATTTATTCACTAAAAACGATAAAAATATAAAATTCAGCTGTTTGAACAGGCTTCATGAACACAGACGCCAGGTATACCTCCATATAAAAATTAAAAAAAAAATTACTTCCCGGCCTAGGCCTTCAATTTTATATGAAATTCGTTACCTGTCTCTGGAGTTGATCCGCCCTAAACGTGATACTTCGAAGCCTATTATGACGCACGTAACGAAGACATTTCATTGCATGTTTGAGAAAAATATATTCTCTTAGAAACATTTCATTTTATTTAGTCCAGCAGTGGGCCTCTTACGATTAAAATAATAATGAGTATTGTCATCATCATTACTTAACACAATATATTGCATTATCAGCAATGAGTTAAACCTAATTCACTTACGTCTTCGTCTCCCGGCCTACTCGTAGAACACTGATCCAGCCCGGGGTGTTTGAACATTATTTTATTAGCGATATTAAAATGGAGGATATTACAATATCAGTTTTATTTGAACTCCGCGGTTATTACATCACGGCAACAAACATGGCTGCTTGGTGTGGTTTTAATGGTATATAGCATTTCATGATAATTTTATATTTAACTTTACCTAAAACTATTATCCACTTATTTGTATTTAAACTTTTTTTTTATAAAAAGACTGACCAGCGTGTGACCTCAGTCGCACCTGATGGTAAGTGACGACGAGGTCGAGGGTGTAGCACGCTGGTTCAGTAACAGCCTATTCACTCTTGCCTTGAAGAAACCCAAATTATATCTTACCGGGAATACAGAAGAAGGGAGCGAATTCCATTCCTGACTAACTTTCGTGAGACGTAATATTTTATAAATGATAATCACGGCTGTACTCACGTTTATTTAGTCACACGCGTGACATGTTTCGGAGAACACAGGCCTCCATATTGACATTAAGGGCGGCGCGGGCAGGGCGACGCGCAGTAGTGACGGGCCGGCGAGGTGAACGGACACTCAGCACTATTAGTGCTCGAAAATGGAGACCTATCCGTTCTCCGACTTGTCGCGCGAGTGACTAAATAACGTAGAGCCGTGATTATCATTTATCATATAGTATGATCCTATAGTATCATATATTTAATAGTATTATAATCTTTAATTTTTTCCTAAGAATCAATAAAAAACACTTGGGGATGGATGGGAAGAATACACGCCTCCGTGTATTCATCCCATCAATCCCTAAACTGTGTCCAGCAACCAATGAAGGACAGGCAGAAGTATCACTTAGCCGTGGCAAATACGATCGCCAACCCGCCTGCGGAACATGGCGATTATAACATTACACCCCCCATGGTTCATAGGACGCGGTATCGACGGACGCCGCTGCCCATACGTCGGTTTTTCCCTTTATCGCCTCTTACGACACCCGCGGGAGGAGATGGGGAGTAGGTACCCCAATAGTAATTTTAGCCGGCACCGCTTGTAACTATGTTTATTAAGTAATCAAAATAAGAAAATATCAGAACATAACAGACAAACTTGAGTTTCTAATCAGCCACACAGCATGATCACGTATCACAGAAAGTTCTTAGACCTTATATGTAATAGCTTCGTTAAATTATTCACATCGAGTCTTAGAACAATCTGACCCAATCTTTTCCATTTCCACAAACTTCCACTAGATATAATTTTGCCAACTTCAGAGGCTCCTTATTCCAATGTTAACTTAGAAATCGTGACGTGCATATGGAATCGCGTGTGACCATGAAATCATTCGACTCTCGTCTATATGTTGACGGAATAAGGTATGACATAACTTGCTGTGTCGGTCACATCCAATTTGATGTCCGAATTCTGGTAATTTTCGGTAACCGAGTTAGATTGGTGGAAGTTTGCCTTGTAAATCTTGTCTTAGAGCCTCGCCAGACTATCACGGTGCGGCGTGAGGTCCATGGCTGATCGAAGATAGACGCCTGTCACGTTAATAATGTGAGCAGGTTCTTATCAAGATTAGACGGAGGAATAAGACACTGAGACAAGTCCTAAGTCTGATAGTTTCAGAGCTAAAACATGCCCAAAACTCATACGTTTATTCAGTAAGTAGGTACGAACAAGGGCACTTTTACACTTCGAGTATACAAAAGTAAAAGAGAAAAATAAAAACTACACCGGTTCTAACCCTACATCTCCCGAGAAGCATTTTGACTTTTATGGCCGGCAAGAAACTCGGCGGGATTTATTTTTTAAAACAGTATTACAAAAGAGATCTTAAGCATATATAAAAATATGTTATTCTATAGGAAAACATATCATAACAATTACAAATATTAATTATCAAAGAAAAAAAATTAAATAATTACCACAAGACCAAATTGGAATATGATTTTTTTTATGTCTACGTATACCTATATCAAATACATATACCGAATGACGACCGGTATGCCCTAGCGGGTAGTAACCGTTAGCCGATGGTCTCTACTATGTGTGATGAGTACCTACACATATTCCTTCCTGAGTCATGTGTTATTTTATGTATTTAAGTATCTGTATACTTATTACATATATTGTTGGCTGAGTACCCACAACACAAGCCTTCTTAAGCTTGCCATGGGGCTCAGTCAATTTGTGTCAGTCAAGATAAGATTTCGTATAGTCAAACATCGCTTAAATAGTTATGTGTTATACAAGGAAAATTATATATAACCGAGTAGCATCAACATAAATTATCACATTACTAAACCTAAACCCATTACAATCCTAAGTCCCTTAGCGCCTCCATCTTGGCATAAATCTACTCCCCACATGCGTCCCGGCATTAATTTCAAAAGGAATTCATTCAGGACACAATGTTTGAATTCGCCATATGTCTAAATATTAGAAAGCCTTCACCTTGAATAAATTTAAACCCTATAAAATAAGAAATAAGGTTGAAGTTTCGGTGTCGGATGCAAGTATTTTTCAAGCCACTTATTTCAGAGACCTCTCTTGAATAATGGGGGATTCCTTTAAGGAATTGGAATGAAAATTACTAGGCATTTTAATTTTTCTCCAGACTGTTTGCTTACAGGGTTTTTATAAATAAAATTGAATGGGTTTCAAATATAAACGTGAAAGCCATTTTCTAAATAAGAGAAATAATATTAATAAAGAGCGCCGAAATTTTTAAACGTAACAAATATAAGAGTCTGGGCAGAGAGTAACATTTTGTACCGTTTGGCGTAGAGACGCTAGGTCCATGGGGTGCCAGCGCATACAAACTTTTTGCAGAAATCACGAACCGTCTGGTTGATGTAACTAGTGATCGAAGTGCTGGCGGCTTCCTCGCACCACGTATCAGCATTGCGATACAACGAGAACGTAGTAACGAGTAACGAGGAAATGCCGCCAGCATCCTTAGTACAATGCCTAAAGGGCCTTTTCAGATTTGCAATAACTAGTTAAGTACTCGTAGTTTTCATAATATTGCAATTATTCCAGATTGTTATAAGAATAAATAAATATAAATATCACTCAAATGTTAGCTACACCTTGCAATATGTATACATTCGATTTATAATATGTTTTAGTATTTTCCAATCTATGTAAGAAATGAAATCTAAGAAGCGAAATGAAAGTCAAAAAAACAGAATCAAATAAAGCGAGCTATATTTGACGACCAGTCTGGCCTAGTGGGTATTAATGACTCTGCCTTTGCGACGGATGGTCTTGGGTTCAAATCCCAGTCGGGGTATTTATTTGTGTGAAGAGCACAGATAGTTCCTGAGTCATGGGTGTTTTCTATGTATAAATACATAGAAAACAACAACAGTATTTATATGTATCTGTCTAATATATATATTATATCGTCGTCTAGTACCTACAACACAAGCTTTACTGAGTTTACCGTAAGACTAGGTCGATTTGTGTAAGATTGTCTCGAAATATTTATTATTATTTATTTTAAGTTTTCTATATAATTATTATAAGACATAATTCAAATACCTTATTTTAAGAAACTAGTTTTTTTTTTTTGTTACAAAGATATGCCATTTAAATTTGATATTTGTTTGAGACATACATCCTCAATGCTTTTGGCCAAGGCTGTTTGTAATTTAATAACATATCTTGTTGACAACCTACGAGGCACAAGAATTCATGCATAGCAAATTCTGCAGGGGACATTTTTCACCGGCGGGACATATGGGCGCTTATGAATAAACAAATGAACAAAATAGTCATTTGTTCACACGCCGCGGGGGCTGTTCGTCTAAGTCGCACCCTGTCCGAGGTTTCTACAAACCTTCGTTTGTTCCTTTTTAACTTATCTGTAACTTTTTAGTTATGGTTTACTTCAGGGATGTGACAAAGCTCCGGTACCGGTTCTGTTAAGTCGAAACTTCTGACTGGATATCAAGATCCGCTTCGATTCCGGTTCTGTTACTTTCAAAACAGAAATATCGGATGTCACAGCAACGAAGGGGGTGATGAGTAACGTACATAAACAATAAACAGGTTTATAGCTGTCATTTGCTCTTGTCCCCGCTTGCCACGTCCTGCACTAATCGTAGTTGTTTTGTTAAATCTGTTTTATTACATTAATAAATCCTATTCGTATGTGTTGGTGGTGTAAAATTTTCGGTTCCAAATTCGTTTCTGGTTCCGATAAACCAAATCTGATTCCGCCGTCTATTCCACATCTGTTACATTCCCGCTTTATTTATTACTACTGGTTTATTAATCCACAGATATAAACCCTGCTAGAATAAATAAAAAAGTGAAATATTGAAACGTATAATTGAGACATCGGACCTGAGGGTAACAGAAGCCTACCAAAACGAGGTTTTTGGGTAAAAGCCATTCAAAAGCATATCAGGCTACTCAGTATAGAGTTCCATAGTTTTCAATCACATTTAAAAACGTTTCAACCGATCAAGTTCCAAATGTTTTTTTTTTTTATATATTTTTGGATTCGCTGTTCGAAAGTTAAAAACATTTATTTAACTCCATTTATCTTTCAAATACCTAACTCTACTACACCTCGCACTAGGGTTGAACCGAACAATAAAATTACTGCAGAATTTTTATTTTCACATTTATTATTTTTCACTTCTCATGCTCTAAAAGTGTGTCATATTATGCTTGCCAAGGCGCACTAAAGTAGTACATTTAGCCTCTTGGGAAAATATGTATACATATTTATGATATAAAAAACGTTTTAAATTGACCAACCAGAACGCTTCACCTTATTAAATCCACCAATCACGACACATATCGAAGTTAATTGCAAGTCTAGATTCTTTTTTGGTGCGAATACTGTTTAAAAATGTGAAGTCATGAAACAAAACTTTGTATAAAGTATCAACCAATCAGATATACCGCAATATTAAAATCGACCAATGAGGAAACGCCATCAAATTCTCAAATCATTAGGTGCTTTTTAGTTCCTACTTCACAAGCATTAAAAAAAAGTTTAAATCGTTGGCAAACTCTTTAAGCCCAAATTATACATTGTCTATGGTATTTATTCACGGCGTAGATATATCCTATCTGTATCAAAGTACTGAAAAAAATACAAAGATTGCCAAATTAAACATTTTTGACTCAGAATTCATTGCGGGCGATAAATTTGTATTTGAATATTGTTAAAATGTTACTTTATTGTATTTTCACGCAATCGAAGTGAAAACTAGTATGTATAACTTGGCTCTAAACGCCATATTACCCCTCGAACAATTTTCCCTCACTTCGTTCGGGAAAATAACCATCTCGTGGTATTATGGCCTACTTTAGCCCCTTGTCAAACAATCTACTATTTTTATTTCACGAAACGTCCGAGGTAATTTTTAAAGTTAATATACGCAGTTATATCCTAAATTTTTTTTCGAGACATTTTGTCGCAAACCAACAATATAAATAACTAAAATCACAACAATCCATAATTACTAGGATATTAGTAGGATTTTCCTTGTGTTTACTTTTACAAAGAGTAAGTACCAACGGATTCAGAACGAGATACTAATTTAAATATTCCCATAAAGTAAATCCCATAAAAACCCAGGAGTTAATATTAATCATGTGACCGCACTTGTGATAAACGCTACCAAAAAAAACTGGTACTAACCGTAATAACGGTTTTCGTTTAGTTTTTTACACGTAATAAAATCAAGGTTTGCGACGAAATGTCTCGAAAAAAAATGTAACTGCTCATGGAACTATTTTTGTCTACACAGGAAAGTCCCAACGATTACACATTCATTCCAGTAATAGGTCCCCGGAATGTGGTTAGATCCCATTATCGCCGGGATCATCCAATTCAAAAGGTGAGCACGGAAAATTGGCGGCCATATTTGTTTGCCCCTTCCTCGGCCGTTTACACGTGTACAGCCAAGGTTAAAGATATAGATGCGGTCAAAGTGCCGTTTTTTTATACCACAAAGGTGGCAAACAAGCATGCGGGCCGCTTGATGATAGGCGGCAGCCTATGGACGTTTACAATACCGAGGCATCATTAACGCGTTGCCGACGCCGTAAAAACCTCACACCTTTTTTGAAGAACCCCATACTGTAGTCCTTTGGGATGACCTCCGCAGGAAGCTCATTCCACAACCTTAGCGTACGCGGGAGGAAATTCCTCTGAAACCCTTGAGTACGCGACCATTTTCGTTTAAAAGTATGTGGGTGAACACCCTGACGGTGGCGAGCAGTGCGATGATAAAAAGTAGCCGTGGGCATCATACCAAACAATTCCTCAGAACAAAGCCCATTGTACAAGCGGTAGAACACACATAAGGAGGCGAAGTCTCTCCTAAGAGTTAAGGGTTTAATACCACTTGTAAGCCTGGCATCGTCAACAATCATATGTATAATTTGTATACATGCACCTTATGTATTACCATTACTTACGTTACATGTATACATAATATGGCAGTTTGGTTGAGCGATATCTTTGACCTTGACTGTACAGTCAAAGTGAAATTTATATATTTACAGTACAGTACCAGCAGAAGTTGCTAAGCGGGCCACGTGTTCATAATGATCTTGACACACTCTTGTTCTCTAACAATAAATTCGTGTAAAGCTCATTTTGCCGCCGCGTGGTGCCGGCTTATTAGAAAGGCACCACCCCAACTCCTCCAGCGTATATCGTAAGAGGCGACAACAAATGAAAAAACCAACAGCAGCAAACTCAAACTCAACTCAAATTCAACTCAAACTCAACTCAAACTCAACTCAAACTGAACCCAAACTCAACTCAACTCAAACTGAAACGTTTATTCAGTAAGTAGACCACAAGGGAACTTTTACGTCCGTCGAAACCCAATCTTCAGCTACTGCGGTCGCCAACCCTCCTGCCGTGGTGACTATGGCAAGTACCCCCAAGATAATAAGCCAAATTTGGGGGGTTTGTGTCCAGCAGTGGACGACCTGGACGGCTGAAATGAATGAATGAACACCTCGCTCACTTAGTTTAGTTTTTGTTTCTATTCGTAGACACAAACACAGACATATTACATAAGAAAAAAAAACAGAATTACAAAAAAAAAGTGCCATGAAATGGCCTCAACAACATCAACTTATTTTAACTATCTATAACACACAACTATTAACTATGCTACCATTTTATATCTGAGAACACAAATATAAAAGGGTTTTAAGTCTGTATATTTATTTCTTTGATCTTTAAACGTTATTCAGGGATCAGACGGCGTTGGGACCTCGAAAGGGGTTAAACGTTGTAACCGAAGCTAAATAGAGCCTTAATTAGTGTATCTAAGTTTGTTAAGTAAAGGTAGCTGCAGCGCAATTCAATTCCATACATGTATATACATATATACAAGTAACTACATAAAAAGGAGATAAAAGATTGTTATTTTTCAATTTAGGCACATTACAATACACTTATGAATGTCAAAGAAAAATCTACACCGGTTCTAACTCTACACCTGACCAGAGAAGATACCGGCAAGAAACTACGGCGGGACTTATTTCTCCAAAACAGTGATACATCAAATCTTAAAGTACATAATTATGCGTAGTTTCAAAAGAAAACATATCAAACACTTTATTACAAGATATAACTAATAATACTAAAATATAAAAGTAAAAATAATAATGTATAAACAAATTTGACTTCACAAAATAGCCATACTTTGATATGTTTTCTTACCTGAACTGTGTCATTTAAATGATATGGCAGTACGTACGATTATTGAGTTAAATGCTACTATATTTACTTAGTCTAGTTACAGTCCCACTGCTAGGCAGATACCTCGATTACTGCTTACAGCCTTATGCTTGTTTGCCACCATCGTGGTATCAAAAACAATATTATAGGATTACTCTGCGTAATCCTATAATATTGATTTAAGCCTATTTTCCCCAGAAAAATAATTGAAAATGTAGTTTATTCACGGGAATAGTGTATTATAGGTAAATAACGTAGAAAATTCCCGGAATAAATCAGGGAACCGCGACATTAGGCCCTCGATACGAGCGCTGTAAGTTACAGCGGTCCCCCTAAATAATAGATCACCCGCTATAGATCCCTCATTATAAGCGTTTTTATTTAACTGTGTGTCATCTGCATTAGTAACATATGTAGCAAGTATATATGTCATTATATTATTATTGTCATAAGAGCGTGTCGCATATTTTACAAGATATCGACAGTGGAAATTTCAAATGTCGTAAGTCGCATATAAAAGTTTGTCCCTTACGACTTTTGAAATTTCCACCGTCGATATATTCATTGTGCAATGTATAATTGTAGATGAAAGCCAAAGCTAATCATCATATTTTGGCATAAAACTGTCATTCAGACGTAACTTAAACATTACTCAAGTCCTCTTCAACGATATAGGTGAAAACCTTAACTGAAGGACCGAAGGAAGAGAATGAATATGGAACTTGTGTCAAAATTTGAGTATAGAAAGTTGAAATGCGCGTGTACACTCGACCACGTACTTTAGTTTTTCACCTATATATGTTTAGAAAAAAATACATCATACGTCCAATAATACAAAGGTATGTTAGTTTCATGTTTATATATATAAATGAAACTAACATATATATATATTAAATAATTAATATATATTTAATTGTCATACAATACTCGACTTCTAAAATGTGAGTTACCCCTTTACATTACATACATACATTTCAGCCGTATGCAGTTCACTGCTGGACATAGGCCTCTCACAAATATGACTTGTATCATCTTGGGGGTAGTTTTCATAGTCGCCACGCTTGGCAGGCCAGTTGGCGACCGCAGTAGCTGTAGATTGGGTTTCGACGGACGCTGCTACGGACGGGCCGTAGGATTTTTCCCTTTGTCGTCTCTTACGACACCCGCGGGAGGAGATGGGATGGTGCTGTTCTAGTCAGCCGGTATCACACGGCTACCCCAGTTACCCCTTTAAATAGGTACAATTTTTTTTTTATTATTGGGGTCAATTAACATGTTACAGTCTCACCATAGTCTTTTGTTTAAAACAGCGAATTATCTAATATGCGCCATCTATTGTGTAAGTAATAAGACAGGAAGTATGTGGACCAAAACTGTTACATTATTGATGGAGAGCCGACTTGTTAACTTGTCGTAAAACTGTGAGCAACAGCTGCCCGCAAAAATATTACAATAAAAATAAAATATCATGTATTCGAGACAGTATTCTAAAGATTCTTTACAGCCTCTTTGTTGATCCATCCTCATGGCCGGCCTAATAGCAATTTGAAATTAGAATATTTTCCATCTCTGTCAGATGATGAAAGTTGGTTTTGATACATTTTACGAGATACAATTTAGACTATTGGTCGAATGTATAGTTATAAAATAAAATTGAATAAAATAATACTTATTAAATTTTAAATATTCGCACGAAGCGATTCGCCTTCCTAATGCGGACTGCTAAGAAATGGAGTTCGCTCCCTTCATCTGTATTCCCGGAAAGATATAATTTGGGTCTTTTCCAGGCAAGAGTGAATAGGCTGTTACTGAACCAACGTGCTACACCCTCGACCTTGTCGACACTTACCTTAAGGTGTGACTGAAGTCAAACGCTGGTCAGTCTTGTATAAAAAAAAGATGAATATACAGAATAAGTATGTTATTCTTACAATTTCCAATCCAAAGGCGTGCCCCCTCTACACAGTACAAACATGAATAGACAACAAATACATTGCAACATTAAGCAACCGAAAACCCAACTCGGCATAATTCTAGCTTTGCAGCGCCGGGTTCGAATCCTTGTAAAGGCATTTATTTTTGTGGCAGTATGCAGTTTCTGTGTTATGTACGTTATTTATTTACCCAGGACCCAGGTCCATGACTCAGAAAGAGATAAAAATATATATATATATCCTCGGCTGTATAGAATCACTACCGGCTATGCTGCGTTGTAATACGAAATGTAAAAACTTGTAAATATGTATTTTTTTTTACTTTACAGTCGTATTCTGATTTCTTTTGAGAGTAAATTTATTTTGCGTCCCAGTGCTAGCTTTTAGAAATGTTACTGTTACTTTGCATGTAAGGTGTGTTGGGTTTATTTCGATATGATGTGATACTTAAAAAAAAAGCTACGTGTGAACTTACTGTTTACTCACTAACAGGAACTGCATACTCGTACAAAAAAAAATACATAAGTACAGCAGTATAAGTAGGCAAAAACAACGATATTTCACAACATTTTATTTCAGCAACATAAAAAAATTATAAAGATAGAACGTCAATTTTACTTCACAAATGTGACGAAATCATACTCAGTGTACAGTCAGCAGCAGAAGTGGCTAAGCGGTTGAGGTGTTCAAAATGAGGTCAACACATCTCTATTGTCAAGAGAATAAGAGCGCGTGTAGGCCATTTTGAACACTTCACCCGCTCAGCCACTTTTGCTGCTGACCCTACGTCGGACAGCAAAACAGCGTTTACACTAAATGTCTAAAATAAGTTTATGATTTATTATTTTGATACAAGCCTTTATGCCGACTGTACTTTTCTTGCATAATCATCAAATACTGTAGTATTTTAACAGCCCTAAACACCACGGATTTATATTTCATTTATTAGGAGTTGCTTTTGCTACCTTCTAGCTCCAGCATCAGATCAGATCAGTGGTACCTACCATAATATTGCATTGTCACCGAACTCACATAAGTGTGCTAAATTATGGATTACAGTATGGGGTTCTTCAAAAAACGAGTGTACAGATTTATAAAGGGTCGGCAACGCGCATGTGACACCTCTGCGGTGACTGCTTACCATCAGGCAGGCCGTATGCTTGTTTGCCACCGACGTCGTATAAAAAAAATTAACTCAATCGGCTAAAGATATCTGCTTCAAAATTGAGCTTACATTTTACCCGTATACTTACATTGCAAGTTAAATAAAAGCTTGTAAATTACACGTGATCTCGTATTTGAGTAACGTTAGGACAGAGATAGCGGAAACACGATCGCATTCTCCTCACGCAACTTGAAATTACCCCGAGGCACTTCTCGTCTCAGTGAAGTTCAGTGCAAACTTCCCACAAAGCAGCGAGTTGACTCGACAGGGTTCCGAGTGCGGTGTTGTGTTCTTCGACAAATAAACTTGTCCAATTTCTTACGTTCAGTGTTGGTCATCATCATCATCATCATGTCAGCCGAAAGACGTCCACTGCTGGACATAGGCCTCCCCCAGAACGACCCAAGAAGACCGATCCTGGGCCTTCCACATCCAGCGGTAACCCGCGACTCTAACTGGGTCGTCGGTCAACCTTGTGTGTGGCCTACCTACGCTGCGTCTTCCAGTTCGTGGTCGCCACTCCAGAACCTTTCTGCTCCACTGGCCATCGGTTCCGCGAGCAATGTGCCCTGCCCACTGCCACTTAAGTTTGGCGATTCGGAGGGCTATATCGGTGACTTTGGTTCTACTGCGGATGAAATCATTCCTGATGTGATCACGCAGAGAGACTCCCAACATAACCCTCTACAGTGTTGGTAACTTGATGAAAACTACTCTGCTAATCAAAACATCATATTCCATGCATTACCACGGCTCATGGGAGCCTGAGGTCCGCTTGACGACTAATACCAGGATTTGACGTTGGCACTAGATTTTTTAGTGCCGTGTGATGCTGGCTCACTAGAATAGCACCACCCCATCTCCTCCCGCGGGTGTCGTAAGAGGCGACAAAGGGAAACATCCTGTGGACGGGCAGCAGCGTCCGTCGAAACCCAATCTACAGCTACTGCGGTCGCTAACCCGCCTGCCAAGCGTGGCGACTGTGGCAACTACCCCCCCAAGATGATACAAATCATATTTGAGGGATACCTATGTCCAGCAGTGGACTACATACGGCTGATATGTATGTATGTAGGTACAAGTTGTTTTTTAATGACAAAGGTGGCAAACAAGCAGACGGATTGCCTGATGGTAAGCAATTACCGTCGCCCATGGGCACTCGCAACACCAAGGGAGTCACAAGCGCTTTGCCGGCATTTAAGTTTTACGAAAGCGACCATCAGACCTTCCAACCCAGAGAGTAAACTAGACCTTATTGGGATTAGTCTGGTTTCCACACGATATTTTCCTATTGAACCTGCGCCTTCAAGCTTAATCAGATAAACCCGGGTATGTCCTTAAACTACGTCCAACAATGAGAGGTAGGGCACAGCGTTGACCATCATGCTTGAATCTGGGGCAGCCCAACTGGGGAAGTACCTCCTCCTTACAGAAGACCACAGCCATAATAGCACTGCCATCTTTCAGGTATGTAGTGTTGTGTTCCTGATGGTGAGTAAGGTTCCCAGAGCTCCAACCCCCCTTAAAGGCCGGCAACGCACTTGTGACTCCCCTGGTGTTGCGGGTGCCCATGGGCGACGGTAATTGCTTAACACCAGGCAATCCGTCTGCTCGTTTGCCGCATATGTCATATAAAAAAAAAATCTATATAAAAACATTATACCACTATTTAACGGCACATCAAAGTATAGTTACCATACTTGTAATAACACCAGTGGGAAAGGTAAAGTACCGAAGCAATATTTAAATCTACCACTACCGTAATCAGCGTGAGAAATCCCACCCCCGATAAATCTATGGGAAAAACCATTGACTTCGTTTTCAATTTTACCCCTTTCAATCCATACACAACTCTATTCCTAACCGCTAAAGTTCAAATTCACATAAAACCTACACTGACTCCTAACACGTATTCTGTGAGATTGCTTCTGAAAACAAAAAAAAATCAGCTGATACATTAGTTTGTGTAATTTTAGACTCTAGTGCAGCTACGTAAGATTGTAAATCTAATGCTTAGGTGCAACTTGTGACATTTCAGTTCTGATATTAGATGATTAACTAATTATCTCGTGTAGTTAACACCAGACAATTACACGTAGGATTAAATAGAGCAACGTACAGTATTAATAATAATGGATAGGTACGACAAGGGAACAGTTGTTCCACAAACGGAATGTATATTACCGCTAGTTATACATTGTTACATGGGAAGTTATGGAGAAAAATCCGCATTTTTATTTTATCAAAAATTTTTTTTTTTTTTTTTATGACAAAGGTGGCAAACGAGCAGACGGATTGCCTGATGGTAAGCAATTACCGTCGCCCATAGGCACCCGTAACACCAGGGGAGTCACAAGCGCGTTGCCGACCTTTAAGGGGGGTTGGAGCTCTGGGAACCTTACTCACCATCAGGAAGACAACACTACATACCTGAAAGGTAGCAGTGCTATATGGCTGTGGTCTTCTGTAAGGAGGAGGTACTTCCCCAGTTGGGCTGCCCCAGATTCAAGCGTGATGGTCATCGCTGTGCCCTACCTCTCATTGTTGGACGTACTTTAAGGATATACCCGGGTCCAAATCTATTTTATCGAGAGCTATCCGGTTTCACTCTATGGAGAGATATCATCTTTTTTATTTTACCAAAAATATACTACCCCAACCGAAAAAGATTGTTTGATTAATCATCATCGGGTGTTTCCTGCAATAACTTTAGGCATCATTTCTACACCACAAATGTAGCAAATCCAAATCCACCAAGTCGTATTTGCATGAAATAGTAACAAAGATACATACTGAAAAACTTACACGTTTATATCATTAGTAGAATTAATTGCGAATAGGCTATATTACTCTAAACAAAGAAGTAAACACACAGACATTCAAAGGTAAAATGTATTGTTTGCACACAGAAATAGCACCATGGTATTAGAGAGATAAACAATAGCTGAATGAGGTTAGGATTGCAGCCTGTATTACCATAAGCCTGGACCATTTACTATCTCCGAGAGTGGTCCAAGCTACAGGCGGCTAACCCGCTCTGACAGTACTTCGAAAATATAACAGCTTTATTAGCTTTACATTTAGATTTATTCACTCGCGCTTCATAATTTTCAGCCGTATGCAGTCCACTGCTGGACATAGGGCTCCCACAAATATCACTTGTATCATCTTGGGGGTAGTTGCCATAGTCGCCACGCTTGACAACGGGTTGGCGACGGCAGTAGCTGTAGATTGGGTTTCGATGGACGCTGCTGCCCGTCCGTAGGATTTTTCCCTTTGTCGCCTCTTACGATACCCGCGGGAGGAGATGGGGTGGTGCTATTCTAGTCTGCCGGCATGACACGGCACCTCGCGCTTCATATTACACCAAAAATGCTGAGCGTCCGTTCGCATCGGCGCTCGCGTCGTCGGCCCGTCACGCACTCACACACTCAGCACTATTTGTATTTAAACTTACATGAGACATATTTAATAATTACCGATTAATACGGTATTACTCACGTTTATTTAGTCACTCGCGCGACATGTTTCGGAGAACATAGGCCTCCATTTTCAAGCACTAAGAGTGCTGAGTGTCCGATCGGTTCGCCGCTCGCGTCACCGGCCCGTCGCGCACTGAGTGCGCAAGTGACTAAATAAACGTGAGTAGTACCGTATTAATCGTTAACACTCAGCACTCTTAGTGCTTAAAAATGGAGGCCTATGTTCTCCGAAACATGTCACGCGAGTGACTAAATAAACGTGAGTAAAACCGAAGTACAATGATTCACGAAATCAGTTAAAAATAATAATAAGCTACTGTATCGTACCTATTTTAGTGAAATTATTTTATGTACCTTTTTTTAAGTGGTAAAAAGGTAAATTATTTACAAAGTACATGGTCACCCTATGATAAACGCTTGCAAATTAAACGTCATCAGTTATGTCCCGTTCATGTTTAATAATATTTTTTTTAGTTAAGTTTATTGTTTTAGTTAAGTAGTTATTAATTGTAATTTTATGTATTATGTTGAGGTTGTATATAGTTTTTAAATAATTTTAAGTTATTTTGTCATTTTTGATTTTTGTATGTCAATTTATTTGTTTGTCATTGAATCAGTATATTTTCGTTGCTCAAAGCTGCTGGTGTGTTATTTACAACAACCCCGTGTCTTTTTTATATTATGTTAAGTAGGGGAAAGGAAAAGGACCCTGTAGGTAAAACGGACTAGACTAATAACTTTAAAACTGTTATCGCCATCTATTACCGACTTATGTCAACTTGACAGTCCCCTTTCACTCAGAGTTAGTCAGTGTCCTTTAGAGCAGCCATGCAGCGGCACACGTTTTTGTCAAGGTAAGTTCATTTTTGCAAATTTTGATGTAATAACAGCAAATTTTGAATTGCCTTCAGTTTTATTACGTTAAAGTTATTAAGTATTTTGTGTTTTTGTTTGGGATATTGTTTATTTTACTTAGTTTTAACTATAAATAGGCAAGGTTCTCTTAAATCTTAACCACAAAATATTTAATTGTTTACATGCCTACCGAAAAGGCAAAACGGAACGGGCAAAATGGACCTCGAGGTCCGTTTTCTCTTCAATACAAATTATTTGTGATTATACTTATATAATTTGATATTTAAGTACGTATTTTCATTTCAAATGGTTAACACCTACAAAAGAAAGTCAAATTGACAATCTTGGCATAACGAAGACTGAAATGAAAAACACCTTTGAAAAAGTAACTACGCGCAAAATAGGGCTTAACAAAACGACCGCCACAAGTAATGTCTAAAGACTGCATTAGTTAGAAGACTACAAAGAAGAACACTAAAGAAAAGCAAAGACTCATCTAGCGAAGATGAAGAAGACGTACGATTTTCTTTTGCTCTCATTTATTTTCTGAATTAGCTGAATGTTGGGTCCAGTGCCCCGCTTGTATCTTATGGGCCCACTGTAGCTGTGCCGACGTCGAAGACGATGACGAAGACGTAAGATTCCTTTGTGGGAAGTGTGCCGTGGTATAGACGGTAGAGATTTTATTTTTGTTCTTATGTTGCCATAGGTCCATTTTGCCTTCATGCCTAGTTCGTTTTACCTTCACGTGTAGGCAAAATGGACCAAAGCAAGGGTTTTGGAAATCATCCAATATCTTTTGTATCTGTGATTTGATTGAAGTGTTTCTTAACAATAAGTTACATTAATAAATGCTTAATTAGATAATAAGAAAGAAATAAGAAAAAATATATTATTTTATGTTTAACATTGATTTTCCCTTAAGTGGTCCGTATTACCTTCGCTTCCCCTATATTAGTCCTTTTACACATTTAGTTTCTTCCAATATCTGTCCTTTTCACACAGTTCATTAATTAATTGTTACGGGAAGCCACTGGTTGTCGACCGGTCGACGACCGGTCTGGCCTAGTGGGTAGTGACCCTGCCTTTGAAGCCGATGGTCCTGGGTTCAAATCCCAGTCAGGGCATTTATATGTGTGATGAGCTCAGATATTTGTTCCTGAGTCATGGGTGTTTTCTATGTATTTAAATATATATATGTATCAACCTATTAGATAATTACATAGTCGTCTAGTACATGCAACACAAGCCTTACTGAACTTACGGTAGGACTAGGTAGATTTGTGTAAGAATGTCTCGAAATATTTATTTTTTTATTTGTTAATGTTTTCAAAAGCTAACTAGGTTAATTTATTACTTTAATAACACTTAAAATACTACAACAATGTGATTAAATTGAAGTTTGAAGACATAACGCATCTTGTAAACAAAGATTTTAAATAAACGTGTCTTATCTCATATTTCATAATGAGGGCATTTATTAATGTTACGAAGGAATGTGTAATAAAGGAGAGATCCTCTCTGAAAAATGATTGCATTTCTGTCTTTTGCTAAATGAGAATATTCTATTTTTTTTTCTTGTGGATGTTGTTACTGGGGCCGGTGCTGACTAGAATAGCTCCACCCCATCTCCTCCCGCGGGTGTCGTAATATACGACAATCTGAAAAAATCGACGGATGGGCAGCAGCACCCGTTAAAACCCAAACTACAGCTACAGTGGTCGCCAAGCCGCCTGCTAAACGTGGCGACTATGGCAACTACGCAAAAGTTATATTTGAGGGAGGCATATGTCCAGCAGTGGCACGTTACAGCTGAAATGATGATGATGAATTTTATTTATTTTGTCAGTGCCTCTGTCATATAATTTTGTAACCTACGTTTTGTCAGTGATTATCTATGTAACTGTACAGTCAGGGACTTTAATTTTTGAGCCATTTAGGGTTCTTCCCTTTGCTGCCACTCGCGACAACCGCGGGAGGAAACGGGATGGTCTTATTCTCAGCCGGCACCAGACGGTAGTCAGCAGCAGAAGTGACTAAGCGGTTGAGGTGTTCAAAATGAGTTCAACACATCTCTATTGTCAAGAGAATAAGAGCACGTGTAGGTAATTTTGAACACTTCAAACGCTTAGCAACTTTTGCTGCTGACTGTACTCGTACAATAAATATAGGTGAAAAACTTAGCTAAAACACCAAGTCTATGTAGTAGTAACGTGTGTACACGCATGTCGGCGTTCTATATTCAAATTTTGACGTAAGTTCCAAATTAATGCTCTGCACAACTACATAGACATGGTACTTCAGTTAAATTTCTCACCTATAACATTAGACAGTCTCACTCGGAAATTGAGAAAGAAGGAAGTATTGCAAGTCGAGAATTATTCTAAAATTTTCGTCTTCACTGAAAACCGCTGAAGTTTTAACAAAGATGGTGAAAATAATGCACCAAAATCAACTTGAACTTAACTTCTAACATTTTAATTGGAGTTGCCTAAACTTAAGTGTTTTGTTAAGAAGTATATAGTAACTAAGTTTTGTGTAGATATATATAGTAACTTTAGAAACCTCGATTGTTGGTAAAATCGGTTGCATTGGATTTATTAACTTTTAATCATTTATTATATTAAGTAATTGATTAATAAATTATTAACATGTACAGCAATAAATAAATATGAAATATGATATGAAATATTTATTGAATAAATCAATCTATCGTTAATTCGTTCTGTTTCTTGAAAACCGTAAAAACACTTGAAATATTGGGATCCCAATTTTATTATTAACATCATAGGCTTATATAATTCAAAAAATATTACAGGCATACCTTACACAAATTGACTGAGCCCCACAGTAAGCTCAAGACGCTTGTGCTAGCCAACGATACATTTAATATAATGTACAAAAAATAATAATACTCTTCAAACTTTAATAATGACTCAGGAATAAATATCTGTGCTCATCACACAAATAAATGACCTTACTAGGATTTGGAGCCGGGCAGTCGGCTTCATAGGCAGGGTCACTACCCATACCTGTTGTTGTCTGTGTGATCTTCGATTACTTAAAACGAATTTTAGCAGAAAGTAAGTATTTGTCATTATTATATAAAGCTATAGAACTATTAAAAACCCTGTCTCGGTCAGCCTCGATCGCCTCCTTAGATCAGTAAAGTATAGAAATATGAATGTCTTTATGGTAGTATGACAATAAACACAAAACGATCTCAAATTTACTAAATGTTGATGTAAATTGCAATTAATTAAAACACAATTAAACTTTGGGTTCATCGGCAGAAGCTTAGGAATTGTTGTAGGTAATGCGCTTGTATAAAGACTTTAACGTACTTAACTAAAGTTTTGATTGTAGCACGCCCGCTTGCTCCTATGACCTGGACACAGGATTAGAGGCATTCATTGTACTCGAGATTAAAGCCGGTGCCCGTCGGCTTAGCTAACTTTCCTCAAATTCAACAGTTTTTATGAAGAAGGCAGAGTCCGGACCCGGGTATGTCCTTAAACTACGTCCGACAATGAGAGGTAGGGCACAGCGAAGTACCATCACGCTCGAGTCTGGGGAAGCCCAACTGGGGAAGTACCTCCTCCTTACAGAAGACCACAGCCATAATAGCACTGCTACCTTTCAGGTATGTAGTGTTGTGTTCCTGATGGTGAGTAAGGTTCCCAGAGCTCCAACCCCCCTTAAAGGCCGGCAACGCGCTTGAGACTCCCCTGGTGTTGCGGGTGCCCATGGGCGACGGTAATTGCTTACCATCAGGCAATCCGTCTGCTCGTTTGCCACCTTATGTCATAAAAAAAAAGAGCCAAATCGGCTAGGTCCTGCCTATATAAGAAAAATATTGCCCGGCCGCCACTGTCTTTAATTATCATATATTACGTATTGCCGGTATAAATCTGTCCTTCCTAATGTTTAGATTAATAGGTAACAGCCAGCCATCGTCAATGTCCAATCACCACGATCTGATGCTTTAGACCTTCAAATATATCGACGCTGGCGTCTTTGTTGTTAATATAGCAGATGAAAAAAAGCAACACAAAAATGATTCAGTGGAATCGGCTCGATTGACGTCTCTCGTTCGATTTTCGCTCTTACTCCGTGGACATAAATGGTTATAGGGCCTACTTTAGCAGTATGGACAGCTTTAGTGTAAGGGTTGAGTGGACGCGTGAAGCTGAGCGGTCAGCGGGGCGTATACCGTTGCTTTGTGCTTTCAAAAGATTTATGCAACATGCAATGCAACTCTCATTACTCCGCATTTGTTGGATATGCGCCGCACGCCCCGCTCCGCAGCAGACCCGACTCGAGCGAACACAGCCTTACATTTGAGGTTCAATTTCTGTTCCCGCTGGCTCCTATACCTTGCCCCGGATCTCCCTCCATTGTCCACCAGATTACGTTTATATTGCGCTGGCAAGCTCCACAAGCTGTAATTTATTCTTACGGGTTTCAGAGTAAAGAAAATGTTTAATCACACGGATTCGCAGAAACGAGTGTCAATTACGATGTTGTTTTTTGCAAAAGATTTACGCTATTTTTTAATAGTGGTCATATGTCGAAAGCGGCCAAAACGTGCAGGCCCTTTCTACAATTTAAAAAGATAAAAGATCTTTTTTTTCACTATAGGCACATTACATGCACTTATGAACGTCAAAGAAAAATCTACACCGGTTCAAACCCTACACCTCTGACCCGAGAACCGGCAAGAAACTACTGCGGGACTTATTTTTTCAATACAGTGATACATCAAATCTTAAGTACTTACATAATTTAATGGAATGTAAGGGGTACACTAAGTAGTTTGTATTATTAACGTGTCGAACATCTTATAAAGACCGAGTCTATCACCCCGTAACTCAAGTCGGATTAGGTTATCCGCACACGGTCCGATGGACCTTCCGCGCCACGGACTTTTCCTCCTACTGCCATTAAGTTTTTCCTTATGAAGTTACTTGTAAGTTTTACTTATTTATTTACCTATTTCTTTCATAAAAATAACCTATCACCCAGGTTTCTCGTAGGCTGTGTTTGAGAATCAGATCAGACCCACTTTGAAGCGCTGATAGCCTAGTGGGAAGAGCGTGTGACTTGCAAAACGGAATTTGCAAGTTCAAACCCCGACTAAGTACCAATGAGTTTTTTGGAAGTCATGTACGGACATGTAATTCGATATTTACCAGCCATTTGCCGGTAGAAGAAAAACATCGTGAGGAAACTAGGCGAATTCCAATAAAGCCTAGTTTACCGGAGATTACATCCCAGAGCAGCCGGATGGCAGTCACTTTCGTGAAATCTAGTGCCTACGCCCATTCCTGGGATTAGTTGCCAAGTCTGCGGGGATAACGCGAGGTAGTAGAAGAACAAGAACAACGTTATTCGCATACCATAGATAATAGATTTTAGGGTTTTCTACAGAGATAACGAGGATAGCTAAATTTAAAATTCTTGGTTGGAACGGTACAAGATGAAATGTAAACTCGGTACGAGTATATACGATACAATCCCGCGAGTTGTTTTATTTCATGACTATAATTTAAGTAAAAATATATACCTAGGGTAAATACGTCGTTAGTTGCTTGTTAAACAGCGGATAATATTATTATATTGCGTTTGGTTTAAATAACGAGACAATTTAACAAAATTAAAACGTTCCATTTCTTAATAAAACCAATGAAAATGTTTCATGAAGGGCTCTTAATTGGAGCGTAAATATGTGCGAGCTTGCGGTGCCGAGCCCGGCGCGCACCGGATTTGCGGTCGCACAGCCTACCCCGTATTTATACATATTAAACATGACGATAAATTAATTCAAATATAACTAATTTATTTTATAGTTACATTAAAATAAACAATTTACTTCAAATTAATTAACAAGCTTTTGTTTTCAATGTCACAGTTAAGATTCCGTAAAACTATTACGTTTTCAACGTGGGAGGGACCGCGACAGAATAATTAATTACACTAAACCAATCAATTTGTGAACAAACAACGCTGTCCGAACTAGGAGTTGTTGTCAAAGTTTGGGGCTATTACAACGTATACAAAGTTTGGCTTGATCGTTTAGGCTGCGAAGCCATAAAAGGAGGCAAACAATTGTGTTACTAAGTTGTGGGTAAGCGATAGTACTTGTTTGTTAACGCAATCTAGGTTAATTAATTCATTTATAATAAATTCGTAAGTATTGAAGTCTAAAATGCTTTAAAAACTGCATTCACATCCATGTTGTAAGGCAACATTGAATTGAAAAGTGCCTTTTGGTTTAGTAAACGCATCCTTAGTTTTCAATTAATTAAAGAGTATAGACATACCGGATGCAGTAGAAGCATTCACATATTCGTTCTACAACTTAAAAAAAATGTGTTCTTTATTTATTGGGTTTTTACCGAACAAACTAAATAGTATTTTCATCCAATAGTCTGGTTGACATATACTGTCAGCTACAAACTTCTTACTATTCACAATACATTGCTTGCTTGGTAAATCTTTTTTTATTAAGTTTCTAAATCGTAAGTTATTTTCAAAAGTCGTAGAACAAATGTTGCTACATTTGTTGTGTACAAACGTGGCTAGTTATTGCTCTTATTACAGGCCACAACCGATATTTATCCTTTTAATCATCATAACGGAATCTTAACAACTCTTTTCTTCTAATTAAAACCTGAAATTTCATAAATTTTTAAAACTAAATTCTACTAATTAAGAACTTTATTATTTACTCAAAGGAAAATACAAATTAATAACTAAGTAAAATAAAAAGGGAAATATTATATTTTAAAAGAAACAATTACACTTAAGTATAAAAACATAATAAAGAAAATAACAACTTAACCTACTTAAACAAAACTAGAGATAAAAAACTTGGCCCAAATCGCTATCAACGGGCAAGGTGCCCAGAAGGCTGGCTGTATTCCCACGTTGGATAGCGATGGCTATCCGCTGTGCAAAATAGTAGCCAGCCCTCTGGTCACCCGAGGCCTCTATCAGGCGCGCCGACAGATCTTTATATAGTCGGCGCGCGTTTGGACCCCACGGCCCCAAAGTTTCGACGCCAAACGCCGCAAATATGTAGCTACTTCCCAGAGCGACATACTTGCGGCGTTTGAAGTCTTCTGCCGAGGTTGCCGCAGCACCAGCATTAATTTTAGTGCTTGGAATATGAGTCGGTGCCAGAGTGTCAACGCAGGTAGCGTCCCAAACTAGCGGTCGGCCCATACTCCAAGGCACCAGCGTCATCCCATCGGGCCTCTTGCCGTCGTCTCTGGCCAAACCGCTGGGTTCCAAAACTGCCGGCAGTTTGGCGCTGACAAGGGCCCTTCGGATCACATCATTAATGCTGGCGTGGCGGGGGATCCTTCCAGCACTGCGGACACATGAGAGTCCGTGGTGGCCTAGACTGTCCACCATGACGCCGCATTGACAGCGATGTGGGTGGTTTGTAGGTGCCCCTAAACGTAAACTGGCTGCTAGGCGGAAGGTGGTATTGTCTAAAAGAGTGCCAATAGTGGGGGATGGTAATGCTGTGAGCCAAAGGCCTGACTCCCACTCTGCAGTAGCGAGGAGACGAGCGCGATCAGTCGAACTAGGTGACGTATCCAATAATTTTTTCCGTACTAGTTGACAGAGCGGCTCGTCCCATCGCCTTTGCGAGCAGGGGTTGTCAGGAAGGTCAGTGCTTGGACAAGTTACGGACCAAACGTTCTCGGCCTCGGAGCAGTGTGCAGCCTCAATGGACCCGATGGAAGGGGCTAATATTTGTCCTATAAGGTTTCGAGCACTATGCACCGAGGACAAGAACGCAGGTAGTGCCACACAGGAAATTTTGCGAATACCGAGGCCGCCAAACCTAATAGGTAGGCTAGCCTGGGTCCAGGTTCTATCATCAAAAGAAATATTGAAGATGGATGTGAGTGATTCTACGACTAAAGAATCTAATTTTGAGACTAGGTCAGGGTATTTCCAAAGGTGGGATCCGCGAAGAATGTATGTGAATTTGGGGACGAAGAGGCAATGTTTTATGATGCAATAAGCAGAATGAAGGTTAATTTGGGTCAAACGATGTGTAGTTGTTTTGAAATTTTGAATTTTGTTATCGACAAAGTTTTCAAAGGACTGGTCTAAGACAGGACACCCAAGGAGGTGAAGCGATTCTTTTGTAATGATTTTAATGCCTGGAGCAAGTTGTTTAAATAAATGTATAGTGCTTTCTTTATTGGGGCAGGAAGGAGCAATGAAAAGTTCACATTTTGTAAAATTTAGAGATAGACCAATTGTTTTCATAAGTGCGATAACATTTTTAAAATCATTGAGAACAGAAATTGCTTCGCCGCCGAGGGTCCCGTCATCCAGATACCAAATGTTTAATTTAGCACTAAGTTCCTTGATGATGGGATGTATTGCGAGACTGAAAATAGCTGGGCCAAGAGGGTCACCTTGTTGACAACCTACAGATGAATCTAGAACATACGATTTATATAATAATTTGGTTGGGGAACTGTAGCACTGCCAAAGGAATTTATAAATCAAGGGTATTTTTTCTTTTATTTCTGTCAACAAAACGCCCCTGTCTACAGAGTTAAAGGCGTTGCAAACATCCAGCTTCAGTAAGACCTCTCCTGCTTCGTGCTCGAGAAATGTGCGCACGGCATGCACTGCGGCTTCGCACCCATTCTTAGAGCCGAAACCTAATTGCACAGGTTGAAGTTCCGAACCAAGCTGACTGAGAATCGAACGGCAGGCAATCTTGGCGGCGAGACGACGGAGCGTGGTGCCAACGGCAATAGGCCGAATGCCGCCGTCTTTTTTCGTCAAGGCACACAGGTTTGCTCCATATAAAACATGTTGGATCCCGTCTGGAACCTGACCGGCCAGCATGATGTTCACTAGAGCCGTCAGGTCTTTCAAAAGTGCTTCCCCCGTTTCTCCGCAGCCGCTGCACAGAAGGTCCTTTAGGTGCTGCGGTGTCAGGCCATCCAGGCCTCCTGCGGAGCCATTGGGGAAGGACATGACTGCTCCAAGGACATTTTGTGGGGTGGCACTAAGATTGGGGTCGGAGAGTTGCGGAGGGATAGGGAGGGTCAGGTTAGACGCTGGAGCTGGATGTTTGCTGTGAAGAGCTGTGAATGTGTCAAAATTAGTAGGGGCTACTGCATCGTCAGAGAAAAGCAAACGAGCGGCACCTCTGATGTCACCATCAGCCACCTTGCTCTCAACTGTTTTAAATAAATTGTTATGGGAATTTTTAAAATTATCGGAAGTAGATTGGAGAGAAGTAACATTGCAACAATTGTCTTTAACTATTTTAGTTAGTGATTTTGAATTTGACTTTGAGTTTATATGTAATATTTTAAAGGTGAATGTTAGCAGGTGTTCCCAGTTTCTAGTTGAGTTGTCAGATAGGACTGATTTGATGGTTTCACTTAAAGATTTAGCAACAGATATACGGGCACCACGAGGGATTCGTTTTAATACCGGGCGTGAGTTTTTAAGGTCACTTAAAATTTTATGAAATGGTGCGTCTGATCTTGTATTATTCGACGACTGGGGGTGAGGTGGAGGTGCCGGGGGATTTGACTGAGATAGTGAGGATGATGACTGTTGAGTTTGGCATAAACGGTGTTTTTTGGCTATGTGGATGTTAAGACCTCTAGGGCCTTTAAAAAAACGTGGTTCAGAGCATTCAGGGCAGCGGAGATGACTCTCCGACGATGCAGTACTTCGTGATGGACAAGAAAGGTTTACAAGGGGCATCAACAATACCTTGAAAAATAGTAAAACCGTCTAAATTTAAGTTAAAATTAAAAAACCACAAAAAAAACACAAATAAGTAATACTAAGGCTTAAATATACAAATAAGTAATATTTTGCTAAGGCTTAAATAAAATCGAAGAAGATAAAAATAGGGCGCTATTACCAGCACCTTCGCTCGAGCACGGGTTAGGTCGTTCGCAGTGCTCCAGGTAGCATGAGCTCCTTAGCTGCTGAATGAGCCGTATTTCTGGTAATTGACGCACTCTTCTAGAAAGCACCGCAACAAGTCACACACAAGATTTTCCAAAAGGCAGATGCGGACGGCGAAAAGATCGGAATTGCTATTAAATCTCTTGTGAAAACGAGTAAACAATGTAGATGTTTTTCCAAAATGACATCCATGACATCCGTCGGGTGTAGTGTATTAGCGCTCCGCTGGCGCTACGCCTGCGGGCCGCGGCCTCCGCGGAGAAAAAACAATACCCGTTATGTTTAAACACATGCACTATACTTGCTTTGTTGTATTTAAAGTAATTGACGGAATTTAAAATTATTTTTCCATGAGATGATTTATTTTGCTGTTTGTTTGACGGTTGCTAGGATGAATAATACTAATTAAGTACAGAGTCTTATTTTAGTTAGAAGGATTCAATGAACTATTTAATTTAAACTTTATTACAGTGAGATAAAGTCTCTAATTAGTCAGCTAAGTGTGTTGGTTAGTAATTATGGCCACGGAGCCACCTCTTTGTGGTCAGTACATGCAGTGCTAATTACAGCTGTGGCGTGGGAGCAGTGCGGAGATTAAAACATATATAGGTACGTAAGATTGTGTACCTGCACTCGTGTTCTACCTGACCCGGATATGTCCTAAAACTACGACCAAGACCACCGGGAGATGGGCAGCAGCATCCCTAGAGTGCGATGGAAGCACTGCGATCGCCAACCCGCATGCCAAGCGTGGCATTTACCCCTCATGAAGGACACCCAAAAACCATGACCCTGGTTACGCATGGAAAGCGCAGACCTGGTTTTGGGGTCGTTTTGGAGGAGGCCTATGTCCAGTGGACGTCTTTTGGCTGACATGAAGACTCGTGTTATAGTTGGTGGTTCTCAATTAGAATATAAACAAATAGCATCATTCCGTCTTTTTTTTTCATTATTGTTATGACCCCGAAAAAGAGAAGATTGTCTTTCCTTTATTTCTAAGCATAACGGTCTCGTTATCCGATGTTTATGGTTAATAAAAAATAACGATTATAGTTTTTGTATTTGCCTGTTAATGATACAGTATTTCAAGACTATATTTGGAGATATAATCGGAAATGCGTATTTTTTTGCTTAGTGGAATCCTAAGTATTATTCATGGAATGATAGACAACACTATCTTCTCGACTATTTTCAAATATCGGAATAATAACTGCATGAAAAAATAATGCTAACCAAATAATTTCATTCTGCGTTGGTCTTTGTTCGAGCCTAAACTGTTTTTTTAAACTGTTGCTGCGCAAAATCAAAAGCTTTTGGATATTGTTGAAAAAATGTTGTATGTAATCACAAAATAAAATATAAATTCTCATAAGGGAGTTTCCAGAAAGAAGTGTACCCAATTACCGTCAGATACTTAATTATCGTCACAAAACTGACATAATGCTCGTTTCACACACAGGCGGGTGCGGGTCGGGCGCGTGTCAACGCGGACCCGCGGCGGGCGAAGGTGTTCATTTAAAACTAGCTGAACAATCGCGCCACGGGCCCGCCGCGGGTCCGCGTTGACACGCGCCCGACCCGCACCCGCGCTGTGTGTGAATTGACCTTTAGTTAACTTTCTTACAACTCACGTTACTTTGGTACACTTTCTGAAAAGTCCCATAAACTAATCATGACGATACTAAATCCAAAAAATAAGCATTCAAAAATAAATGTACCGAGTTGTTTTAAGTTTTATATTATTTCTGTCTTTTTCATTCTACAAAACAATTCTAAAAATAAAAAAGTAAAGGCAATAACTGTAATCTCTTAACGTCTCGTTGACTAGATGTAAATGGAGGTTCGCTTGGCAGACGATGAAGTTTGCCTGCGAGAATTTCATAGCCCATTACACCGTCTACCAAGTTTTCCCAGGGGGATTGTTATGTGTGTAAGTAAAAGCGGAGTGCTTTTGGTCGTGTGATGCCGGCTGACTAGAATAGCACCACCCCATCTCCTCCCGCGGGTGCCGTAAGAGGCGACAAAGGGAAAAATCCTACGAATGGGCAGCAGCGTCCGTCGAAGCCCAATCTACAGCTATTGCGGTCGCCAACACGCCTGCCAAGCGTGGCGACTATGGCAACTACCCTCAAGATCATACAAGTCATATTTGTGGGAGGCTATGTCCAGCAGTGGACTACATACGGCTGAAATGTATGATGTGTGTATCTATGCTTTTGGCCAATCGCACATTGGTTAGTAATTCAAGTCATCAAGATAGGATATTCAGTAACTGAGGGTTGATGTTTTCTGCCAACAAACTGTTATTCAGTTTGGCAGATAAGTGTATCATAAAATTGTAAATCCATTTTTTTTTTATGATAAATAAATTAAAAAAAAACGCATCATCTTCATATCAGCAGAATGTCCACTGCTGGACATAGGCTTCCCCAAAGCGACCCACAGTGACCGGTTTTGTGCCAGTGGATTCCCTCGATCTTTACCATGTCATAGTGGGCAGGCCCATCGGATGCTTATAATTATGATTATATTTATTTTATAGTTTTAGAGTTATTTTTTTCCTCACGGTAGTGTGTGTATAGTATGTTTCACTAGGTAGCAAAGTGTGTTCCCCGCTCGTGCTTTGAAACCCACCCAATGCTCAAGATTCCACTCTATGAACTTCAATTTTGGAATCTTTCGCTAGCTTGGGTCACAATATTAACACGAAAAGGTATACAATAACTTTTCCCCCTAGTATAAGAAATAACTATTGTATTGAATAGGCTCCTAAACCACTGAACTGATTTAAAAACTATTTCACGATTAGAATCCTAAATTACCTGTGATGAACATGGGTCTCAGGCGATAAGTTTTTTTTTTTTTTTTTGGTTAAATACCTACATCTATGCAAAGCAGGGGGGGGGGGGGGGGTCAGTGGTATTTAATGTTCTCGTTAAAAAGCATAGTCACCAAAATGTGGTCAAATAACATCAGCCCTAAACGAACACAATAACAATATCAATTATACCTCCGTCTAACCCCGATGCTCAAACAGCCCATGTTTGCTCGGAGCTATTCGAAGCACAAATTCATTAGCTCTTGAAACTAGCTGACATTTCGTCGAACAAGATAATACCTAAAGGGTCTACTACTATTAAACCTAATACCTAAAATAGCCTAGGTAACCTTTAGCTTTACTTAAAAGTTAAAATAGATGACAGGGCTCGAAAAAGTAAGATTGTTCTCAGTATTGCATAATATATTATTGAAAAGGCGATAGTCATTTAAAACACTTACTAAAATAAATTAAATAACATGAAAATAATGCATATCTCTTAACCTTTAATTTGGCAGAGTACCTCCGGTGATGAACATTATCTGACCATTTTTTGTATTTATTTTTGTAATTAAAATTTTCAGGACTATTCAGATCTGCAGAGTCTGGAACGCACGATTTGTTTTTTGATTTGCCTAATTAAGGGTTAAGACTTACACAACTGATATTTAGGTAGAGAGAATGATAGTTTTATTTTTCAAAACATCTGGGATCGATTCCCGAGCTGAGGGCAGGCCTGGTACCGCGAACGTCGAAGTACGTAAATTTCGAGCATATTTCTCTTTTACTCCAATTAAGGCGCTATTATAGTAACTGAGACAATCGTTCAAAATTTAATTTCGTTCGGGTTCATCTTAATTATGAATGCAGTTTTTCTTGATATTAAAATCGAAATACTGATTTAAACTTTCACGGTTTGTACACATTATTAAACATGAACGGGACTTAACCGCGTATATTAAGACTCTTAATCCGAGACCCCGAGGACAACGTCGTCTTCGAAACGTCGGAGGTAAATTTTAAAGTTAATATACGCGGTTAAGTCCCGTTCATGTTTAATAATTAAAATCGAAGTCACGATCCCTAAGAACAGATCTTCATATGTCTTATAGTTTCAGTTTGTTACTGACCGATCTAAATGGGCCAATCTGTATAACGTGCGGGTATCTTTACAAATGCCCTCCCCATTCAGGCTCCATCACGTGGAGGGCCACGGAGATATAATTAGCCGTTTTATTTAAAGGCGGCCTTTATGATGCCGTTCACCATAATGGCAGTACACGTTCCGCGTTTAGTTCCCACAGAATGAGGTGAGTTCAAATATTTGTGTAGCATTTTGTAGTCCAAAAGGCATTTAGTTGAACTGATAAATGTATGTCATGGAAGAATATAACTAAAGGTTGTCTTTGCATTAGTAGGTAGTATATTTAAGCAGCAATGACAGAAGAAAGGAGGTCCTCGTCACTCTTCTTAAGTATATGTCATCTGTTTTCTATTAAGAATTTTATATAGTAGTGTTACTACATAAAAATAAAAGCAAATCAAAATATTAAATAAAATAATTTGATTTGTTCTTAGTTGCTGTAATGAAATATGAATTAGTATTGTTCAATTATATTATTCTTCGGTTAGTTTCATTGGTAGGTTCTGTGTGATAGGCACAGGTATTAAGTAAATTCTTCCACAATTTGACTGATCGCCACGGTAAGCTAAAGAAGGCTTGTTTTGTCATTAGGCCGGGCATGTGCATAAACCAACAAAGAGGCTGTAAAGATTTTAATCTTTACAGTACTCCGCCAACGACATATAATATACAAATACTTAAAAACATAGAAAACACACATGGCTTAGGAACAAATACCTGTGCTCATCACCCAAATAATTACAGGACATTCTTACACATATTGATAGAGCTCCACGGTAAGCTCAAGAAGGCTTGTGTTGTTGGTACTCAACCAACGATAACGCAATATACAAATACTTAAATACATATATACACACACACTTAGGAACAAATATCAGCCGTTTCTCGGCTTCATAGGCAGGGTCAACCCACCCTAGGCCAAACCTGTCACCGGGCTCACTATCCACGAGGCGTAACCCTGTTGTCAAATTATACGGAACCTGCTTCGTACGCATTTTTAATATAAATGTTCTATTTTGTGCAATAAAGTACAAAATGGCAATATTAACCTTTGAATATTCGGTACACGGAGTTATTCGGATATCGCGGCATCCGTGCTATCCTAATATCGGTGGGCGAACCACAATGTACAACTATGCGGGGCGCGCTGGGCAGCCCGAATATGCCGGTATACCCTGTACGTGTATGACGTATATGAGTGAATCAACTATCTGTAGTTGTTACTCTGTCCCAGGGGACAACTGAAACATAGTTTGTTACAAGAAATGTGGCAACGTGTACAGTCAGCAGCAAAAGTGGCTAAGCGTTTGAAGTGTTCAAAATGACCTACAGGCGCTCTTATTCTCTTGACAATAGAGACGTGTTGACCTCATTTTGAACACCTCAAACGCTTAGCCACTTCTGCTGCTGACTGTACTACTAACGCGCTTGATAGATGACCCGTTATGGAAGTGACATGTAGCTTCTACAAATGTTTTGTGTATTTAGATGCAATTAAACTGTGGTTTAAATAGTGACCTACTGGAACGTAACCATAGCAACGAGGGACAAAGAATAGTTGAATGAGCCTTATGCCATGTTTTTCTTATTTAACTTTAAGGAAGACTCTCAAGGACATCGAAAGTTTTAAACTACATTCAGTTTCTTTTTTTATGAGGAGGCAAACAAGCATACGAATTGCCTTTGCAATTACCGCCGTCAAAGGACACCTGCAACGCCAGAGAGGTCACAAACTCGCTGACCATTACGAGGGAGGAGGGGGGGGAGGAATACTGGGGACCTTACTCATCACCAGAAACACAACAATACATACCACAAAAATTGTTGCAGTATTATTATGGCTGCGGTCTTCTGTAACTCAACTACTAACATTATTGAAAATTATCATATTTACCCATAGTAAATAACATTTAACATATAATAAATAAGCGTAATTAAACACTTCTATGAGTTTGGGCTGCCTCGTTACTAAATTTAGAAGTCCCGGGACTTTAATTACGAAAATAAAGCCGATTCTGTCTCAATTCCGTTCACGCCGAAATTTAGGTAAATATCAATCCGTTTATCCGTTTACGAACGATATTTTTAAGTATTCATATAGTTCATACGAATTATATATCTCGTCTAGTACCTACAACTAGGGTTGCCAGGTCGATAAACCTAATAGCCGGACAGACCAGCCAATTTTTCCGGACATTTGGGTAGAAAGACCGGACACACTACATTGCTGAGGATTTTGTGTGGCACATATTAGTTGTATAGAGCGAGTAATTTACGTTTTATAAGTCGAATATAGTTTACATGTTTCACTGCGTAGTGAGGAGCATAATTATGAGTTCGGGTTGGCTGGTTGGTTGGCGTTGGTAGGTTGGTTAGTTGGCTGATGGGTCAGTTTGTGTCTCCTTGTCCTGCGGGATTGACCGACAGTACCCTTACCATGAGTTGTGACATGGACGTTTTCAATAACGAGTATAGTTTACTATCTGTGCATCTCGTGCGCACTAAAATAGTACAAGCGAGATGCACAGATAGTAAACTCGATACTCGTTATCGAAAACGTAAATGTCACAACTCATGGTAACGGTACTGTACTACTCGTCAACGCTCGGTTACGCTCTGCGATCGTTCGTTTGCGAAATGTAAAAAGCCTAACAAAAATCATGGCCGGAAACTCAATAAAACGCCACACACGCCATACGTCGTAAGCCCTATATCCGACTTTATCCGAACACCTGACAACTCTGCCTACAACACAAAGCCTTGTTGTGCTTACTGTAAGATTAGGTCAGTTGTGTACTTATACTATTTAAGAAAGTTACCTTTGCCTTTTAGGTGATAAGTTTTTAAAGATGTATTTTCTTCGCCCGTCTCCTCGAAGGAACTTACCTGAAAGTAAAATAATAGTGTTAATCTCGTTTGACTTAAAAACCACAAACAAATGAAAAAATTATGACACAATTAATAGTTATTCACAAGCTGGTATATCCATCATCATCATTTGAGCCGTAAACCGTCCACTCTGCTAGGCCTCCCCAAACATGACTTCATCATCTTGCCATAGTAGCCACACTTGACACGCGAGTTGGCAACCGCTGTAGCTGTAGATTGGATCTTGTTACGGCTGATATGATGATGATACATAACAACTGAACCCGGAAAAATAAAATAAAATGTCCTTAAACAGCAATGAGAAACCACAAGAGGACGGGCAGCATCGCCATAACCCGCCTGCCAAGCGTGGTTTATAGCATTACACCATGCTCAGAGATCGCTCCCTGTGACGGTCTATGGAGGAGGCCCGATAGGATGAAACAAAATAAAAAAATATAACATTTTAAATAAACGTAATTAAACCAATTGTAAATCAAAAGCTCTTTTAACTGTCAATAACTCGACTGAATGTCCAATTAATTTTTAATTAATTTCTTTCAAATTTTGCAAGCCTACTAATTGGACAGTGTTTCTCTTTCATTGAAAAACTTTTATACAAACTAGTATTTGACTTGCATATGAGTGTCATTACACGATTAGCGTATAAAAAAAATTGTCCTTAACGTCATTTTGGATACAAGCAACAAACACTCAATTAATATTTTTGTTACCTCCGTCGGTGGGCGTTTTACGAACCATTTTTGAATCAAGAATCGTCGCATTTTGAGAAAAATCACACTATTTCCAATCAAAATTTTAAGCATAATCCATTTCATTAGAACACAAGAAGTGTCCCAATATTCTAAAATCCACTTACGCTACCTTTTCAGAGACTAATCATATGGAAGTAGCGTAATGGAAATTTGAAAAAAAAATCTACATTGGGACATCTTTCGTGTAGTTGAGTAGTTCGATGAAGAGCTCTTGGCAATTTTTCCGATCGTCAGAAAAAAAAAATATTTTCGACATGTATGTAATTATATTAGTCATCTGTCGGAATTTTGCGACTATTGTCGTATTTCTCGTGACGATAAATATGAACGACATTTTATTAAAAATAACGTGTTGGTGGCAACAACCACACGTCCCATCTGCAACGTCAAAAATTTACATACGTCGGGAATCATTCCACCACCGGACGTCCAAGCGATGGGAGCGGTTTCATTCTTACGTTGTGAATATACCATTCATTCGCACGAAGTGATTAGCTTCTACCTTCCTAATGCGGGCTGCTAAGGAATGGAATTCGCTCCCGTCGTCTGTATTCCCGGAAAGATATAATGTGGGTCTTTTCAAGGCAAGAGGCAGTTACTGAACCAGCATGCTACACTCTCGACCTAGTCGACACTTACCATCAGGCGCGACTGAGGTCAAACGTGAGTCTTGTATTAAAAAAAATCGTGACAATTGTCGGTGTGGTGAAATAGGGGCCAGGTAACTCCTACTATCTACTAATATTATAAATGCGAAAGTAACTATACCTGTCTGTTACCTCTTCATACTTAAACCAGCGTGCTACACCTTCGACCTCGTCGTCACTTACCATCAGGTGCGACTGAAGTCAAACGTTGGTCAGTCTTGCATAAAAAAAAAAAAAAAAAAAAAAAAAAAACCGCTGAACCACTTGGGAAAAAATTTGGTATGCGCTACGAAAAAGGACATAGGATATTTTTTATGCCGCAACCAACTATACTTTAAAGACGGGCATAACTGGCAGCCGAAGTAGCGAGGAAAAGCTAGTTAATACCATAAGTACATATGTTGTTCTTACGACACAATTTCCAAGAAACAATATTATAAGAATAAAGAATTCCCGTCGAATCTTTACATAAATATCTGCCCATCGCGTCCCAAGTTTCGTATCCTAACTTAGAAAACCCATTACAAGTTAACTGAGTACTAGGGTACTATTAAAACTTTTGTCAGAACATGAGGCTTGTTTTTCTTTGCAAAGTGATTTAGATAAATAATTACCGCCAGTAAATATTCTGAAGGGTGCCCGTATCACTTCGATGTCTATAGGGATTGGTAAAGTTTTGACATAATTGTAATTATACAGAGTGCAATTTATTACATGTAAAAAAAACTGCTAGTTAGAAAAACATATTTTGTATCACGATATGTTTTTCTAACTCCATAAACAACTTGCAATTTAATGCTCCTCCTACTTTCGCTGAAATCAGACAAAATATTTTAAATGTTTTAAAAAAAATAATGTAATTTATTTTGCCACCCACGACACACCATAGACAATGCACACCGGAGTGCAGGCAGACCCAAAAGGAGATGGAGGGATGACTTGGATGCGTTCTGCATACAGTGGCGGGATCACACAAGTGACAGGGTTGAGGGGAGAAAAAGAAGGGAGGCCTTTGCCCAGCAGTGGGACATAAACACAGGCTAATAAATATTGTTTTTACTTTTAACAGCTGTTTCTGTTTTAACGGTTTATTAGGCTATATAAATTAATAATTTGAATGGACCGTTTGAATCTTAACAGTAAATAACATTTTTTATGATTTATGCTACTTTCAAAAGTAATTTAGTAAAATTTACATTTTAAATATCTTATAAAATCTTTTCTTATACCATAATATCCTTTACAAGTAAAAAAAATACAAAAAGAAAATGTATAAAAATGAAAAAAAAAATTGTGTTATCTTAAACAGAGTTACAGCTTTCACTTACTAGTTGATTATGGAGTTAGAAAAACATATATATCATGTAAAAAATTACATCCTGTAATATTGGTAAAATCTTTTTATATACAGCCTTCAAAACTTCCACCGCTCTAAAGGGACGCTGCTGCCCACTCTTCGGTGGCTTCTTGTCTATCAGATATATCGGAGCTGTGGAGGCGGTCACAAATATGTGAACAACGCCTGAATTGTCAAGGCGGTGTGCATGTTCAGATATTTCTGAGTACTTGGCCGCTCCGATATCTTTGATGGCGATAAAGCAAACTAGTTCATATGAGAAACTGATTAATAAACATAGGTCAGTATGGATAGGCGGGCTAGATGTGTACAGATCCGTGTTGAGCGACCGGTCCGGAGATTAAACGGGAATCCGTCGATTTTCGACAGGAAATGCTAGCACGGTGTGCCGACCGCATACGGATACAGCCTGGCCTGGTGCATGTCGGGTCATGCATAATAGACGGTTACGATCAACACATACAATGACACAAAGTCTACGGCACTAAGATTTCAAATAATTGAGATATAAAATTATCTTCTTTTTTTTATACAACGACGATGGCAAACTAGCATACGGCCTGCCTGATGGTAAGAAGTTACCTTAGCCTGTGGACGCCTGTAACTCCAGAGGATTCACATGCGCGTTGCTACCTTAAGCCAACTGGGGTACTTCCCCAGTTGGGCTTCTCCAGACTCAAGCGTGATGCTACTTCGCTGTGCCCTACCTCTCATCGTTGGACGTAGTTTAAGGACATACCTCGGTCCAAACAATTTCTTCCTCGCGTTGTCCCGGCATTTTGCCATAGAGCGGGCGTGCGCGATTGCCGGCGAGCGCGGGCGCGGGCGGGTGCGTGTGGCGCGGGCCCGCCGCGGGCCCGCGCACGCCGCTGTGTGAAGGTGTTCATTTAAAACTAGCTGAACAATCGCGCCGCGGGCCCGCGTTGACACGCGCCCGCGCTGTGTGTGAATCGGGCTTAATAGGCAAAACGAAGCTTCTGTGCGAGCGACTAATTTCCTAATTCGGCCGCTGTCGGCTGTATGCCGCATCATTATCTAACTTTTTAATTGTCTCCAAATAGTCCTGGCAAATAAAAAACAATTAAAAAGTTATATAATTGAACGAGAGAAGTCGCCGCGATAATTATCAACTTTATAACATAGAAGTGTAATGACTTCATAATTTCTTTACATTTCATAAATTGCTACATAGTTCACACTTACTTAGTATTTCCATTGACAATCAATGAAAAATTGACATTTCTATAATTCTGTCTAAAATAGATCGCTCCGGCAAACTTAGAAGTAGGAATATTCGACTATTTCTTAGAATTTGTTATCATGGCATGCGGTTTACGGTCCTACTTTTCCAACCACCTGTGGTAACCCTCAAATAGTTGATTCACCGACATGATTTGCCTCATCCTTCATGCTGTGCATCAAGGAATGGAATGCACTCCTGTTATCTGTATTCCCCGAATAGGCTACTGCATCGGTGAAGTCCAGCTTAGGCTCTGCCTTCGCTTTTGATCGGGGTAACTGGACTCAACCACCGGCCAGTATAAAAAAAAATTAGTAGATTGTTTGACAAGGGGCTAAAGTAGGCCATATCGCCACGAGATGGTTATTTTCCCCCGAGTTATGCACTCTACTTTTCACTTCGATTGCGAGAAAATGAAAAAAAAATATATATATTTTTACAATTAACAAATATTATTTTATTCGCCCGTAATGAATTCTGAGTCAAAAATGTTTAATTTGGCGGTCTTTGTATTTTATTCACTGCTTTGATTCAGGTAGAATATATATATCTACGCCGTGAATAAAATATCCCATAGACAACGTATAATTGGGGCTTCAAAGAGTTAGCCAACGATTTAAACTTTTTTTTAATGCTTGTGAAGTAGGAACTAAAAAGCACCTTATGCTTTGAGAATTTGATTGCGTTTCCTTATTGGTCGATTTTAATATTGCAGTATTCTGATCGGTTGATACTTTTACAAAGTTTTGTTTAATGATTTCACTTTTTTAAACAGTATTCGCACCAAAAAAGAATCTAGATGTGCGATTAACTTCGATATGTGTCGTGATTGGTGGATTTAATAAGGTGAAGTGTTCTGGTTGGTCAATTTAAATCGATTTGTATATCATAAATATGTATACATATTTTCCTTAGAGGCTAAATGTACAACTTTAGTCCGCCTTTGCAAGGATATATGACACACTTTTAGAGCATGAGAAGTGATAATGATTAAACAGCCTCTCTAAGCCCAATATCAAACAAACAAACAAACAAACAAAAATTTATTTGCAGAAAAAGGGTAAATTACAATGGTATTGTAACATTAAAGCTGTATCTCCTTTTCCGACTGTATTGAACAGTATGCAAATATTTAAAGTTAGACGTACTTATAGTACATACGTGTTAGTACATACAGTAACGTATAATACAGACCTTAAGTATTAAGACAGCCTACAGTTAAAAGTACATTATACATATAGGTAAAGTATTACATAGTTCCATTAAATATCATTTCATTCCATCAAATCAGATGGATTAAATCGTTTTACATATACTACGAAATGATTAGGCTACTACCGACACAATTGAAACTAACATGCGAATCTATCATCACATGACCGACGGTGCTAGTCACTCGTGCGCAGGAGTTAGAAACTGGAGTGAACCAATAATAAACCCCCTCATTTTTCTCATGTTTTAACTATCATATTAACAAAAGTAAAATAAGTCTGCATGCTTTCACTTCGTGGTTTGTTTTGGTTTATTTCTGCCTTGTACCTATTCTGTTCTATCTTTTATTGTATCCTTTTTGTTTTGCGTTATTTTTCATGACATCACCAAATGGGCTCAACGGAAGATCAGCGCTGACTTCTCAAGCCAGCATTACGCTGAGTTGGCTCCATTTCGTGATGTCTTACTTATTCTTTATCTTGTATTCTGTTTAATGTATGAGTACGTCATGAATAAATGTCTTTTATCTTTATCTTTTATTTTCTTTTTTGAAAAAGCAGCATCGCTTTTAAGATTTGCAATACATTGGATAATTGAAACAGCTTAGACGCCATATATATACAGGTCTTGAAGGAAAGAAAAGGAACTGAGGGTGCCATACTATACACTGAGTAACATGAGGACACCGAATAATTTTAACAACGTTGTCCTGACCATATTTGTGACATTATCTATGATAAGGGATCTTATTGTCGATGGCGCTTACGCCGTTGTTCAAGATACCGCAATACAAACGCAACGCGGTTCGCGTAAGCGCCATCGACAATAAGGTCCCTTTTGCTAGATAATGCCACATTTAATGACTAAATGTCCAATAAACCTTTCTGAAATTCATCTCGTTTCGGAGTTACAACCAATAAAAAAAAACAATTTGCATTATAAGTATATAACTTAGCACTGGACGCTTTCTTAATTTCAGCACTATGGGCATCCCTGTTGACAGACATCAAAGTGACAGAAAATAATTTGCATTAACTCAGTTAAAAAATCGTTTAGCCTCCAACCACCACGATCCACGCCATCACGCTTGAATCTAGAGCAGCCCAACTGGGGAAGTACCTCCTCCTTACAGAAGACCACAGCCATAATAGCACTGCTACCTTTCAGGTAGTAGTGTTGTGTTCCTGATGGTGAATATGGTTCCCAGAGCTCCAACACACTTATAGGTCGGCAACGCGCTTGTGACTCCCTTGGTGTTGCGAGTGCCCATGGGCGACGGTAATTGCTTACCATCAGGCAATCCGTCTGCTCGTTTGCCACCTTTGTCATAAAAAAAAACCTTGACGGTCCAAAATTGACACTTTGGACAAACGCCAAATTAACAAAAATATCTATCTAGTTAAAAAAAATCTCATTAACATTGACGTAAATAGGGCTTTTCTGGCACAAAAAAAATGTTTACGGGCCATGTGTGGTATGCGTCAACGGGAATCTTGTCTGCCATTATTTATTAAGTATGACTTTTTGACACTACCAAGCATGTATATCTTTGAGATTGCTGTATTTGTAAAAAAATACTCACATCTTTTTAAAAAGGCTAGACAAGTTTATCCGAGGAACGCGAGAAATCCAAATAAACTTGTAATAGACTTCACTCCCAACAGTTCCCTTTTTATGAAATCTAGCTATTATATGTGTATTAAAATATTCAATGCACTTCCAGATAATCTTAAGGACCTTCCTCTTAATTTATTCAAAACACAACTGTATCGTTGGCTTAGAGGTAGGATATTTTATAATGTAAATGACCTATTCGCATGTAATTAGCATGTATGTAGAATTTAAATAGATATTTAAGTAGATTAAGTTAAGTATATATTTGCATGCTAGATTAGCAAAATATGTCTCTGAACAGAAACTTGTTGTAAATATCACCTTGTATACCATATTTTAAGCAAATAAAGAATATTTCTATTTCTATTTCATTTATTTTTTGTCTCGAGGCCACCTTACACTGGCGTACGCGCAGTGGCCTCAAATCGACCAATCAGAATGCCGCTCGTGGTACCCTTCCTTTGATTGGCCGGCGGACATTGGTCAAGTAGGTAATGATGACTTCCAGGATGGTGGGTGAGTGAGGTTTAGTGATCAGCAACAATGTTGCGTGTTCGCTACATATGTATATTTATACTTATTTATCAACTGCGAATATCGAAGATCGTAAATAAATAAATATTTCGGGACACTATTATACAAATCGACCTAGTCCGACCAAGTCCGACGGTAAGCTCAGTAAGGCTCGTGTTGTAGGTACTAGACTACGATATTTGACGACCGGTCTGGCCTAGTGGGTAGTGACCCTGCCTATGAAGCCGATGGTCCTGGGTTCGATTCCCAGTCAGGGCATTTATTTGTGTAATGAGCACAAATATGTGTTCCTGAGTCATGGGTGTTTTCTATGTATTTAAGTATTTATATGTATCTATCTATTATATATATCGTCGTCTAGTACCTACAACACAAGCCTTACTGGGCTTACCGTAGGACTAGGTCGATTTGTGTCAGATTGTCCCGAAATTATTTATTAAAAAAAAATATATATATAATAGATAGATACATATGACTGACACTGACATGACTCAGGAACAAATAAAAATAAATGCCCTGACCATCGACCCAGGACCATCGGCTTCATACGCAGGGTCACTACCCACTAGGCCAGACCGGTCGTCAAATTTTAAATAAATAATAGTAAATTTTGCGCATTTTTCTCTTTTACAGCAATTAAGGCGTCACGAGAGTGACAGAGACAATTGTTCGAAATTTACGAATATCGATTTTCGCGCTAGCGCCGCAAGATTCGGGTTGTCAACCGTGGTAGCTGTACAGTTTCCATTGACGCTGCCCATCCGTGGGTTGCCCTTTGTCGACTCTGTCGACCACCGAAGAAGATGGGTAGGTACTTTTCTCAGCCGGAGCCGGCACACGGCGAGTTCCTGTATTTCTGGTTTAACAATTATGGCGGCAGCCGAAAACAACGTAAATAGGTATAGGAGCTATTTGCAATTTTGTCGCCTACTAGCGAGGCAAGAAAAATAACTAGTGCCCTAGTGTGCTACATCTATCTACACATGGCAAAAAAGGTCATTCGAGCAGTGAATTTTTGGCACATTAATGTTCTTCATACAGGGTGCTTCTTCGTCGTAATATTAGGGTCTGATCTGAGCCCCGCTTATAGCGTAAATTGTCGCGCAGTCGTGCGTTTGATCTCCATGCTCGGCCCATTTCTCATCATACGTGGCCCGCAACTCAATGCTATGTTAAATTACATTATAATGGTAACTGAATCGTCTTCAAATCCCTCTTAAAAAGTACTACTACTTTTTTATAACTACATCGATGGCAAACAAGTATAAGGCCTATGGACTTGCCTACTTGCCTATCCTTTAAGCCTCTAAGCTTTCTGGAGCCCTTACTTACCAGGAACACAAACTATATACAGCGTGTCTCCGACATTGGGAGTTTAAATGCAAGGATCGATTTTGCTCATAAATCTGAGCTCCTTGTAGTCTACAACTAGTCGAATACAATGATATAATTTAATGATATAATATTTTTCATGCAAAATTAAATACTATTAAATGTACGCCATCCAATGAACCAAACGACATCGTCTGTCACCTGTCACACTTCATAAACTGTCGATTTTGCAATACATTGCTTGCTCAAATAAGTTTTGAGTTGTACTGTTTTTTATAAATCCAGTAATTTGCAAAAGTTGTAAACTAAAACTAGCTCAGTTTTATGAGCAAAATCGATCGTTACGTTTAAAGCCCCAATGTGGTAGATACGCGGTATAGTTTTATAGTGTACTTACAAAGAGTGGCGAACTATATAAAAGAAACAGTCATTTACTAGTTTAAATCCATTTTTTTAATTTTTTTTTTTTAGTATAACGTGTATAATTGTTTTAAGGTCGACTCAAATCAGAAAGATTTCTTATACTTTTTGTAAAAAGTTGTGAATTAGAGTCCTTGAGAAGAGGCGTACTCGAAGAGAGGCTTATGCTTATGCCTTACACGGAAAACAGGATACAATATATCACTATTCTATATTTTCTTTAGTCTGAAAGAAACACGTGACACACAGACCGTAAATATCAATTCTAACAGTAAAAAGATCTCATTAAAATTCACCCGTCCCAATTTTCCACTGTAACAAACAACTTTGCCAACTTCAGACAAACTAGATTTTCTATTTCTCCCGGCGAGGCCCGGTCATATCCGGTTAGGGACGGCGCAATCTGGTTTTAACCGGATTGGGCTATTCAAAGCGAATGACCATTTTGCTGGCGCCGGTTTCCGATAGGTTTTTCTTTATTACAAGTTAGGTTATTTGTAATGTGATTCAGTAATATATTAGGGTATACTCTAAAGCCTGCTCTAATAGTCAACTTGCTTCTTAGGCAACACTCAGGCCCATAGTACCGTGAAGATCGAAGTTGTTAAAATCGAAAGAAAAATAGAAACATTTGACTCGCACCGGGACTCGAACCCACAACCACTGGATCACTAGCCCAGTGCACTACCAATTGTGCTATACGAGTACCGCTTAGACTTGTCAAATTTTTCTATCTATCCCTCGTCGTATACGTCATCATGGGTGACGTATAAACACTTACCTTTAGGTACACTAAAAGTAGACTACTAAGTGAGTATTTTTAAGTACCTAGTACTAAGAGTAGTAGTAGTATACAATTTTTCTATTTTTCTTTCGATTTAAATATCGAAGATATTCGCTAGCAGACGTTTCTGCATAATAAAAAATAATTTAACATCGAAGTTGGTAAAATTCGAACATATTTCTCTTTTATTTCAATTAAGGCGTCATGAGTGACAGTGGAATATAGCGAAACAACCGATTACCAGCACAACAAACAGCCAACTGAATCACAGCGACTCTAAAAAAAATGTGAGGTGAGAGACTAAAGCTCGATTCACACATAGCGCGGGCCCGCGGCGCGATTGTTCAGCTAGTTTTAAATGAACACCTTCATACAGCGCCCGCGCCACACGCACCCGCCCGCCCTGGCTGAACAATCGCGCCGCGGGCCCGCGTTGACACGCGCCCGACCCGCGCCCGCGCTCTGTGTGAATCGAGCTTAAAGTAAATTAATGCAAATGTGTACGTTTCCATCTACAATTCTACATACTCGTCATTCTACACTTGAACCTGAAACATTATCGACGGAAGCTAAAGCTAATACGCCCGTAAATCTCTCGCCAGTAAATCAGAGATTAAATCCCCGGTATTTGCCACTTCAGATCCGTATCCATTTCCGCCTCATTCACTCATTGAATGATTTCCGATCTGGCTGGGAGCCATCGGACATGGTAGCCGGAATACACCTGTCCACAATTATAGACGTACGTACAGTCAGCTGTAGAAGTTGCTATGCTAGCTATGTTCAGAATGAACTTTACATCATTATTTTCTTAACAATAAGAAGCTCACATTTGAACACGCCTCGTCTGTTTAGCAACTTGTGCTGCTGACTGTACTTTATTATTAAAGTAGAAGAGATTACTAAAGTAGAACGGATTTATTGCGAAGTTCTGTTTACTTTGAACTCCGAAGTTTTAACACGGGTTGCCCACTGGCCATTCTTCGGTTTATTCCCCCTTTTGTTTCCCTTACGACACCCGTGGGAGGAGTTGGGGTGCTATATAATGAATTTTTTAAGCAATTTGAAAATGAACTAAAAGTGTAAAATATAATATGTGATCATTTTAGTGCGTTGTTTTAACAGCTATACATGACTGTAGAGCACGCTCAGCTAATGCATCAAATTAATATAAATTTTTATTCAAAGCACTCATTTCTTAAAATTCTTAAATGTAGTTCTACCTTCCTAATGCGGATTGCTAGGGAAAATTCGCTCCCTTTATCTGTATTCCCGGTAAGATATAATTTGTGTCTTTTCAAGGCACAAATTGTATCTTACTAGGCTGTTACTGAACCAGCGTGCTACACCCTCGACCACGTCGTCACTTACCATCAGGTGTGACTGAGGTCAAACGATGCTCAGTCTTGTATAAAAGAAAGTCATTTTTATTTCATTTAAAACTATCTAAACTAATTTATAATCTCAATTAAAGTTTGTATCATATGAGTTATTATTTACACAACATTTTAAAAACATTCCGAGCGCCCAGAAGAATTTCTACCGCAAAACACTTTTATGACCAAACAGATTCCTGAACGTAACTTCATGACCCGACATCATCCCGTGTACGTCACCTTTGAAATTACATACATTCTTGTACCCTCGCTGTACCCTTTACCTACCATTTGAACAAAACCGAACTTTAAGGCCAAGTCATAAGGAAGTGTGCACCGTATTAGTAAGTTTGTGTTTAAAGGCTTGAGTGGCATAGTTGTGATATATAAGTAACCGTGAAGGCTCTATAAGCTTTATGTGACATGTTGGAGTTAATGGTGCTTAGTTAATATTTAATTAAATTCGTCGGAGGGAGTTACCGGAGTGGATGAAAAGATTATTAAGGCTTATGAATGATGGTACTTTGTGACTTTCGCAATATTCTTATGTAAGATAAGAAGACGGGAATATACTGGGTAATCAAAATGGTGATACAAAATTATATATTTCTGAATCTATTCATGATTACGATCAACTTTTACTATAGAGTTAGTTGAATAAAAGAAAGACGATTCCCGACATATTTAAATTTCTGACGTTGCAGGTGTCCATTGGTTACATTGACCGCTTGCCATCGGATGGGACGTGTGCTTATGTGCCACCAACACGTTAGTTTTAATAAAATGCTGGTATTTTTTATTATATCGTCAATAAATAGGTAGTAGTTTGGTGAAGAGCTATTGACAATTGTCACGATTCTCAGAAGAAATTTCGTTATTTTTCGACATGTGATTAGTCCTCTGTCGGAATTTCACGACAATTGTCGTATTTCTCGTGTGTCATACAATTTTTAGGAACTTTTTTCGTATAGATATATTTTACCTTAACTTTACTAGACTGTTAGATATATTGTTTTATATAATTATACATATCGACGCTTATCTAAAACAACTCGGTATCTCAAAATGAGTGTTTTTTCAGGAGAGAGATTTAAAAAAAACACAAAAAGTAATTGCTTTTAACTTTTTATTACAAAAACCAATCGGATATCTTCTTTTAGTCACAGCATCCTTTTTTATTTAAGAATTTAACACACAGAAATGAAATGAATAAAACATAAAATCAATACAAAAAAAACATCAAAAAAATACCCAACTTAGAGTTGTGTCGGGATAAAATCGAGTCGCAACTCAAAATAAGAAAGTTTTTGTGTGCATTAACGTCACAATAGAAAAAGTTTCAAATTTTTTATTTATTCTTATGAACAATAGAGTATTATTTGTCTTTAAGACAAACATTCAAAAAACATTTATGAAGAATAGTAACTTATTTTGTTTTGATTCTTAAATGCTATTTTTTTATATGGACAACAGTGGCATAAAACGACATGCGTCATAATAATTTTTAAACTTTACAGATAATTTTACTTTATGACACAAGATAATGTTTGTATTTTAGCAACTTCTAATTATAAAAATGGCTCTATTTTTAGGTAACCTCTTGAATAAATCTTTATAAAATATTTCTCTGTTATTAAATTCATATTACAATAAAAAATATTAAAGTACAAAGAGCAATTAATAAATCAAGTGTTCTTCAGGACTCCTAATAAAAATATGTTTCAAAGTTGAATATATTTCCAAACAAACATACAAGAATTTAAATACTTATTATAAGAACAAAATAGGCAAAATTAAAAAAAATATATATATACCTAAATTAATTAATTTCTTCATTGCCGCGTTGTATAATTTTGGACAACTTTTGCACCAGAAACGACTCTGGGCGGGGATCCTCTCCCTTTTGTCTGTGTCGACGGCCAATGTCGCAGACGAATCGCTTTGGCATCGCATCAGCCCCCCAGCAGCCCGCCGTCTCCACCGCAAAGGGGACAAAGATGTACCCAAAGCCGAGGGGAGCATATTTTACACGTTTTAGCGCCGTTTGTGCTTCGGCTGCCGCTCCAGCTGCTCGCGAGGTCCGACCAAACCACACCAAATACCGACCTCTTACCCATGGCACCAGCGTTAAGCCATCAGGTCTTTTGCCGTCCGTGCGGCTAAGACCTGGTGGCTCAAGCACCGATGGAACACCAGCCGACCAAAGGGCCCTCTGAAAAGCGTCATTCAGGGATGGTGACGCCCTCAATGTGTGGTGGCTATCAGCTCCCACCATGGAACCACAAATGCGTGGGTGTGGCTTACAAACATTGTAGCCCAGGCGGAGAGCAACCGACACTCGCAATGAGTCGCCGTCGAGTAAAGTGCCCATTGGGGCAAAGACAACGCGTGTAGACTCCTCCTGACTCTGGTCTCCTTAAGCCTAGCCCAGATCGGACTAATTTAGATTTATACCCTGCAACGTCCCAAGCGCGCTGTACTTTGGGGTTCTCCGGCACAGGTGCTGGGTTGAAAGCCAACCATTCCCTCAGAGCGTCGGCCACGTGAGGTAAGCTTGACGCGTCGCCATTACAAGAAAGAATATTAGCGACAAGGTCAACCACTCCATGAGCCAATGCCAAGAAAGCCGGTTGGCTTATATCCTGAGCACGCTTCACGCCAATGCCTCCATAACGAACCGGCAGCGGCGCTTGGGCCCACTGGACGTCATCCAGAGAGACGTTTACAATGGACTCAATTGTGGTCTTAAGAGCCCCTTAGAAGGAGCAGATGTCGTCAGGGAATAACCAAACTGGGGTCGTGCGTAGCAGGTAAGTAATCCTAGGAATGGCGAAGCACCTTTGTAGGAGAACTAAAGCCTCGTAAGGATTGATGCCTTTAAGGCGTTCACTGGCTAAAAGGAGTAGATCTTTACGCTTTTTAAGAGCCTCGGGTATTGCGGTAGGGAATATGGGAGCTCCTAGTAAATTGAATGAATTGGTGTTAAGCTGCTTAAGTTCAGGGAGTACATTTGAGAACAAAGACGATTGGACACCACAAGGAAAAAACTCACATTTGGAAGTGTTTACCCCCAGCCCTAAATCTCTAAGGCGAGGCAGTAAGCAGAGTAGGTCTTGCTCCACCTCCTCTAGTTTACCGCCAATAGTGCCATCATCAAGATACCAAAAATATTAAGAAGGGACTTAAGTTCTTTTACAAGTTTATTAATCGCGAGGCTAAAAGTCAAAGGACCTAGAGGATAATTTTCACGGTCAGTCAAGTTGGGAGTTTTTTTTCTCTACTAAGTGGCTGTCTTTTCTTTCCAACCCTTAAGTGGATCCGCAGATTTTGGAACATTTTTTCAGTTCTTGCGTTCATTTCTGTAACCAAAGTGTATTACTTATTAGTCTGAAAAAACGCACAATACATTTTGAGATTTTTGAGATATCGATCTACATACATATAAGTAGTATAAAAACAAAGTTGCTTTCCGTATCCATAGATCTAAGATATTTAATAGATTTTTTAATGAGTACAGTAATTCAAGAGGAAGGTTTATATTATGTGTAATAACCAGACACTGCACAAATTTGCGACATCTCATACTAAATAATCACTAAAATTACGTCACTATGGATGTCGTAAATTTGTGCGATCTCTGATAAAAACTGGTGCCAAGCCGGGGCGGGTCGGTAGTTTTATAATTATTTTAAACATCGACTGATGTTAATTTTATTATTTAATAATTACCTATAATTACTTGAATACGTATAGAATGCATTTCATTACATTAAAATATAAGTATTTTTTTGTAATGAAATGCGTAATGAAAAAAGTATGTCATAGGCGGCAAACGAGCAGACGGATTGCCTGATGGTAAGCAATTACCGTCGCCCATGGGCACCCGCAACACCAGGGGAGTCACAAGCGCGTTGCCGGCCTTTAAGGGGGGTTGGAGCTCTGGGAACCTTACTCACCATCAGGAACACAACACTACATACCTGAAAGGTAGCAGTGCTATTATGGCTGTGGTCTTCTGTAAGGAGGAGGTACTTCCCCAGTTGGGCTGCCCCAGATTCAAGCGTGATGGTACTTCGCTGTGCCCTACCTCTCATAAATAATGCGAAGTATAAGTATGACGAAGACTATTCATACGACGCTTATAATAAAAAACTAGCAACCCGCCCCGACTATGCCTATTAAATATGAATCTGATAGTTAATTATCATTTAAAGTGACAGTATTCTTTTTAAGTCAAATTATTAGATGCTTAATTATGATGAACATGGTCTGAATTCGTAAAGTACACCTCTAATGAACTTAATCTTATCTAATATATAAGCTTATTTCGCCTACGTACACTAGTCAACTTTATTAGTATCGTGAATACTCGCTTATTTCTTATTGAGTCATAACATCTGTACTTACTGTTTCACGAATAGCGCTCCATCCACTAATAATGCTGTGTTGCACAAAATGTTACCACTGTTCTACTGGACTATTTTGTGTAATGCCACTATTCCACATAAAGGTTAAGCTGTGATGTTGTATTATTTCGAGATGTGCCGGTAGTCCACAAACAAACACAGTAACGGCGTCAATTACTGTGGCTCAACTGGCGAATGACCGGTCTTGCAGATAAAATTGCGTCGACTACCCACCAATCACATAACGGCACAATGCTGCCACGGTGGTAAATTTATGAACTAGAACACGGGAGTCTTAGTCACGATAAACTTTAGCGTATTCTGCGCCTAGTCTTATACTTAATGGCAAAATGGACTTTTTCGAGATACTGACTTGTTTTAGATAAGCGTCGATATGTACGAGTACATCCATAACATGGAAAAAAACGCGAAAAACATAAAAACATGCCTTGTCAGGATTAAAAAAAAATACTTTATTCTTCTCCTTATTTAGCCGTCTAACTATTTACCATAATTAATAAATAATGAGACTGTCGTAAAGTTTTCCGTTAATTCATCATCATCATCGTATCAGCCGAAGTCATACATGGACATAGGCCTCCTCCAAAACGACCTACTATGACCAATTTGTACAACCCGCATCCAGTGCGCGATCACATCAGAAATCAAGTCATTCGCAGCATAACCAAAGTAACCGAATATAGCAATCCGTATCGCTAAACTTCAGTTAATTATCAGACATAGAAGTTTTGGTGGCAATAACGTCAATTAACTAGGGACTTCCTTCAGATAAAATTTATCGATACTTATTTCGAAGTGGCATTTCATATTAACTATAAAGGTCACTGGATAATTGAAAATTAATTAAAATATCATGATTACCACACATCAATGTTTCCTATATACCTACTTTATAAGAGTTTAAAATTCAAATAAAAATCAACCTTGGCAACTAAATATTCTTTTCATGTTCAATCGTTTTCCATGCAAAGTAAACTGAAACCAATAAATGCATTACATCATTTTCATTCAATCAATTATGAACTTTATATTAATAATAAGTACTGTCATAGCTAGTCCATCCTTTCCACCCAATAGCCTAGTACATTCTAGATTCCATTTTAACTCAATAGTCCTTACACCATGGCGGGTGCTGTCTCCGTGCGCGTCCCATGATACGGACAGGGGCAACATCCGCTTAGTGTACCCCTTACATTTCATTAAATTGTCGAAAGGGCCTCTGCGCGTTTACTCGATATGGCTCCGCGTACGCCTCCCAAATGCCCGGAACACCATTGTTCCGTGTACGGAAGAGAAGTACTGTCAAAAGAAAGTACAACTTATCGATAAAATAATATCGTGTGGAAGTCCCTCGCAAGATTTTATTCGTGCCACGAAAAGTTCTGTCTGTTAATTATATAAGAATAAAATGTTCTTTGAATATGTAATGCTAACAAGAAAACTAGCGTGAAAATGCAAAAACTTTTGATACAAGTTCGCTGGAATAGATCTTATAGTTCGGGAAGTTCGCAACTTCGGTCGCGAGAATGTGCAAACTTGCGGAACCCATCTTTGCTATCCCCATTCCTATAAGAGCTGTTTATATGACAATATTGCATATTTACTGAACCCTAGTTGAGGCACTGGTTCCACCGCGAGCTATTAAGCTATTAGCTATCAGCTATTTCAAGGGACAAAAGATAATCGCTCCCGTGTAAACAAAAAAGAGAGATATACACAACATTGCATCGCTGAGGTGTCTTTACAAAAAAAGGTAAGGCTAGGTTAGGTTAGGTTAGATAGATAGATAGAAACATTTATTCATGACACACACACACACATAATAATAACAACAAAAAAAAACACATTACACAAACGACGTGTGCCACGAAATGGCCTCATCTCAGCGTAATGCCAGCAATCGCCAGCGCTGGTCTTCCGATGAGACCATCAGGTGCCATGACGACAAGTAACACACATACACAAGAAGAAACAAAAAAGAAAGGAACGAAAATAATAAAAAATAAAAGAATACACGCTAAATGAAAACCTATATGTCTTTGTATTTTATATTGTTTTTGTATGTTGTATTGTATTTTAGTTTTATAGGTACTTACTTATATTGCGAAAACTTCCGGTATAGCCTTAAAATGGCGAAAATGTCTTGATAATTATTTTTTGGTTTTTCGGTCTTTAACGTTGTTTAGTACCTAAAATCGATATTTGAAAACGGTTACTTAGAGGTTAAAACTATTTTAATCACCACAAAGTTAAGTTGCAGGCGTCCACAGGCTACGGTAATTGCTTACCATCAGGCGGGCCGTATGCTTGTTTGCCACCGTCATTATATAAAAAAAAAAGTCTTAGAAAACTGATGTACATTGCAATAAGCTCATATGTATATTGAATATAATAAATAGAAAAAAAAAATCTTTCGAGACAGTCACTAAACATGTACAATTAACAGACAAACAGACAGAACTCGTACGTTATCATATGATATGATATCAGACCAAGAAAACCTTGGATATAAAGACATAAATATATCGCACTAACTGTATATTATTTCATTTTAGAATTTTTATATGTCAGCCAAGCTGAAACGCAGTCTGCCCTCTGAAAGACATTTTACAAAATTCATGACGGTAAAGACATAAAATGTAAGTGCTATTATATTTTACGAGCGATTCGATATGGCACAGATTCTGTGTTTCTTTACTACGACGGCAATCAAGCATACGGTCCGCCTGACGGTAGGCAGTCACCGTGGCGTTGGGACGTATGTACAGTCGCCATCAAATATATCGGAGCTGTGGAGGTGGTCACAAATATCGGAACAACGCTCTATTGTCAAGGCCATAAAGTGCATGTTCAGATATTTGTGACCACCTCCGCGTCTCCGATATATCTGATGGCGACTGTAACCGGGTATGTCCTTAAACTACGTCCAACAATGAGAGGTAGGGCACAGCGAAGTACCATTACGTTCGAGTCTGGAAAAGCCCAACTGGAATAGTACCTCCTCTTTAAAGAACACATCCATAATAGCACTGCTACTTTTCAGAAGTAGTGTTGTGTTCCTGATGGTAAGGTTCACAGAGCTCCAATACCCCTTAAAGGCCGGCAACGCGCTTGAGTCCCCTGATGTTGCGGGTGCCCATGGGCGACGGTAATTGCTTACCATTAGGCAATCCGTCTGCTGGTGTGCCATTGTCATAAAAAATGTATGTTACTCCAGATACATACACGCATACCTTTTAAGGCTCAGAGGCTGTAGTGTAAGTTTCTTTTGTAAAAAAACGTCTCGAACGCGTAAGTGATAATGTTATTTATATGGGTAACTCTAACGCGTTAGTGACGGTTTGTTATGTTGAAAACTTACACTCAGCGTTCTGAGCTCTCTGACGAAGTTACTCACCGGCAGGAACACAAAACTATGAGTAGGGTATAGTGCTATTTAGCTGTGGTTTTCTGTAGGGTGGAGAAACTTCTTCAGTCGGGCACCGCTCTAAACTTAGCAAAATAAGATTTGCAGTGCACATTCCTCTCTTTTGGACGTAGTTTAAGGACATCCGTTGATAACCCAAATTGATAGCAAGTGTAACATCTATCAAATTTATACAACGTATTAGTTGTTTAGCTATATGGTTTAGTTTAATTGAACTTCTTTTGAACAGTTAAATTAGTACTCTCTTTTGCTTTTAAAACATTAGTTAAGTAATAATTATCTTAATTTCAGGTATCTTATATTATTTAAACTGTGAAATGATGTGTTAAAATTCGTTCACTGCTAAAGTTTCAAAAGTATGTACAGCAAATAAGCAAGTCTATTGTACAGTAAATAAGGTTGTAGGACGTAATTATGAAAGGATTCTTTCGGTACGTATTTTTGCACTTGACTGTACATAAATGCCAATATACATCAGAAAACTATCAAAATTGTAGTCCTATTTTATGTACTCTGTTGGTGTCCCGTGTAATAAATAAAAAATAAAAAAAATACCTCGGGAATCGAACCCCGATCTCACAGGCTCTTACCACTATGCTACCGAAGAAAATAAGAAAATGGGTGACGTTTGGGAGTTTTTCATTTTTCCATTTATAACTGCTACATCATTCAAATAAGATCCATTAGAATAATAAATGTAGCATCCCGTCATCCCCAAATAAAGTAGATTCGGTGAAATAACATCCTTTAAATGAATTATGGGTTCTGTCAATAAATTGTATTGGACGTAATACTTCTATTCCGTTTGCGAGCATTATTTGATTTTATTAAAGTTCTGTTGTATTTATTGATTCGTAGATTAAACGTGAATATCCTTCACGTTAACGACACGACTTCGTACTGTACGCCGTACCACGACAGGGCGCCGCATCGTGCCGCGGCACAAAACATTTTATATGAAGCTGGTCACACACGAACGACAACTTCATGTGTGAACGGCTTTATATAAAATTTTCTGCCGCTACGACACACGAAAAAAAATCGTCCCGATACACGACATAGTGGGAAGGGGCTCTTACATCGTAGACTTCTACGACACGACATCGCAACGTGCCGCGACGCCGTATTATGTAATTAAATAAATAAATATTCCAGGACAATCTTACATAAATCGACCTAGCCCTACAGTAAGCGTAGTAAGGCTTGTGTTGTAGGTACTAGACGACGATATAGATAAATACATAGAAAACACCCATGAATGACTCAGGAATATGAAGCTGTGCTCATCACACAAATAAATGCCCCGACTGGAAATCGAACCCAGGACCATTCGGCTTCATAGGTAGGGTCATTAACCACTAGGCCAGACCTGCCGTCAAAAAAAATGTGTTTCGGCCCTTAGTCCCGGCAGACGACATCCACGGCTAACGCCACGCGGGGGTTACGGGTTGCAGGTAACGACAGCAAATTCAAGAGATTTTTAAACGATCCTTCAGTAAACATCTGCAAAGCCCGTCGCTCCCTCGGTCCTCAACTGAACGGCATGCGAACATTCTGAACGTAGAAAAAAAGCCTACATAGATTTATGAAAATATGAGAAACAGCTATAGTACAGCTGCGTATTTTTTATTGGACCCTAAAACGTAGGGTATCACTCGCAGCCATTCTGCCATTACAAAGGGCTGGCACTCGCGGAAATTAAATGTCAATTTGATGACAGGAGACATTCGGCGTGTGTCGACGCGGGGGCGGCATTCAGATTTCAATGTCTCTTATTGATATTCTAGTACGCGCCATACAGTGTGTAAATCTTATACGGGGGAATCTCTTAACGGAGGGTAGAATAGGACATAAGAAATATATTTAGATAACTTTTGCTTAGAAGTACAGTTAAAATTATATCCATATAAAAAAATTCGGCCCGCAATGTAATGCAACAAACTCGAGTTAAACACTCGTTGACAGTTAGTTTCAAAAGCTTATATCGCGTAATGTTCGCAGTACATTACTGCTCAGAAATTTTACAAAAACTAATTACATGTGTATAATAAGTATAATTAAAGACAAATCTTTTGGTTAATGATTATACTGGTAAATACTATGTCTGGTTTAATTCTTCGCCCGTATTAGACTTACACACAGTATATATCCTCTAGCCGCCTAGAGATAAAGACTTGCCAGGCCAAATGCAACTATGGTGTGTCATAATTAAAATTCAAAATGGCATTCAATGGGAGACCTTTTTATAGGTCTTTTGGCGGCTAGAGGATATGGGAGTTTTCGGAAAAAATGTCCGCAATTACCGTGAATTGTAGAAAAGCTTATGTCTTTTGTGACGATAATTAAGTAATAAGTTTTTATGAATACTTAGATTTGGTGCTAGTTTTATAAACTTTGGCAGTAATACTATTGGAAATTGGAGAATTAGGGCTCCAGCAGAGGTTCAGTGGCGATAGTTCAAAACAAGTTATCGTGGTGAAAGATATATTTTGAGTGACACAATAACAAACAATACTAAAATATTGTTCTATGAAACATTTCAAACTTATGTCATAATATGTCGTATGGATTATAAAACCGGCATACGCATATGCAACCTCCAATAAATACAATGCTTAAAATTAATTAATTTCCATACAGTGTTCATGCTTAATTATCGTCACAAAACTGATACAATGTAACGTTTTTCACGTCACGCTAATTGGGGGCACTTTTGTCTGAATGTCACATATGGTGATTTCGAAGTCTAGGAGCAAGAAAACAAGGCATGATACAGAATTCATCATCACTTCGGCCGTAACACGTCTACTACCGCCATAGTCGCCACGCTTGAGGTCGGGTTGGCGACCGCAGTAACTGTTGATTCCGTTTCTACGGACGCTGCAGCTATCATTCTTCGCCTCGTATCTCTATGTTTTTCCTGTTTTAAATAAAAATAAAAATTGATATAATTATTGATTCTGTTTTACATGACCAACAAACAGTAATTGGGTCAATCAACTTATCCGTATCACTCGTTGCATGGTCACCTGGACAACTATTAAGATCCGATCCGACAAAACATGCACTATCGTGCTAATTTTAAGCAGCCTAACGCGATTAAACAACTCTTAAAACAAATTTTGCTAAGAATGTCCCTTGGACAACGGGACATAATAACAACAAGATAAAAGTTGATGAGCCAAAAGGTATTTTTTTTTTTTTTATAAAGGAAATAACTTTATTTAATCAATAAAAGATAAATGCAACATATTAATACCTAATAACAAAAATAAAAATAAATTATACTAATTAAAAATAAAATAAAATTAATAATGACTGCTAAACTAACTATAAAAGGTATTGTATTTAAAATGTATTCAAGAAAATATTTTCACTATCGGAATGCCGTTCACAAGAGTCTGTGGGCGGAGTGGGGCTTATTTTGACATTAGGAGACAACTCAAAATGGGAAAGGTTACATTTATTTCTCGTTTTGCTTGTTCTTTGTATTTTTTACAGGTAATTTGGAACTTGAACGAAATGTAGGGTAAGCTCGGGTTATTCCGCAATATACTGGATATCACGTGATATAATGATTCCGTGACACCGCGTGATATAACGGTGACAACATGAAGACGCGACTAAACGATAATTTTCTCGCTTGCTTCTATCACGTTTAGACCTGTGGCGCTACCGCGAAAAACGATATTCGTGAATTTCGGACAATTGTATCTGTCACTCTCATGACGCCGTAATTGGAGTAAAAGAGAAAGAAGCTTAAATATACGAACTTCGATGTTCGCAGTACCGGCCCTGTATTTAGAATAAATAAATAAATAAAATAAATATTTCGGGACAATCTGACACAAATCGACCTAGTCCTACGGTAAACTCAGTAAGGCATGTGTTGTAGGTACTAGAAGACGATATATATAATAGATAGATACATATAAATACATAGAAAACACCCATGACTCAGGAACAAATATCTGTGCTCATCACACAAAGAAATGCCCTGACTGGTAATCGAACCCAGGACCATCGGCTTCATAGGCCGGGTCAATACCCACTAGGCCAAACCGGTCGTCATACTCACATCAATATAAAAAACGTGATACAAGATTATCAAACCGGCATCTGTTCATGATTTTGAACATCTTTTACTATGGGTTCAGGTTTGTAAAATTAAACAAAAATTGTAGTAGCATAGTAAAAATTGGTCCAAATGATGACCAGATGCCGGCTTGATAATCTTGTAGGTATCATGTTTTTTTATAACACCCGGTATTAAAAAAAAAAAATATGACTGAAAACTGGCAATCACCTCTGCCTCGTTAGACGATAAATATGGCAATCATGCTAGCCGTTCAGGAAATCCAAAAAGTAGGTATATTAATTAGTCACCCAAAAATATTCATGATTACGAACAAATGCATAATACCTGCTAGCCTAATCAGAAGGTTGGGTTTTTATCATTTATCACTGTCGTGTATCATCTGTCGAGCTCCAACAAGCATATGAGTGCTAAAGTGATGGAAAGCGCGATAGACTATAAAATGGTGACGGCGCCAGTAATGGACAAGGAACCAGTCATGAACATTAGTGCTTATTTCAAAGGAGTCAAGGGTTGTGCATTTGTTGGTTCAATTTATAACTTAATGGTTTTTTAATTAAGAACTAAGTGTCCATCATTGGTGCCTGTCAGCTTAAAGTGTCAAACATTGGTGCCATCCTACATGCTATCCGTTCAGGATTAGAACCCTGATAAAAATCTCGTAAAACTTATTCAGAATTAAAACAGAAACTCATACTGGTATTTTTTCTATTTACGTCATCTATACGACCTCTTTGATCTTCATATCCAATTTTGTCGCCGCCCTTGTTCGCCGTCATATTACTTCGCTGTTACATATTTGTTTGCCGCGAATGAGCTTTGCATACCAATGCCTCGCGAGCATAAATAAATACAAATGATCATTTCCGTGACACCGGCGTGAAAAACTGGCAAAGGGCGAGTTACACACGCGGCGGGTTCTGTGATTTCATAGACAAGATGTTTTTTTATACAACGTCGGTGGCAAACAAGCACACGGCCCGCCTGTAGTAAGCAGTTACCGTATCCTGAGATCACATGCGCGTTGCCTACCCTAATAGTTGTTGGAGCTCTGGGAACCTTACTCACAACCAGGAACACAACACCACATACCTGAAAGGTAGCAGTGCTATTATGGTTGTGGTCTTCTGTATGGAGGAGGTACTTCTCCAGTTGGGTTTCTCCAGACTCAAGCGTTTGAGAGATAGGGCACAGCAAAGTACCATCACGCTTGAGTCTGGAGTAGATCAATTCTAGAAACGCAATCAACACCAATTAATAGTAGATGGAAAATATCACGTGAATGCAGAGAGATTTTATTAAATTTACAAGAGTGCAAAGTAATTTTATACAAATTGTTTATTACTAATCGAGCGTTCGTTTGACGTTAGCTGGTTGAATGTTATTTTGTTTAATGTTTTTGAATGATAAATGAAAAATGATATATACCAAAAATTTTAATTCAATTTAGAGCAAACTTTTTCCTCGTAGTAATGAGGTGAAAAGCTGTGTGTTTTACTCGACAGCAAGTGCGGCTCTTGTGCCTTGAAACCTTACCAACGCTCAAGATGCCCCTCTTTGATTTAGATTCCAAGTCTTTCGCTAGTTCAGATCTCAATGTTGTCACATGAGGGTAAACACAAACACTGCCTTTGCTTCCTTGGATAACTTTTGTCTGGCTGCTCTATTTAAATCATCACATATAAGTGATATAAGACACTAGAGAGGCGGTTAAATCCTACCTAATAGGTACCTACCTATCAACTTCCACTACTGGACGTAGGCCTCCTCCTGGTCATCATCATCATCTCAGCCATAAGACGTCCACTACTGAACATACCTCCACATGCACCGGTTGGGAGCGACCTGCATCCAGCATCTCCCGGTCAGTGATTTGTTCATGACTTGTCCCGGCTCAATGAACCGACATACCTTCCAACTTATGGGTAGGATCGGTTGATATTTTCTTAAAAATATCGATAATATTTCATATAAATATAGAATTTTCTTTCGCATATTGTAGCACCGTTTGCTTGGTTTTTTAACAAATTGCTTATTGCCATTGAAACCTTGCAAGTGGACCCCAGAAAGCATTGTATCTCGTTCAGATCTAAGATGTACCATCCTACTGTGCACTTATATGTAAGAACGTACAGTCACAGGCGATAATACCTTGTACAACACAGGGCCTACCACGAACATCGAAGTTCGAAAATATCCATTTAGGGCGCAATTAAATAGGCAGAGCCAATGAAATACAAATAACTATTAAATTTTGGAAAACAATTCTTAAAATACATCAACTTCGATGAAACTAATTTTGAATCGCCATTGTACGATGCTAATTTTAGACCAAACCGCTTCAATATTCGCATTATAAAAAATACATGTGTGAATATTGACGAAATAACGAAATTCCGCGCCTACGCCCGGTCGGCATTGCCGGCTCAGTTAAATGTATTGAGAATGATCGTATTTCGTCTTGGATCTGACGAAATTGCATTAATGTTGCCCTACAAAAACTCCCCCGGCAACTTCGTAAGCAACCAATATAAAAAAATATCTCGGTTCGTGAAGTTTCCAAGGATCGCCGGTTTGGGTTGCGTTGGAGATGAATACGTAGGGAACCAAGTTATTTGTGAATGTGCACAACATTGATAGCTCGCATGAAATGAACCGTGAATTGGCAGAATTCGGTTGGAATGTATAATAGGACGGAGGGTAGCCTCGGGATTTGTGTTATTCCCGTGTTAACGAGAAAGGCGAAGAGCCCCGCGGGTGTGGCTTGTCCAACTGGCCAGGCAGTGTAATGGACACTTGTTGCCCCGGGACAGGAGTATTTTTTAACGGACTTTTTGTAAGTACTCTTTCTTATTTTATTGTTTACTTTTAAAAATTGTAATACCTATACGAACTAATGGATACGTGAATCGGTAATGTAAATTGGAATAAACTTATCTAGTATGCGACTTAAGATGCCACTAGCAAAAACATATATTTAGACACAAGTGTATACTTTATACTTAAAACGGAGGAAGGCAGTCAGTAATAGTTTTCGACTAATTTAATAATGATTAAATAATAAATTAATACTTTTTTTAGTATGCAGTGTTATGTTCTTGGTGGTGAGCAAGTTTCCCAGAGGCTTACTAACCACCAGGTTCATAAGCTTCCTATCGATGCACCTTGTTATACCATTAAGGTACATGTATACATTAATTGGGACTTTGTTTGAGTCGATATCTTAGACCTTGTGTGGAAAATTACGGACATTTTCGTCCAAATCAAATATTTCCAAATATAATAAAATAAGTCCCATAACTGATACAAAATAGTATTCACGCGAACACTCGCCTGTGTAACTGCCCACGTAGGAACAAGGGTCAAAGTTTTATATCGTTAGTGGGTTGACCGAGCATTACAGAAAACCCAGCGCTGTACACTTCATTACATCCCTGCTTCACGAAGGTTACCGTAATGTTTCACATACAAGCATTATAGTAAAATAGTAAACATTTGATAAATTGTACGGAAAAATGGCTCTGAAGTTTACAAGTTAGTTATTGAGGTTTTTACTATAAGTCCCCTTTAAGATTTCTTTACATAAGTATAAGGAATCGGTTCGTTTGAGTTTTGGTTTGTTCGTCCACAGTTAACCTTTGGCAATAATACATTGTAACCTGGCATACGAATGGAAACATAGGTGAAAATCTTAACTGAAGGACCATGTCTTGTGCCGAGAATTAGTATGAAACTTACGTCAACATTTGAATATAGAACGCCGATGCGTGTACACACACGTTACTATTACATAGGCCAGTACCCTTACCATGTGTTGTGACATTGACGTTTTCGATAACGAGTATCGAGTTCACTATCTGTGCATCTCGTTCGCACTAAAATAGTACCTACAAGCGAGATGCACAGATAGTAAACTCGATACTTGTTATCGAAAACGTTAATGTCACAACTCATGGTAAGGGTACAGACGCTCTAACTAGTGTAAGTTACTTAATGTTATTTATATGGGAAACGCAAACGCGTTCGTGAAGTAAAGTTACGTTAAAAACTCACACTCAGGGCTCAGGTGCTTAAGCTAAGTTTTTACCATAGTTCTTTATCGTTCATAATAACACTGTCCTCACATTTAAAAATAAAGGTTTATTTTTTATTTTTCCCTAAATTAAAATTAAAGGTAACTTTTAAAATGTCCAACGTCCAGGCGGCAATAAATCTCTCCCAACATAAAAAGATGGAAGCGGAGTTTTGATCCTGTTTTCTTTTTATTTTTTATTTATCTACCCTTTATCGCCTGTGATTTATGGGCCTCGAGATCGTCTAATGACGTCTGAGATTCGCAAAATCCGCGAATTTCTGCGGAAGATACGTCGACAAGATAGTTTTACAAAACACGGGACAGAGAGGGTTGACAGGATAGTGAATGAGGTTCTAATATTTGTTTAGATTGAAATGATATGACGTCCACTGCTGGACATAGGCCTCCCCCAAGCGAACCATATTGACCGGTTTTGACGCCACACGTAACCAGCGGATTCCCGCGATCTTTACCATGTCGTAGGTCCACCTTGTAGGTGCCGACGCTGCGTTCCGGTACGTGGTCGCCACTGAACCTTTACGCCCCAACGGCCATTGGTTCTGCGTGCAATGTGCCCCGCCCACTTAAGTTTAGCGATCCGGAGAGCTATATGGGTTACATTGAATCTGCTGCGAATGACATCGTTTCTGATGCGATCACGCAGACACTCCTAGCATAGCCCTCTCCATTGCCCTTGGTAACAATCCCTGCCCTAAAGCAAGGCATTTAGTGATGTTTAAATTACATCCGACTGTCAGTTTCGTGATAAACTGTGTTTCACATTGACGCTCAGTTTAGTGACGATCGTTAAATGTACACTGCTGCTTACACGCTGTCTGTACGAAGCATTAGACTACATTATACCAATCCACTGCACATACAATTCTCTTTGATATTAAAATTTTCTCTTTACTACGAGTGTAACATTCAGCTTTAATAAAAAACTCCATAATCCCACTACATCACGTGAAACTTAAAAACCTGCCAACATTAAAGCCGTGCGCTGACAGATTACATCACGTAGACACCGCATTATGATACTGCTACATGTGCCGTGAGGCGTCGGCTGAGAACAGCACCACCCCATCTCCTCCCACAGGTGTCAACAAAGGGAAAAAATAAAAAAATCAACAGTAGTTATGGCAACTCGCACCAAATGAGTCATATTTGGGCGTAGTTTATATCCAGCAGTGGACGTCTTATGGACGAAACGATACAATACTTAGTAGGCAGTTAATGTCCATCCCTACAGTGAATCAGTAACCTTACTCAAAAACTTGACGTTAATTTAATAAGTCTATCTCAGTAACTTATTAACAATATAACGTTTTACTTAAGGCCCACTTATGCCAGCCAGGGTTAGCCGCTAACCCTGAGTTAAGCTTTGTCAAATGTGTGGCCTTAACCGCTTAAGCTCAAGACAGTGTGGCTAATGCAACTAAAGACTAACCCAGATGTAATTCGTGAATGGCTTTGTCGCTATTTCTCTAACCCTTCAAGGGCTAGAGAAACAGCGACAATAGTCCCATTACCTCGATCTCCACTTAGTTAAGATTGTCTCAACTAATTTCGCTGGAACTTAAACAAGTTTGGTCGCGTGAAGTGTTTGATTTCTCCAGTATAATTTCCTCTTCACACAATTAGAGCTCTCTACCGCACCGGATAAAAAAACAAGCAAGCAAAAGCAGGCAACGATCAAATACCGGTATTATTTTCATGCTAATCAACCGGTATACTATTTCGGTATAATAGTTTCGTACATTATTCAGCAAATCAGATAAAAATGTGGTAGTCCACACGGAAAGGTACCTTATGGCGCTTGACGCTTCAATACTAATGTGACACTTTGCAAGTTTTGCAACGTATGCGCCGAGTGCCATAAGGTACCTTTCCATGAGGAATACCATATATATTCCGTTTTTGCGCTATCTAGTGAGCAAGAGAACTTTGCAGCTGAAGAGGAAAAAAAGATCCTCCACTGTGACGGGTAACCCAGTTTGCGAGTCGAAACGCAGACGTATATGAAAGTATGTATGTCTGTCTGTGGCTCCAATTAGGGCGGGCTTTGTGCTCGCTTAGATATGTATTATGTATGGTTCCTTGTATTAAGTTTAGGGAAAAAGATACACTAATGTGGAAGCTTACTGTGACACAGAACCTCTTTGAAAAAATCATGTATGTAATAGTAATAATATATATGTTCCCTTTGTGTATTATAAATATTTTTTGGATAATTTTACACAACACTAGAACACACATACACGACGATATATATAATATATAAATATATATTGATACTTACATAGCTATAGATAATAATAATAACCCTGGTACAGATGTTCATAGTAGCAGTGCAGCGGTAAGAGCGTCCGACTTGCAATCCGGGGATCGCTAGTTCAAATCCCAGCTGGTACCAATGAGTTATTCGGAACTTATGTACGAAATATCATTTGATATTTACCAATAGCTCTTCGGTGAAGGAAAACATCGCGAGGAAAATTTTAAAGTTTAACATTTTCTTTCTTGAATATTTTTCTTTTATTATTTATGAATTAAAACACACCTTAAGTTAAAATTTTATTAAGATATGTTCAAGGAACAAACGCGTTCCCCTCATCCTAGCAAACACATTAGCGACATCTATCATAGTTAACAGCAGTACGTCTTAGTTCTATACTTGTTCTATGCAGATGTCTCGCTGTCAAAATAACTCAACATGTGCCCATAGATGGCGCTGCTCCACATAGTACCGAAAGAGAATAGCCAACATGTCGGAGGAATACCACTTTGTATAGAGATTCAATATATAAAGGAACATATTCCTTGGATATAGAATAGAATAGAATAGAAACGAAAATTTCTCAAAATACATATTACAGAACAACAACAAGAAAAAAACAATATTACTTCAGCTTAAAAGATAATGAGGCAAATTATTTCTTGCACAAGACACATTAAATGCTTACAAAAAACATTTTTCGACGCCAGTGTCCATCAATATTCCGCAATGTGCATATGTTTAATAGTTTCCGAGTAAAATGACGGACGGACGGACAGACAGACATGGCAAAACTATAAGGCTTCTGTTTTTGCCATTTTGGCTACAGAACTAAAAATTAGGAAAACAGCAGATAGATTTTTACTTATACCGTTAACAATCCCTGAGATCACAAAGCAAACTACAAGACCAAGAAAACTAATCGAGAGAGTAGTTTTTCTTCGCATCTTCATACTTCTTGGAAAGTTAGGATTAAAAATACGGGTTAACAAAGCGCACTAATCTAGCTCTAACTTGGAACTTAGACCTAACTTTAGTGCTCAAGTACAGGTGATTAAGACTTCAGGAAGAGGCGCAACAAACACTATTTATGTACTGTGGACCACTTTAACGTTTACGTAGGTTTTACGTCTAAAGTAGGTCTCGTAAATCACCGTTCTCTCCCTTGCAATTAAACGCGTGGGTTTTTGTCGGAAGTCCTTCCCAAAATAGTTTATGTGACTGACGCATAATGAGAGTCGTTTATTTATTTAATCGTATGGCGTATAAAAATAAAAGCTAAAAAAATTAAACTTATAGATTCACATTCAGGGCCCGAAGCCACCGGACTGCGTCCGATGAATCATTATATCATTAACACACATGTATGGTTTATAGGCCCAAAGCACAGAATAAGTAATCGCAAAGCAAGATTCATAAGTGGAGTCAGACGAGTGTTTAATGCCTAATTATGTAAAGATAAAACTTGGTCAATATAGATTTTTTTATATGTATGTATAGAAATGCCACGTCGCTACCAATTTTGCCACGGTACTTTCAAAGTTAAAAACAAATAAGTAACATTTATAGATTTCAACTCGCACCTTTCAAATCCTGCCTCGGACGCGCCGGTAGGCCAGCGGTACTACCGCGAAGAACGATATACGTAAATTTCGGACGATTGTCTCTATGACTCTCATGACACGTTAATTGGAGTAAAAGAGAAAGATGCCCGAAATATCAAACGAACTTCGATGTTGGCGGTACCGCTTCTGGTCACTTTTTCTCAAGTAGACGTCATTTCAACGCGCTGTAGACGTGAACGGGACTCAGCTCTCTTAGTGCTTGAATGTTGAAAGTAACCTACGCGCTCCAAAAAATGACCCGCATTAATCGTATTAATCTGGTATCTAAATAAATGTGAAACTGTTGTTTTATAAAACTGGTACTTTCATGTTAGCGACAAATTAGATGAATTAACTAAATAATAGTTGCTAGTGATTGTTGTTCACACAGAAAAGTTTTTGACTCAAGAACACTCAACGTTTAGTGCTGTTTTCACCCTTACTGTTTTTAACTATGGTACAGTCAAAGTTAGGGATATCGATGTATACCTATATGCACCTTAACGGTCGGACGAGGGTAATGACCTGATGACAATAATAATACTGTTTTAATTTTTTTTCTCCTCGTTTTTATTTGTATTTCTATTGTGTCTTTGTTGTGATTATTGTGTTAATCTGTATGTTGTTGTCTGTCGTGATGTCTCCACCTGGTGGCCTCATCGGAAGACCAGCGCTGGCAACACGCTAGCAATATGCCGAGATGGGGCCATTTCGTGGCACTTCTTGTAATGCTTTATGACCGTCTGTTGTGTTTTATGTAAATAGTAGGTGCCCACGAATAAAGTATTATTCTATTCTATTCTTATTGTCTCAATATTAACCCTTTATAGGGCAACCACCCAACAACATCGTCTTTTTGTATTTTTTTCTTAACAAGAATTATTAGGACAATCGAGCCGCGAGGAGGCTTGAACGCACAACCACAGTGACTTTTGAGCGTTAAAGGGTTAAAGCATATGTATTTTGAAACTTTTCCCGTATCCGATATATTTTATCTTGACTGTACTACAACAAAATTTTGTTTTCCGTGATAGTTATCCCAAAAAGACAGTCGATACGTTTTATATACACACACGGGTCGTATCTCCGTAATGAGAAACGTGACAAAACCTCGGCGCGGCCAATTTATTACTTATAACCAAAGGATCCGCGTATGTCTTTGTATTAGGGGCTTGCCATTCCATTATTTACGTCACGTAAATGCACAATTGATATGTTTTCAGATTGGTTTCTTTCATCACTGTTTCGTGGAAAAATGGTAATAATTGTGTAATTTTTAGGTTATAGTACTGGGTCAACAATCGTCGTGATACAAGATTTATCAAACCGTTTCGATTTATGAGAGGTAGGGCACAGCGATGACCATCACGCTTGAATCTGGGGCAGCCCAACTGGGGAAGTACCTCCTCCTTACAGAAGACAACAGCCACAATAGCACTGCTACCTTTCAGGTAAGTAGTGTTAGTGTTCCTGATGGTGAGTAATGTTCCCAGAGCTCCAACCCCGTTAAAGGCACTACTGGTGTTGCGGGTGCCCATGGGCGACGGTAATTGCTTACCACCAGGCAATCCGTCTGCTTGTTTGCGGCCTATGTCATAAAAAAAAACCGCCATCTGTTCATGATTTTGAACAACTTTTACTCAGTGTATCCCACGACTGAGACCCCAACACAATATTTATTTACACTTGACTGTATCATCATTTTTATTCATCATCACTTCAGCCGTAAGAGTTCCACTGTTGGACATAGCCCTCCCCCAAATATAACCTCTATCATCTTGGGGGGTAGTTGCCATAGTCGCCAAGCTTGGCAGGCGGGTTGGCCGCCGCATTATGATTCGAAGGACGTGCTGACCATCCATTGGTTTTTTCCCTTACGACACCAACGGGAGATGGGGTGGTGCTATTCTAGTCAGCCGGCACCTCACGGTTTGACTGTGTAGCATCAGGTTATACGTCAAAGCCGAGTATTATTAAATAAATAACGTTGATCCTTGGAAGATGGCACCTGCTCTTTGTTCTAGACCCACGCAACTTTTCAATTGCTCGCAATCTCGTGTAACACGCAGGCACCAAGTACAAAGTGAAGTGATAAGGCAGGAAAGCAAGCGACAAGCCACCCGAATCTTCATATTCATTATTTCCCATTTACATTTTACGTCAACGAAATTTAGACTTGTTGAACCCTTTTTTTTTTCTTTTTTTTATACGACGGTGGAAAACAAGCATATGGCCCGCCTGTTGGTAAGCAGTTACCGTATGCCTGCAGTTCCAGAGGATTCACATGCGCATTGCCTACCCTTTAAGAGCCTATAGACTTCTTTTTTGAAGAAACTCATACTGTAGGTCTCTAGGGAAAATCTATGTCACGCTATTTTCCGGTCCCTTTAACACGTAGGTTAGTGCCTACGCCACACGCTACGCAGGGTCATGTCAACTATGACAGTGTGGTCACTGTATCCCCTATACCCATCTACCCTGCCCTAGCTGTGACGTATATGGATGGCCTCTTACCACTACACGTTTGTAATTATAGTCGTTTTAACTGCCGTTATTCAAACTGACGTGGTTTGAAAAGTTTTTGAACACAAACTATAGGTATTAGCGATTTTTAGAAATTCACGTCAATTGTATGAGCTAGTTAATAAATAACTCAGAAGGACACATATTGTATTTTGTCCCTTCTGTTGTCAACAGTTATCATCTTGTGTGTAATGTGAATAAAGTTATGTTTTGTTCACCCATTAAAATTGAATAAAATGGCGTCTACGCTGTTCAAAACCCGTGTGTTAGTATCGGGTACTATAGAGAGTGTCGTTGACTATGGCGCTTTAAATGGAAGGTTTGATTTTACTCCAGAAACTAAACATCTTTTGTTCTGCAAGTTTTAAAAAACACATTAGGTAATTATTAATTTTAATATTTTCATACAAGTTAAATTTTCAATGTAATCAGTCCAACACGAACTTGACAATATGCTGTATCTTGTCACATTAGAGAAACGTTAAATGTCAGACAAGGTAAAAGTCACCCTCGAACCACGAAGTCATAACCAATTGAGTCATGAATAGAAAATAATTTTAATTATTAACGATTAACACGGTTCTACTCACGTTTATTTAGTCACTCGCGCGACATGTTTCGGAGAACATAGGCCTCCATTTTCAAGCACTAAGAGTGCTGAGTGTCCGTTCGGTTCGCCGATCGCGTCGCCGGCCCGTCGCGCACACAACGCAAAATAAACGTGAGTAGAACCGTGTTAATCGTTAATAATTATATTATGTCTCACGAAAGTTTAAATATAAAAAAAAACTTTTTAAACTCAACCTGACGCTCGCCGCTGCCTCTTGTGCCACAGCCAGAGCCCTCTACAACTCTCAACTGAAGTTAAATGTTACATAATGGCAATCTTTTCGACTCAATGAAGGCATTCAGTGGACGGCGACGTAATTTGCCTTTCTGTGACTTCTGTCGGAAAAGTGCTTCGCCATCATTAGCCTCAGTTTAAATGGTCTAGCTTCTGAGTTCATGGAAATGACTTGGGTATTGTGGCGTCAGATGAGAATACAGTGTGTAAATCTTATACGGGCGAATCTCTTAACGGAGGGTAGAATAGGACATAAGAAATATATTTAGATAACTTTTGCTTAGAAGTACAATTAAAATTTTGCCCATATAAAAAAAATCGGCCCGCAATGTAATGCAACACACTCGAGTTAAACACTCGTTGACAGTTAGTTTCAAAAGCTCATATCGTGTAATATTCGCAGTATATTACTGCTCAGAAATTTTAGAAAAAATAATTACATATGTATAATAGGTATAATTAAAGAAAAACCTTTTGGTTAATGATTATACTGGAAATCCTATATGTCTGGTTTAATTCTTCGCCCGTATTAGACTTACACACAGTATTAAATTTCCTCATCTCTTCCCGAGGGTAACAGGCGACAAAGGGAAAAACCGACGGATAGGCAACACAGTCCGTCGAAACAGAATCAACATCTACTGCAGTCTCCAACCTAACTATGGCAACTCCCCCCTAGCCCAGACAGTAGCTTTATTGCCCACTAGCCATTGGGCATACGGCATATGTGATGCCCAATCCACTCTAAGTTTACTGCTGTTGAGTCAACGCCGACGTACAAAACAAAACGTGACAAGCATTTAGTGTGCAACGAAATTACAAGCTTAGTCCTTAAATACGATAATATGTAGATATAGTAGCAGAAGGCGAATAGTTCCGTCGCTTAGGCCTTGGCGCTGGCTTAACCCTTCAGCGCCGAGCGCGGATTAATCCGTCAACGCTCGGCGTTAACCGTGCGATCGCTAGTTGGCGTCCTTGGCGTAGAGGACTTGTGGCGTAGCTCTGATCGTCTACCGCGAATATCAAAGCTCGAAAATTTCGTGCATAATTCTCTTTTATCCTAATTAAGGCGTAACTAGAGATACAGAGAAATTCGAAAATCGTTCGTAAAAGAAGAAATCTTTCGAAATTTGCGATCGACATCACGGCCCCTCAGCTTCAGTGATAGAAAAACTTTTTCTCGTTATCACGCATACAATAAATCAGTTTATTTTATGCTTATTAACTGTTTTTCTCCAATTAAGAAAACAATTAAATCATTTTCCAACAAAAATAAACCCCTTGCGGTATAAGTGGTAGCCGTAAAGCTATAGTTATTGTAAGTACAATATAGCTATTTCGCTGTATGAACATGTCACTCGACAGCCACAAAATCATTTGCGGAACACCGGCGAAACTAAAACATAAGATAAAAGATATCGTCGGGGATAGTACAATATCGCGTAACTACAAATATTTGCATTTGTTGGTTACGCGGTATTGCACTATCCCCGACGGTATTTATTTGTGACAACTCAGCACATAACTACTTAAATAAAACGGCGAATAATGAGGAGATGTGATCGGTCTCTAAACAGATCGCAGAGGGCTAATATCAATTTGTTTTAGACTTCCTTAGTCAAATAGGAACCTTTTAGTTTCGACATATTTATCTGTCTGTCCCCGGCTATATAGTATATTTGATTTTATTCATTTCATATCTTAGGCTAGGTTTTTATAACATTTGAATAAAAGTAAAATATAAAAATACATCTAAAACGTATCAATACAATAAAAACATTATAAAAAACCTAACCTAGAGTGCCGCCGGGGCCCAGGCTGCCGGTGGTTAGGGCTGCAGAGAGAGGAACCGTCGGACTATGCGCGCCGTGTCCAGGATTACCGCCTTCTGAATCTGACCCGTTATTATTATTAGTCCTAGAGAGCTGTATTTCATATGAATTGTAACTTAATTAAACTTAAAGTGGTCAAATAATAAAAGGTCAAATAAAAAATTAAACATTTTTTGAGAAAGTGAAGGAACTTGGAAGGAAGGAAGGGCTTGCTATATCGTTGCCTGAGTAGGTACCTGTGGGTACCTACTCAGGCAACTATATATGGAAGCTTTGTATGAGTATATGATACTGAAGCTACAATGCTGAGTTGTGACCCATTTGTGGCAAAAATGTATATTTTAATTCATGTTTATGGTCTTTTGTTTTGTGTTGTTTTGTCATGACATGAATAAATGTTTTTTCTTTCTTTCTTTTATTTTCTTTTCTTTCTTAATACTAGTTTTTCCTCAGTATGGCTGCGGGATGAAAAACATCTATGTCTTTTCTCGTAGCTCAAACTCTTCATACCAAATTTCATCCCAATTGGTTCAGCGGCAGACAGAGAGAGTTACTATATAACTATATGATAGATTGGTATAAATAGAAACACTTATATTGAAAACACCCATCTTTCAGGAATGCCTTTACTGGGATTGAAACCCAGGACCGTCGGCTGATAGACAGACTATCCTATCCACTAGGCCAGACCTGTCTTCAGTATCCGTGTTAACTGACGTTAATCTCAGTGTTTAAAGTTTCCCTCCATGGGCAAAGTATCCTTTACAATAAACAAAGGCTAAGCTCGCGTCCGTTGCGCGTTCGCAATATTTGCTACCCGCACGCAAACATACGCCTGAATTCCGTCAGCACACACTATTTGCTACGTTTTCGGACGAAATCACCATATAAAGACCATAGGAATACTGTAATGTTTCTGCCCCGCGTCCTACAAAGACGAACGATTACTATAGAAACTCCTGGATTGCCAGAAACGTTACCATATTCGTCGTACGATGCAATACAAACAGAAATATGTATATATAATGAACCCGCAGTGCAGTGCTATTGATTGTGCTTCGCGGAAACCATAATAATGGGTGATCGCACGCCATCGCCGGCAACTGCGGGCTCCACAATGCGACTCCTGAGCCCCCCCCACATGGCTACACGAGGATTAAATCACTACAAACCGTTTACACGTTAACGTTCACCAATACCTATGCACCACTATAATCTAGCTGGTGCCGCTTTGGACAGAGTGAGATTCGCGAGGTTTAATATTAAGTTAAGATAATAAGAGAATGCCAAGATCATTCTGGACACCTGACCCGCTTAGTAACTTCTGCTGCTGACTGTATCATATCATTGTCTAGTATATACCATCAACTCAATCCTTCTTAAGCTTACGGTAGGAATAGTTGATGGAGGAATAGTATATACATATCAAATTTTCCGAAAATATTTACTTATATAAATCTCAGCTGTATCAAGCTCTGAGCGAATGCTTATTTTAAATAAAGTTTTTCATATTATTTTCGTCAGAATACTTACATTTTCAGATGGTCAGATGGCCGATGGGGTGGAAAAGTGCTCGAGTGGACCACAGACTAGCAAATCAGTGTAGGACGTTCACCCCCAAGATGGACAAACCACCTTATAGAGGTCGCCGGAAGACGATGGATGTCGCTACCAACCGATGGCGATTTTTTTTTAATGATGAGCGTAAAAATAAAGTTTACAATCGAGGATGTATATCGAAAAAATTCGTACTGTCGCATATTTAGATTCATAGTGTTATTTTTAATGTCACATTCGGTCGGCCATGTTGTATTTGTTGGTAAACAAACGCTGACGGGAGCGTGGAAGGAGTTCGGAAGCTTTGTCCGGATGTTTGCCCGTGTATGTTTATAGTCCCCAAGCGAAGCCGCGGTTTCATCTAGTGCACCTATATTTTGATTACGGCCTTTGATACCCCTTTATCTGGCAATAAATGACTGTAGATATACCATTTTTTTTACTTAGCATATAAAACAGGCCTGGTGTGTCGCCAGCATTACATTGCAAAAGTTGGCTTCAGAACATGTTTTTATACACAAGCGTTATGGTTGCTATTTTATTACATTTGCCAAGTTAGTAGCGAATGCGATATTATCAATATTGAATTGTTTTTATTGTTCTAGTGCGTTATTTGAAATAAGGTTTCTTGCTGATACTGTTTAACCGAAACGCCCTGCCTATGGCGTCGATAGTCCTGAGTTCATTCGAAAGAGTAAGGGCATTTATTTGATCCCGATCATAGGTGTCTTGTATGCATTTAATTATTTGTATATTATATATATCGTTGACTGAGTAGGTACCCACAACACAAGCCTTCCTGAAATTACTGTTAGGCTCAGACAATTTACTACTATTTATATATTTCATTCAATTTTAAACAAACTGGTCTAATTCTTCGCCAGTACCTATTGGCTTTCCAAACTTTAGACATTAGATTCAAGTACATATTCTTGATCATCTAACTAATAATAAATAGAAGATCTTTTTCTTTACCAGTCATAGTTTTGACTGACACCGATCCTTTTATAATAACATTATAACCAAAAGCAAAACAATTGATTTCTCCCCATACCCTCCCAATAGGCCCAATACACGAATACCAGCGCCCCCCAACCCCCCTCTTATCATTACCATATCGCTACCTTCAGCGATCATTTCTCACGTGAACCCCCGTCAACGTCAATCTGTACTAATGGTCAGACTGTTCATTCCATTCATTCGGCCACTCACTCATTCGGTCATTTAATTATTCACCGATAATGGAACGAAATGTAAGCGGCAGACCATGGACTCAACTAGATGCCGTCAGGATTCTCGCTATAAAAAAAAATATATCGTCACTACTATTATAAAACTTCGTAATTCATTCTGGCATTCAAAAGAAAAATGATGTAACTATGTATGGAATGAGTACAAAGTTACTGCGTTTCAACTTAGAGTCATCTGTGTCAGATACGAGATTTTCAAATTAGTAACGATATATATTAAGGGACATTTTAACACAAAATTGTACCACGGTAAGCTTAAGAAAACTTGTGTTGTGGGAACCCAGCCAACGATGTATATATAAAAAATATAATATATAAATGCTATATACCTAGTATTTATATATTCTATATAGACTTATCCACAACTCAAGCCTTTTTGAGCTTAGCGTGGGGCTCAGTCAATTTGTGCAAGAATGTCCTATTAAAAGAGCCCCACGGTAAGCTCAAGAAGGCTTGTGTTGTGTGTACTCAGCCAACATCAGGATATGAAATATTCATTTTAGATATCATGTTTTTTTTGTAACATTTACTGCCACAATCCATATCCAAATAGAAACAATTAAATTTTTTCTTTACAAAAACAATCTGGTTCGTATCTCGAACAGTGTATAAGTTTCTTTTTAAATCTATGCATGCAGTTTTTATTATCCTTAAAATCGATGACATGGTTACAAGAACAGATCTTTGAATATCTTGTGGTTTGAGATTTCCCCATACTGAGCGATCTAAATGGGCTACCCTGTATAGTCTGTGGAACAAACTGTTAGCCGTTTCATGAAATCATTTATATCGTGGCACGTGAACGATAATTAAAACGTTTCAATCGTCGATCAAAACCTCGACGTGTGGAATCAATGCATTTGCATCTGTTCGTTCATAACAATTAGCTTGCTTTAAACTCATTGCATAAACTGTCATTTTATAGTTTAGTTTATAGTTTCATAGTACAGTTGCCGTGTGATGCCGGCTGACTAGAATAGCACCACCCCATCTCCTCCCGCGGGTGTCGTAAGAGGCGACAAAGGGAAACATCCTACGGACGGGCAGCAGCGTCCGTCGAAACCCAATCTACAGCTACTGCGGTCGCCAACCCGCCTGCCAAACGTGGCGACAACGGCAATTGACCCTAAGATGATACAAGTAATAAGGCTTGACCACAAGGCGTGAGGCATCGTCGCCGTGATATCTGTTCAAACACGGCGCGCGCGGTTTGCGCCGGCCTCGCGCTCTCAAAACGCCCGCGGTGCGGTGCGGGCGTGACTCCCGCCGAAACAGATCGCGTGCGCCGAAACTATACCTTTATGTTTTCGTACAGCCGTAGTCACCATCAGGTATATCGGAGCAGTGGAAGTGGTCATAAATATCGACACTTGCACTTTATCACCTTGACAATAGAGGCGTTGTTCCGATACTTGTGACCACCTCCACAGCTCCGATATATCTGATGGCGACTGTACGAGATTGATTTATATCTTTAAATCCATATACTCAAACTAGTATTATTTGCTACGGCCGCACTACGCGCCGCGCGCTGCCTCACGATTCATGCTACTCAGTGCGGCGCCGCGTGCCTCCTGCGTGCCTCTGCGTTACGTTTAAGTAGTAAGTCTATGGTCTTCCATAAACGCCGTCTGCCGCTTACAGGGTAAGCGTCTCAATGTTGCCTGTAGAAATGTACTGTTGTGGTCTCTCTCACACGTCTCTGACGCACAAAATAGGAGCCCAAAGCCTAACACCACTAGCTGAGCAAGCCGTGATAGCTGGAGATGCGGGTTCAAATCCTGCCTCGGACGCCTGAAATCCTCAATTTTTTCTTAAGTACATGTCATCTATGTCCATGTATAAATATTTACGCCGGTATGGTCGCGCCGCCACTGTAGCTGGTACGCACGAGTTTTTCGCCACGCTCCGTCGTCACTAACAGCTGCGTCGTGTTTTCATTTTTCAGCGAACATTTTCAGGTGCCGCCTGCCAGCCTATCCGACCGTCAGGGAACAAATAAACGAGCAATTTCATTTAAACAACAAAACGTTTAGCACATTGCCAGCTTTCACTCTTTACTTATATTATTTTCGCTATAAAATAAATATCATTCGATATTGATCAGTTGCGTTTTAGTAAAGTACCTAAGTAAATATAAGTACTGTCGCCATCAGATATATCGGAGCTGTGGAGGTGGTCACAAATATCTGAACAACGCCTCTATTGTCAAGGCGATAAAGTGCATGTTCACATATTTGTGACAACCTCTACAGCTCCGATATATCTGATGGCGACTGTACTCTGTTGGTGTCCCGTGTAGTAAATAAATTAAAAAATAAATACCGCGGGTCCTGCCTCTCTGGCAGGGAATCGAACCCTGATCTCGTGACATTCTTACCACTATGCTTCCGGAGAAAATAAGAAAATGGGTGACTTTTGAGAGTTTTTCATTTCCTTTTATAACTGCTACATCATTCAAATGAGATCCATTATAATAATAAATGTAGCATCCCGTCATCCCCAAATAAAGTAGATTCGGAGAAATGACATCCTTTAAATGAATTATGGTTTCTGTCAATAAATTGTATTGGACGTGATATCTCTATTCTTTTATGTTGCACCATAGGTACAAAAAAACAGACAGAAAACGAAAAACAACACGACTAAAGTAAACAGGCGGTCTTATCGCTAAAAAGCGATCTCTTTCAGACAACCTTTGAGTTGCAGGAAAATTACCGTGCCATGAACGACAAACCGTCTAAGCCATGAAGATGATATCTTTATTTTTAATTCTACTAATAGCCTAGACAAGTCTGGACAGGAATAGATCCTCCGCGGACACAGGAGTAACTTCATTCTATTACTGATTGGACGACAAAGTTGGTGAGAGTTATTATAGTTTCGGCATGTCTGTCTGTTTGTCTGTATGTCTGTCCCCTGTATGTCTGTCAATGACCGTGAGTCCTAGAAAGCTGTAGTTTAGTATATACAATATTATCACTATTATTTTAATTGTGAATGTGACGATCATGAATTTATACCTAGATATTTTTCTAGCAGGAACGACATTTGCTTTTTGCTTGCCACAATCAAAATATCGACAATCCTGTTATCGATAAGTACATACTACTTCAACGACAATACGTACACACAGTCTGCCTACCTAGACGCCGCGTGCCATCGATCTTGAACAAATTGAACGTAATCCGTACACTTTTGATCCAACTTATTTTATTATTTGCAATTAATAGTTCGAAATTGTTTTCTGAAGTATGTAAAATATAAATAAATAGATAGTTTTGTTATTTTTATTTACTTTTAACCCTATTACCTTATATTAGTCGTTGTATGACGGTGAAGTGTTACTTATCGATAGCAGGACTGTCGATGTTTTTATTTTGTCAATCACTTACAAGAAACCGTTCGTGCTAGAAAAATATCTAGGTATTCATGATAGATCTTCTTATACCTAACTTTCTAAATAAGGCAAACATATAATGTAGTTCGTGAAATAAAAAATAATTAAACTATACTGTATTTTTTTATACAAGACTGACCAGCGTTTGACCTCAGTCACACCTGATGGTAAGTGACGACGAGGTCGAGGGTGTAGCACGCTGGTTCAGTAACAGCCTATGCACTCCGGCTTGAAAGGACCAAATTATAATATATCGTTCCGGGAATACAGAATGTGTTTAGAATACAGTCTCTCAGTGGCGGTGATTCCAATTGTTTCCTGGACAAACCGGAGAACCGAAAACTATGCTTTTTATCTTTATGGAAAATTGCTTCATCATTGTCATCATATCAGCCAAAAGAAGTCCACTGCTGGACATAGGCCTCCGCGTTTTGCGCCACTCGCATCCAGTGATTTACCGCGATCTTTCGCGAACACTGCAATCGCCAACCCGCTTGACAAGCGTGGCGATTATGGCATTTACCCCTAATCTGAAAATCAGACAGGCCGGTGGAAATCGGATTCCAAAACGCGTTACTACTTCTACCTTCCCTTTTTATCACGTTCTCGGACACTGTGACATCATGTGTCCTAAGCCAAATGAAATGAACGACTACGCCAAGTCTGTCCATGTAGGTAGGTCCTACTGTCCGTGAATTTGTAAAATTGGAAGTGTCATCGTCATCATCATCAAGTATTTCCAGTTGCAAACTTTATAGACATCAAAACGGTTTTTAACTTCGACGGGACAGTTAAAAACTAACTGTAAAAGTTGAATCCGACGCGGAATAATTGTTCCAGGAAATCCTCGCGTACACTCCTTGAAATTTTAGCTACCTTCTTTGAAACTTGCTTTAAGGGTTATCCAGTGATCCGTAAATTACGACTTACAATCTCCACCTTCAAAAAACCTTGGTCCACGCAGTAAGAGCGAATCAAACATGATTCGATTCGCATCAGTACCCTTACCATGAGTTGTGACATTCAGTTGTACTATTTTAGTACGAACGAGATGTGCAGATAGTAAACTCGATACTCGTTATCGAAAACCTCAATGTCACAAGTCATAAGGGCCGTACCCGTAACCGTAACCCCGTAAGGGCCGGGTACCGCGAACATCGAAGTTCGTATATTTCGAGCATCTTTCTGAGGGACTGAGTCCCACGGTATGCTCAAGAAGGGTTGTCTTGTGGGTACTCAGCCAACGATATACATAAAACGATAACGATGACGATATAGAAAACATCCATGACTGAAACAAATAATGTGCTCATCACACAAATAAATGGCCTAACTGTCAGCTTCATAGGGAAGGTCACTACCCACTAGGCCAGACCTGTTGTCGAATTATGACGACAGGTTTGGCCTAGTGGGTAGTGAAGTCGATGGTCCTACTGGGTTCGAATCCCAGTAAGGGCATTTATTTGTGTGATGAGCTCAGATATTTGTTCCTGAGTCATGAGTGTTTTATATATGTATTTAAGTATTTGTATACCGGGTGTTATAAAAAAACGTGATACAAGATTATCAAGCCGGCAACTGCTCATGATTTGGAACAATTTTTATTATAAGATCAACAATGTAATTTGTAAAAAAACAAACAACTCTCTCATACATTTTCGTCATCTTATACTTGACGATTTCTATGGAACAGCTCAATTTTTATTTAATTTTACAAACTTGACCCCAGAGTAAAAGATGTTCAAAATCATGAACAGATCCGGTGTGATAATCTTGTATCACGTTTTTTATAACACCGAGTATTATACAGTGTGTATTTTTCATACGGGCGTATATTGTGGTGGCGATTAGTATTGGACCTCAAGAACCTATTTACATTCATTTTGTTAAAAAAATTAGGTAATTTTTATTTCATACATAAAAATTAAGCACGCAATGTATTGCATCCATAGTACCGATGCGTCATGTCATGTCAGTATTACTTGTCATGTCAAAATAAGTTGGACTGCGTACATTGCTGCCGGTCAGACTAAAAAAAAAATCGTTGCTACAATGTTATTTGACAAAATGCTATTTAACAAAATTATCAACATAATACGAGTCGTTTTACTGGATACTATATGTGGGCAACTTATACGCCCGTATGAAATATACACACTGTATACATCGTTGGCTGAGTACCCACAACACAAGCCTTATTGAGCTTACCGTAGGGCTTGGTCAATAGTAAGAATGTCCTGTAATATTTATTTTATTTTTCATCACACTTGCTCATCAATTGCGTTGTTACTTGCGAGAGTACAGAGCAGTTATAGCCGATTTAGCTCACACGGACTGTTAAGTTTAGTTTTAATAATATATAGAACTCATACTTCACTTCGGACTGAGGATGTTTCCAAACAGCCAAGGTGTATTTCATATCTTCAAAAGTTTGCTACAACCAACTTTTAATATGTATAAAACATATCTTTATGTTCAATATGACTGCAATTTAATGTTTAGTATTTATTAAAAATAATTGTTTTAAATTTGATTTTGATAATTGATACTATTTGGCAGGATGATCTGTCAAATTCGAAAACAAAACGCAGTTGTTAACATTATCTGTGGAAGACATTGAAAAAAGTTGACATTGTTGACAATCTTTTTTAGTGGATGAGGTCTGATTGTAGTTTTCAAAGTGTATTTTGATTTTAAGCCTACATAAGTACTAACTAGTGTCCGACCGAAGTTTCGGTTTCGGTTTCGGTTTCGGCCAGTTTCGGCCGAAAAATTGAGTTTCGGCCCGAGTTTCGGTTTCGGCCAAAAACGGCCGAGCCGAAACTTTTAACTTCGTACTTTCGGATCGCGTTCGGCTAACGTCGGGCGCGCTCGGCATGGCTAGCAATATGGCACCTCTCGGCTGACTCCACCGCCGCTAATCTTAAATCGAATACGGAACTTAAATCTATGTTTAAAGACTGTCTCGTTTATTATAAACACAAATAAAACTTGGTCTAACTGTTGACTTGCGTATCATGTTGTATTGCTATATTCTTAGGGTATGGCCTGATTTTGCATGAATGAATAGCGTGATTATTTTCTAGCCATACCTAATCATTTTACGGACCATATGATGGATTTAATATCGTGTAGAAAATATATTTCGGACAAACATATATTCAGCTTAATCAGAGACTATTTCGCCTCTTAAAAAAAGTAGATAATATGCTGTCAAAACAAGGGGTCTAAGCCTTCTAATTGACTAATTAATGTTCTGGGGAAGAAAAGTTTATTGTTTATTGAATATTTATTTTTACATAAAAAATAAATATTCAATATAGGTAATTATAGGTATTCGAATTAGCCTTTCTAGGCTAGTTGATTTTGATGTCTGTGACTGAAATTAAAATGAATAAGAAACGTGTAATATTATAGGTATGCTAGCAGACGTTTCTGCTTGATATAAAAACAATTTAGAAAGGGGTAGCACATTGTTATCAATGAATTCTCAATCAAAATTTGAGACTGCGATGCCGTAAAAAATAAGGGTTCAATACTCTTTCGGTAGTCGCTACACGTCACCCGTAATGACGTATAAAATAGAAAAATTTGACAAGTCCAAGTGATACTCGTATAGCACAATTGGTAGTGCACTGGGCTAGTGATCCAGGTGTTGTGGGTTCGAGTCCCGCTACAAGTAATTTTTTTCTATTTTTCTTTTAATTTAAATATTAAGTGTAGTATTAGGTTGGCGAGATATTGTATCAATGAAATTTTAGGAAAACGGGCCTACGAGCATGTTATTTCAACATTTTCACCAAATTTATAAAAGGTTCGGTTTCGGTTTCGGTTTCGGCCGAAACTAAAATCAAACCGAACCTTCGGTTTCGGTTTCGGTTTCGGCAAAAAAACATGTTTCGGTCGGTCACTAGTACTAACTAATATTTTACCAACGAATTTATTTTATTTCCTCGCAAATGTGATGAAAAACATTGTGTGTACCACGGGTGGTAAGTGTATAACAAACTTGAGTCATTAAAAGCCCTCCGACTTCGTCGTCGGGCTTCTAATAGACTCGCGTTTACTATACCTTACTTACCATCCTCGTTGCACGATGTACTATTATTATATCAGTACTTTTTTAATAAAATTGCTTGCCTGTTTTTCAAATACACTTTAAAAAACTACCGTATACTTATAATAAAACACCAGTTTCAAAGTCTTAATCGTGCTAATGGAAGGAATGCCTCGAGATTGCTTCACCGAGTCTGGGAAATGCGGTTAGGTTATAAACGATGCAACTACAAACTAGTACCTGCACCTCTAGTTTCCTTGGTTAACTTTATTGTAAATACAAGATAAATTTAGCGTAACGTGTCTAACAAATGGACATTTAAATAAGATCGAGGACAGGCTATTATGAACGCCATGATAGATTTTACAAGCGTATAAGTATGACTATAACTACGTCACAAGCTGCGGCGTGTTCCTACAAGCCAATTCCGGCTGCTTTATTAACTATTCCACAGTTCAACGGTTTTCCTAGGACCCAAAAGTAATGTCTAAGAAAAAAGTAGACCCGCCGCCACTGGATACCATATAAAAAAAAACAATTAGGACACCCTTACACAAATTGACTGAGCCCTATGGTTCAGCTTACGTTGTGGCTATATGGCTTATGTTGTGAACAACCATAATTAGATATATTTAAATTCATATGCCGTGTGGTGCCGGCTAACTAGAATAGCACTACCCCATCTCCTCCCGCGGGTGTTGTAAGAGGCGACGAGGGGTAAAATCCTACGGACCGACAGCAGCGTCCGTCGAAACCCAATCTACAGCTACTGCGGTCGCCAACCCGCCTGCCAAGCGTGGCGACTATGGTAACTACCCCCAAGATGATACGTCATATTTGTGGGAGGCCTATGTCCAGCAGTGGACTGCATACGGCTGAAATGTATGTATGTATGTATGTAAAACACCCATAACTCGGGAACAAATCAGTCTCATCGCACAGAATAAATGCCCGTAGTGGGATTCGAGCACAGAACCGTCTGCTTCACGGGCATGGCACTACCCACTAGGCCAGACCTGTCGTCAGTTTTATAAGTTTTCTTCTTTGACTATTCTTTATTTAGTTTACTAATTATAAATGAAAAATTGTGACATTTTCTAAGAAAAGGGACCTTATTGTCGATGGCGCTTATGTCGTTGTTCAAGAAAGCGATACAAATGCAACGTTATTTGACATAAGTGCCATCGACAATAAGGTCCCTTTTCATAAATAATGCCACAATTTAGTTGCGGAAAGTATCCTATTTTATAAAGTGTTCGTTGATGTCGTATACAATGTATGTAAATACAAAGATAATAAGAAAACATAACAAGCCCAACTTATCACTTTGTGGTTTAATCTTTTTTCAAATGTTGTCTTATAACGTAAACTAGAAATCCTGTATTAGATTAAATCCCAAGCGGGAACAAACAAAAACAACTGATAAACTGTCTTATCAACTCTTAAGTATCTGAAGCACTCGACCGACACAAAACTCCAACTTTACCAAAGATTTATATATCAATTTGTCGCGTAACAAATCGGCGACACAATCAACTCCCAAAGTGTCTACTAACAGCAACTCTCACCACTGATAGACTCTATCTCCTATGCAGTAAGATTGACAATCGGTCAAGTTGCTTCAACGATTGTATTAGATCCCAGTTCCAATTTCGTAATCTTATTTCTGACCCCAGGGGGTTGAGAGTGGAAAAAACTTCGCCTGCTTTAATGCCGTTTGTTATTAGTTTTTTTGTTTTGGGATACTTTTGTTTCACTAAAAGGACGAATAACAAGAAAGTTTATTTTGTATGTAAGATGCTTTCCTCTGTAATATTATTTGTATGTTATAAGTGAAAACATACTGAAGGACCATGTCTATGTAGCTGTGCATAGCATATATGAAACTTACGTCAACATTTGAATATACACCGACATGCGTGTACACACTTTACGTTACTTTACGTTACTACTACAATGCCCAGGTGCTTTAGCTAAGTTTTTCATCTTTAATCATTCATTACCTTAATTTGTCGTTACACTACACCCATGTTTTTAATCCTTTTTGACACTTACCTGAAAATAATAAAGAAATATTAGTTCAACATTTAAACATGTATGTAATTATGAATGTACTTAGAAACAAAACAACAATAAAAGTATTAAAGATGTAGCAGTGTGACATATGATATTTTTCAAGGTAGTGAAGAAATAATATAGAAAAATTTGTAGAGCATATTAAGTCGTAGAAAAAAATAAATCATTCCAACAAAAACGAACATATATAATTAAAAATTCTCATTACCCTGTAAAACAATTAATTCTCGCAACGAATTGAAAATTTTATTGCACAAGACAAATAATTAACAAGTAAATTTTCAAACCTACACTCGATTACAATGTCAGAAGGTCAGATAAAGCAAAGTATTATACACCTTAAATACACTGCAAGTAAGTCTAAATTAGTTTGCAAAGCAGCAGTTTATTATTGTAAAAATATAACATATGGAATTAGTAGCAGACACCACCTGAACAAATCGCTATTGTTTTCAAGCTATAGAAATTAAATAACAACGAAAAGTTTCAACTACTCCAGTTATTTAGTTTTGGCATTATGTTCTGGGGCAACATTTAGTGTAGTAGTAGCGTATTTATTAATGTTTGAACATATTTAATGGTTTTACCTATTCAGGAGATCATGTTTTAGTTGTAAGGAACATAATTAACGGCTTTGGTGCCGTGAAGGAAAATTACCGATGAAAATATAAACAATATGTTTCCGGAATGACAGATTGAACAAAAAAATATCTTTTTGTGTACATTTCGTTTTGTTTTCGTTATTTTCATAGGAAAATATAGACATAGGTCTATAATCATATTGTTCAGATTTGAAATGTTCATATAAAATTATAAATACATTTAAAGAAAATAAACAATTTCGATCACAGTAATGATCGTAAGGAAATTATGACAAATCTTAATGGGTTATAAATTAATGTGTTCGATAGATTTAATGCTTGTTTATGTAAGATTACTATGATAGGTGACTTTACAAACATAATGAATTCTATCATCATTTCAGCCATCGTCCACTGTTGAACATAGGCCTCCCCCAAATATCACTTGGGTATGTTCAGGAACGATTCTGAAACTTATCGTACCATTGATAATCTTCTTCCAGTCCATCCTATTAAAATGTTGATTTGTTAACCCGCCAATCGACTGCGGTCGTCAAACCGCATAACAAGCGTGACGAGTTTGGAAACCCAAAATTGATACAAGTCATAGGTGGACTATGTCAAGCAGTAGACGTCTTACATTTGAAAAGATGATGATGAAGATGAGAAATGGAAAAAAAATATCTGACGTTTGTGAAATGAACTAAGAAAAAATCATGCGTTTTCTCAATCCAAACTTATCGCAGTCGCCTTTCTCAGGACTCTGACGCGACAATTCACATTTTACAGTGGAAGCAGAGCACACGTTGTGAACAGACAAGATGCGTGTGTTTGTGTTCCTTATGTGTGCCTGGGCATGTCAGGGGAGGGAGTTTGCGGATAAAATGGGTAAGTCTTTTGTTAAGCAAAAATAACTAATTTTAGGCGTGAAATACAAACAAGCGACGTAAGACATAAGGCATAAGGCATAAGGCACGATGTCGCTTCAAATCTCTGTATACAAAATGTACTAAGGAGACGTATTTTGAATTACACTCAAGCGGCGCGGCACCGGCTTGCGTGCCTGATGTCGCTTCAAACGTCTTCATACAAAATGTTCGAAGACGACGATACTGTAAATTACACTCAAGCGGCGTGACGCAGGCATGCCTTACGCCTTATGCCTTACGTCGCCTGTGTGTATTTTAAGCCTTACAAGGCAGTTTGCAATATTGATACTCAGTTGCACTTGATTAGGTGCTACCCAAATACAAACAAATGTTAGCAAAAAAATAAACTCAAATGTTTTAGACGTGCTTAAAACATCAAAAGCATTTCTCGGATTTTTGAACGATTAAATTCGCTTAATTTTTACGATATACATTCAATAGAATTTCCGAGTGAGTTACGAACATCTCTTCAAATCTATAGTCTTGAATTTTCGTTTCAACTTGTGTAATTTGCTTTTGCCATTACACTAAGTGCATTAACCTAGTGTGTAGATATATATGCAATGTGCACATAGCACCGTAAAGGTCCATAAGGCAGTTTGAGCGTAAATGCGTTATCGAAGTGTTTGCCGAGGCCATCGCATGCAATATTCATGTCGTCCCTTAGGGTTCAGTCATGTGCCCGCTTCTCTTTATATATGTTGATTTTAAAGAGGTTTCTTCGGACCTGTAAGAGGCCTTTGACAAAATCTTTAGCGCATATTGCTTTTAAGGTGCATCAGCATAACTTTGTGATTAGGTTAGTCTCATCTACTTCTGAAACCGATTATATCATTTTGTGATTTGTGTTTTTAGCTGTTACGTTTTTGTGGTTTTAATTTTTTTTAAGTGGATTTATATCTGTAACAGTGATTAATTTTAAATCTGTTTAAAATATTCAAGTGGTGACGTACATCAAAGAAAGCCAGTAAAGTTCCGACTTCATACGTAATTAAATAATAATGATAGTGGCAATAATTATGAATAAAAAGAAACCCGAAATGGTTAGAAATTGGAGTGGGGAAAATAAGCATAAGTTAGATCATTCACATCACATATTTAGAACATAGTGTAAACCTCCTCATTTTTGCTTTAGATCTCTTTATACCTATAAAAAAGGTCTAATCATAAATAATCAAATTCTAAAATCAACACAAATTCCACAAAGGCTGACGAAAAATCCGCAAACAATTAATATTTACGAGAAAGCCTACGATGAATAAAGATAATTAATGAAGCCGTTAATGAGTTCGGTAACGACTTTGATAATTAGTGTGACGAGGCAGTACTGCGGCGGGATTTGTGGGACACGAGTTTTGATAACGTTCAGTTACTTTGATAATTATTGTTTTACAACTGGAGAACAACAATGCCTTGTTTACGATGTTTTCAATATTATATATACTGTTAGAAGTCGTGTTAAATGAAACAATGTTTGTCAAACATCGCAAAAAGTATACTGGTACAAAGGAAACTTAAATCTTTTACTAGCTATATCATAGTGCTTGGAAATAAAGGGAAGATTCGATGGATTTAGAACAAATACTTGTATTTTGTAGCTCAGTTAGCTCTGTTAGCTGAACGGGTGGATGGTATTCCAGTGTCACGAGTTCAAGTCTTGCCTAAAACAGTGAATGTTTCCTCTATTTCTAAACCTAATGAACATACTTTAGACATGCTCAACGCTCGTACCTCAAGCTCATCGTCCAGGTATCAGTCCGTAAACTTTTATTTCTCATTGGTATTAGCCAAATAAAAAAACATGTTTAAATCATCTTTTAATTCCCGTCTACATGCAGACTTATTTTTTAGGTATATTAACTTATACAGGAATTTCTTATTCATTTATTAACCATCAAACCGAATACTCGTACTTCTCAACATTGCTTCTCGACTTCGCATCCTGTTTTAAAATTTTTGTTTGTTCTACGGAGAAGTTTAAAATTAAATTATCGCGAGCATTGCTTTGTGAATCTTTTGTACCGCGAGTCGCGGACGTGTCCTGTCAACAATGTTTCCTTACATAAATGCTGGTGAACAAGACTTTACAAGGTTTTTGACAAGTCATAACTTTAAATAAAATACAGAAATACAGTAACGGCAGAAATAATAAACTAGGTAAATCTAGAAAAGCCCTTGAGGCAGGTACCTCAAGCCGCCAGCTCTTCGGTCACCGGTTACGTCAACCAGACGCTACGCGATTACAGCAAAAAGCTTGTGTATGCTAGGACCATGGTCCTAGTGTTTCTACGCCAAATGGCAGAGCGGGAGCCGGAGCTGGTTTAAATTCGATGAATCATCACTCTACTCGTATTATGTCCCATGAAGTTAAGTTGATGTGATAACGTAGGAAGTAAACTAATCTACTCATTATGAAACTTCACAAACAATTTTATTGTTACAGTGAAAATGGTATGAAAGATGGCCTGTGACGATGAACACACAACGTTTCAATAAGATTTCTTGTGGTTTTATTTGACGACTTGTCTGGCCTAGTGGGTAGTGACCCTGCCTATGAAGCCGATGGTCCTGGGTTCGATTCCCAGTCAGGGCATTTATTTGTGTGATGAACACAGATATTTGTTCTTGAGTCATGGGTGTTTTCTTTGTATTTAAGTATTTATATGTATCTAACTATTATATATATCGTCGTCTAGTACCTACAACACAAGCCTTACTGAGGTTATCGTAGGACTATGGCGATTTGTGTAAGATTGTCCCGAAATATTTATTTATTTTATTATTTATTTATAAGTTTTATCGGTGAATATCTACTGTGTAACAATTTTTGCCTATACGAAACAAGTGAAACAATATAGCATTTCACAAAAATGCTCGAAACGAAGAGGAAAAAGGTGGCACTCAAAATAACTAATATACTATTATTTTAATATCCATTAAAAAAAAACACCAAATTTAAATAAACTATCAATTAAAACCAATTGTGAAAAGAATATCCAGACATATAATAACATATTAAAATTTTACAAGCGTAAAGCTATTTCACCTCAATGTATGTAATGAGCTACTGATTTCTTTCCTCAGACCGCTACCTAATCGCCTGCCACACCACCGACTTCGCATGCTTCAAACGCCAATACACCGCACTCAGAGACAACGTGGTTTTAGGCAATGTGAGACTGGCTATTGACCATTTTGAACCTTTCTCCGTGCGGTACGGATCCGACTGTGTCAGGATTGAGGGTTGGACTGAGAGCGAACTTGTGGCGATTGGGTAAGTAATATGGATGTGGTTTCCTTGTGCGATCGAGCCAGAAATGGGGAGATACTCTACTTACGCTAGAGAACCAAAGGCAAAGACATTCGGGTTAAGGCTTGGGCACATAGGCGCGATTTGTGAGCGTGGCGCAGCGGGGCGCGACGCTGCCGTCCGCATGTGTGCCTTATTTCGTTACATTAGCCACACCGGTGTCACGCTGCGCTACCGCCACGCTCACAAAACGCGCGTAACTATGTGCCCAAGCCTTTATACATAAACGTGAAAGTCCTGACTGACTGATCAACGCCCAGCCCAAACCGCTTAACCTAGATAGCTGAATTTTTCACAATAGGTAGTAAGAATCCACTGAGAAGGGATTTTTGGAAATTCCACCATTAAGCGGGTTAAAAGGGTTGAAAGTTTGTATGGGGATTGTGAAAAATTGAAAGCGAGAGACTTTAAATTTTGTGTAAACACTCCTTACTTATTCGAATACAAGAAAAGTGATTTTAGCGTTTTTTGAAATTCAACCCCCAAGGGGTCAAAAATGGAGTTCTTCTGCGCGTGCGAAGCCGCGGGTAAAAGCTAGTGAAAGTATATATTGGGTTCTTCATAGTTAGATGTATTAAATATCTTTACTGATTGCAGTATGAACAGCGGAAGCAAACAGCTGACAATGGCTCTGGAACTGCCTGTGTCTTTTAGACAAGTAACGAATGATGGAAACTGCGGAATGCCCGAGAAAGGTTTAGTATCTTCTTTATTTAATTCAAACTTTTCATTAACTTCCTTCCAACATCTACATTATCAACTACAATGTCAGTAAATTACAAAGAAACTTATACTCGTAAAATAATGAGGGTGCCCTTCCACCAGAGCTTACTGTGCCATGTTTACATACCAATAACATACTTCATATCATAGCTTGATCGATTTGTATGTGAACGTAGCACATCACAGCTCTGGTGGAAGCCCTCCTTACTGTCTTAATAATGAGTCCCGCCAAATTACTGATAATAATCGACTTGGCAATCTTTTAAGACTAGCCTACGCGCATGTGAATCCTTGTTGTTGCACTTGCAGGCTTCCATAGGCTACGGTAACTGCTTACCATCAGGCAGGCCGTATGCTTGTTTGCCACCGTCGTTGTATAAAAAAAAAACTTAGGTTAGAGTTGCAAGGTTAGAACCGGTAACATTTCATTAACATTTTTAATTAGTCTGCATTGTAATATAGTAATACATATAAAGTTTATATTTTCTAAAGTTTAAAATTAATCATGATTCCCTATGGTAGGTAAAGGTCTTCTCCATTGCTATCCACTACTCCCAGTCTTGCGCTCAGATCCAGTCTGATCCGGCTATCTTTTTTATGTCCTCGTCCCTTTGGTCTGCCTCTTTTGCCCACTGGGCCTTTCCTATTCCTATTTTGTGACTTTCAATGTCCACCTATGGTCTGTCAGTCTTGCTGTATGTCTTACAATATGCATAAATCACTTTAATTAAAGTTTATGTTTTTAATTAGGTGGCATACTCCTTTGTTGTGTATTGCGGTTTAAACATAACGTATCAACTCACGTTTATTTTGTCACGCGCGCAACATTGTCCCGTGACACGTGACGCTCGGTACTGCGGCGCTACCGCGAGAAACGATATTCGTAGACGATTATCTCTGTCACTCTCATGACTCTATACCTAGATATTTTTCTAGCAGGAACGACATTTTCTTAGTGCTTGCCACAATACAAATATCGACAGTCCTGTTATCGATAAGTACATACTATACTTCCATGACAAGTCATACACACAGTCTTATATCGGCTAACTACTTCGACGCCGCGTGCCACCGATCTTGAACAAATTGAATGTGATCCGTACACTTTTTGATCCAATTTAATTTTATTATTTGCAATGAATACTTGCAAATTGTTTTCTGAAGTATGTAAAATATAAATAAATGGATAGTTTTGTTATTGTTATTTATTGTTAACCCTATATTTGTCTTTGTATTACCTTTATGACATTGAAGTGGTGCTTATCGATAAAAGGACTGTCGATGTTTTTATTTTGTCAATCACTTACAAGAAATCGTTCGTGCTAGAAAAATGTCTAGGTATACTCATGACGCTTTAATTCGACTAAAAGAGATAGATGCTCGAAATATACGAACTTCTACCTTCGTGGCAGTTTGTTAGCGCTTCAAAATTGAGACCTAGGATTACTACGTATACTTGAAACGGTTGCGTTTAAGTACCTAATAAAAGCTTAACTTATTAAAGTTGTAATACAAACAACTCGCTTTAATTACAATGTATGTCACAAATTACCACTCTCGACACAGCAAAACTCTAAGCGAAGCTGTCATTGTCAACAAGTGGGGCCGTAGCTCGGGTCGTGTCGTAAAAATGATGTTAAACATTGGTACTCGTTTCACGGGAAGCGAGCCAGTCTGACGGTTATTTATGAATGAAACTTCAGGGCTTAAACGTTCATTTTTTAGCCTGAGTGATGATTGTTTTGTTTTTACTGTGCCAATTAGAGTAATTGGGATTTAATTACAGTAATATCTTTGATGTATTACAAAACGTGGTACCGCAACGTATTCTTTTGTTTTGGTTTACGGCGTATCAACAACCGAATCGCATATAAATAGTTAAGTCACAGTTGTTTTGCTATTCTACTGTTCAATTTATTATTATTTTTGCCTTTTTATTTATTGTTTTTAACTTTTGTATATTGGGACTGTTGCCTGAAATAATGATTTATTCATTCATTCAAAACACCTTTTGAGATATAAACATGTCTATACAGCAGTGGGACTTATGCATGAATCGTATACCGGTATTCTCTTCATACAAGTAAACTGGTATCCAATTTCGGCATCCCCGTATATTTTTGCATTTTCTTCAACTATACCTATACGTAAATACCATTTAAGTATAGGTATCAATGAAAAATAAGGTAATAAGGGCAAAGTTTCGATTTTAGTAATACCAAGACTCCCTGGGCTTATATGGTTAGTAAGTAAGTAGTAGTAAAACTTAACTATTTAATGCCGGACATAATACGCTTGTTTACAAAAATATCTTAATTTTCTATTTCAGAATTTACCGTTGAGAACAAACTAAATGGAACATTGATGGAATTCACTGGCAATGGTAATTATCAAAATTTTCAATCTGGTTCTTTTTTCCAAGAAACTGTTTTTTTCTTAGGAGCTGAAGGTTTAGAAAGCGGCTCTGATCAAGGGTTGTACATTGTCTGAGCATGGGGATTAGGTACAGTGTCTGAGCATTGGGGTACTATATCTGAACATGGGGTTTATCATGTCTGAGCATGGAGAGTACGATGTCTGAGCATGGGGTTACAGTGTTTTAGCATGGGGGTACAGTCAGCAGCAGAAGTGGCTAAGCGTTTGAGGTGTTCAAAATGAGTTCAAAACATCTCCATTGTCAAGAGAATAAGAGCGCGTGTAGGTCCTTTTGAACACTTCACACGCTCAGCCACTTTTGGTGCTGACTGTGCAATGACTTAGAATTAGGGGGTAAAATGTCAAAGCATGACGGATACAATCATACTAACTGCTACCCTGAATTTTTCAGCCACAGTCTCGGTGACTTTCCCCTACAGCCTCATCAAGAAGAAAGGAGACGTATACCTGGTGTTGGATGAAGAGGATGTGGCTACAGTCGTGGACATCCCGGTGTATACCTTAGAAGATGAGGCTGAAGGTAATTTTGCTACATCACTATCTTACGAACTACCTACTAGTTTCCTAGTCTAGTGCCATCGAAAGCTGGGCTTGTTGATATAACAATGCAAAGTATCATACATATATAGTTTGTTGATAGCGCTTTATTCACCAAAAAACTGTCCTCAGTTTAACGGAATTTAATGTAGTACAACCACGTAAGTTTTTTGTGATAAATAAAATAAAAAAGTTCAAATACACATTTGTTCGACTTAACTTTTAGCTGTAACCCGCAGTGTCACCCGCGGTTTATTAGGGAAAAACGTTGCCTATGTCTTAATCCAGGGTGTCAGCTACCTCCATACCAATTTTTATTAAAATCGCTCTAGTCGTTTAGACGTGAAGAAGTAACAAACATACACACTCACAAACTTTCGCCTTTTTAATATTAGTGTAGATTTGAGCGTTTTCTATGTATACCGTCGTCTACCTAAATCAACATTGCTAAGCTTACTGTGGGACTCGGTGGAATTCTGTAAGATATCTTAAAGTAAGCGTTATTTATTAATGTAAAAGTTTGGGAAAACACCGACAGATGAGCAGCAGCACCTATCGAAACACAATCTACAGCTACTGCGGTCGCTAACCCGCCTGCAGAGCATGGCGAATGGCAACCACCCCCCAAGATAATACACGTCATGAGGCCTATGTCTGTGGATGACTTACTGATGAAATTATGGTGATGATGATGAATGATTATTCTCCAGATATCGAGGCAGCATTGAATCACGCGTCGGACTGGGCGTACAGCATCGTGCAACACATCGACGCTGCAAGGGACTTCGCTGCACCATACACTGGTCGTCTGCGCACCGCCTTTCAAAGGATACCATTCAAAAGGTAGTTTATATAAAGTTAGAGAGGCCTATGTTCAGTAGTAGACGTCCTACGGCTGATATGATGATGATGATGAAAGCGGGACTGTTCAATACAATTAATGAGCGTTTTTCTAAATTTTTGCCACTTTTCTCGACAAAAATTTTTTTGGTAAGTTTTTTGTTTTTTTCTGGTCAGAATCACCAGCTGATTCGATTTATGCAATAAAAAAATATGTCCCATAAAATTCCATACATTTTTGAATTTCCTATTATATTACCTCCATAGAAAATATATAGAAAAAGGTAACACAATAGGAAAAAAATCTTCGGGACACATTTTTTTCTTGCATAAATCGAATCACCTCGCGATTTTGACGAGAAAAAACATAAAATTTACCAAAATATTTGAAGTCGAGAAAAGTGGCAAAAATTTTAAGAAACGCTCTAATATGGTTGAGTCTCACAATAGTTTTGTGTTTAAAACTGAAACGTACTGTACCAAATGTGCCGGAACCATACTAAGGGACAAAGGTATTTCGAGGTAAACCTTATATATGCGAGGATATTTGACCCTTAGGCTTAAGCCGTCTTAAGTAATGGCCTTTTGACCTCGGAACCCGCAGATTGATGCACAACTTAGGAAACATTATGAGGTATGTTTATGTAGGTATTGGGATATAGGATATTTGAGTAACTCGCCTATTAAGGTTTTTTCACCGCCCTAGCTCGAAAAGTCCGTTATTATTCTATGAAATCAGAAAACAAAACTACCAGCAGTTTATACCATTACTTGGACTTTTGGTTTTCAGTGAGCAGCCATGTTTGAGCACCGTAGGCTAGGGCAGGCAAAATACACATGTCAACGAGTTTACGCTTGCAGTGACAAAATATTTAATAAACATTAATTTGTTCCTAGTTGATTAGCCTTAGGTACTAATGTATATAACAGCCTTGGACAAATAATAATATAATAATATAATAATAATCAAACCTTTATTTCAGAACACAAGTTATTCCATAGGTGTTAGTGACAATGATTACTTATAATAATATACTATGTTACTCATATAGTGCTTACATGCTAGGTATCTATTATCTAAATCTTACTTATAAGGTCAGTTCGGGGAACACTCTGCCACTCCCTTGATCTGCCCAATCCAACAAAAGTATCGAGCACACACTTTTTTCTTCTAACTCTAAAAACCATCTCTTTCTAAAGAGAAGAAGAGACTTCAAAGTACGTATTAAATAAGATAACAAAAAGCACCAAAAATTCGGGTCTATAACGAAGTGATTTATTGCACATTTATTATATGCAATCACCGGTCACCGCAACGACCGATACCTAATCAGTTTAAATTAATGTCACCAGAAAAGATATAAATTCTACACTAAAATATCGAGTTTTCATATAAAAAGCATGGGTGCTCAATACTTCTGGCCTAGGCTGTATACTATTTTTCGTCATGTGAAATATGTCGGTTGGTCACTGAGTTGTATTGTTATTTTTCCAGACTCATGTTACTGTATCCAGAGGAAGACTACTCGGATTTGGAATTTGCTTTCATCAACCCAATTATTCTTCCTAATTAATCCCTCGCATATTTTAGAAAAATCAATAAAATCCCGAACCAATATTCCCTTTTCAGTCTCCAACTATAAAAGATTTATGTGCCTATTATATTATGATTTAATACTTAAGTTTGAAAATAAATGTGGTGTATTTACATAAAGGGCTAATAAAGTTGTGAAGAATCAATTTGTTTTGTTACCCTTAAATGTTACGGACGACGAGACGACACGAGTACGCGACGATCGATCGAGTATCTAAACAGCTATACAAATTTACTGTCTTAATACTAATAAAAATTAGTTGTAAGAGGATTGAAATTGAAATTTATCATCTTCAGAACATTTTCCAACTTACAAAGATGGTCTCCAAAATGTTAAAATACATTTCAATTTCCAGTCTTTATCGGTGAATTCTGAACATTGCTTTATGTTTCTTATTCGCATGCATCAGCATGCGAATAACAAACACAAAAAAAATATCTGCTAGTACCTTTTTTCTCTTCTTTAAATGAAAATATCGACGAAGTGTAAAAGTCTTCCTAAAAATCCCCTCGTTACCGGATTTAATGGTTCGAAAGGGCTATTAGTTCGGGAAAATAATTAAAAATGTGCTCCAGCCTCCACAATGAAATATGGGCGACGATAAATTAGCAGGTTCAGAGCTGTTAGATGTAGGCATAGATATGAAAAGGCGTACAAACACAATAACTTAATTGCTGAAGAGAAAAAAAAATTGTTCTTAATTGCATAGACTCTAACGAATAACATATAGTGGTGACTGCATAAAGAAAATAGCAGTATTTGCAGTGTATACAAATCACATTATAAAGAGTGGTGATATGATCAAAGTTAAATAAATATTTCGGGACAATCTTACACAAATCGACCTAGTCCTACGATAAGCTCAGTAAGTTTTGTCTTGTAGGTACTAGAAGACGATATATATATACATATAAATACTTAAATACATAGAAAACACCCATGATTCAGGAACAAATATCTGTGCTCATCACACAAATAACTGCCCCTACTGGTATTCGAACACAGGACCATGGGTTCATAGGCACTGTGGGCATCTGGCCTAGTGGGTCACTACCCACTAGGCCAGACCGATCGTCACTTGTCACAAAAATCCAGGTTATTTACAATAAAAAACAAAATAACAACAATAATTTGACTATTTTTAATGCCTAATATTTGGTTATAAATAATGTTAAACGAAATAAGAATAGTCAAACAAAAGTAATGTACAAAGTAGATAATGATGCGGTAAGAAAAACTATTATCACAGGCAAACCAGGCACTAAATTATTTTACAAACAGGTACAACTCTAATTAATGGATGCAATAAAAGTATTTGTTTGCTTAACTCGAAACTTTCTCCGTTTCTCGACAAACAAACATTATTACTTTCTTTGCATCAAGTTAAAATAAACTGCGTTCGAAACTTTTATTGTGTCGTACGAACTCTAGAAAATGCCATTTGGTCTTTGCACAAACATATCGCTGCTTTCAACGTTCAGTCCCTAGCGGCTGTATGCGCTTGAAAAAATCTGAAAAGGCTAACAAGGTTGGAAAATATGGCGAGTTTCAGGAAGTCCGTCACAAAGCTTTATGATCGGAAATTACTTTGAATTTTCTAGTACAAGTGCCCCGAAGCTTTGAGCTTCTGAGTCACATGTTTGTGTATACAAAACAATGTTGTGTGTTCAATGCTTTCTGCTATGTCTCGTCTAAAAATATTCGATACATTTAATGTGACAAACATATGTAAACAAGACTAAGTCATTATTTTTTATTATGCAGAAACGTCTGCTAGCGAATATCTTCGATATTAAAATCGAAAGAAACCACGTAGGACGTATACAACGAAGGATAAGATAGAAAAAATCGACAGATCTAAGCGGTACTCGGATAGCACAAGTGCACTGGGCTAGTGATCCAGTGGTTGTGGGTTCGAGTCCCGCTTCGAGTAAAATTTTTCTAGTTTTCATTCGATTTAAATATCGAAGACTAAGTCATAATTTATTTTTTTATTTGAGTTTATTAAGACAGTCAGTCCGTCTGAGATTAGTGCTTCGCGTAGTCTATATTCAGTTAAGTTACTTTGATGAGCCATATTATTGTAAACTTTCATTAAAAAAAAATACGTTTATATTAGTAAAACATTACTAATAGTGTCTATACTTCTACAAAATTTTCTTTCCAAGTGCCACCAATGTCAACATACCTATTATTAAGTAGATGCTGTAAGCATTTTACAGCCTTCCACCACAAATATTCAAGCCTCAAGCTAAGCATAAGGCTTTTATTTGATTCCCGGAATTTAATTAATTTCGACTGGCAACACTCAACCGCGCCGTAAAACCGCACTTGCGGCGCGAGCTTTAATTTATGACGTCACGGGCCTTAAGCCCTTTATGGGGGAGTTGACAGATCAGGCCCTGGGGCTCTCGGTGTGAAGATAGCTTCAGGAAAGGGGGCACATATGAGTCAAGAAATGAGTTCAAATTCAAACTCATTTTTTTGCGTGAATATATGATACGAATAAGAGATTTCGACACAAAAAAAATATTTTTACTCGCCTCAACATAAATGGCGCTGATCTATAGGCAACGCTACCCATTTATTTATTTATTTATTTATTAAATACATGTGTTTTATCTTACTTACTAAAACATTGCCCCACAAAACTCATAAGTGAGTTTGACTATGGGATCAGCAGTCTCTCTTTAACTATTTTAAGTAGATACATTAATTATAACATTTATAAATCTATATGAGCTTGTTAGTTACACAGGTAAGTTATGGTAGTGATCTTTTATCAACTTTTTGAATTTGTGCTTGTTACTTTCGCTTCTAATGGCTTCAGGTAAACTATTCATTATTAGGTATGGAATACGTTTTCTGAGAGTTCTATCACCATAGTAGTTATTAATTCTTGGTACGAATAGTTTGCCTGACGTCACTGCCCTCGTACTCGTACAAGCAAGGAATCCACTGAGTTTAGCTCCAGACAGTCATGGTTATTGACGGCAAGTAGGTATTTATGTTTTAAGCTAACCGGTAAAATTTTACAAATCTTAAAAAGTTGTCTATAGTTCCCGTTACATTTGAGTTTAGTTTTATTGTTAACAAGTAATTTTAAAATTCGGATTTGCATATTTTCTAGCATATTAATATTGGACTTAGTTGTAAGACCGATCGATAAAAGAGTAACTTGTAACAAATTGTACCTAGTCAAGGTGCGTTAAGGACCTGCAATGTGACTTAGTTAATTATTTCATTTATGTTATTGTATCATCATCTCAGCCATAAACGGCCACTGAACATAGGCCTCTGCCCTAAACCTCCATAGGCATCGATTGAGAGCGACCTGCATTCAGCGTCTTATACGGTCCTCTGTCCACCTACGCTACGCTTGCTAGTCCGTCCACTCCAGCAGTTTTCAACCCCATCGGCCATCTGCTTTGCGTGCAATGTGGTTTGACCATTTCCACTTGAACTTGCTAATCCGGTGGGCTACCTTAACTTATTTTTACGGGTCTCCTCATTTCTGATTCGTCCACGTAAAAAAAACTCCCAGTAGCCATAGCTCCATAGCTCGTTGAGCTACTTTGAGCTTTAAGAGACCGACAGTGAAAGACTACTTTCGAGTTACAATAATCGAGAAGTTGCTATTTAAGTTGCACGAATGATAGTGTGTGTATGCTGGAAACATATATATCTACTAGCTCTTCCTCGCGACTTCGTCGATCAGCCATGCCAGTCTTTAAAGTAGGTATGGTTGCGGAATAAAAAATATCCTATGTCCTTTCGCGTAGCTCAAACTCTATCCATATGAAATGTCATCCTAATTGGTTCAGCAGTTGAAGCGTGAAGAGGTAACAGACAGAAGGTAAAGTCCCTGGCCCTACATATATTATTTTTAATTTATGAGTGGCTTCTATAGATTGCCTGTCTACAGTCCTTGTTCAAGTCTCCAAATGTCTCCAAAGCAGTAAAATCAAGCTTGTAAAACTGAATTTCCTGCGTAAATTTCTGTATTAAAACGTAATGGCAGACGTCAAATAGTATTCGGGGGCCGTTTCCCTGCGGTCTATAAGGGCTCTTTATTTAATGTCTATCATTTGGCCGAGCCTCCGAGTGTTCACCGGACTATCTCCTACACAACGACAAGTAGGGAACCCACTCGTCTAGTATAAGTTGACCTAGGTCCACGGGATCCTAGTGCGAACAAGCGTTTTGCGAAGACTGACGTCACTGGTGACCGAAGACCTAACAGCTCCATCGCACAACGCATCAGCATTGCGTTACAACTTATCGCTACGTACCATATAGTGTCACTTCGACAACGATTGGGCATAGCTGGGTTACTCGCTGAAGTCTTATAAGCAGGCCTAGAGTTCGTGAACCAGCGACAAAACTCCCATTAGGTCGTCACCATCACATACCAGTCGATTGAGACCGCCTCATCCAATCTCGCTGGAAGCGTAAACTCAGTAGGAATACTAGGAGCATTCCAGTAGTACAAATCAAGTCTGATGCGGAAGAGTCCTGGATATCTCCCAGGCTACCTTTCCCCAACACAGTCCACTGGCTCTAACATTCCGAACGGTAAGTTTATAGAGCCTCGTCAAAAAAAGCCCGCATCCTTGGTACAATCCCGGTCTTTTCTAGATTTTATACTAGTTTAGCTTTAAATTCAAAATACAGTTGGACTCACCTTATTAGTCCACACATGCCTTCATTCATGGATTGGCACCCGTGGAACTTATTCCAATTTTATACAAAATCGCATCAACGTAACATTACCGACTTCAATTAAAAATCAATTAAAAAAGCCAAGGTACCTATAACCCAAAAAAATATGAAAAAAATCAGGTGGCTTGTCTCAAATCATATGTATCGAATTACTGGTATGTTTCGAATATGTTTCTACAATCGATTGTGGCTATTGTCAGCCTGTTCACTCACTATTTAGTCAGATGTGTGAGCGTTGATAACATCCTGGCTCTAAATAATTCATGGCGTATCTGGTGAGCCATTCAACTGACGACGTGAGCATTACGGCCATCATTCTCTTAGATATTATCGTAGTGCGGATATTTACATTGTCATTTGTAAACCTCACTGCACATAATATATTCGACCTGTACTCTTACCATGAGTTGTAACATTGACGTTTTCGATAACGAGTATCGAGTTTACTATCTGTGTATGTCGTTCGCACTAAAATAGTACAAGCTAGATGCACAGATAGTAAACTCGCTACTCGTTATCGAAAACGTCAATGTCAAAACTTATGGGTATGTTTCATTCGATTAACTAAACGGCCTAGCATTTAACTCATCAATATGTACTGCCAGATAACTTAAATTATACAAATCAAGTAAGAATGCATATCAAAACATGTCTATTTCGTGTAGTCAAATTTGTTTTTACATTATTATTTTCATATTTTAGTATTTTCAAACTAATTCACATGTTTTCTTGTGGGATTACGTATAATTTTGTACTTCAAGATTTGATGTATTATACTGTTTTGAAAACATAAGTCCCGCCGAGTTTCTTGCCTACCCATTTAATCTTATTATATGTTACCTGAAAACATGTCACTTTCTCATACGTTAGTACAGTTAAGGGCATAAACATATATACCCCTTTCACCTTAAAGCAATTACATATGGTGCAAAAGTGTACACATATTTCTGTCCTTCATAGTACAGAGGCCATCAGATATAACGAAGCTGTGGAGGTGGTCACAAATATCGGAACATGCACTTTCGCCTTGACAATAAAGGCGTTGTTCAGATATTTGTGACCACCTTGGCCGCTCCGATATATCTGATGGCGACTATACAGAAGCTCCAAAGGGCCCTTAACTAAGATCTACCGGGGACCTCAGTTTGAGTAGGGTCGACAGGTATCACCGCCGAGCGCTATTTCTGGACCTTAGACGATCTGATAGCGTTTTGTTATACACAGCATGATGATTGGAATAAGCGATGGAAATGTTCAGGCGTTATTGAATTATTCTGTTACTAAACAAGTACGCATATAACAAATTTAAACCCAACTTAATCGCGTTAAAAACTAAAGGTATTTATAGGTAGATTTTAGATCAGATAAGATTAGATTTTGCCCTGTGGTGCCCGGTGACTAGAATAGCACCCCCAACTCCATCTCTTCCCGCGGGTATTGTACAAGTCATATTTGGGGGAGGAATGTCCAGCAGTGGACTATTTACGGATGAAATGATACAACGGGACACTGTTTAATTCGTAACTATTTGTTAAAATCGTGAGTTTCAATCAGTATAAGTACGCATTTTTGGCACAGTCCAATCCGTGTTCTTTGTAAAAACTGGCAGATACAAAATACGAGTAGTAACTACCTACCTAAATAGCGAGAGCTGATAGGTAGACCAGACTAATAAAATACTAGTATCCGCAACAGTGATTAGAAAAGGAGATCCTTAGTTCTTACACAAATTGATGGAGCCCCACTGTATAAGCTTAAGATTTCTTGTGTTTGTTATCAGCTAATATATCTAATTTTGTAGTTTGTTCCTCATATTGTTCGACGTAGTTTCATACTCGGGTCCAATCCAAACCTACAAAAATATAAGTAGGTATTTAATTTTAACCAACTTTGATAACTCAAACTTAAACAAAGTAGGCCACAAGGACACTTTTACACGTCGAGTATACAAAAGAAGAAAAAATAAAATCTACACCGGTTCTAACCCTACACCTCCGATCCGAGAAGCATTTTGACTTTTATGACCGGCAAGAAACTCGGCGGGACTTATTTTTTCAAAACAGTATTACAAAAGATATCTTAAACATATTACATAAAAATGCGTTATTTTTTAAGAAAACATATTCAACAATTACAAAAATTTTCAGCCAAAGGAAAAATCAAAATTAAACGGTATTACGTTCCAATAATAGTACAATAATATCCATACCTAGCGACTATATTTATTTTCACTAAGCCAAGGTACAAAGTCAAAACAAAATGGCTGACTTAACTTCATGAAGCATTTTGCAAATTCAAGTTTGATTTTCGCCGAGTGGCTAAACGCCGAGCTGGCAACGTAGCTTCGTAGCTTGTAGCTAGAGGGTGCTCGATGCGATAAGTTGCAACCACCGGATCCAGCAATGCAGGCTGTTAACTGCCGTAGGGGTGGGAGCAATATCGATAAATAATGTTTGAAATATTTAAACATCCCCGTTTGAATTTTGTTTTTATTGATAGAGTAACTACGTGTCTCACCGCTGGGCAAAGGCTCTATACTTTCCACGACTCCCGATTTGTGCTTCTGCCGGCCCCTCTCGCGTCTTATGTCATCCAGTTGGTAGACGTGGCAAAATTTGTAATAATTCTGAAAATCACAGCAATTTATTACTTACTATAGAAACGATATGAAAATTGGATCCGACTCTAGTTTGTCTCTAAATTTTAAAAAAATACGCTTTCTTGGTGCCATTACAGAATTCGGTTTGACTTTTCGTTTGTGGTGCTTGTACTTGTTATAGAGAGCGTATACTAAGTTTGTATATAAAACAGTGCATGTTATATTTATGTCTTACGTTATGTAACAAAGTAACAATCACATAAATTACTATCACGAAAACCAATAAAATTAATCAACGATTGTAAATTGTAACCTTTTATCTCCGAGCTGAATAATAAGTACAAAAGAATCCATCCTACATAATCCCCAAAATACGCACTTTATTACAGCGTTTTAGGTAAATTAAAACGAGCTTCCGCGAAACACAAGGCGGTTTATAATTAGTTCGCCGAACAAGGAAAATTAGACGCAAACAGAAAGGGTTGTACATAAAATGTAAGGGGTACTGAATAGATGTACAAACATTAGTCACTTGTCAGCTTTGCGGTTATGGTTTTTTGCATTCATAAGTGCCTACATTAAAAAAAAAAAACAAATTGCAATTTTTTCGCCTCCTTTAAGGGTCATTCGGGGATAAACACTATCGTGTGCCCTTTTCTAGTACTCAAAGTACTGTCGATCAAACACACTATGTGTAAATTGTAAATAAGATGATTATAGATAGATTATTGATATAGTAGAGAAATAAATACAAAGTAAAAAATAAATATTAAAGGACATCCATCATAGACATCCTCACACAAATTGACTGAACCCTATAGTAAACTCAAGAAGTCTTGTGATGTGGGTACTCAGCCAATGATTCTATACACAATTACTTGAATACACAGAAAACACCCACGACTATCAGTACCCGTACCATGAGTTGTGACATTACGGTTTTCGATAACGAGTATCGAGTTTACTATCTGTGCATCTCGTTCGCACTAAAATAGTACAAGCGAGATGCACAGATAGTAAACTCGATACTCATTATCGACAACCGTAATGTCACAACTCTAGGTACGGGTACAGGAACAAATGTCACACAAAGAAATGCCCTTAATGGGATTCGAAGCCAGGACCATAGATTTAAAAGACAGGATTTCACGATGGATGTGGTAGTGACCCATTTGACCACACCCGCCGGTCAAGTAATAAAAGATAACTACATATTATTTATATACGCAGTTAAGTCCCATTGCAATGTTAATTGCCTTAAAACTTTAAACCACTGCTAGTTCTTAAAATTATAAACCAGTATTGAGGGGTCATATCGATAAAACAATTTTCATATCTGTCCCAAGTTCCAGCACTAGTAGATGACAGCGTAGCACTGGTAAAGTTTCGCAACAAAATTGGCTGCGTGCAGCCTGACGCTGCTCGGCTGAGAACTGCGAAAACAAATTTTATCGATAAGCATGGAACTTGCGACGTCACTAATCGACGTTATATCATTCGCTTCTTTAATTGCTGACTTTAATCGCACCCGAAACCTTTCTCTTACAAAAAATAAAATAATTAAAAAAATATTTCTAAGGCTGTGTGGTGCTGGCTGTGTGTCTGGCTAGAATATCACCACCATCACCCTCGGGTGTCGTAAGAGCCGACAAAGGGTAAACGACGGATGGGCAGCAGCGCCTGTCGAAACCGACTCAAAGCTACTGCAATCGCCAACCCGCCTGCCAAGCGTAGCGTTTTTTAATACAAGATTGACCAGCGTTTGACCTCAGTCACACAAATGGTAAGTGTCGACGAGGTCGAGGGTGTAGCACGCTGGTTCAGTAACAGACTATTCAGTCTTGCCTTGAAAAGACCCAATTCATATGTTTCCGGGAATACAAACGAAGGGAGCGAATTCCATTCCTTAGCAGTCCGCATTAGGCAGGTAGACGAGAATTGCTTCGTGCGAATGAATGGAATATTCACAACGTGAGGATGAAACCACTCCCCTAGCAATTGATAAAAGTTATATTATGGAGAGGTCTATGTCCAGCAGTGTTCGTACGGTCAGCTCCAAAAATATGTTAACGATTTCGACCCTTATGCCTGAGACATACGTTCTCAAATGTATACATATTATTAGACGTGACTGTCCTGAAATGATTATATCTGTATAAAGGATTCATATATAAAAAGTATTCGCTGTTAACTGAAAATCGCTAGAATGATATATGTATAATGAAAGATTGCTTCACAAAATTGATAATAAAATGCGTAACATCCATAATGTCAGTCAACGGAATTCTGAAGAGAAAGAACCAAAGAAACGAAAATATATTTAGATTTGAACAGAAATGGGCATTCTTCATAACAGTCGACCGTCATAAAGTCGGGAATTGTATTGAAATCAATTTCCTAAAAATGTATCCATTTCTACTAAACCGGACAAAATTGTCATAACTCGTCTACAACGAAATGTACCTAACCCGAGTTTCTTTAACGAAATTGTAGTACCGAAAGTGGAGTACCTATTTTGCTAAAATTGCTAAATTAACTTTTTTCAGTACTTAAATATTTATTTAGAATAACCAACAATTTACAGATAAATACAACGTAAACAATAAGACTAAAGAAAAAATAATAATATAAATTTAAAAAACGTCGTTAAAATTGGGCCCCTTTGGCATGGTGCTGAGGATGCGAGCATTCCCCCGCTGTATCGATAATTAAACAACTGAGAATTTCAACAGTATTGGATATAATAAACTAGTATCAGTACTAATAATTAGTCGTTAGACAAGTTCATAATTCATAAATGTGTACATTCGCCATCAGATACATCGGAGCTGTGGAGATGGTCACACATACTCGTATGTTAACATGCCTATTTCGCCTTGACAATAGAGGTGCTGATATTTGTCACCACCTCCTCAGCTCCAATATATCTGATGGCGACTGTAAAAATGTACACCTCGCTGTAATCGATTTTTATTAAAAACATGTATAGGTACATATTTATAAGCAGCACTACATCTGCACTACTGAGTCTTCTGAGGAATTGTTCAGACTAATCCCTGCCGCCTCCTTCCGCCATCGTTCTACGCGGCAACATTTCCACCCCCACCGCCTGGATAGTTAGAAATCCTCTAGTGTGCGTTTCTCTAGAAACTTCCTACCTCGCACATCAAGACTGTGGAATGATTTGCCGTCAGCGGTGTTTCCGGACGGATCCCACCCTCATACCTTCAAGAAAAGAGCGTACTCCTATCTTAAAGGTCGGCAATGCGCTTGTGACTCCACTGGTATTGCGGGTCCTCATAGGCGACGATAATTGCTTACCATCAGGAAATCCGTGTGCTAGCTTGCCACCTTTATCATAAAAAAAACTGGAATAATTTATTCCAACATGCACGCGCTGTACACGCTTATGTGAAGTTTGAAATAAAATGGCTTCCAGCTTCCATTGATGACGATAATTCGATGATGTCAAAAAGTGATTATAGCAGAACACAAGATTGGTCTTAATGCCAGTGTACCTACAGTAGTAGTACTTGCGTTTTGTAAAATTGTAGCTGGACTTTACAGAAAACCCGGAGTCGGCCGAGGCCTCAGGACTACCAGGTGGTGACCAAATAATGGTGAAACGCTTTTGAGATCAATTCTTCATTAGCTGCACATTTCTGCGTTAGAGATTCTGCGTCTCAAACGAGGGATGAACGTGAAAAACTTAGGTAAATCAATTTCAAGATCTAGTAGCAAATTAATTAAAAAAGCATTTGATGCCTACGCTAAAGTAACTTACATATTTACGAGTATGTAGTTTACTTTAGCGTAGCTTTAACTGGAACTAATTTTAGTTCCAGTTGTTTTCCGCAATATTGCGACGTTTTCGATTTTTCTGGTCCTGTTTTACCTTGACAGTCGGTACCTACAGGTCGAGAATTGGAGCCGAATGTCTATATAAATCTTAACAATAGAGAACAAACCTCTGGCCAACTCTTGTGAACCAACCTGCACCTAATATAAAAAATGTAGGTACCATCAAGTGCTCTAGAAAATCATGGAATAAATGTTGTTTAAATAGCTATAACATGGTACAACACCTATTAGTACTTCAAAATTAAACAATCCGTAAACCCTCGGGACCAATTTGTCCGGCCCAAACGGATCGGTAGATATCCGAGGGACTGCGATATCGCATGGCTTTATCGACAATTAGAGGGCAATTGAACTGTTTCCAACCAGTGAAAACCAGTATTTTGTGAACTTTACACATTGATGATGTAATTAGTAGAGTAGTCAGCAGTAGTCTTCCACTGCTGAATTTAGGCTACCCCTCTGAAGCGCCATATTAGGCATCGGTTGGAACGACCTGCATCCAGCGTTTTCCGGGAACCTTTATAAAGTCGTCTGTCCATCTCGTGGGTGGGCGTTCAACGCAACGCTTGCTAGTCCGTGGTCTTCACTCGAGCACTTTACGACCCCATCGGCCACCAGCTTTGCGTGCAATGTGGCCTGCCCATTGCCATTTCAGCTTGCTAATCCGGTGGGCTACGTGGATGACTTTAGTTTGTTCGTCTACGGATCTCCTCATTTCTGTTTCGATCACGTAGAGACTCTACGAGCATAGCCCTCTTCAAAGCTCGTTGAGCGTTGGTTGCAGAGTATAGTGGTGCCGGCAGAGAGTATCACAACACCATCTCCACCTGGTGTCGTAAGAGGCGACAAAGGGAAACCGAATCAACAGCTACTACGGACGCCTACCCGCCAAGCGTGGCGACTATGGCATCTACTCCCCAAAATGATTTTCATATTTGGGAGAGGAATGTGTCCAGAAATTGACATTTTACGACGAAAATGTTGATGATGATACAGATGATACGACATTTTAAGGTCCTACATTAACTGGTTTTAAAACTATACTTTGTCAACGTCGGGAAGGGTCGAAAGGGGTAGTTCACAGGTTAAGTGAAGCGGTTGAACTAAGTGATTGCTATCAGCTACTTTCAGGTCGTTCCGACTAATGTCCTGCCATCTCGGAAACGTTTACTAGTCGGAATTCGGAAGCTATTTATAGAATACGTCCGCTGTAACCATTGTAATATAGTAGAAATTTTGTAAAATGGGTGACATGTGGTCTATAGCCGATATCAATACATATATGTCATTTCAATTATTGAATATGATATATTAAAAAGGTTCTCCTACTCAGTTACAACGGATGAACTCTACTATATTTATTTTGAATGAACGATGTATAATTTATTATGATTACTATTTAATATTACAAGTAAGTAAGTATGTTTTTTGATACTACTCGTACGACGGTCGCAGACGAGCAAACGGCGCGGCTGATGGTATGATGACAGCTAGAATGTCAACCACGCTAGGTGAGTAGTTTTTTATAATATTTAAGTTTACTGTCGGTTAAACCCAACGGCCCCAGCTGACACATACCGACGACCGTTGGGTCTAAAAATACCATGCTATCCGTACTTTTTGCTTAATAGCAACCTTAAAATACAATATTGCGGTGACAATGACAACAAATTATTAATACATATCAAATATCGTATTTTCAAGTAAAACATCCACAACTCAGGGTTTCGCCTCACAATTACCCGGTTCCGTAAAATCCTAATGAACAGAAGAGATTTGGTCCGCAGGGACTGCGTTAAGAATAGTACCATACCGTCTGTACCTCGTTTCTCGAACAGTAAACCGACTTAAAAATGTGATTTAAGTTAGATAACTTACCTTAAAAACCTGATTTAAGTTAGATGACTTATTTTAAAAACGTGATTTAATTTAGATAACTTATCTTAAAAACCTGATTTAAGTTAGATAACAGCAAAACAAAATATAAATCACACTAAATATATGGATTATGGACCATAATAACAATATTTTCTTTTCTATCGTGTTACAAAAAGCTCACGCTCAAAGCATATTAAAATATAAAAAATAACTTGTCTTGCTCTTAGTTGTCATGATGTTCCTTCCATCTTCCATTATAAAATTATCAAATCCTACTTAGGTCTGACCTCAAGATCCTCTTTAAAAACATTGACACGTTCTTTAACAGACACAGCACCAATACTGTTTATTTTTAGAATTCTAATTTTAGAAATCTAATTTGAAGAAAGCTGGACAGAGCGAGTGACCAACGAAGACGTACTTGGTAGAGTGAAGGAAAGGAGGAGCCTGTTGAGTACAATCACGGATAGGAGAGGAAAAATGCTGGGACACCTGCTACGGCACGACGATTTCATTAGAAACATAATAGAAGGGAAGATAAATGGAAGGAGAGGGAGAGGCAGACCACGGAAAAGTTATATAAATCAGATAAAGAAGCAGGTAAACGTCGTGTCGTACCAGGACATCAATTCAAGGCTGGCCTCGGACCGGCAGAAATGGAGACAACTACATCTAGCTACACCGACAAGAGCCCGGCTCTTAAAAGAATGCTGATGATGAATTTGAATTCACAAACCCTCCGCCTGGAATGGTCACAAATATTTAGATCCAAATTGATCAGCAAATATTTAGATATAGCAGCCACGGCAGCAATCTATTGAAATTGTTATGTTAATTCCTGACCTAACATTCCATTGGGTATTATTTTATTAGGTACTAAATTAGTTAGGTGACCAAAATACTGGAACTAATAACTATAAGTTATTTAGAATTATTTCCTCGCTTGATATATACAGTCTACGTTATGATTGACCTAAATGATTGAAATTGAATTATATTTCTAGAACGGGACTTAACCGTATTTCTAACTTTAAAACCGGCGTTTTTAGAACGACGTTGTCCTCGCGGTCTCGGATGTAGACTGGCTAATATTCACATCAACATCTAGCCGCGCGAGTTTTCCTAACTACCCGCACTTGATGCTGTTTATCAACTTGAACGTTTTGTACTCGTAATATTGTGTCAAAACCTAAAAACCGTGGAAGTTTAAATCAAATAAAATAAAAATTATAAATATTAAAATTTGAACAAATAAATAATAATTACATGTAGTTTTTAGAGTCACCTCCTACAATCTGTTCTATTTAGCCCTATGGTTAACTGGTTGAGAATGCCACTTGCATTAAGTAAAATTATATTAATAAGATGATGATGGCAGATGGCAGCCGCTTTCGTAAAACTAGTGCCTACGCCAAATCCTGACCCCAGCCTCCTATGAGCCGTGGCAAAATGCCAGGACAATGCAAGGAAGATGATGAGAATAAGTATTATAATATATATGTTAAGGTTTGTGAACATGTTTGGATATGTTACTCAATCACACAACGGCTGAACGGATTTACATGAAACTTGGCGTAAAGATAGACAAAGGTCTGAATTGAGACATAGGCTACTTGATATACCGGGTATGCGTTCCCGTGGGGTCTTATGCAGGTGAAGTCGCAAGCAGAAGCTAGTAAATAAATGTAATATGTGATGCCTAAAACACTGCAGCTAAGAAGTTTACTGCGCGGAGCAATTGGAATTCTTTCCTCGCTCCCGTTCGCCATCTCCCGTCCACTTTATTAATTAATCCCAGCGCGGGATTTCAACTTTAAACATCTGATCTTAAGTTGATATCGATCTGTCAATATTCGTAGTGCATGTCACGTCACTACAAATGCGCCAAAGATAGCCCAGTTCCTATATTGTAGCCTTAGCTTAATTAATTTAAGGACGCCAGTGTTCGGTTGGCCCATGTACCGAATATGGGTGCAGTGAGAAGTCATTTGTAGGGTTACAACGTAAGTTGTAAAATAGGACATAAATTGTATGCTAGTAAAATTGGCAAACAAGGGAGGGTTCCCCGTGGTAAGCGGTCAATGTAACCAACGGACACCTGCAATATCAAAGATTTAGATATATCGCGAATCGTTAATATTTCGAGTATCTTTCTCTTTTAATTCACTTACGGTGTCATGAGAGTTCGAAAATTACAAATGTTGAATTTCGCGGTATGGCAACCGTAGTGTTTATACAAAATGACAATATTTTAATAATTATTTAGTCTACTTTAGTACCAAATCATAATATATCAAGCCTCATTACGATTGGTAAATATAGAGTAGTTCTTTATATTCGGTGTCAATAGAAAACGAAAATAACGTAAACTATCCCATTTCACCTTCATAGCTTCGCAATTACACACTTCTAAAATACAAAAATGGTTGCATTGTCGTTGTATACACAGACATTAATCACTTATATTCTTTAGTTAAATATGCGATAATTATCTATTTCAGTAAAACGAATTTATATAATAACATCTTGTCATGTGTCAAATGCTTTTTTTAAACTAGAAATTTTGTTGTCAGTCCGTCATATTTCTTTACCTTATTTTTCTTTTCTATTGAACCTGAATATAGTGAAATAGTCCCAAAAATGTTACGTCAAAAAGAATTAAAAACACAAAGATTAAGTGTCGACAGCCTAAAATGCCTAAATTCGTCTTCAAAAAGTGTTTGTGCGCTCAAAATGGCCGCCAACGTTGAGATGGAGTGGGTAAACAATTGTATGAGATAAGCAAAAGTCACGCGCGGGCACTCACGAGGGTTAGGTTGGAGTAGGCTAAAATTAGTAGACTTTAAGCTGATTATTATAGAAGGGTCGTAATAATATGTAGTTACACACTCCTGTGGACACGAAAGTTAACAATTTCAAAGCATAATATTTGGTTCCATAGAATATCAGTAGCCATAAAAACACTGTACTCAAATAACATTCTGAGCGTTGAAGTATGTAGTGTCGTGTTCCTGATGCTGAGTAAGGCTCCCAGAGCTCCAACCTTAAAGGCCGACAACGCGCTTGTAACTCCCTTGGTGTGGCGGGTGCCCATGGGCGACGGTAATTGCTTACCGTCAGCTCGTTTGCCACCTTTGTCTTTGTTACGTATGAAATTTAAAGTGAAGTATGCCCGCCATGTTTAAACTCGGTCCGTTCTAGCCCACTCGGTACGCCTCTTTATTAAAGCTATGTAATTCTATGCAGTAACATAAAGTATGCAGGCGCTTTGTCAGCCTCACGTCTCAGATAACTTGCCCTGAGTAACGATCGCCATTACTAACTGTCTCCTCGTATGAGGCTAGATGTTCCCCGTGTAAGCTTTGTAGCATCATAATAATTGTATAAAAGCGGGTAACTCACGTTTTATAAGTCGAATATTGCTCGACATGTTTCACTCTGTAACGCCGTTTGTAGCATAGCACATTTTTATATTGTATATTTGGTTGGTATTGTATTCCGGATGTTACTAAGGAAACTAGCTTGGTTTTGGAAACATTTTGAGCTATATGGGTGTTGCAATAAACGTGATATGAGATTATCAAACCGGCATCTGTTCATGACTTTGAACAACTTCTACTTTATGGGGTTAACTTTGTAAATTGTAAAAAAAAATCTTTGTCATATATTTTCGTCAACTTATACTATTATATAACAGCTCAATTTTTATTTTATTTACAAAGTTGATCCCATAGTTAAACTTGTCCAAAATCATGATCAGATTCCGGTTTAATAATCTTGTATCACATTTGTTGTAACACCCAGTAGACTTAGAAATCATGACTTTACTTAAAATATCGTCTTTTAATATAATAAACGGGAAAATAAAAAAACATACTGAACGATTTAAATTAAAGTTTACAATCATAGAACTCATACATCACAGGGAGTTTATAGAAAATAGTGTAGCCAATTAACGTGAGTTGTAGAAAAGTTAACTTATGTCAGTTTTGTTTAATAATTAAGCATTATTAGATCTCTATAATCTTTTTCTAGATTTGGTGCTCGTTTCATAAACTATAAGCAATATTACAAAGCAAAAAAGAAATAAAATCTATAGAGATTGCATGCTTAGTTATCATCACAAACATGACATCATTTAACTTTACTACAAGTTTTATACACTTTTTCCTGAAAACTTCCATGTAAATACTGACTGCTACTAACTATATCAAACTGTACCTTTTGGTCGATAATATCACTATTACTTATATTATTCACTCAAACGTAAACTCTCGCAGGGTTACCCCGGTATCCGCCCGACCCTCTGTTATTGCAAACAAGAATGAAACAAAACTACTAATTTCCACGTAAAAGTTATCGCAAACCTAACGCAACCCGGGCCGTCAGAGCCTAGTCATCCGAGCTTTTATAGGCTCAGAGCTAGCGGTGAGAATCGGTTTTGAAATATATTAGTAGTCAAACCACATTCTATGTGATTTAGAAATTGGAACAAATCAAATTATTATTTATTAGGCAGCTGTTCTTAGATTGTGGTGGTTTTATTTTATTTCACTAAAACCTTGGTCATATAAGGTGCATTGTAGTTAAAAGTAGCTGGTAATTACGAAACTTTGTCAAAAATCACTTGTATTCCATTGTAATAAGAGTCCATTTGGAAATTATCCGGTACTTAATTTTTTTTTTTCTAAAACATCCTAACACACCTTATATTTATTTTAAAGCATTATTTAGATCTCATACCAGTATCTCAAATATTATAGGAAAATTATAAATCTGCTACTCGTATAAGAAAATAGACTGGTATCGCCTTTAAGTGAAAACATTATATGCGCTACTATTATAAAGAGGAAAGATATTGTTTGTTTGTTTGCATTGAATTGGCTCCGAAACTATTGAACCAATTTGAAAAATTCATACACCTTTAGTTTCTCACATTATTCCTAGTGAACAGAGTTATATTTCAAATAGTTTAGGGATGCGTACAAAAATATCGATAAAGTGTGATAACCGAGGTGTGATTTTTGTTTAATACCTACATCTGCCGTACGAAGCCGGGGCAGGTTGGAAGCTATTGGAATACAATTGATTAAAGCTGCCGGATGAGTTCCCAATATGGTGTCTCAGGGTAAAATAATACGTGGGATGCGTGCCTGATATTACAAAACACGAATGTACCTACTTGTCACAAAATTATCAAAATGCAAAATGGTATAGGGTTAAAACTGGTGTAGTTTTTATTTTTCTAGCTCTTTTACTTTTTATCGCCTATTTACCGAATAAATGTTAAAGTTTGGGTATGGGAAAGGCCCTGTTCAACAGTGGATGTCAGACGACAGCAAGCACCCACTACACAAGCTATATGCAGACCAACGTTTTACCTTAAATATGTGCGTTTTTAAATAGTGTAAGGAGAGGCTTACAACAAATTATATCACCAACAAAACGACGTCGGCTCTCTGCCTAAATTTAGCCAAATGTAAAAGTTACAGTTTGCCTATCCGACCAGCGTGAAATTAATTTTCGGTCGCCCGGCACAACGGCGGGTTTAACCGATCCCGCTAACGTACGTGGGCTACTTTGAACTCTGAACTTATTGCCCAATGAAATGCATTGTTACTAAATCAACAAACTATGAACATTTGATAGCAGCGCTCGGTTTTAAACTTTGTCAAAACTCAAATGTTCAATCCAGCATTTGAAATTTGTTCCGAGGAATGTATATATTTGGATAAGTTATTTATAGGTATACTCGTAAATACGAACTACCAAAATTTTCTATAAACAATTGACAGACGATATAGGAAAAAAGATTCGTTTGAATATGTGCAGACACCTTTCCCATCACTTTTTTACAACAGATCCATCGGCCATATTTGTTTACGTTTTTTTGATTTCTATTGGTACCCGGTATTAGGATTTTAGGAGGCTGTAGCAGGTTGGTACAGTATGTTAACGGTCGCTCCCTGTGCCGGTCTACGAAGAAGGCCTACGCATATGACCAGCAATGTACTTGTACGTTCGTTGTTGTTTTTGTTCTGAGGACATAAAAGTCATAAATAGTCATAATACATACAAAGACAACTCCATTATTTTTTCTGAAGACCATACACAAAGATAATGAGGAGGAAAACATTCTAAAAATATCGTAATATCCTTGTTATTAAATCAAATATTTTGATCTTTTTCTTATTATTCTCAGAGCAAATTGGAAGTCTTGTGAACAGACAGACATGCGAAAGTAATAGGGTTCCTAATCTCACTCACACTTTGAATATAGGAACACAAATTTTTAAATCGAAAGAAAAATAGAAAAAATTGACTCGCAGCGGGACTCGAACTCACAACCACTGGATCACTAGCCCAGTGCACTACCAATTGTGCTATACGAGTACCGCTTGGGCTTGTCAAATTTTTCTATTTCATCCTTCCTGGTATACGTCATTACGGGTGACTAGGGAATGCAATCTCGTACGAGATTTCCGCCTAGCGTGACTCAAAACCCAGTCTCGCGAGATCTCGCAAATTACGGGATCTCGCGAGATTGGGAGAATCGCAATTAAAACATATGCAAATGCTTGTTTTACGAACTAGTAATTGACATGATATGTAATTAAATAGAAACTGCGTTGCTTAGTTATAAAAATAATGTAAGTTTTATTTTTAAAATCAACAGAGTACTTATTATTTTGTCTCTAACTCTAATAACATTTGTTTATGTCTATAATTGTTATACCTACTGTAGCTAATCATTTAATTCTTATGAAATAATAAATATTGGCAGGATAGTCTGACACAATTTTTTTTTTAAATGAAAATAATATAAAATAAAAATAAAATAATAATCAACTACAATTTTTTTTTAACTAACTTAAATTAAGCTAATCATTTCAAATTCTTACAATATTGGTAACAAAACAATAATTATCTATATTTAGTCTTTTGTAAATTATTACTTTAGTTTCAATAATTAAGAGTAATAGGAACATTACTTATCTCGTTATCTCGCGAGATCTCGTACGAAATTTGACGAGATACAATCTCGTAAAATATGGCCGGGATCTCGCGAGATCGGGATCTCGGCGAGACGAGATTGCATTCCCTACGGGTGACGTGTAGACGTTTCTGCTTAATATAAAAACAACAGGAACATAAATTTTGACAGTCTCTCTCACTCAACTACGCCTTAATTAGAAAAGAAAAAGATGCTCATAATTTTCAAACTTCGATGTTCGCAGTACTGTAATACCTTCTAAGTTTGGGAGCGTCCGCTTGAGTCTTAAGCAACAAGTGTCTGTAATATCGTTCGAAGACCAGAAACAAGATGTTAGGAAACTGTAATGACATTAAGTCCGACTGCCGAATCTCCCAGCCGATCAGCGAAGCTGGTCGCGTGCGAGCTGGAATTGTAAACAAGACCTAACAAGTAACAAGTAAGGACGGCCAGACTCGATTACGGGAGAGCTATTCCGTGTGATGCCGGCTGACTAGAATAGCACCACCCCCATCTCCTCCCGCGGGTGTCGTAAGAGGTGACAAAGGGAAAAATCATACGGGCGAGCAGCAGCGTCGCCAACCCGCCTGCCAAGCGTGGCGACTATGGCAACTACCCCCAAGATGATATAAGTCATATTTGTGGGAGGTATATGTCCAGCAGTGGACTGCATACGGCTGAAATGTATGTGTGTAATGTATTCCGATCGAGAGACGACGGTGTAGTCCAGTACTTACCATGAGTTGTGACATCTCACATATCTGTGCATCTCTCTTGTACTATTTTAGTGCTAATGAGATGCACATACAGTAAACTCGATACTCGTTATCGAAAACGTCAATGTCACAACTCATGGTAATGGTACAGGAAGATTATTGACATTGTTTATTGTGTAACAAAGGAGGTACGGCAAAAATTGTTCAAGAGTTAATTACACACGAATGTTTTTTTCACTTCAATAGCTCGGAAACTCCGTTTTTAGTCTTTCTCGGAAAGTTAAATTAAGAACTGTTTTATAGCTGAACCGTCTAAAAAATCTTTATTTACAATATTATGAAAACTACAAGTACTTAACTAGTTATTGTATTAGGGCCTACGCTAGCTAACGCGGACGCCCGCCGCGTGTCCATACAAATTTTAATCCGCGCGGCGGGCGGCGGGCGACATATATGGGCACGCGCCGGGCGTCCGCGCCAGTTAGCGTAGGCCCTTAAATCTAAAAATGCCCTTGAGGCATCCTTGGTACCTACCATTGTAGGCACCAAGGATGCCGGCGGCATTTCCTCGTTATATCGCAATGCTGATACGTTGTGCGAGGAAGCCGCCAGCTCTTCGGTCACCTGCAAAAAGTTTGTACGCGCTGGGACACCACAGACTTAGCGGCTCTACGCCAACTGATACAAAATGGTACTCTCTGCCCAGAAATAGATAAACTGCATTTTATTCACAAGGGGTAAAAGTAATATCATACATATTTTGAATATTATTTTGGCGTTAGCTGGGTTGAATGTCATTTTAAATGATTATTTTGAATGATAAATTATTGATATTGATAGTATTTTCCTCGCGGCAGTGAGGTGAAATATTTTGTCTGTACAATCGACAGCTAAGTTTGTTCCCTCTCGTTTAAAACATTCAATTATAAATTAAAGTAGGTCCTTCCTTTAAAAGGACATTTCAATTCCGATTGTAATAAAGTTACATTTCAATAGCAAATTGTATCCTAATTTCAAATAAGTTCCGAGTAGTGTACTGCAGCGGAGCGAGGCAACGGGACTGTGAACAGATAAAAATCAACCAACAGAATTTTCGCTACTGATTAGGACAGGATTATATTTAATACAACACTATTAGTGGATTTTTATCAGCTCTCCGCTCCGCTGCCTCGCTTGTCTGCAGTGGACAGGCAGCCTAAGGAATTAAGGATGTAATTAGCTTCCGCTAGCAATGTAGTGCGCTAACTAAGCGCTGCTACACTAAGTTTAAAATGCAACACGTTTGCTATCGAATCCCAGTGGACCAATAAAACTGGGATTGGAATACGAACTTATCTTAATTACCTTTTATTGGGTTTAACCCAATCAGTTATCGAGGCTACCGACTGATTTACAACTATTGGATTATAGAGGGCGAGGCATCAGGATGGGTCAGAGGTCAGTCAGGAACTACATGTGAGTTATGGCAATGGTGTTTTAGGGTAACAGGTTTTTTGGGTAATAAACTTTGCATACAGTTCCAAAGTAAAGAAAAGGAATAGGAAAAACCATTTTGGTCCCGTCTTAGCTAAGAGAAAAATGTCCTGCCGCCACACAAAACCCATAGGTTGTCAACCTCACAGACAAAAATATCATCTAATATAGTATGATTTTCTGTACAGTCAGCATCATATATAATTAGTATAGCAATATTGGTGAAATATATCGTAACATATCCTTAATTTGTATAAATAAAGATGTGTACCGATATATTTGGCTAATTTGGTTGTTACTAACTATACGGCGCTGACTGTAGGTGGAAGTTATGTTCTTAAACCTGTCAGCCCAAAAACGAACCAACTTTAACATTCCGCACGGTTTATAGAGCCTAAGTCAGTTAAACCCCTAGACAAACTTTGGTCGGCCCGTCTACAACCGCAGTATTTCACTAAAATTCTTTAAGAATAAAACCAACATGCACTGCAGTAATTCGCCCGCATTTCAGTAAAATAAACTAAAAAGGCTTAAGTTTGCTAAGAATCCAACTTAACTTGTAACCTTTTGGACGAGCGGTGCGTGTTACAAATTTAATTTAAGACCGGTTGCACCAAAGAACTTCATAATTTTTAAATGTTTTTAGGACAATTTTCGCAAGCTCAACAAGACTGGTGCTGTAGATATTAAACAACGATATATAAAAGATATACTCATAAATATTTTCACTTCACTACCTCGGAAGCAACTGTTTTATTATTTAAAAACAGTTAGTAAAACGGCATTTTATTCACAAGGGAGCAAAGTAATTAGATATCTACTAATTAATACCGCGTGTGTATCGATGCTAACGCGCAACTGTATCGATACTAACGCGCGACAGCATCGCTGCTAAAAGTCGCAGTGTGTAAGGGGCCTAAGGCTGTATTATTCCTTCTTAATACAGTCAGCAGCAGAAGTGCCTAAGCGTTTGACGTGTTCAAAATGAGGTCAACACATCTCTATCGTCAAGAGATTAAGAGCGCGTGTAGGTCATTTTGAACACTTCAAACGCTTAGCCACTTTTGGCCGTACAAAAATTACTTCTTACACAAATTCACTGAGTCCAACGGTAAGCTCAAGAAGGTTTGCGTTGTGTGTATTTGTATATGTATAATATACAAATACTTAAATACATATAAAACACCCATGACTCAGGAAAAAATATTTGTGTCACCACACAAATAAATGCACTTACTGGGATTTGAACCTCAGGCATCGGCTTCATAGGCAGGGAAACTACCTAGTAAGCCAGACCTATCGTCGCTCTTGTTCTCTGGCTAGCCCTGTGATAGTTAAGATTTCAGTGTGCGACATATAAATATGGTAGATACAGCCATAAAGGAGGACTGGCCTGAAGCCAGCGTGGATCCGTGCCGGATTGATGCGGTCGGCACAGCCTGCTTAGTATGCAAACAGCCGAGCGATAACTGCTCGGCTATTCGACTATCAAAGTGTAGGCGAATGACATCCACTGCTGGACAAAAGACTCGGCGTACAATGACCGGTTTTGCGGTCCGCATCGAGTGAATTCCAGCTTTATCAGTTCGTCAAGGCGTCTGCCCAAGCCACGCCACGCCATCCGGTAAATACGCGGCGGATTGAGGCAATAGGGGAACCCTATGTCAAACGGTGAACGTCATTGACATGATGATGATTCGTGCTGGTTGGTTTGGTTTGGTTTGTTTTTTAATAAACATAATAGATGACAAATCAAAACAAAAACAAGCTAACAATCAGTTAATCGTGTAACACAATAACACCCGTTAACAAAAGATATTATTACAAACAGACTGTCAGACGAACTGTAAGTACAGTCTGTTTTATGTAACAAAAAATTGTAATAGATACGTTATATAAAAAATATAAACAATTCATTTGACACAAACTTATTATATCCTCAATCAAAGTAAGTTATAGCCGTGTGAATCGCGCGGTTTTAATCGTAATGAATAGGCTATTCATCTCCGGACATTCATGTAGTTTAGGTAATTAACTTGTGAGAGGCTTCTGTAAGAGGATTTGTGGGTAATATAAAAGCAAATTATTCTGACATAATCGAGTACAAAGTATAACATGTTGCCGTAATACTTCCTGTTATACATTATACTTATCTTTCTATTGTAGTAATATCTACTGATGTTAAGTAGATGTTGTGCTGGTTCACTTACCTGAAACATAGGAAAATAAACATTAGTAAGTACATAATAACATTATCAATATTATCATATAAAAGGATTAAACAAATTGATATGTAACTTTCACAATAACTAAGAAGGTCAAGTCTAGCCACGTTTCAAAATGAAGTACAAATAAAATTGAGACTTCAATGGTGCTACTGTCTACGCTATTGTCTCTGTCACTCTCATGACGCCTTAATTGGAGTAAAAGAGAAAGATGCTCTAAATATACGAACTTTGACGTTCGCGGTACTAGGCTAAATTGTTAAATGGATTCCATCCTTATTTCAGTCTATAAAAAATGATAAACCAAACATCTGGAAAATATAATCTTTTTACTTGTTTTGTTTCATATTACAAGAAATCAAATTAATAATATTGTCTTCGGTTGCCGCGATAATTACTCATGAAATAACTACTACTCTACTAGGGATGAAGTTTAAATTAGTAACTTAATCCGTTTTAGTTGTTTTATTTCAAAACCAAATTCATTTTTGTAAAAAAAAATGCTTTAGGCCATTGTCCGTCGGAGCCCAGTCTGTAGCTGCTGAGGTCGCCAGCCCGCCTGCCAAGCTTCATATGAAATACTATGGCAACCACCCCCTAAAATGATACAATTCATATTTGGGGAAGGCCTATGTAAGATGGTGATGATGTAGAAATGAAATAAAATAAAAAATATATATTTTTTTAAGTCACATTACAATGCAATTACCTACGGACGTTAATATAAAAACTACCATCAGTGCTAACACCCCATGTCTGAGAAGATTGTATTGACAAGAAACCAAGAGGGACATTTTATTCTTGTTCGAACAGAACGTAAAATCCAATCCAATCCGATTTTCAGTAGTCGATTGTAGATAAAGTTATAGAATCGTCGCTCGCGTTTAACCGCTCTTTTTCCAGAATCTAGTCTGCGAGTGGTAAGTTACACTTTGTTGGCATCGAGCCAAACCCGCTAATTACTTAATAGCGTCTAGTGAACAAACTACAGGATATTAGTATTTATTTAATTGTAATAAGTTTTATAATTATAATTTTGACATCAGGGGTGCTACCGCGAAACACGATATTCGTAAATTTCGGACGATTGTTTCTGTCACTCTTCTGACTCCTTAATTGGAGTAAAAGGGAAAGATGCTCGAAATACACGAACTTCGATGTTTGCGGTACCGGGCCAGGTTTGGCCTAGTGGGTAGTGAGCCTGCCTGTGAAGCCGATGGTTCTGGGGTCAAATCTCAGTAAGGGCATTTTTTGTGTGATGCAGGACTGGGACAAGTCATCGCAAAACAATCGCAACACGGGGATAGAACATGATTAATAGAATCGCATTATTTAATTATATTTTTCGATGACATTTATTACTACAAGTCCAAATTCACCATTCGTGTGTGGGTGTTGCCTTTAAAAAAAATATGCTGATGGATACATTGTATTTATTTGCACCATTTTTTTTTTATATTTAAAAATAACTATAATTAAGCAAATAATTAAATTGCCAACACAAAACTGTTTTAAGCATGCGACTTTGACAAATCCGTGACAGATATGCGACTAAAAAAGTCAAATGTTAACTTACGATAATATCCGCTTTAGATAATAATAATCTTGTCTCGACTTTACAGAGTCTTGTTCCACGTCCATATCTGTTTTTGCGACGACTTATCCGAGCACTGGTGATAAGCACAGATATTTGTTCCTGATAAATGGGTGTTTTATAAGTATTTGATTAATATTATATATATATCGTTGTCTGTGTACCCATAACACAAGCCTTCTTGAGCTTACCGTGGGACTCAGTCGATTTGCGTAAGAATGTCCCGTAATAATAAAAAAAATGCTAAGTGTACTCTACAACGGTACGAAAGCGATAGGACATAGGAAACTGTAACCAATGAAGTCATATTTGAATTAAAACTTTCGTCATAAAAATTGACATAAAAGCCATCCATTACTGCATAAAACGCCTACTACCTATAACAGTGCTTCTCTTTAACTCCCGTTTAAAAACATTTAGCTGTCATCAACCTCTCTATTTACTCCCGAAAGTTAAGTGATCACTAAAAGGTAATCCGAACCACAAGCGTCGTCCAATAGTGCCATTCTCACTTCTGGAGCAACGTTGGCGAGGTGCCAGCCGAGTAATTAGTTACCGGCGTGCTCGTGGCGTCAGTAAATACTAAATACGGACACGCCTACAAACAGACACGAATTAAGTGCCATACAAGTTAATCTGCTAACCTTTTTTAGAGTGCAGCCAAAATGGCAAAAACGGAATGTTATATAATTAACAAAGGTAAATTTTGCAACTAAGACCGACCGACTGACTGAGAACAGAGTGACTTTCCTAAATGAGCAATTCTCAAAAAGTTTGTACATTTGGATCACACCTTCGATTTTGATTAAAAGCGGTAGACTGATAGAGTAAACGATGCTGAGCAAGATCTACCATATTTCCCAAAACGTCCCATAAAGTTTGTATGGAACTTTCCTTTTTTGTTACCAAATTTATTTTCTATAGACTTTCGGTAACAAAAAAGGAAAGTAATTAATTGAATCAGGCGTTACTTTGCGGAAGTCCATATTATTAACAACAATACCGCTGTTATACGATATTCCGCTGTTTACAGCGGAATAGCAAAGTAATATTATTGTTGTTAAAAAAGGAAAGTTCCATAGAAACATTATGGGACATTTTGGGAAATATGGTATATCTTGCTCAGCATCATTTACTCTATCAGTCTACCGCTTTTAATCAAAATCGATGACGTGATCCAAATGTACAAACTTTTTGAGAAATGCTCAAATAAATAACATTATATTAAATAAATAAATAAAATAAATATTACAGAACATTCGTACACAAATTGACTGAGCACCACAGTAAGCTCAAGAAAGCTTCTGTTGTGGGTACTCAGCCAACGATATACAAATACGAATATCTGTGTTCATTACACAAATAAATCCCTGTGGCTACGTAGTCCGACTGCTTTCTCCGACTATTCGAACGACATGGATTTATTTTTCCCGTTGGTTCGTCTATCGAACTATAAGGATTCGCAATTCCAAAAAAAAAGTCCACGTCGTTCGACTAGTGGGACAAAGCAGACGGACTACGTAGCCACAGGGAAATAAATGCCACTGGATTTAAACCCATGACCAGGGCTTCATAACCAGATCTACCTACTGGCCCAAACCTGTCGTCAAAATATATTACTCCTATAAAACCTTAAAGAAGCAATTTGCTTCAGCAATTCCGACGCCACACGCTTACCCTTGACGCGTCTGTCACGAGTGCGCGCGACGCTCTGCATCAGATCTTAATGAAATTCCTCTCAACTCTGGTACATTTATTACCATCTGTGTTTCGGATTTGATTGCGTATGTAAATTTTACATTCGAGATCCTCAATTCGATAGAAATCGTCTTGAAATTCGACTTGCATTGCATGGGTAAGCTCCTGTCACAATCAGCTGTTCAAATTATGGCGGCCATATTGGGACTTATTGACGTATAAAATATCTTCTCTATATAACTTTTCACGCTTGTGCTAGTGTCTTAAAGGACTGAATAGTGTTATTAAACGTTTGAGGAGTGTCTTTTCAAAAATACTTATTTTCCTAAAAGTGCAGTTTCTTTAAAGAGTGCTGCTGCTGGCATAAAAAAATAGTACATTTGGGTTATTTCCGTAAGAAAACGAAAAAACAAATCCCTATTGACATAGAGAAAATAAACCCTTTTGAAAATACACTCTTCGTTTATAAAATAAATCATGTTTTTGGTATGTGATCTACAGGATAAATCTAATCTTGTCTGAAACCTCACGCACCTTAATACTCCTAGCCTGTAATGACCTACTAAACTGAGGCTCCAGAGTAAGTTTCTTTTGCCGTAAAAAACGTTTACGAACGCGTAACTGACAATGTTATTTATATGGGAAACGCAAACACGTTCATGATGTAAAGTTACGTTAAAAACTTTCACTCAGGGCTCTGGTAATCCTGGGTTCGAATAAGCATAATTTAACGTCTTATGTTCCCGGACCATGAATTAGCACTTCTCTAGATTTAAGAGTAGCCCAGTTTTATGAGCAATATCGATTCTTACATTTAAAGCCCCGATGTCGCAGACACGAGGTAGACAGTTTTATGACCAAAGTACGCGATATAATATATCAGTGCGTACGACAAAAGCCTTATTGAACTTATTGAGACTTATCCTAAGATTATTTCAAAACAAATAAATAATGCATCATTGACTCCTTTTGGTAATCAATTTCATTTCACTAAGACACAAACAAGGCTCAAGGATGGTTCGATTTCCAGTTCTTTACCAATTAACTTAGTTCTGGTGAGGTGCCAACTCAGAAATTAGCAGCGAGCCTGCTGGTGGCGTCAGTAAATACTGGATACAGCACGCTCCCACAAACTTGACTGCATCTAGGAACGTATTGTGGTGTATATTAGCAGAAATACACAAATCGCTGTGATAGCCATTTATTATGTAGTTAGCGACAATTTGTAGAAATAAATTTCCAATGAACTGTTACTACCATTAACGACCAGGTTAGCAATCATCACAAAACTAACACGATACATTTTGTCACAAAACTGACAGTGAGATAGTCGTGAATTTGAGTCGTGTTTCAAGGTAATATAATGTCCATAATATGAATTGTTGCGATTTTGGATCAATGGGTAGTGACCCCGCCTATGAAGGAAAGACGAGAATGAAATGAAATCGCGAATTTTGTGATTTTTAGATAGACAAGATCTACTTGGCTTGATTGAGTTTTTTTTTTTTTTTTTTTATGACAAAGGCGGCAAACGAGCAGACGGACTGCCTGATGGTAAGCAATTACCGTCGCCCATGGGCACCCGCAACACCAGGGGAGTCACAAGCGCGTTGCCGGCCTTTAAAGCCCCGGCAAAGGGGGGTTGGCGCTCTGGGAACCTTACTCACCATCAGGAACACAACACTACCTACCTTTCTTATCAAACTTGCTAAACTGGATTACGTTTCCTGATACACATATTCACCAAAACTATATTCACATAATAACATTCATAAATAAATATTTCGGGACAATCTAACACAAATCGACTTAGTCCTACGGTAAGCTCAGTAAGGCTTTTGTTGTAGGTACTAGACGACGATATATATAATGGAAAGATATATATAAATACTTAAGTAGGTACATAGAAAACACCCATGACTCAGGAACAAATATCTTTGCTCATCACAAAAATAAATGCCCTGACTAGGATTTGAACCCAGGACCATCGGCTTCATAGGCAGAGTCAGTACCCATTAGGCCAAACCGGTCGTCAAACATTAACAGTCTGATCCCATCAAATGTACTAACAACAGCAATTGTAATTTCCTACTCATTCCCGTTAATTTTCGCCGACGCCATAATTAATAAAATTATCTCCATTGCCGCTGCCTCGCTAAATCAAAACGACTAATTATTATTAATGTATTGTTTGTTTTAGCAGTTTATTGCACAACACAGGGAAATGAAAATGTATGGTAACAATTCACGGACTCCATTCTGTGTTCCTTTTGCCGGTGAAATATAGTTAGCAAACTTTCCCTTTCTTGCTAAAAACATAGACTATCGCAAGGAAGATTTTTTGCCTACAACAATTTTTTTTTATACAAGACTGACCAGCGTTTGGTCGCACCTGATGGTAAGTGTAGTTTGTAGGAATCATAGCCGTATAATTTGTGCACAAACAAGAGTTATATCGGCCCTATGGTCGTCCATAGGGCTGATATATGTAGGGCTAGCCTTATAATGCAAAAAGCATTCAGAAATGCTGTAAATCGGTCGTTATACTGCTTTGCTGTGTTACTTGGGACGCTGGTTCAGTAACAGCCTATTCACTCTTGTCTTGAAGAGAGCCAAATTATATCTTTCCGGGAATACAGACGAAGGGTTAGGAAGGGAAGGGTATTTTGGTTGGTCGAACGATTTGCGCTCACCAACACCCCGGTATCGGCAGTTTAAGATTGAAAAATGTATGTAGTATGAGGACTGTTCAAAATTTTGTGTTGAAGACTTGAAGACTAACATGTTATATGCATTTGAACAAAACTGAGCATTAACAATTGGGATTAAGAAAAAAATTACAAATTAATAAATATAAAACGGCACTGCTTTTTAGATCATAAAATGAAAAATTAGAGCTAGGTATAATCTAATAAAAACAGTTATAAAAGCAAAGCCCTTCTAGAAGTTCCACCTGCGGCATGGATCCCATAACGCTAACCTCTCGGTACAGTCGCCATCAGATAAATCGGAGCTGTGGAGGTGCTCACAAATATCGGATCAACGCCTCTATTATCAAGGCGATAAAATGCATGCTCCGATATTTTTGAATACGTCGCATGCTCTGAAACCACAGCCATAATAGCACTGCTACCTTTCAGGTATGTAGTGTTGTGTTCCTGGTGGAAAGTAAGATTCCCAGAGCTCCAACCCCCCTTAAAGGCCGGCAACGCGCTTGTGACTCCCCTGGTGTTACGGGTGCCCATGGGCGACGGTAGTTGCTTACCACCAGGCAATCCGTCTGCTCGTTTGCCGCCTATGTCATAAAAAAATATATATATTTGATGGCGACTGTACAGCGAGGAAAATAGGGAGAGATACGCGCCAGCTCTAGTCTTCCGAAACTCTGACCAGCCGTTTTGATATATAGGCCCAGCTATAAATACAATATTTTTTTATATCAATGAAAATTGTTTAAATAAAAAATGAAATAAAAATAGTTTAGACAAGAAATAGGTAAAATTTATTAAATTGTAACATATTTTAAAATTACATACACATACTTTTAAACTACAAATTGTTCACAATATATAACATACTGTAAATATATAAGTTATAGCCTACCACGGAAATAAACCCCAGTCTAAACCTTGGCCCGGTGCACCGTGCAAGTACCCAGCGCAAACGTAAGGTTGTAACTGAAATGTCGGTATACAGTCAGCACCAAAAGTACAGTCAAGTGTAAAAATCCATTCACTGCCAAAGTTTCAAAAATATGTATCGAGCAACTCTATTGTACAGTAAATAAATAAGGTTGTAGGACGTATTTATGAAAGGATTCTTTCGGTACGTATTTTTGCACTTGACTGTACCAGGCCCGATACCGCGAACATCGAAGTTAGTATATTTCGAGCATCTTTCCCTTTTACTCCAAATAAGGCGTCACGAGAGTGACAGATACAATCGTCCGAAATTTACGAATATCGTGTTTCGCGGTCATCTCGTATATTTGTTACAAAAGACTTTCTCTACAGCTTTTACCGCATTCCGTTATTTAACAAGTAGAGATCTGGAAAAATTCTGTAAAGGATTTTGAAAGTAACCACGTTCCACTACATTTCAATTCAGCCATACTTTTGTAATCCTTTAAGTGTTTCCGTGGACACTGTTTACACCGAAGCTTAAAGTTCTTACTGTGGCAACATTTGTGGGATGGCATTGGAGAGTTGCCAACTTCGGGGAGAAGCGGTCAGCCTCTGTTCATAAAAGATTGTGTCAACTACAACTTTACCGTGATTAGTAAGTTTTCCAATACAATACTCGTACCGTACTATTATAATAGTAATTTATGTTACTGCAAAAATAATGTAATGCTAAAAAATCCGACTATTTTTATGCCTAATTGGTATACACCAATATAATGGCACCGAGAGATATATGTGAAGAAGAAGCCTAAAAAAAAATATTACTTAAACACTCGTATTTCTATTTTTTTGTACGACATGGATTTTTTTTTAAAGATGTTAAACGCGGCCGTTTGTACAAAATCAATATTGTATTTGAGCCATATACCTATTATAAAGAACAGACACATTCGGTTATTACTTCGACGCAACTCGCTAAAGAAATGTACTTATTTCGTACGTTTCGTTACCTACGATAAATTTACGTTTTTCCATCATGTAACTAGTTTTATAATTAAAAATATTTCTGATAAAAATCAACGTAGTCACATTGGTATTAGAAGTTTAGCGCAGACTTAACTGGCGCAGTCGGTAGCTTTATGAAAAACTGTGAACACATTGTTCGTAGTCTATGGTGTCTGGTTTAGATTACATTTGAAATTGGAACTGGCATTTTTGAAATATCATTTTACTGTTCAACTAAGAACATATAATTTTTTTTATATTATGATTGCCGTGTGATGCCGGCTGCTTAGAATAGCAGCACCCCATCTCCTCCCCTGGGGTATCGTAAGAGGCGACAAAGGGAAAAATCCTACTGACGGGCAGCAGCGTCCGTCGAAACCCAATCTACAGCTATTGCGGTCGCCAACCCGCCTGCCAAGCGCGGCGACTATGGCAACTACCCCCAAGATAATACAAGTCATATTTGTGGGAGGCCTATATGTCCAGCAGTGGACTGCATACGGCTGAAATGTATATATTAAAGTACATGTATAGATATTTTGGCACTTTATTTGAGACAATGTCTTTGATTTGAGCAAATTACTGTACAAGTCTTAGGAATATTGGAATAGATGATTTCCAAGATGGAGCAAACTTGAGACACATTATTTGCAGCTTAAACTGATAGTATCAAATAAATTAGGTTATTTATATGACTAGTAATGTAGATCACAATCAAAGAAAACAATATATCAGCACAGATAACACTTAAACAGGATATATTTAACCTCGGGCTATATCCCGTAATAAATATCGGCTTACACCAATCTATTCTTCTGAAACCAATCAGGGCATGATCCGGACCAATGTCGGATAAACGCACACACGCCCAGATAGTGTTGCCAGGACTAAAATAACATAAAAACCGATTTACAGGCTAAGAACAAATCAAATTATTTTTTATGAAATATTTTGATTTGCTTTGATTTTTAAGTAGTAATACTACTATATAAATTAAAAGTTGAAATTAACATATACTTAAGAAAAAACGACGAGGACCTCCGGTGTTCGAGACGGGATTCGAATCCCGGAGGACCTCGTCGTTTTTTCTTAAGTATATGTTATCTATTTCAACTTTTAACCGATTTACAGTTATTTTGCACGTTATTTACTACATTAAAACGGAGGACCCAGGTTTTAAATCTCCTGAGATCTGATACTATGGGTGGAACATATTGCAATCGCCAACCCGCCTGGCAAGCGATTATGGCAATAATATCGGTCTTTGTGGTGGTCTATAGAGGAGAACAATGTCAAGCAGTGGACGTAAAACAGGGGTGATAAGATGAACCGCGAATGTGTATTTGGTTTGCAAATATCTCTTGTAATTTAAAAGATTACCTCCGACGTTTCGAGAAAGACATTCTTGGTCTCATGTGGCATGAACATATTTTAGTCGCGCGAATTTTTCGAACTACCCGCATTTGATTTGGTTTATCAAATTAAACCTTTTGCACACCAGAGTTGTCACTCGGTCGACACACTACACGGAAGATATCAACGTTAGAGCGGTCGTCACAAAACTGATGTTCAATATCACAAAATTGACATTTGACAGTGAAACTTAAACGTAACTTTAGTCGAGATAAAGTTGCCCTAAATAACAAAAAAAAAAAAAACATTTTAATACGAAACATCAGAAAATCCTTACGAGTTAAATCGAATAAAACATGATAATAAATTTTGAAACTAATGTTAAAAGAATAAATGAAAGAAAATGCTAAATTCATTCGTTTTTTTTTAAACTCAAGATAAATCTCCACAACTGGCAACACCAGAACCAGTTATCAAATGTCTGGGATTATACCTGTAGGCTTTCAGGACGAATGACTTCGGATTCAAAGGAATACAGCCTCAAATCCCCCACTACTCACTTGCAAATAAGACTTTAAGCAGTTTGATTTAGGATTCAAATTACATGGAGATGGGGTGCTTATGTTACGTTTTATTGCGGGTTGAATTGTGGGTAGTAAAACAGAGATGTCTTTTATTGGGAAAGTGATTGCTCGGAGGTAACGGTTTTTACTACGGGCTCAACAGGTTCAAACTAGGGTGGCGTGTGTTTACGGGCGTTTCTGTTTTAGGCGTAAGGGTCATTTGACACGAACCACAACCACGCTACAACCACAACCACGCGACAAGCGCGACCACGTGGTCAGGTGCAAATTTTGTATTAGAAATAAATAGTACAATTCACACGTACCACATTTTGCAGTCATTATCGACCACGTCTGTGGCAACGGCCAGCAACTACACAACTCACACGTAACCACTGCGTGACCACATTTTGACGCTGCGATGTGGTGTGGTTGTGGTCCGTGTGAAACAACCCTAAAATACACACAAGCGACGTAAGGCATAAGGCGTAAGGCATGCCCGCGTCACGCCGTTTGAGTGTAATTTACAGTAACGTCGTCTTCGAACATTTTGCATGAAAACGTTTTGAAGCGACATCAGGAACGCAAGCGGTGCCGCGCCGCTTGAGTGTAATTCAAAATACGTCTCCTTAGTACATTTTGGATAGAAACGATTTGAAGCGGCATCGTGCCTTATGCCTTATGCCTTACGCCTTCGCTTGTGTGTATGTCACGCCTTTTAGATAGGACAACTTTTGTATATCGAAAGATGTATACTTAAGAAAAGCTATATCAGAATCTAAGCATGTAGTGTTTAGCCTTTGAAATGGTAAACGGTGGCCAGAAACCGTTAAAAATAATATAACATGTTAAAAGGAGATAGATACCACGCCATGTTACTTCAAGAAACATATCCCGTGCCTACTCAATAGTTTGCCTGAAGCTATCAGATGCAAAAAAAAAAAATTAATGAGATTGTTAAAAAGATATTACATGGACTTTTATTTTATTATTTATTTATCTTCTTTCTTAGATTAGGTTTTCTTACAATATTTTTATAAAAGTAAAATATAAAAATACATCTAAAACGTATCAAAACAATAAAAACATTATAAAAAAACCTAACCTAGAGTGCCGGCGGCAACGGGGCAGGGCCCAGACTGCCGGTGGTTAGGGCTGCAGAGAGAGGAACCGTCGGACTATGCGCGCCGTGTCCAGGATTACCGCCTTCTGAATCTGACCCTTGATCCAACCACAACCACGTAGCGAGAGTCTCTCAAGATGTTGGTCGAGAGGACATTACATGGACTTATCATTATAACTGATATATTGTAAATTAAATAAATATTAATCTAATATTGTTACATATCAAAATGTATACTTATGAGACAGAGGATCCCACAGTCAAACTGTTTATGCAGTTTTGTGGGGCAATGTTTTACAGAATATTGTTATTACTGTACCTAATTAAATAAATAAATAGAGTAAGAAAAAAACCCGAGCGGTGTCCTGACTCGGCTTGAAAATGGGTACCAGAGCTTACCCGAAACATGTCGCCTAGTGCGATATAAGTACAGGTAAGTGAATCCGTTTGTAACTAATTAGTAATAACATTACTTTCGACGACCGGTCTGGCCTAGTGGGTAGTGTCCCTGCCTATGAAGCCGATGGTCCTGGGTTCAAATCCCAGCCAGGGCATTTATTTGTGTGATGAGCACAGATATTTGTTCCTGAGTCATGGGTGTTTTCTATGTATTTAAGTATTTATATGTATCTATCTATTATATATATCGTCGTCTAGTACTACAACACAAGCCTTACTGAGCTTACCGTAGGACTAGGTCGATTTCTGTATCATTGTCCCGAAATATTTATTTATTTATTTATTAGTCACAACAGTTTTAATTATAGGAACCATTTTGGCACATATTCAAAACACGTACATTCGAAATGTTATAACCTAAAACATCAGGTACTCAAACTCGTCACATAGGTGATAAGTGTCACATTACCATAATCGCAGACGTAATATACAGGGTGGAATTTAGTTAGGGCCGGATGCTGAGCCGAGCATTAACAATCGAGTCACGCACGGCTATGAAGCACCTCGTTACTAATATAATTCACTCAAAATATCTCGGGACTGTACCCCTCGGGCATAGCAGACATGAGTCAAACAGTAATACAAGCGCAGTCATATTGTGTCTGAAGAATATATCTTAAAGCACAGTAAAGCTCGTCGTCTTACTATTATTGTTCACTCAAAATGTCTCAGAAACGAGCCAAACGGTAAGACAAATGCAGTCATATTGTGACTGTCATGTTCTGATTAGGAAAAAAAACATAAATAAATAAATATTTCGGGATAATCTTACACAAATCGACCTAGTCCTACGGTAAGCTCAGTAAGGCAACAGTAGGTGTGTTGTAGGTACAAGACGACGACATATATAATAGATAGATACATATCAATACTTAAATATATAGAAAACAGGAAAAAATATGAGTGCTCATCACACAAATAAATGCACTGACTGGGACTCGAACCCAGGACCGTCGGCTTCATAGGCAGCTGCCAAAAATGTCTTACCCTTTTTTTTTTTATTAGAACACGATACCGAATATGCCTTTAGACGGATTTCCACTTTATGTTACACTATCAATTACATTCCAAATAAACTATCATCTAGATGAGAATTCCTATACTAAACGCGTCGTTGTTATCAACGAGGTAAGGGCGCGTGCACGCGAGTGGCGCTTAGTCGACGTTTTCCACGTGAATGCAGATGTCTCCGCAACGTGCAATTCTATATCGAAACGCCGATAAAACACAGGACAGAAACGCTAATGTGCCCACACTGTATATTCCCAAATGGTACTCCACATAGTAATTAGGAGTTTGCCGATAATTGCGGCACATCACTAAGTACATTCGACATGCTAAGCATACTGTTTATAATCTATGGTCTAAAAGTAAGTATATAAACTTGAGACGAGGAACAATTTAAATATTTGTTCTATAGAGTGGCGCTCCGATTGCCATCGGATCGGGTTCGCGTCTCGGCGGCGCGTTTATACCAGCGAACATAAGGGTTCATTTACATGAACTAATAGTACCTCTAATGTGCCTTTTTTTTCTAAATAGATACTATTACTGCAATGTTCTGCTCTGCTAGAGCGCAACACTAGCAAAGCTGGCAATAAGTTTTGACGTAGTATATTCTTTTTGTTTAAGCCAGTAACAAAACAAATATTGTAACGTTTATTGATATTGACACCGACTTCATCTTCCTCGCATTGTCGCGGCATTTTGCCACGACTCATGGGAGCCTGATGGGGTCCGCTTGACAACTAATCCCAGGATTAGGCGTAAGCATTAGTTTCACGAAAGCGACTACCATCTGACCTTCCAACTCAGAGGGTAAACTAGGTCGTATTAGGATTAGTCCGGGTTCCTCACGTTTTCCTTCACCGAAAAGCGACTGGTAAATATCAAATCAAATGATATTTCGTACATAAGTTCTGAAAAACTCATTGGTACAAACAGGGGTTCGAACCTGCGATCTCTTGATTGCAAATCGCACGCTCTTACCGCTAGGCCACCAGCGCTCTTACCTAAACATTACCACCGACTTAAACAATATAGTTTCCAAACGCACCTTGTGCATGTGTCACTAATAGGGCTAACAGAATTATTCATTAAATTAACACTTTCAAACTCAAAATAGGCGACAATATGAATTTAGCCAAAATATGTCACATTATCTAGCAAAAGGGACCTTATTGTTGATGGCGCTTACGTCGAACCGCGTCGCGTTTGTATTGCGGCATCTTGAACAACGGCGTAAACGCCATCGACAATAAAGTCCCTTGTCATAGATAATGTCACATATGTCCTAGAGTCCAATGGCGGCTATCGAACGTCGAAACGTCACTGCGACGAACAGAGCTTCGACGTTCGAAAAACGCTAAATAAGAGGGAGTAAAAATAGAGGCTTAAATGCATTAAAACAGTGGTTTTAAGTGTGACGCAGGGGACCGTAACCATGGCAACGAATGACATAAAATAAGTTGATCGAGTCAGTTAATCATGTCTATCCTATCCATCTCTGTTTACAAACAACTACCCTGCGGTCTCTATCCTAAGATAATAAGGCATTCGTCTCTGGGGTCCGGCGAGGTCAGTAAGCCGGCATTAGGAGTCTTAAGTCGAGGGTCAAACTTCTTGGCCGCACGTATGTCAGGTTTAAGGTCTGGAGATTAAGCGAGGGAGATAACAACAGTTTGAAATATTCGAGTTTCTGAAGCTAAATGATCGAAGTTTGGAAGCCTACTATTTTTTGGAAATAATTTTACTAGTGTATAGCTGCAATCATGAAAACTTTTTAGAAACGAAAACAAAAATGTTCTATATTTTGTGGATTTTTCTAACCTTTAAAAATACATTCCGAGAGATATAACATGTCTTCTAGGCAAGTCTATATTAATATAAAAAGTCGGACCTTGTAAAAGAAACCTATAAATGGGGAATTGTGGAGTATACATCTCACTGCCGGGGGGTTACAATGTTTCTTAGGCAACTTGTAACTAGCTTTCATATGCCTAGTAGGTAGTGATTCTGCCTATAAAGCTGACGGGCCTGGGTTCTAATCCCAGTAAGAGCATTTATTCGTATGATGAGCACAGATATTTGTTCCCGAGGCACGTTCTCCTACTCGTATGTATTTATTTTAATCATTTGTATATTTTATATATCGTTGGCAGAGTAGATACCAACCTATAGGTTTTTTTTTTTATGACATAGGCGGCAAACGAGCAGACGGATTGCCTAATGGTAAGCAATTACCATCGCCCATAGGCACCCGCAACACCAGGGGAGTCACAAGCGCGTTGCCGGCCTTTAAGGGGGGTTGGAGCTCTGGGAACCTTACTCACCATCAGGAACACAACACTACATACCTGAAAGGTAGCATTGCTATTATGGCTGTGGTCTTCTGTAAGGAGGAGGTACTTCCCCAGTTGGGCTGCCCCAGATTCAAGCGTGGTGGTCATCGCTGTGCCCTACCTCTCATTGGTACATAGCTTGTGTCGATCTGAAAATATATATCTAACATATTGAAGTTATTCCTTCGTAAGTTGGTCTTATTACTGAATTATGGTAATTAGAATGTTTCCTGCCAGTAGTGATAATAAATTTGCATTTGAACATGTAGGTGTTACCCTTATTTGTAGACCCGTAAATCTAACCCGGCCGTCCGGACCACGGAACCCTGTTTCCTGGCAATTTGTCAAATTAATTGCTTCTACGATCCGGGATCTCGGGAGGGCCTACAGGATATGTTCATATATTTTTGGACGATTATTATTATTTATTTATTTATTAAACATACTACAATAATTTTATACAAATCAAAGTCTTGCAAAACTGTTTGGACAGTTAGTCTGCAGGAAGGCTTATATATAGTATAATTATACACAACAAAGTTAAGTCATATGTAAATAATGCTTATATTTATTTATTTAACATCCATACTTCCATACTAATATTATAAATGCGAAAGTAACTCTCTATGTCTCTGCATGTTACGTCTTTACGCTTAAACCGCTGAAACAATTGGGATGAAATTTGGTATGGAGAGAGTTTAAGCTACGAGAAAGGTTATAAATGTCATAATTTTTATCCCGCAGCAATACTTTAAAGACGGGAAGGCTGGCCGACGAAGTCGCGAGGAAAAACATTTTTTTTTTATGACTAAAGGTGGCAATCGAGCAGACTGATTGCCTGATGGTAAGCAAATACGATCGCCCATGGGCACACATAACACCAGGGGAGTCACAAGGGCGTTGGCGACCATTAAGGGGGTTGAAGCTCTGGGAATCTTACTCACCATCAGGAACACAACGCTACATACCTGATGGGTACCAGTGCTATTATGGCTGTGGTCTTCTGTAAGGAGGAGGTACTTCCCCAGTTGGGCTTCTCCGGACTCAAGCGTGATGCCCTAATACCTATCATTGTTGGACGTAGTTTAAGGACATACCCGGGTCCAAAGCTAGTCTATAATAACATTAATAACTAAACTTAATCCTAAAACTAAAAAACGGAAAAGGTCATATTTTTTAGTTAGTTTTAGCTATAATTCTATGTTAGTTTTGTTATTTTTCTACTCCTTCTATATTTTGTAGATTCGGCATTATTCTTTTTAAATCAAAAATGTACTTCTTTTGGTACTTTATCATCATCATCCACCACATCAAATAATTTTCGAGTGTCTTAACTCCCCACTTTCCTCGTGATTAAACCGTCATACAGTCGCCACCAAATATATCGGACCGACCAAGGTACTCAAAAATATCTGAACAAGCACAAAAACGCTTGACAACTTCCCGTTGTTCAGATATTTGTCCCCAACTCGGCCGCTCCGTTATATCTGAAGGCTGTACACCAAAACATTCCGCTTATGATTTACGCACGTTTTACTGGAATCTGTCAAATTAATTGGCTAAACTCCGGCCGCCATTACGAGGACATTACAGCCAACTTCCGCTCTGGGGCAAATATTTTCATGACCCATTTCCATATTGAAACTTTCACTATACTAGCTTCTGCCTGCGACTCTGTCTGCGTAAGATTATACGGGAACGTATTACAGGGATGTGAAGTATTCTATGTCTCAATTCAGTTCTTTGTCTATTTGTACGCCAAGCTTCATTTAGATCTGTTGAGTAAGTTATTATTATTAGGATTTACTGTTACTGAAAGAAACTTTTTTTAACCTTGAATAATAATATATCTATATGAATAGCATGTTATTAGGCAGGCGTCCAGTTTATTATCAAATAAAGGTGCGACCAGACCGCAGCTTAAAAAACGGTCACGATACGGAATCGCAGTGACGCGTCGCATGCGTACCGTTTTTGACACATGCTCCCCACACCGCTGCTTAAAAAACGGTGACGGTACGGAATCGCAGTGACGTGCTTCACGCGAATCTTTTTTGACACAAAACAGTTGCGTCTTTTACGTCACCGGTGTGGTGTCTGACATAAGACCTCCGTGTAATATTTTTCGCGATTTTTACGCAGATCAATTTACGGTGCGTCAGAGTATTTTAAGCAGCGGTCTGGGGAGCATGCGTCAAAAACGGTACGCATACGACGCGTCACTGCGATTCCGTATTTTAAGCTGCGGTCTGGTCGCACCTTAACCCAGTAGCTAGCTAGTCCATCCTTTCCACCCAATAGCCTAGTACATTTTCGATTTCATTAAAACTCAATAGTCCATGGCGGGTGCTGTCTCTGTGCGCGTCCTATGACACGGACAGGAGCAACATCCGCTTAGTGTATCCTTTACATTTCATTAAGTTGTCGAAAGGGCCTCCGCGCGTTAGCTCGATCCGGCTCCGCATACGCCTTCCAAATGTCCGGAACACCATTGTTCCGTGTACGGGAAAAAAAACTACCTTTTTTTATACAAGACTAACCAGCGTTTGACCTCAGTCGCACCTGATGGTAAGCGACGATGAGGTGAGGTGTAGCACGCTGGTTCAGTAACAGCCTATTCACTCTTGCCTTGAAAATACTTAAATTATATCTTACCGGGAATACATACAAAGGTAACAAGTTTTCAAACATACGAAATAACCATTCACCTTACTCTACAGTCAAGTCTATCACTCGAACTAGTTTAACTTAGGTCTCCCATCACGTACCTACGCCATCGCCAGTCGCCATCTAATATATCGGAGCTGTGGAGGTGGTTACAAATATCTGACCAACGCCTCTATTGTCAAGGCAATAAAGTGCATGTGCAGATATTTGTGACATTATCTAGCAAAAGGGACCTTATTGTCGATGGCGCTTACGTCGAACCGCGTTGCGTTTGTATTGCGGCATCTTGAACAACGGCGTAAGCGCCATCGACCATAAGGTCCCTTGTCGTAGATAATGTCACATTTGTGCTTCTGCTACTGCTCCGATATAGTGACCAGGTACCTACCTCCGAGTTTCTGCCCGGTATCAAGTAGCGAGTTCTAATCTAGCACGAGGCAGTAATTTACGAAATTTTAAAAAGTGCCTAAATTGAGGAATAGATTTTCATTTTCATTTCATTTCACAGGACTTTCGGACTAGATAATACGCTGGTCCTTCGAAACTCGACTGTGTGCAAGGAAGATAACTGTTACAGCCTCTCGGGGCCGAATAAAAGCTCTTGAATTTAACATCTTGCGGAAGCTCCCGGGACCAGATAGATTAAAAAGCTTTGACTGTAAAGCTCGTTCGGATTTTTATTTTGTTTTATTGGTAGAAAGCATTTCGTTTCTGAAAAATAAGCGGAATAAAGAACATATTTCAGAAAACTCAAGTATGTCTATTATGAATTCATATAGTGAGAGGTATAGGTTATTCATACAGCGAAGTACCATCACGCTTGAGTCTGGAGAAACCCAACTGAAGAAGTACCTCCTCCTAACAGAAGACCACAGCCATAACAGCACTGCTACCTTTCAGTTATGTTGTGTTGTGTTCCTGATGGTGAGTAAGGTTCCCAACAACTTTTAGGGTAGGCAACGCGCATGTGAATCCTCTGGAGTTGCAGGCGTCCACAGCCTAAGGTAACTGCTTACCATCAGGCGGGCAGTATGCTTGTTTGCCACCGTCGTTGTATAAATAAAAAAATCGGAAATTAATTATATATAACAGTATAATACAAATTTAAAAACGAATACTGCGTGGCAATAAGTATTTGTGGACAATGCAATAGTTTCTTCAGTTATTTGACTTATTTGTTATACAAGGGAGCAGCTTGAAATGAAAAAATTGAAATTGGTCAAATATGAGGAAACACACTTTGCTACCGAGTGAAACACACAATTTTTCACCTCACTACCGCGATGAAAAATTTTAGTCTAAAACTTTAAAATTGTATTGAAAATTATTGGCATCCATCATTTATCATTCAAAAACATTAAATAAAAGAAAATCCACTCTAACATCTAAAAAAAACTCGAAATCTGTACCAAATTATTATGCACTCTTGTGAATTAAATGCAACTTTGCTATCTGTTTTTAAAGAATAAAACAGTTCTGTCCGAGCTAGTGAGGTGAAAAGTTTACCATTAGATCTTTTAAGGGATATCGTGAGATTTGGTTAGTACAATAATGTTTTTACCCTGTTGACGATTTATTTAATTATTTTAGTAGACTATGATGATGATGTTTTCATTTTCATGCCACTTGCTGTTGAAGTATGTGTGCGCTTCCACAACTAATCCATCTTTTGTACATTCAAGGTAAAATATATATACCTATGCGCCCAAAGTGCCATAACTTGTATACATGTACCTTATTATCCTACGATTAAGGTACATGTATACATATTTTGGAAGTTTGGTTGAGTCGTTTGATTCGATATGATTATTCCACAAGTCTTAATGAGCTTATATTGTAGGACTGGGTAGATTTATGGTTGATTGTTTCATAACTTTTAATTATAATAAACCCAATAAATCTTTGTTTCATTGTATTATTTAACAAATAAAACTCTTCATTTTAGATAATTTCTGTAGTCATACAACAAACAACAAAATAAACTTGAAATCTGCAGACAAAACGCAAACGTAATCATGATTGCAAGGATTATCTCCACAACGACTCCCCCTCCCCCACAGGCCCCCACAGCCTCCCACCGAGCAATCAGTTTGGGGATAATTATTTAAATTTTGGCCACGACGGCTTCAATTAAATACGGAGTCGAAAGTTAAACGTGAGGGAAGTTAGATTTACCTGAGGGACTACCACGAACACGAACATCGAAGTTGGATTATTTCGTGCATCTTTCTCTTTTGCTCCAATTAAAGCATAATTAGAGTGACAGACACAATCGTGAGAAATTAGCGAATTCCTTGTAGAGCGTTAGCACACTAGCGTTTGTTTCCCGCGTTTTCTCGGCGTTCCTATATAAAATTGCACGCTGCGATTACGCGGAGTGCCGTTTACTAAGGCTATGGTCTCCTATAATCGCCGTCGGCCGCTTACAGCGTCTGCGTCACAATGCTGCGTATAGAGATGTACTGTTGTGGTTTCTTTCACAAGTCGACGTTGGCGTTGACGTCAGACATCGCGCACAAAATAGGAGACAAAAACCTAAAGGCTTGGGCACATAGGCGCGTTTTGTGAGCGTGGCGGTAGCGCAGCGTACACATTCGGGCGGCAGCGTCGCGCCACGCTACAAAACGCGCCTATGTGCCCAAGCCTTAAGGAATCGCCAGGAAAACGTCGACTGGCCGGCGCTAGTGTGCTGGGCCTTAGGTTTTCAGCGTTAATTTGACGTTTCTTACAGGTGAGCGCTGATTGGTTAACAAATCATTTTCCTCACGTTGTCCCGGCATTATGCCACGGCTCATGCGAGCCTGGGGTCCGCTTGGCAACTAATACCAGGATTTGGCGTATGCACCAGTTTTACGAAAGCGACTGCCATCTGACCTTCCAACCCAGAGGATAAACAAGGCCTTGGTCAATGTTTTCCTTCACCGAAAAGCGACTGGTAAATATCAAATGGTTAGGGCGTCAGCTGCGATAGCTGGAGATGCGGGTTCAAATCTCAGCGGCAAGTTCTCGGACACCTGAGATCGTTACTTTATCTAAAGTAATAATTTATCATCATCATCATATCAGCGGCTTTCCGCGATCTTTACCAGGTCGCCGATCCACCTTGCGGGGGATCTGCCGACGTGGAGCATTCCTGTTCGGCAATTATATTCAACTAGGCGTGCCCCGCGGTGTTGCCCGCTATTTATCAGGGAAAAAACGTAGCCTATGTGTTAATACAGGGTGTCAGCTAACTCCATACAAAATGTTAATACAATCGCTCCTGTCGTTTAGTCGTGAGAAAGTAACAAGCATACACACTCACAAACTTTCACCTTTATAATATTAATATTAGTGTAGTATTAATTTTATTGTAATGACTAGAGATACCAACCCGTACAACTGTTGCAACAAAAGTTGCAGCTTAGTTTGTGCAGCGCGCCCCAGTTTACTGCAGGCCACATATGCACATGCAGTTCGCTGAGCGGTGCACAGATACGGACACTTGGAGGTCTGCTAGCTTAAAGTTCTGTTGTCCAGCTATCAATTATTCTGACCATAAGGTCAGAGGTCGGCCATAAGGCCGGTTCACATTCTTCCAGTAGCATTCCAGTCCAATAGGAATAATGAAGAGTCCAGTGACTGGAGACACCGTCTACTTTTTCATTACAGCTCACCCAATCCAAATCCAATCCAGTGCTGGAATACTACTGTCACTACTGGAGACACCGTTTACTTTTTCATTCCACCTCACCCAATCCAGCGCCACTGGAATAGTGTCGACTGCCATTCCTGTTGCATCCACAAGAATGATCCTGCCGGAAGATCAGCGCTGACTCTCGGGTCAGCATTTATGCTGAGGCTGGCCCATTTCGTGGTAAACTTCTAAATTTACACTTTTTTTTTGAATAACTGTTTTTATGTTACATTTTTGTAATTGATGTAGTTTATCACGAATAAAAATCTGAATTTGAATTTGAATTCAATCCAGTGCTGGATGGAACATTACACACTGAAAGACTGGAATATGCCTGGTTCACATTACTTCAGTCCAGTAATCCAGCGGGCTAATCCAGTCCAGTGTTGGAATAATGTAAACGATATGAGCAACCGTTGAACCGGTCATGAATTTGAATGAGCGTAAAAAGGAGAAATACACATATTTATAAGATAACAGTGGCCGTGGGTATTTTTTAATTCGAAGGTATATTGGCTTTGCCTTATCTTCATGAACCCAAGGGCTGTTAAACTGCGGAAAAATAAGCCGGCGGGAATCGGCTTGCATGGATTTACCGCCACTGTAAGACAAAGAACGTTAACGGTTTAATTATGAATGTTAAGAAAAACCTACCACCAACCAACCTCCTACAACTTCTCTGCTTTGCCGAAAGGTTGACTGGTAGAGAATGCTTTGTAACATTAAGTCCGCCTTTTGTACTTTTGTGTTTTGTGCAATAAACCTCTGACACTAAATTTTATTTATTTTTTCTACTCCAGCGCTTAAATTTGTCAATTAAATTATTGTCAGCGATATTCCTGCTAGAAAAATATATTAGAAAGATAATTCCAACTAGTGCAAGCAAAGGTGCTTGCACTCTAAAGCGACCAGGACACCAGAAGTATGTAAGTGTCCATTGCAAAGGATTGCTATGACAAACCATTATCTCGTTCTCAATCCCGCCTGCAATTGCATCCTTATTGCTCACTAATAAAGTTCATTTTCGACAACACACACATGTAAGATAGGATTTGTACGGAATGGGGCTGTAAATGGAGGTTCGTTGAGTAAAAGGTGTGTAAATGTGGTAAAAGCCCGCACACTCGACTGCGTAATAAAGTGGACGTAAAAGGTACAGGAGGCAACTAATGGCTTTGGAGCAACTAGTTGTTTTGAAAGTGTTTTAGAGTATCGGCCAGCTTTGAAAAGGTTTGCACTAAAGTTTGTAAAGGTTTTGAACCAAAACAAGTTTTTTTTTTTCGATTTATCTCGAAAGTTTAAATTTAGTGCAAGCTGGTTTAAATAGTTGCATGTTAAGGGAGCAAAGTTAGTGTTAGCTCGTTAGTGAAAGCCTGTTATTATTCTTTGAAAATAGATAGCAAAACCGCATTCTATTCACAAGTGAGCAAATTAATTTTAAACAAATAATAGGCACGGAAGTAATCTTCCTCGCGTTGTCCCGGGATTTTACCACGGCTAATGGGGACCTAGGGTCCGCTTGCCAATCCCAGGATTTGCCGTAGGCGCTAGTTTTACAAAAGCGACTGCCATCTGACCCAGTGTGCCAATTAGGGCTTAATGGAATCAGTCCAGTTTCCTCGTGATTTTCTCCTTCACCGTAAAGACTGGTAAATATCAAATAATATTTCATAAATAAATAACTTTCGAAAAACTAATTGGTACAAGCCGGGGTCTGAAGCGACTTCCGCATTGCAAGTCGCACGCTCTTACCGCTAGGCCATCAGCGCATTTTAATTTGGGTGTGTTTCATGCCTAACCTAATACGTCCGCGGCTAAAACTGATTCATAATCAATACTCCCGACCTAAAACGGGAACATTCAAACTCTCTGCTGTGTTAGCTTATAGCAAAAACTAACATTCACTTTGATATTGTGGGCTCATCATTATTATATATCCATCTATGTATTTAAGTATTTATATGTATCTATCTATTATACATATCGTCGTCTAGTACCTACAACACAAGCCTTTACTGAGCTTACCGTAGGACTAGGTCGATTTGTCTAAGATTGTCCCGAGATGAATATGTATTTATTTATTTATCTCCTCGGGTGTCGTAAGAAGCGACAAAGGGAAAAAACCGACAGATGGGCTTTCCCCTGCGAAGAGTGAAAACGCCTGTACCCTTACCATGAGTTGTGACATTGATGTTTTCGATGACGAGTATCGAGTTTACTATCTGTGTATCTCGCTTGTACTAGTTTAGTGCGAACGAAATGCACAGATAGTAAACTCGATATTCGTTATCGAAAACCTCAAAGTCACAACTCATGGTAAGGGCACTGGACCTATTATGAGCGTAGCACGAAAAGCGTTAAAACTAGACGTAGGTACTAAACGGACGAGAGTTTCTTTAAATTCATTTAAAATACCAATAACAAGCAAACTTTCCAAGATAATTTACCAAAATCCTTAGTTGATTAACAATCAACAATATTACTTACACTAAGTAACGCTATTCTTTGCAAAAGAATGAAGCTTAACGCCAGAAATAGATTAAAATCAACACAAAGACGCCCCAGAGAACAGTTCCTAAACAACGGGCCACCGGAAAATATGCAGGGTATTCTCGGAGTCAAATTAGAGATCCTCTCCGAAGTAACGAATTGAATGTTTCCGTTTTTCCATTTAGTTAAGCTTTGAAAAAAAGGGTTGGTTAAGAACGTTTAAGAATTCAATCACACTTCAATATGATAATAGTATACCGAATTAGATGGCAGTCTCTTTAGTAAAACTGCCTACGCCAAATTCAGGGATTAGTTGCTAAGCGGACACAGGCTATAATGAGCCATGGCAAAATGCCGGGACAACGGGAGGAAGATGATGAGTACAGTGAGTATTTAAGTATAGTGTAATAGCTGTCAGTTTTGTGACGACAATTAAGCATCAGCATCATCATATCAGCCGAAAAACGTCCACTTCTGGACATAGGCCTCCCCCCAAGAGACCAACAATAACCGGTTTTGCGCCACCCGCATGCAGTCGATTACCGTGATCTTTAACAGGCCGGCGGTTCACCCTGTGAACTTAGAAAATATATTAACGTCTGCTAAGGAAGCCATAATTACTAGAAATAAAGTAAAAATGGAAAATCAACTGCCCCGGGCAAGACTATACGAGATATATTATTTATACAATAATTACTATATGATACTGATAGATGCTATAGATACTATATATGCTGCGGCATTTCAAGTATTATTCCTCAATAATATAAAAAACGAAATTGTTTTTGAGTGTTCGATTAAACTGAACTTAGGAATTTGCTTTTCAAAGTACAATATTTTTTCGGTTGCATAATATTTTTATACGTAATTTCCCTAATACTACAAATCATCCAATAATATGGCAACCCTACTTCACAGCCGAACACATGCCATTCATCCAAAACCTACCTTACGTAGTCACGTTAAGGTTAAAATTCGGAAACCACAATTTGAAGAACTTTTACGATTTTTTTTACATATATCGGACCTCACAGGGGCTGATTGAGAGGGATCGCAATTTTATGAATTGAAGGGTTGTTGCGGGATGATATGTAAAGTGTTTGGCCCTCATCAAATATTGAGCCAATTCGTTTAAATAACTAGAGATTCCGGTTCCCATATTTCACTTTCATCATTCCGCCTATACTATCCGCAATAGTAAGTGGCGAGTCGGGTCATAAAGCATCGGAATCATGCTAATATCTTTCGCACCCGCACGGCCTTATATAGCGGGCCGGAAAACAAAAGTGCAGAGTAGCGGTATGAACAAAAAAGAAGAAGAACATTAAATGCAACAGATAATAATTAATAGTTTCATAGATGACTGCACCATCTCTCTAGCTATATCAGAATCCCGAGGCAGTCATATAGGAGGCTGAAAGATGTAGATTTTGACGGGTTCCGCTGTGTCCGGTTGGTCTAATTGATCAGGGCATCAGCCGCGAAAGATGGAGATGCGGGTTCAAATCCGGCTTCGGACGCCGGAGGCCCTCTTTTTCTTAAGTAAGTATGTGTTACTACATAAAAATCAATAGTACCTAATCAAAATATGTAATAAAAACTAATTTGTTCATAGTTATTTAAGTATATTTAACATAATTTGATCGTAACAATAAGTTTTATAACATAATTAAAAACGAAACTCGGCCTAAATAAAAACAATAGTATTTTTCCTCACGCGATATGATCATGTCTTGCGCAGTTATGCATTACTTCCCAATACCACGTAACTCGGCCATTTTTCTCACAATCCAATACCAACCTTAAAGTTAACGACACAAGGTTAATTTTGAAGGGTGTTGGTAAAGATACTTACATCATTTTGTGGTTGCAGCGGTTGTGGTTCCCAATACAATGGTTATCTAATCGCATAGTTTGAAGTCGCCGCGTTTGCGCAATAGACGGAGAGCTAGCCCCGAATAAGTTATACTTAAAAATTTAAATATATGACAAATACTTTTTTCACTACTTTACTAAAAGCGATCAGGAGCCCCGGCGTTGGAGACGTGATCGCTTTTTCTTAAGTATATGTCATATATTTCAATTTTTAATTTATATAGTAGTATTACTACTTAAAAATCAATGCAAATCAAAAAGTGTCACAAAAAATAATTTGATTTGTTCTTAGTTTCGAGTTATACTTACTTAAAAAAACATATTTGTATTATCTGAATTAGGCATCGGCATTGAAGATGATAGATATTTTTTATTTTTGTAGGTTTAAAAAGCAAAACTCTAATAATCAACCATATTAATTGTATTGAAACGAGTAACTCATGCTTTATAACATAACACAAATATTGCTCGACATGTTTCACTCCATAACGAGGAGCTTAATCATGAGCTGTTCGCGTTGGTTGACCGCATAAGGTTTGTAGCTCGATGATACCACGTGATTGTTCATCCGCTCAGCCACTTTTGCGGCTGACTGTATTTACATTGCCATATTATACAAAATTTATCTTTTTCTGGCGCTAGCTCTTCATCCATAACCGATTAAAAACAAAATGTCGGCTTGTTATAATAAACTGTTGGTTTTTACAACTTTATGGACGTAAAATCAGTATAATTGGAGCAGCATGCATAATACATAATGATGTTGAGATAACATTGTAGATCTGAGAACACGGAGCGACTCGGGTGTAATGATCATTGTTTGAAATGTTTTCTTAATGAAGTAAACAGTAGTCTGTTTACATTAATTCACTGAGATACTTAAAAACCGGAAAAGTGCGAGCCGGACTCGCCGACCGTGGATTCCTTGCTACCTTTCAGGTATGTAGTGCTGTGTTCCTGATGGTGAGTAAGGTTCCCAGAGCTCCAACGCCCCCTTAAAGGCCGGCAACGCGCTTGTGACTCATCTGGTGTTGCGGGTGCCTATGGGCGACGGTAATTGCTTACTACCAGGCAATCCGACTGCTCGTTTGCCGCCTTTGTCATAAAAAAAAATTAACAAGCCGTGTAGAAGAAAACCTGGAAGAATAGCATTGAAAGAAAATATAAAAATTTGACTCGAAGCGGGACTCGAACCCACCACCATTGAATCACTAGCCCAGCGCACTACCAATTATGTTATACGAGTACCGCTTGGACTTGTCAATTTTTTCTACTTTATCCTTCCTGGTATACCGGTGACGTGTAAACACATCTACCGAAAGAGTATTGAACCCTTGATTGAAATTTTGATTGAGAATTCATCGATAACAATGTGCTACCCCTTTCTAAATTGTGTTAAAAAATTTCAATTTCTCTTTCGATTTAAATATCGATGATATTTGCTAGCAGACGTTTCTGCTTGATAAAAAACATAAAGGTTTGTGCCTGCATTAGTACCTAGTATCCTAGCTATCCTATCAGTCACAGTTGTCCACTGCTGGACATCGGCATCCCCGATAGACTGCCAATGTCTTTTCTGAGCACGGAGGCCACTTGCAAAACTGGGCCATCCGCTACTAGATTCTACAAAACAGCAGTCCGGGCTCCGTGGCGTACCTAGGGAGAGGCCTAAGTCCAGCTGTGGACAACAACAGGCTGATGATGATGATACAGATTTAAGTTTTCATGGTTTTTAAATATTATCAGGTACAAAAATGCCGTGTCATGCCGGCTGACTAGAATAGCACCACTCCATCCCGCGGGTGTCGTAAGAGGCGACAAAGGGAAAAATTCTACGGACGGGCAGCAGCGTCCGTCGAAACCCATTCTACAGCTACTGCGGTCGCTAACGTGCTAAATAAGCGTGGCGACTATGGCAATTACCTCCCAAGATGATACAAGTCATATTTGTGGAAGGCCTATGTCCAGCAGTGCACTGCATACGGCTAAAATGTATGTATGTGTACAAAAATAACCTCCGACCAGTCTAACCCAGGATCCAACATTCGAGGTGGACACAAAAATAAAAGACTTTGTCAGGCATCGAATTTAAGCCCTCCTACAGGCAACGATTAGGCTAGGTGGCCATTCATCATATCAACCCTGTCGCTTCGTTCTTCTGTTGTTCTCACAAACGCGTCTATTCACAGTAACAGGACCCTGGTATGTCCTTAAACTACGTCCAACAATGAGAGGTAGGGAACAGCGAAGTACCATCACGCTTGAGTCTGGAGGAGCCCAACTGGGGAAGTACCTCCTCCTTACAGAAGACCATAATAGCACTGCTACCTTTCAGGTATGTAGTGTTGTGTTCCTGATGGCGAGTAAGGTTCCCAGAGCTCCCCTTTAAAGGCTGGCAACGCACTTGTGACTCCCCTGGTGTTGCAGGTGCCCATGGGCGACGGTAATTGCTTACCATCAGACAATCCGTCTGCTCGTTTTCCACCTTTGTCATACAAAAAAATTAACAAGCCGTGTAGAAGAAAATCTGGAAGAATAGCATTTTAACAACCCCCCTTCCCCCCTCATCTCTTCACCTCTCCCCTCTCTGCTCCAGTTACGGAGCCCGCACAAAAACGTAATGAAGCAGACTCCTCCAATTAGCCACATTCGTTAAGAGCGCGCGGACGGCGGACGGCTGCCCTACAATACTCGCCGTTTACTTTTAAATATAGGTAGTTCCATGATAGTTGAGGCGAATGTATTACGCACACAACTATATGAAGTACTGATTGAATGAATGGAATGAATGAGTAATTTCAAAATCTTCCTATCATTACATGAGATGTTGTTGTGAGCGTGACTTCAACTCTCGTGAAACTACCTATACTTACAATGAAAAGTACAGTCGGCAACATTCTTAATTGTACATCGGTGGACTTTATGCCTTATATAATAAGGTCTACCAATGTATAGCTAAGAGTGTTGTTGTGTGTACATACGTAGTTATGGCGTCCATCTAGTCTAGTTAAGACGGTGGAAACTAAGGCAATGAATTATTTGAAGGATTTGGGTATTTCTTGTATGTAATAAATAAATATTTCAGAACAATCTTACACAAATCGACCTAGTCCTACGGTAAGCTCAGTAAGGCTCGTGTTGCAGGTACTAGACGACCATATATATAATAGATAAATACATATAAATACTTACATACATAGAAAACACCCATGGCCCAGGATCAAATATCTGTGCTCATCACACAAATAAATGCCAGGACCATCGGCTTCATAGGCAGAGTCACTACCCACTAGGCCAGACCGGTCGTCAAATTTCTTGTAAGTTGTGTGTATCAAATTTCTTGTGTGTAAATTTCTTACATCTACGTTGTAGATTATACTTTATCGACAAATCACCTTCAAACTTCACTTCGCCCACCATCTCATTATCAATCTCACTGACCCATTTGGAATATCCATCCTGTATAGATAAAATTATTTCTATGGCAGCCGTTATGGAATGAAACGATCCGCAAACTGCTATTAATCGACATGTCGTATTGTTCGGGTTCAATCCTCGACAAGGCGTGACATGTTCGCGCCCACACCCGCGAAGCTTTAGACCGTTAACATACTGGCGCCGAAGCAGTGTGATTAATCATCATCATTATTACAAATAAATGGTATATTAACTTTAAAATAACCTCCAACGTTTCGAGAACATTGTCCTCGTGGTCTTGGATGAAGACTGGCTAAAATTGACATCAACATCTCCTAGCCGCGCGAGTTTTTCGAACTACCCGCTCTTGACCTTGTTCGTACACGGAGTCTTTATGTGTTCTTTTTTATGACATAGGCGGCAAACGAGCAGACGGATTGCCTGGTGGTAAGCAATTACCGTCGCCCATGGGCACCCGCAACACCAGGGGAGTCAAAAGCGCGTTGCCAGCCTTTAAGGGGGGTTGGAGCTCTGGGAACCTTACTCACCATCAGGAACACAACACTACATACCAGAAAGGTAGCAGTGCTATTATGGCTGTGGTCTTCTGTAAGGAGGAGGTATTTCCCCAGTTGGGCTGCTCCAGATTCAAACGTGATGGTCATCGCTGTGCCCTACCTCTCATTAAATATTTTTGTGATATACATATTTTCAACTTGTGGTATTTCACGCCTGCATTTACTAATGACTGGATTCCATGAGGATGAGATCCTGAAACCATCGTCCTGATTTAAATCATAATGATCTTTTATTTCAATGTTTTCTCGCACTATTCTAATACCGTCTAACATCTTTTGAGTGTGTTATACTTGACATTTTAACTTGAAAATTAAGTCATTATGCTACCACTCGATTTATTCCTATCAGACTCTACTCGTAGAAGCGATAATTAAAATTGTGTACGGGAAAGTTACCATGTATGTTAATTCGAAATGAGTTTCCGATATTTCGGTACTGTTGCAAGCGCCATCCTCACAGAACAACTGAAGGACTGCGAGATTTGACGTCGTAGAAGTATGGAAATATCATAAACTCAGTCCTAACACACATGGTAACTATCCCGTTTTAAGTAATAGTTGAACATTGACATAATTATGTATTTCTGATTGATAACACAATACACTGAACGCCATTCACCCACGATCTAAAGTGGTCCTGAGTCTGAGTGTCAATAGAAGCTATACAGGCTAGGAGTGCCTATTGTCTAGCGACTGTGGGCGAAATTAATCCCGCCGGGGTGCGGGGGGCAATGTCCTTTAAGCGCGATCAGAAGCGTCTGCGAGCCATGGAAAACGATATTCGTGTCGGGCAATTGCCTCTGTCACTCTCATGATGCTTTAATTGGAGTAAAAGAGAACGATGCTCGAAATATTCGAACTTCTATGTTCGCGGTACCGGGCGTGTTTAGAGCGTCACGATGACCACCGGCACAAGGAACGATCTTCGCGATAGCTGGCATCATCTATGATCACAGCTATGTATCTATATTAAGGCGCCCATGGAGGGAAAGTACAGTCAGCAGCAAATGTTGCTAAGGGTTTGAAGTGTTCAAAATGACCTACACGCGCTCTTATTCTCTTGACAATAGAGACGTGTTGACCTCATTTTGAACACCTCAAATGCTTAGCTACTTCTGCTGCTGACTGTACCTTGAATATTGTAGATGGAACATTTTACTGAGAGCAGACATTATTTAAATTTAAAATACAATGTAAACGGCCTTTGCCGTATGATGCCGGCTGAATAACACCACCCCATCTCCTCCCGCGGGTGTCGTAAAAGGCGACAAAGGGTGAAATCTTACGTACGGTCAGCAGCGACCGTCGAATCTACTATGGAACGCCCTGTGCACCTATATAAGCTTCCCGCGAGGCTAACCTGGATTAAAATTTCGGACATCTTTCCCTTTTACTCCAATTTAGGCGTAATTAGAGTGATAGAGACAACCGTTCTAGCGAATTTCTATTTTGCGGTAAGCCGCAAGTGAACGTATGATGCCGGCTGAGCACAACCCGCCTGCCACGCTTGGCGACTGTGGCAACTCCCATGATGATACAAATCATATGTGTAGGAGGCCTATGTCCAGTGGATGTCTTACGTAAATGATGATGATGATGATCCTCCTACATCCTCTAAGCCCACAAGAGTGACAGAACTGTCAGTGTATGACAGACGTGACAGTCCCTTCATCATACTAAGCCGGCATAATGCACAATTGATTGCCTGGACCAGTGGTTCCCAAATTGTGGATCCTGAGAATCAATTATACATGACAATAGGTCTGGTCTAGTACAGTGACCCTGCCTATGAAGCCAATGGTCCTGGGTTCAAATCCCAGTAAAGGCATTTATTTGTGTGATGGGCACAGATATTTATTCCTGAGTCATGGATGTCTATATTTTATATCTATCGGCCTATTTAAATTCACAATGTATCTATTTAAGTATTTGTATATTATATATATCGGTGTATTCTGTATATTTAAGTATTTTTAGAAACATAAGAGTGTGTGACAAAATAAATAAATGATTTAATTTTGATCTTCATATATTATTTTTGGACCGGGGTATGTCCTTAAATTACGTCCAACAATGAGAGGTAGGGCACAGCGAAGTACCGTCACGCTTGAGTCTGGAGTAGCACAACTGGGGAAGTACCTCCTCCTTACAGAAGACCACAGCCATAACAACACTGCTACCTTTCAGGTATTTAGTGTTGTGTTCCCGGTGGTGAGTAAGGTTCGCAGAGCTCCAACCCCCTTAAGGCCGGCAACGCGCTTGTGACTCCCCTGGTGTTGTGGTAATTGCTTACCACCAGGCAATCAGCCTGCTCATTTGCCATAAAAAAAAACACGGTAAACAATAAACGAATTCTGATTCTTCATCCTTCGAGAACAGAGCAGGTTGGCAACCGCTGGCCGGGATTACAGACTGGGCAGCCCAAGGTCGGTTATAATGAACAAAGGGCCCGTCTGATTGATGACGTCACGTGCCCGTTGCGATATCGTGCCGTATTCGTTGATTGCTTCTCGTTGTGGTGCAGGCTTTATTAATATGTTTAATACTCACTAGTTCGGAATGCCTTCTTTATTCTTCAAAATTTATTTAGCTTTTTATTCTATCTTTTGAATAAAATGCTAAATAAAATTTGATTTGCTGTCTTGAGCAAAGTGTTTTATAAAGAATGAAGTGTTTTCTTGACGTTAGCTAGTTGCATGGGTTTTGGTTTAATTATAAATAATACCGATAATTTGGGATATATCATATCGCCAGCTCGAGTCCCACGCCAATGGTTTCACCAATCGAATCGTATACAATAACAGCAAAAAAGTGGACAACAGTGGAATTGGAAAATAATCGAAATGACAGGGACTACCATGAAATGTCATCGAGACGGTCCGAGCAGCTCCGAACAAGTACGATGCAGCACGAACTCGATCGGTCAAGTTGAGCGTTGTTTGCATTAGGTACATTGAATTTACGATGAAGTTTGTTTTTTTTTTATGATAAAGGTGGCAAACGAGCAGACGGATTGCCTGATGGTAAGCAATTACCGCCGCCCATGGGCACTCGCAACACCAAGGGAGTCACAAGCGCGTTGCCGACTTATAAGTGGGTTGGAGCTCTGGGAACCTTATTCACCATCAGGAACACAACACTACATACCTGAAAGGTAGCAGTGCTATTATGGCTGTGATCTTCTGTAAGGAGGAGGTACTTCCCCAGTTGGGCTGCTCCAGATTCAAGCGTGATGGTACTTCGCTGTGCCCTACCTCTCATAAAAAAGAATAAAACCCAAAGTTAAGTTTTGATTTTATGGAGGTGAAATAGACCCCCTGTTTTTAATATTATCCCCGATTTTGGGCCACACACTGTTCATATTTAGGCGGTTTGACTGCTTAGTATCTTATACCTCTTATCTTATTTATTCCTTAACTTTACTCGTACACGTTAGGTAATCACTTCAGTAAAGATAACGGAACCCGTGCGGTGATTATGAACCCTCCCTCTTTATGAGGGTTTACTGGTGTCCTGGCTGTCACCGCGTCGTTACAGTTGCTCCATCACGAGTGACACGAGTGAAGACAATATCGAAAATATGTGACATTATCTAACAAAAGGGACCTTCTTGTCGATGGCGCTTACGTCGAACCGCGTTGAGTTTGTATTGCGGCACCTTGAACAACGGCGTAAGCGCCATCGACAATAAGGTCCCTTATCATAGATAATCACATATTACATACTGCTCTGGAACATACATACATACATTACATACATTTCAGCCGTATGCAGTCCACTGCTAGCCATAGGCCTCCCATAAATATGACTTGTATCATCTTGGGTGTTGTTGCCATAGTCGCCACGCTTGGCAGGCGGGTTTGTGACCGCAGTAGCTGTAGATTGGGTTTCGTTGGACGCTGCTGCCCATCGGTAGAATTTTTCCCTTTGTCGCCTCTTACGATACCCGCGGGAGGAGATGAGGTGGCTTGAAAATGGGTACCAGAGCTTACCCGAAACATGCCGCCTAGTGCGATATAATTACACATGATTTATCCGTTTGTAACTAAGTAGTAGGTAGACGAGACATAGGGTGGGTGTTCCGTATTAAGAGACAACTGGACTGGTTATTTTTCTATACAAACGTAGCAGTAACTTTGAACCGATTCAAATCAAGAGCACTCAATTTTTCAACACAGATGATCGATTTGATCGACTGATTTGCTTTGTTTGATATTTTTGTTTTGCCTACAACAGCTGTCTTTTTACCTACTAACAGTCTCTAACATGGCAGTGAAATCATTTGAATTGCCCTTTAATTAAACCTCCATTAGATTTGTAATTTAATTATTACACTTAATATGTACCTACTAATCTTACATACCTATATATTAACTAGATCATGATCGCAAACACATCATTAATTATCTGTAGTCCTACCACCAACCACGACATCCGTTTCGTCCGTTATTTGCGTCTCTATCCCTCGTACACGCAAAAGCGAGAGATAGACAATCTTCGAATTTCTATATTCTCGTTAGGCCTTCTGTAATCGAAACGGTAATCTGCCAATGTCTGTAAGGATTCAACTCGCAGACGAGGGCACTACAAAACTGAACTCTAACCAGTTGGCATAAGATGCTATTCTAGTTGCATTGTAAATTAGCTAGCTTACGTAATGCAATGTCTTGATTTGATTATGGGGAATCTGAGTGTTGTATACACAGCAACACTCTTAACTGTACATGGGTGGACCTTATGCCTTATATAATAAGGTTCACTAATGTACAGCTAAGAGTGTTGCTGTTAGTACATAGCTTGCGGGTTCGGAATGAATTATTCAGATAATATAATTATATTAAGGATAAGTAAGTTGGTGTTTATACAGGATGTTTCAGGAGACGTAAACAGAACTAACTCCATGAATTCAGTTAATAATAAGCTACTGTTTCGTACCAGTCTTAGTGATATTAATAATCTTTTTCTAAAGAGTTAAAAAATAAAGGTTAAATTTTTTTACATAATGCGTGGTCACCCTGAACCTACTTACCTACTTTTGAGAATTCATTTTCTTCATAATCAAAGATCTGTCATACCAATCAAAGAGAATTTATGTCCTACATTTCTGAGAACCAAATTGATTCTTAACAACAAATTAAAATGTGCAGGTGTTTAAATGATACAGTATCATTTACTGTCTCCGTAGGCTTGATCCTGCTCATGTGTCATGAATCACCTGTATGAATGTCTCCTAGCCTTTAACCTCTAGCCGCCCGGAGACCTATAGGTCTCCCATTGTATGCCATTTTGATTTTTAATTATGACAAAAAATAGTTGCAGTTGGCCTGGCATGATTCAGATTGTATAAATATTCGAGCGAATCTGCGTTATCATTATCACCGTATAACCAAGTATAGCCAATCAGTCAAGGTTTTCCCTACTCCATGTAGGCAGGCTGTGTCATAGTCGTAGTAAAATCACCATGCAATGTATAGCTCACGACGAAATATAATTCAACGGTAATGTATTTATGCAAGCTACAGTGATTGAGTAGCGTATTGCATATTAAGGGCCCGGGCACGTCAAGTTATCTAGTCGACGCCCGCGCAACGCCGACACACCATCCACGTTGCGGGGCCGCGACGACAGTGGCATCTTTTAAACGTCAGCGTCTCGTTAACGCCCGCGTAGCGTCAACACGCTGCGCTGTATCGACGTCAGTTAAGCGGCGCTACCGCGAATAACGATTTTCGTAAACGGACGATGGGCGCTAACAAGACGTCTCGAGGTTCGTTAGTCGCCACTGTCGTCGCGGAGGAGGCGCTGCACGATCGCAGCGTCGACGCTCGAAAGACGCTTACGGCCGGCGCCCGACTGCTGCGCACGCTACGTCCACGGTCCACGTTTTCATACAAAGTTTCGTGGGGCGGCTCACGGTTTGTATGAAAACGTGGGCCGTGGACGTAGCGTGCGCAGCAGTGGATTTCCGGCCTAAGTTCGATTCACACATAGCGCGGGCGGGTGCGTGCGGCGTTGGCGCTGTGTGAAGGTGTTCATTTAAAACTAGCTGAACAATAGCGCCGCGGGCCCGCGTTGATACGCGCCCGACCCGCGCCCGCGCCCGCCGGTTGTGTCAAGGTGTTCATTTAAGTGTGCCCGGGCCCTAACAAGATGAAATTGGCGGTAACGTGTAGACTACTTAATGTAATGATTAGACGGCTGATTGTATAATTGTTTTAGATGAGATTAGGTAGACTCGTATTACATATCTCTATATATCTATCTACTATACAGCCCCTCTGTAATCCGAACGGCCCTTCCCAACCGCTTCTTCAGGTGATATGCACTTTTGTTTTTTCTACCCACCCGCGATTTTGTGTTGTTATTGCGTGATTTGTGCATCTCAACAGTGTATATGTAATTTGTGTTTAAATCATGGCTTGCACGTCAAAGGAAAGAAAACACGTTACTTTGACTATTTCTCAAAAATTAAAACTTCACTATATTGTTTGTTTTATTTCATACAAAATACCTTATAAATTCTGCATACTATAATCCGAACGTTCCACGCATCCGAACAGGGGTTAAATTTTCGGGGTTCGGATTAAAGAGGTCTTAGTGTACTACAATTCAGACAACCGGTCTGGTCTAGTAAGTAGTGACCCTTTTTTGAAAACAGATGGTCCTGGTTTCAAATCCAAGTAAGGGCATTTATTTTTGATGAGCACAGATATTTCTTCCTGAGACATGGATATCTATATATGTTTTTAAGTATTTGTATATTATATATATCATTGGCTGAGTCACAACATAAGCCTTTTTGAGCTTTCCGTGACCGTCAGTTTGTGTAAGAATAACCTATAATATTTATTTATTAAAGGATTAATACAAACCAGAAGTGAAACCAAAGTTTTCCATCGACCAAGCATTTCTATTTCCATCGACAAAATCAAAGCATTTACCGATAAATCAAACTTTCTAATTGTAAACCAATCCGACTAGACCGCCATCGACACCCCACTCCGAATCTAAAAGGACGTACTTTCGTATGAAAATTTATGTAAACAAGGCTTTTTGGTTGTGAGACATTTGGAGCCGGCTTCAAACTTCGTAATTGTTCCGTTGAATTTCAACGGAACAATCCTTAGGTATAGGTATCTTATTTCTAAAAATACGATTATCGATAGCATTGTATGAAAATTCTTAATATTGAAAAACATAATAGTCAGGAAATTTAAGGATAAATAAAACGAGTGTACCATATTTTATGGTGCAGTGGTCCGGTTGTTTATCCAAAGCTCAACTAGTCCATCCTTTTGCATCCAAATAGCCTAGTACAGACGAAGTCACGGGCAGAAGCTTGTAATTTGGGTTTACTTAAAGTTGTATACTTACTTACTCAACATTTCTTTTTTGTGGTTTGGTGGTGTTAGGAGAAAGGTGTTCCAAAATGTTCTTAAAAAATTTGATTACTTCCCGTCAGTTACCGCCATAAGAATTTCTGAAGAATGGTAACGGCATGGAACAAAAAAGCTTGGGATACTTTTTTTGTTCTTTCAGGAAAAAAAAAATTAAATCGAGTAGGCATACAAGTTTAATAAAATGGGAAATCATACAGTAACGTACGTAACATAAACAAACTCTGTAGAAATATTATCCAGGAAGAAAACGACGACCGATTCAATTTCCTTGTTGGGCAGTTGATTTATCAATTTTTCCTTTATTTATAAGAATTATGGTTTTGCAGAGGATTCTGCTTAAAAATATATATATATATCGTGTATATATATATATATATATATATATATATATATATATATATTTATAAACAGAATTAATTATATATATATATATATATATATATACATATATATATATATATATATATATGATTCTATTTTTCGTTTAGATAGGTTCAGGAAGGTGCAAACACCTAATACTATAGGGCACGAATGGCTTCGGGCTGCGGCGCTACCGCGAAAAACAATTATTCGTAAATTTCGGACGATTTTCTGTCACTCTCACGATATCTTAATTGGAGTAAAAGAGAAATATGCTCGAACCAGTATGAAACCACTAAAAACAAGTTGAGGAGCACATAAAAGCTTTTTCAAAATTGTTGGATGCTAATCATATTTTAGAGGAGCGTTGCAACTCTATACTTAAAAATAAAACTTGTAACTGTAGCCAAATACCACCGACAGTGGCAAATCAAGCTAGTGTGGCCCTCAACACCTCTAGACTGGCTGTGCCAGTAATCAAGAAAGATGTCAAACAGACAATTGTGTTCTCTGATAAAATTGGGTTGGGCATGGGCCCTTTATTGAACTATAGATTGCAACAAAAAGTGACAAATAACTGTTACCATAACATAACTTTGTCTCATTTATGTGACATCATATCAAAGGGATGTTATGATAATAGCACTACACTAGTTGTCTTATTAGGTAATAGTCTAAGTATAGATAAGCCTAGCATAGATAAATTAATGACTACTTTAAATAATATTGAAAGATCTGGTATTGGGAAAATTATTTTATGTGCACTGCCATATTCAGAGAATATGTCATATGACTACAACTGCAGAATTTCACGTTTTAATTCTTTGATGTACAATGCTATATCTCTCAATAATAAATATCATTTCTTTGACACAAATAAATTCATTGAGGGTTTCTGCCTAGCCCCGGGGAAAATATTTTTGCCAAGGAAATGTAGCATATCTATAATTGATTTATTAGCTTTTAATATAGAACCAAATAGATGTTTCAATGTTGTAAATAAGTCTCGGCGATCCAACAATGCCGCAAAACCGTTGTCACATTTAAACTAGATTGTCAGACAGCGGAAAAACACCTGAGTATGAACATTGTTCACCAAAATATTCAGGGTTTTTCCAGCAAAGAGTTAGAAATAGGTTTATTTTTAGATAATAATAATATTCATGTCATGTGCATTACTGAACACTGGCTCAAACATGGTCATATGATGTTTGACTTTGTCAACTTTAAATTAGGCAGTTCTTTCTCAAGAAAATCTGCCATTCATGGTGGATCCCTTATAATTGTTAAAAACTGTATGAAATGTAAAGAGCGGACGGATGTTGTCAAATGTTCCATAGAAAGAATTGTAGAACTTGCATGTGTAGAATTGGAAAGTTATATAGTTATCTGTGTGTATAGGCCACCATCAGCTGATTTCGGCACATTTGAAAGTACCATGGAAAATGTACTGAAATTAGTGTCTAGGAGCCAAAAACATGTTATAGTCTGTGGAGATTTTAATGTTAACTTGCTTGAATCGTCTAGTAACACTGTCAAATTGCTATGTTTGTTTAAATCTTTTAATTTATTCAATTTATTTTGAACCTACCCGGGTAGGAGCCACCAGTGCGACATGTCTGGATAATATTTTTTGCAATTGCGAATGTTTATATAAGCAAATTTTTAATTGTTTTAATTCGGATCATAACGGTCAGAGGGCATCATTTATAAGCCTTGGACAGAGAACTCCACAAACAATAACATTTAGACCTATTACTGTTATCGTTTGGAATTATTTAAAAACGAAATTCAAAAAAGTCTGTCTTCATTGCCCTATTCTCATTTTTACGAATCAAATAGTATGTATAAAGACCTGTTTGGTGTAATTCTTCATAGTTTTAATAAAAATTTCAAATTGAGGACTATTAGTGGGTCGAAAGTAACAACGAAAGCAAAGTTTAGTGAATGGGCTACTGTGGGCATTCACAGAAGTAGAAAGAGGCTTTACGAACTTTAGAGGGAGCTCAACAGGAATGCTGGTTTTCTGGACTATGTTAGGAACTACTCCAAGATCTTCAAGAAAGTGTGTTTAACTGCTAAGGCAAACTTTATTAATTCTAAACTCAAAGTGTCGGACAATAAAGTAAAAACAGTTTGGAATATTATTAACAGAGAAGCCGGTAAATGTAAATCACGCATTACTCAAGTGAACATTGTCTCAGATACTCAACAGGTAGTGTCAAATGCCGATGTTGCCTCGGCATTTGAAGATTACTTTTCCAACGTGGCTCTAAATACAACACAGTGCCTACAATCATCATCGCCTCAAGCACATTCCTTACTTTGCGCTAATATTAAGAAATGTAAAAATATGTTTGAATTTGAATTTGTATACTCATAAAATATTGGAAAGACATTCAAGTCACTCAACTTAAAGAAGACAGAAGACTTGTGGGGAACGTCAGTCGCGGTCATTAGTCATATTATAGAAGTTATAGCGCCTTATTTAGCTTTAATTTACAATAATTCCGTTTCAGAAGGCGTCTTTCCAGATCTTATGAAATGTAGTAAAGTCATTCCTCTTTTTAGGTCGGGTGAATCGAGTGATCTAACTAATTGCCGTCCGATTTCAATACTCCCTGTACTAAGTAAAGTTTATGAAAAGTTAATGTTAAATAGTCTGCTGAGTCACTTTAACAGACAAAGATTACTTACAAGTAATCAGTTCGGTTTTACAAAGGGACGTTCCACAACCGATGCTGCTTCGGTGCTTATTCAACACATTTACAGTATTTGGGAAAATTCTTGTGATGCCATTGGAATATTTTGTGATCTTTCTAAAGCTTTTGATTGTGTAGATCATGGAACTCTCATTCTGAAACTAGAACATTATGGCCTATCAGAAAATGCCTTAAACCTCATGTCCTCATATCTTAGCAATAGAAACCAAACAGTCGTTGTAAATAACACCCAGTCTAGAGGAGCCTTAGTAAAATTAGGAGTACCACAGGGTTCTATATTAGGCCCGTTCCTGTTTTTGGTTTATATAAATGATTTACCTTGTATAGTAGAAAACCGTTGTGATATAGTTTTATTTGCCGATGATACATCATTAATTTTCAAGGTTGACCGGCAATCTACAGATTTTAATGTAATTAATAACACACTAGCTGATGTTCTCAACTGGTTTACTACTAACAATCTGTTGCTTAATGCTAAGAAAACAAAATGTGTTAGATTTGCTTTGCCGAATGTTACACCGGTGGATACTAGAATACTTTTAAATAATGAATGCTTAGAGATAGTAGATAAAACATTGTTCCTTGGTTTAACATTGGACAAAAGTCTACAGTGGAGTCCTCATATAACAAAACTCGCACATAGATTAAGTTCGGCCGCTTTCGCCGTTAGGAGAATTAGGCAACTGTCGAATATTGAGACAGCTCGATTAGTTTATCATAGTTATTTCCATAGTGTAATGTCATATGGTATTCTGGTTTGGGGCAAAGCAGCTGACGTACAGACTATATTTGTATTACAAAAAAGAGCCATTCGTTTTATGTATAACTTAAGAGCAGGTGCATCTGTTAGAAAACTTTTTAAAGAAATTAATATATTAACTGTAGCTTGTCAATATATATACGAAAATATTATGTACGTTATTAAAAACCTTCAGTTGTTTACCAAAAATTGTGACATCCATACCTATAACACTAGAAATAAGAATAAGCTTGCTATTAGAAAGTGTCGTGTGCGTAAAGTGTATAAATCATTTTTTGGGCAATGTATTCATTTATATAACAAGTTACCTGATGATGCCTTAAAATTACCCTTCCCAGTACTTAAGAATTACTTAAAAAAGTCTTTGATGTCTAAGGGCTATTACAGAGTAGAGGATTATTTGACAGACAAACATGCATGGCCCAAACCAGAAACTAACAAAACCGCCTAGCAATTAATTCAACAATTGTATGTACTGCCAGATAATGTAAATGACACAGTTTAGATAAGAAAGCATATTAAAGTATGTCTATTTTGTGAAGTCGAATTTATTTATACATTATTATTTTTACTTTTATATTTTAATATTTTCTTATCTTGTAATAAACTGTTTGATATGTTTTCTTATCGGACTACGCATAATTATGTAAGTACCTACTTTAAGATTTGATGTATCACTGTTTTGAAAAAATAAGTCCCGCCGTAGTTTCTTGCCGGTATCTTCACGGGTCAGAGGTGTAGGGTTTGAACCGGTGTAGATTTTTTTTTTTTTTTTGACGTTCATAAGTGCATGTAATGTGCCTAAATTGAAAAATAAAGATCTTTTATCTTTTTTTTTTTTTTGAACTATAAGAACTTCGATGTTCGCGGTACAGTCGCCATCAGATATATCGGTGTTGTCGGAGGTGGTCACACATATCGGAACAACGCCTCTATTTTCAAGGGGATAAAGTGGATTTAAGCCTCGGTCAAACCAGAGGGCGTGACGCCATGCCGCGGTCGCGCGCGCGACCCCGGCGGTCTTAAACACATGCTAACAGGTTAGCGACGTCAAACAGACTGCGTCCCGCTGCCATCGCGCCCCGCTCCTGTGCGCCCCGCGCCGCGCGGCCCCTTGCGTCCAGACGGCGCGGGCGCAGCGCTGCGCGGCGCGGACGTGGCGCGGACGCGGCGGCACGCTGCGCCGCGCTGGGTCTCCTCAGTCGGACGTTAAGTGGCGCGCGGTGCGTAGTGCGAGAGTGACGCCCACATCGCGCCGCGTCCACGCCGCGTTCGCGCGCGTGATGAGGGCGTGTTGAAAGCGCGAGGCCGGCGCGGTCCGCGAGCGCTCTGTTTGACAGTCATCACGTCGGTATCACGCGACGCGGACGTCGCGGCGAGCCACGCTCTTTGATTTGACCGAGGCTTTATTTATGACCGGATAGTGGTTGCCTAGACTTGAGAAACTACGACGGGTTCCGCAGCAGCAGGGATCCTAGGGGGGGTCAACCACGAAAACTCATGGAACCGATCCAACGTCCATGACCACGGTCACTCTGTGACAACATATTATAACATATTAAATAACAAATCCGATGACATATAAATCACAGAAACATCTGTAGGTACACACGGCAACACTATTAGCTGTACATCGGTGGACCTTATTACATAAGGCATAAGGTCCACCAATGTACATGTGTGTACTAGAAGGTCAAGTACGAGTAACTAACCAAAATAAAGTAGGCAGATGTTATCTCATTCCAACCACAATGACGTAAGCCAACGTGGTAGATACCTCAGATAGCGTCATAGCCAGATGTAACAAGGAGCGGCTCTCGGAATTTGCAAACATTGGCTTGATTTGAGATGATTCTTTGTTGAAACAGGACATTCTTGCGAGCTTTCAAAAATTATCCAATTATCGTTACTTACAGAAAAGTTCTGTAGCGATAGTTCAGCTTTTGTTTTTTTATTAACACTCCCATTTAGTGCTCGTTTCATAAACAATAAGCAATATATTAAAGCAAAAAAATAGTTTCCATACAGATTTTACAGACTGACATAATTTAATCTACAAGTGATATTAATTTATTCGGGGCACTCTTACACAAATCGACTGAGCCCCACAGTAAGCTCAAGAAGGCTTGTGCTGTGGGTACTCAGCCAACGATATATATAATAAACAAATACTTATAAATCATAGAAAACATCAGTGACTCAGAGTCTAATATCTGTGCTCATCACACAAAGAAATGCTTTTACTGGGATTTGAACTTAGGACCGTCGGCTTCATAGGCAGAGTCACTACTCACTAGGCCAAACCTGTCATCAAAACAAATATTTACAATATGTTCCAATATGACCTTCCAACCCAGAGACTAACTAGGCCTTTGGGATTAGTCCAGTTTCCTCACGATGTTTTCCTTCACCGAAAAGCAGCTGGTGAATATTAAATAATATTACATAGTTAAGTTCCGAAAAACTCATTGGTACAAACCGAGGTTCGAACCTGCGACCTCTGGATTGCACATCTTTACCGCTACGCCATCAGCGCTCTCAAAAATAAACAGACTGCGAGTATCAAATCAAAATCGAAAATTTAAATTTAGATCTTTAAAATTCTAAAGCGGCTTCATATCTGACATTGGCGGGCAGCCAACGAATAAGTTAAAGGACGCGACAAACTTGTGTGTGCGGTCGGCGAACTGCCTAGTCTGACCACTCCACGGTAACTTATGGCGTGTTTACAAGATACCGTTGTAGGTACTTGGAGAATATTGATGCCAATATCAGATTAAACAATAATGCCAAAGTAAGTAACAGTCAAACGTTAAGAGGAATTTCCTCCCCCAATTGTAACCTAAGATTATAAATCGAGTCTAAATTGAGACCACGCCTGCAATTTTTCGTGTTAATTGTACAGGTTTTTTAAACCGAAAACCCTTGAGTTACAATCGTTAACGTTAATATTATCTTAATTAAAAAGCGTCCTATATACTTACTTGCAAACGAAATAGTTTAAAAAACGGAAAAATCTCAATAGTTTCCCACTACACTGCATAAGCTTAATGCCCGCAATCCATGCAAATCTGAAGGATTCTCGAGCGAAGCGTTTTTTAAAACGGCAAACCTTACATTGTTTAAATACAAAATTACACATGCCGGTGGCGAAAACCAGTAGCGATGACATCACGAACAGGGTTAGTAGAGCGTGACGACCGTGGCGCCACGAGTGACCGCAAGCGTAAGTTTGTTGCGTCATGTCGAAGGTTGCTCACGTGGTTTTGTTTACTTTTGCACAAAATGAAGAAAGGATGTGTTTTATGTCAGCAATTTTGAAGAAGTAAACTGGATTTTGGGCATGAATAATGGATTTACAAATGTTTTCAACGTGGGCAGACGTCCCACATGGTGGACCGACATGGTAAAGACCGCGGGACCACTGGCTACTTGTGGCGCAAAACCGATCATTGTGGGTCGCTTTAGGGGAGGCCTAGGCAGCAGGGGACGTCCTTCGGCTGACATGACATGATTCAATGTGTTCAAAGCAGTAGTACAGTTCAATGTGTTCAAAGCAGTAGTAGCAGTGAGTACAGTTCCGTTGGAACTCCTTTGAGAGAATATGGTGAGAATATGGTGTTGTATAATACTTATTTAAAAAAAAAAGCAGACCTTGAATGCTACCGCGAACATCGATATTCATAAATTTCGAAGCTGTATCTCTCTCACTGTCGTGACACCTTAATTGGAGTAAGAGAGAGAGTTGCTCGAAATTTTTGAACTTGGATGTCCGCGGTAGGCCTACTCATTTGATATTTTTACCTACTACTGGTACCGCGAACATTGAAGTTCGTATCTATCGAGCATCTTTCTCTTTCACTCCAATTAATGTGCCTCGAGAGTGACAGCGACTATCGTTAGAAATTTAAGAATATCGTTGTTCACGGTATAGCGCCGCAGTTTCTACACAGCTAACGAATGTCTCAAAAAGGGTTATCCTTCACGGGCAATAAAACTTGAATTTAGGCAGTAATTATGGAGATAATGGCTTTTGTAATCGGATTGCGTTTTATATTACAACACCTTTAGTATCTCTTTAATTAAAAAATATGCTATGTTTATTAAAATACATTTTTTTACATTTTCTCACTAACACCCAGTTATATGTTTATGTGCGATTTGAAATACTAGTATTAATTCTATTAAATTTTTAACCAACAAAAAAAATTGATAATTCTTTTTTATTGGAATGGGTGTACCCCCAAGATTCAATATTTTTTAATATAATGATATTAAAGTTTCTGCATTTGGTACAATAGAACTAATAATATAAATATTAGCAAAACTTATAGATGTTAACTATGTTAAGAATTGTTGTGTGTGATGTATGTACATCGGCCTTAATATTATACTTATTACCTTTTTGTATACATGCCCTAATAGCTGTACCTAGTTACTCTTTTGTTGTCTTTGTCAAAATGGCGTCCATGTAAAATTTATACGTGTTTTGGTTAGCGATTAAATAAACCCCGTTATTAATTAATTAAGAGTTTATGTGTTTACTAGATGTGCCCCGCGGTGTCACCCGCGGTTTATTAGGGAATATACATGTGTTAATCCAGGGTGTCAGCTAACTCCATACCAAATTTTATAAAAATCGCTCCAGCCGTTTAGACGTGAAGAAGTAACATACACACTCACAAACTTTCGCCTTTATAATATTAGTGTAGATGTGTCGTTTATTTCTCGAACAAAGTTGCCCAGTGGATGTAAACCAGTATCACACCATAAAGCATAGATTAACTCAAGTGCAGAGCACCGCTAAATCATAAATAATTTATTTGCTTGATAGAGTATAGGTACAGGTGTTATTTTAAATTTGTCCTCCTTATTCAGTTGTCCACAAACAACATGCAAGCAATACGATTGTACCTATAATTAAGAACACATAAAAAAAAAAGATGTAAACTAAATAACTACGGAGTATGTATGTACACTTAAAGTAAGAAATGTCCATGCCCATATATAATTTAAATGTAATGTTTATTTAAAGCTATAATGTTTATTTATATGTTTACTCTGATCATTAGCCATTCGCTAGCACCTATGGTGATTTCCTGTCCCTATCGCACCTGTTACATTATTCATAGAACAGACATTTCAATAAAAAATCCTTGATAAAGATATCAGAAATTATATTATTAGTCAACTTAACATCTTATTCATAAACGTATATTAAACCTACATCATCTTTTCGTTTCGTTATCTTTTTTTTTATACAACGGCGGTGGCAAACAAGCATACGGCCCGCCGGATGGTAAGCAGTTACCGTAGCCTATAGACGCCTGCATCGCCAGAGGATTCACATTCACGATGCCTACCTTTAAGAACCTACTCCTTTTTTGAAGAAACTCATACTGGAGTCCCTAAGGAAAACCTCGGCAGACAGTTCATTCCACAGCCGGAGCGTTCGCGGGAGGAAATTCCTCTTAAACCGCTATATTAGGTCTTAATAGCGATTATGCACGAGGCGCGCTAGTTTGCCATTGCATTTTAAAACTAAAGCTCTGTGTGAATCGAGCTTAAGTCGTATATACAAAAGTTTACTGTATACTAATATTTAGTAATAGTCGAGTCACGTCCGCGCCTCGCGACAGGAATCATAGGAATTAGATTTGTTTGTTTACAAAATATTATCACGTAACGACTAAGGTTACATTTTACGGTGAGGGAACAGGTTCGGTGTTAAAGGTTGTTTGTAAAAGGAAAAAAACTGCTTAAATTTTATCTTTTTATCGAGAATATTTCGGATTTAAGTAACTACGTATTGAGCATGGGGTTCCATGTCCTGACTTCAATATTTTGAACTTTTAATTAATTTGATTTGTGGACAACATTATAAATAATATATAACTATACGTTTCGGTTAAAAACTCATAAATAAATTTGCATATGAAAGGGTAATAAATGCCGCACTTCTTTTTCAAATAAATAACTTAAATAAACATTTTTGTTGTAGTGTTTATCTTTCCACTAACAAATATTGCAAAACGTTACGGACTCTTTGAAGTTTGAAATTTGTACAACAGTAAACAGATAAATAAATAAATTAGTAAGAAATAATTTAACATTGAAAAATTTCAAAATTTACATATTTTCAATGAAAAGTTTTGTAGTTACAAACTATTCACTCTTGTCGCTCATAAGACTAATTAGAAATGTCGTTTGGATGTAGCAATGTCCCTTGGAACAGTGGAACACACTGCGATCGCCAACCCACCTGCCAAGCGTGGCGCACACAGCCTACAGTTATGGGGGAGGTCACATCCAGCAGCTGTCGGACATATCCAGCAGTGAACGTTCGTGAAATTTAATATCGTTTTATTCAAGTCAAACAATATCTCATTTCTCAACCATAAAGAGAGTATTGCTACACAAAACTTAAACCCAGGTTAAACCTTTAAAATGGAACATCACACAAGACAAGATTTAAATTCTCCGCCATTTTGTTAGCGAATGGTTCCGTTGACTCTCGAACGGCATTCTGACTCCGTGAGTCGCGACTTGATCTAATATTCATTTGTAATATTCGCAAAGATTACAGAAAAAAATGTTGTCTATAATCTGGAATTTATGGAAGGTGATAATTGTGTTCCGAAGTCATTATTTCAGCCGTTAAGTCGCCCACTGCTGGAAATAGGCCACCCCCAAATATAACTCGTATATCTTGGAGGGTAGTTGCCATTGGCGCCACGCTTGACAGACGGGTTGGCGATCACAGTAGATTGCGTTTCAACTGATGCTGCTGCCAATCCGTGTTACGTAATTTTTTCGTAAATACTACAGCGGTTACTATGATACTTTGTAAAATGATTCTAAATAATGCATAAGTATGTATATTTTTGATTTCCTACTATGTCCATGGCTAAGGACAGAGGTATAAATAGCAGTCGCGGCGCGTCATTAGAATTCGATTCTTTCAGATAGTAGAGCAGTTTTCCATGAAGAAAAAGATTGACATAATAATTCAGGCTTCCCGGCTTGTCTAGGATATAAATTGACGCGCCGCTACTGATAAATAGTAGAATTAATATTTCAAATCAACGCCAATCCAAATGTATAATACAATAATTTCTTGTAAAGAAAAATAAAGGTTTTACTTAAAGAAGTTCATTTCATAGCTTAATTTGTACATGTGCGAGCGAGATAAGGAGCGTAATATTAAATCAGTATACAATTGAGTTAAATGTTGAGTCCTCATTCCGCTCCAGGTACAAGACGTCTACACTCAAGACTCGCAGTAATTGTGTCTTGCCTCCATTGTCCTCGTTTCGTACTTTGGAAGCATGTTGTTAATTTTCTGCACGTAAAATGCAGCAACTTTTGAACATCTTGTAACTAGGCATTTGATACAAGTCGAGACTATTACGTTAAAAGAAGCAAGTACTCGTAACAGCACTAGCACATCCATCGCGAATACGGGGACGTGAAACCCAATACGAGTTTGACTAGCGGAACATACGCGAGCGTCGTTGTAACAATCGAGATTGTTATAGTAATCCTTGGATGAGTTTCTGTGAATCTAGTGTTTCAACCGCGTTTCCACGGACTAATGGCAGCGAAACACAGCTTCAGTTTTGTCTATTTCATTAAATGACAATATAGTTTGACATATTAAAGTTTCAGGTATCGCTACAGTCTAAGCTGCTATTAAATCTATAATTAAAAAAACGCTCCCATAAATTTTAGGCGTTCTCATAAACGACGTAATTACGAACATAGCATGGCACCCCGTTAGACTTTGAAAATTGTAAGAAATGTATATTTACTCAATAAGGGCATTGCATACGATTCAGATGACCGCGAATCTGTCAAAGAAGTATTCTCTTTCTTTTATATATACACGGTACCTATAAAATACACTGTACATTCCTAAAGCCAATAAAAAATGCTTCTCTGTCTATTGTATACACAGCAACACTCGGCAGACACACTTAGCAGCATCGGTGGACCTTATGCCTTATATAATAAGGTCCACCAATGTACAGCTTGCTCTGTGTACATAACATTTTGGTATGCACTTCGCTATAGGCTTAGAAAAGTAGGTACAAAATACACTTACTTGCAATAGTACAGTCTCCCCTCTCTCCCAGTGTGAACGCTCCATCCCTCCTTCAGCTCCGCTTGTATCCTCTCCAGCGCCGCCTCATCCTCGATCGCCGTCCTCCTAAACTTCGGACTCCCAAACTTAGGACTGGCGCCCAACGTGGGGCTCCCGAATTTGGCGCCCAACGTGGGACTGGCAAACTTCGGGCTCGCCCCGAGCTTGGGACTACTGCTCGAGCCATCGCTCAGCGGGGAGCGGGAGATGCTAGGCCGCGGTGAGGCGGGGTGGGGGGAGGGGCTGGTGCCGCTGGGTCCAGGCGACGGGGAGGCCTGTTGCAGCAGCATTGTTCACGTCATCGCGCCATCTTTTTGAGGCCTGCGAAAAGAGAGATAAGCTTAATTATTAGGTCCTGAAAAATTTGAGAACGAATTATATTCTTAGACAAGTTTTCCAGCGATTAGTCGAACAAAATAGCGAGTGATTATTTTTAACATTTTAGTTCGTACGAATCCCGGGTGAGGCAAGCCAGTTTCGGAAAATCTTTGTTTCTTTTAAAAAATAAAATGTCTCCTTTAAGTAAAATGAGCTAACTTAAGGATTTAAGGTAGTTTCCCTCCAGGGCCCGACTTATTTACACAGACTGTATATTAAGTCTGATTAAAACTACTGATATAATACATACACGTCAAGATCACCAAAATATTTAAAGCCAAGATCGTACAATTTCTTCATGCGATCAATCATTATTATTCAACATTCGAACTTCCTGTCAGTATTACAATATTAAGCCATTGCTAAAACCCGCCAGAATTTTTTGTGTACACAATTTATTTTTACACATTTTTCCTCATACGCTCGCCTAAAATATTCCCCATCAAACAACAACCATCAAACTGCATACGACACGAATTCAAAAAGAGAACGCAACGAGCTCCCTTTGAAATGGCAACACCGATTAAAGCTGGCAGCAAAAAGTCCGGCCAACGCCAAATTGCCGCGAAAAAACCAAGCAGTAATCGCTGGAACCGGGCAACATCCATTTACCTTTAAAACCTCATATTTCTTTACAGCCAGCGTTTAATTTTAACCTTTATCACAAAGTGAAAAGGTCGATTATTGTTCGGACTGATTTGGAAAAGAAACAGTTGGGAAAACGAACGTTCGAAATATGAACGAGAATGGCGGTTTTTCCATAGCTCTTTGTTTATTTGGCCCGTTTTTCGATAAAACGCGGATTAGGACGTCTTGTGATTGTAATACAATTGTACAATCTGGAAATGGCACGCTCACGGAAGCATTGGGGAAGGATTACGGAGAGTTCTGTCTCGGGCGGACATTTTGACGACCCCATTGTAAATTGTATAAAGATCCGATTGCTTTAAGAAGATACTCAATCAAGTGAAATTTATATACTATCAGCATTGATAACGAAATGTTTTGTTATATGACGGAATGATGGAGTTAGAAAACAACATAATTTGAAGTATGTTAATAAAAAAATACTAATTGCAGGGTTTTAATCAGAACAGTAATTATAAGTTATAACACTACACGTACATTTTAAAGTATTTTTCTCAAACATGCAATGAAATATTGTCTTTACATTCCTTATAATGGACTCGGAAGTATGGTTTTTTTTGGCGCGGCAACTGAAGGGGACGGAAATGGAATTTCATATAACTTTGCAGGACGATTATCCTAAGGAGGCAAAGATGGCGGGTGTCATAGCAAACAGCTGATGTTAATTTTTAATACATTTCGATTTCATTGTTAGTTGTAATTTTGCAAATTCCATTTTTTGAAGCATTTCATTGTATGTTTGAGAAAAGCACTATACATGCCTCGTCGTGAAAACGGATTCCCGGCCTCGTATCACTATCCGGCCCACCCACCCGGTATATACCCACTGGGCCGGAGATCCACATTTTCCCGGATATTATGTACTATCGTTAGAAGCATTTCTATTTAATATATAAATCAATGCATACAAAACGAATAACAAAAGTGTAAGTCGAGACTGTTTCGAGCGTATCTTGCCCTACGGAATGAGATGAATGAAAACAATGAACATAGCGGAGGAGGGAATCGAAGACAAAGAAACTGTGAAGCACAATGGTCGGTGTCAATGGAAAATGTGGCCGAGTTCTGAAACACTTTGTGGGTGGTTTTGTTCCTGCGCTAATTGAGCTGTGGCCCTCCGTAACAGACAAACCCGGTAAATCTTACAGCAATTTGTAATTTCAGTACACTGAACCCTTATAAGTACATCAGAATTTGGTTCACGCAAATGTCGGTCGATGTACTACGTACAATGTCGCAATGACCGTTAAATGTCACTGGAATGTAAGCTGTACCAGTTGCCACAGTTTAATGTCACGTTTGTGCCGTGTGGTGCCGGCTGACCGTCTGTGGTGACGGCTGAATAAAACAGCAACACCCCATCTCCTCCCGCGGCTGGCGTAAGAGGCTACAAAGGGAATAAATTGTCGGATGAGCAGCGTTCATCGAAAACCCAATATACAGCTAAGGCTATCGCCAACCCGCCTGCCAAGCGAGGCGACTATTGCAACCACCTCTCAAGATGATGCAATACAAGTCATATTTGGGGGAGATCTTTGTTCAGCAATGGGCGACTTGCGGCTGAAATGATGATGATGGTACTAACATTTAGTAATTTTAATATATATTAATTTGTAAAGAGGTCAGCTCGTTGAAACATGAAAATGCCTCATATATTTGACAATATCAATCACCTGACCTACAAATGACAATCCCCAATCACAAGCATCCCTCAAATCTCTTAATCTCATCTACCAAATGACGTAACTTACACAAATTCCCATCAACATTCGACGTTTTGTTTGCAATACACAATGAACAACACAAACAGAAAGTATATAAGACTATGCACCTTATTCAGTTGAGAAAGAGTTGAAATTCGTCATGTGAGTTAACCCCTCCACTGCACCCTGAAGTGTGACGTGCCAACAATATATTAAGCGGCCGAATTACCCAGAAACCTATTACGGCAGCGCGACATAAATAATTCACTGAAATGTAGGTAACATTTTGTAAACAGTACTTTAACATGTCAATTTTCATGTGATTAACAAATGTATGAAATAAAAAAATAAGCTGTATTTATTTTATACATTTTATAATACTCACTGAGGAGGTAACACATATTTATTGAAAAACGACAAAAACATAGAATAAAAATAATCTACACTATAATATCTACACTAATATTATAAAGGCGAAAGATTGTGAGTGTGTATGTTTGTTACTTCTTCACGTCTAAACGACTGGAGCGATTTTAATTTGGTATGAAGTTAGCTGACACCCTGGATTAACACATTGGCTACGTTTTTTCCCTAACAAACCTTTGGATTCGATAGAGCACCGAGCTCGCAGACTCATCAATTGGCGATCCTGAGTTGGTGAGTGTAAGGTTACAGAGCCTTGAGCACCGTCGCAGGGTTGCTAGTTTCTCTGTATTTTACAGGATACATTTTGGAGAGTTTGCACAGGAATTACACGATTTAATTCCGCCATCTCCGTTGCACCACCGGACGCCCAGGCGAGGGGAGCGGTTTTATCCTTACGTTGTGAATATTCCATTCATTCGCACCTTCGTCTTTATTCCAGGAAAGATATAATTTGGGTCTTTTCAAGGCAAGATGTATAAAAATAAAATAACAGATAACAATGGGAAAAACCCGACAGATGGCAGCAGCGTCTTTCGAAATCGAATAAAATTGACTCGCGCAAAACACTGTATTATTTATTATGATCGTGCGTAAGAGTTACGCCGACATGCCAGTATTAACAAATTAGGAGAACACTCCGAAGGGATATCGAGCCGGCAACATACCCGTTAATAAGGTCTTTTAATTTAGCTGTCCATAAATAAAAGGGAATGTACAATGTTACTCAAATTAGGAATCCGGGAAGGGAAAGGAGGGTCCTCGGAGGGCTCAACATCTAGTTAATAAAGCCCTCTTAACAGGGATAATGACAGGGTAAAGAATTAGGTTGATGCTGGACTTAGTTCTCTGATCGCCACAGGGTGCGATCTCTGATCTGATCCATCATCATCATGATTAGCCAAGAAATTTTTGGACCCGGGTATGTACTTAAACTACGTCCAACAATGAGAGGGCGTAGCGAAGCACCATCACGCTTGAGTCTGGAGCAGCCCAACTGGGGAAATACCTCCTCCTTACAGAAGTCCACAGCCATAATTGCACTGCTACCTTTCAGTGTTGTGTTCCTGATGGTGAGTAAGGTTTCCAGAGCTCCAATCCCCCTTAAAGGCTGGCAACGTGCTTGTAACCCTGGTGTTGCGGGTGCCCATGGGCGACGATAATTGCCATCAGGCAATCCATCTGCTCGTTTTCCACCTTTATTCAAGGCAATTTACATAAAACTAAAAAGAGAAGACCCAAAGTCACCCAAAGGGCTACGCTGGGAGTGTCTCTGCGCGATCACATTGTCATTCGCAGCAGAATCAAAGTAAGTTAAATAGTAGAGGGCGGGACACATTGCACGTGAACCGATGGCCGATCAGACCGGGTGGCGCAGCGCGAGCGTGGTCAGACCCCCCACAAGGTGGACCGGCGACGTGGTAAAGATTGCAAGAATCCACTGGATGCGGGTGGCGCAAAAGCGGTCACTGTGGGTCACTATGGAGGAGGCCATGTCCACCAGTGAACATCCTTCGGCTGATATAACTCTTATGGCAGTAAAAAAGACATTAAATAACTAAAATAAATCTCGACGCCCGCCCTTTTAAAATCTCAAGTTCCGTTTAGTAAAAATTATAAGTAGGTACAGTCGTTTTCTTCAAAGTGTACAATACATACTTTATAACAATCTACCTGATAGACAAAGATAAACTATTAGTCCTTTAGTTATTATCCAAACCCAATTTAAGTAAAATACTATGTCATCGACGTCACGTTGGCGGGATTTATTCCAAATGTCAAAGTTCCATTTGCTCCAGTTACCGGGTTTGACAGCGCTACGCCATATTCTACTCATTTCAACCTTAAAATATATTTTTAGTGAGGCGCTTTTAAATCTGTTAACAAAACGAGCATTAAAAACGTTAAAAACCCGGACTCCGGCTTAATTAAGTAAAGCTATGTCATTTTTCGCGCGAAATTCTCAATTTTCATTTCCTTATTTAAACCCACAACAACCGAAACGACTATAAACAGTCCCGTTTGGATAATTAGGCCAGTTGTAGTATAGGTTAAATTTAGTTGTTAATAATATTGTCTTCGGTAATTACTCAGGATTATACATTAGTTGTTAATTTTAGGCTAAGAAATTGTAATTTACTTTTAGGGTAATTATTCGGGCGTTTGAACCGCTCTTATTACTCTGTCCAGATTTCTGTAGAAAAGAGCACATATTGGTGTTTTTTTTTTTTGTTTACTGGTAGACAGCTGGGCTGGCTAAAGGACAACCAAAACCTACTTAATAAAATGCAGGCACTTCTACAGAAATCTAGACAGAGTAATAAGAGCGGTTCAAACGCCCGAAGAATCACCCTTTAGGTTTTTTTTTAAGACAAAGGTGGCAAACGAACAGACGGATTGCCTGATGGTAAGCAATTACCGTCGCCCATGGGCACCCGTAACACCAGGGAGTCACAGTCACCAGCTATGATTTTAGTTGATCGAAATAAATATTTTGAATTTTAATTTGAATTACGTGCTTTTTAAGGTTCTGTAGTCAACTAGGATCCCTTTTTGGTTCATGTCTATCTGTAGTCCTAGAAAGCTGTAATTTCGTACGTATATGATGTCAATCACTCACACGGACAAAGAGATAAAGTAAAAACGACCGGTCTGGCCTAGTGGGTAGTGACCCTGCCTATGAAGCCGATGGTCCTGGGTTCGATTCCCAGTCCGGGCATTTATTTGTGTGATGAGCACAGATATTTGTTCTTGAGTCATGGGTGTTTTCTATGTATTTAAGTATTCATATTTATCTATCTATTATATATATCGTCGCCTAGAACTTACAGCACAAGCCTTACTGAGTAGACTAGGTCGATTTGTGTCAGATTGTCCCGAAATATTTATTTTTTTAAAATAAACTAAGGTCTCTAGTTTTTTTTACGGGTTACCCGAGTAGGGGTATACCTTAAACATTTTTTAGTGTGATAGCCTGATAAAAATCAATTGACCTGAATCTACTTTTTCTTTGTGATCACATTAATTACTCGGCTTTTAACAACAATGGTTTTTCCCAAACCGATTACGGAAACTGCTTTAATTTTTATTTCCACCGCTAAAAATTTTTAGGTCTTGTATAGGGGAAGCTGTACTTCACGCCGGAACAGCTCCTAACACTTTACCAAGCTCAGGTTCAATCGTGTACGGAGTACTGTTGCCATCTTTGGGACGGGTCTGCCAAGTATCAGCTGGCCGCTTTGGATTCGATAGAGCACCGAGCTCGCAGACTCATTGGCGATCCTGAATTACTGAGTGTAAGGTTACAGAGCCTTGAGCACCGTCGCAAGGTTGCTAGTTTGTCTGTGTTTAACAGGATACATTTTGGACAGTGTGTACAGGAATTGCACGATATAATTCCACCATCTCCGTTCCACCACCGCGTCCAGGCGAGAGGAGCGATTTCATACGTCGTAAATATTCCATTCATTCGCACGAAGCGATTCGCTTCTACCTTCCTAATGCGGACTCCTAATGAATGGAACTGAGGTCAAACGCTGGCCAGTCTTGCATAAAAAAAGGAAAATTACGGGTGCATTTATGAAATGATACAATTACAAATAAGCTTTTTTTTTATGACATAGGCGGCAAACGAGCAGACGGAGTGCCTGGTGGTAAGCAATTACCGTCGCCCATAGGCACCCGCAACACCAGATGAGTCACAAGCGCGTTGCCGGCCTTTAAGGGGGGTTGGAGCTCTGGGAACCTTACTCACCATCAGGAACACAGCACTACATACCTGAAAGGTAGCAGTCCTATTAAGCTTTACATTAAGTAATGCATACAAAGTGACCATCACTTTATTTCCTCCGTTATTAAGATTACAAAAACAGCTGTCACTCAACAATAAGCCGAGGCGTCCATTTTTCTTTTAACGTCAACATAATCAGGCCTCTAAACTTTATTACAGAACGCAGGCGAAAATTCTTACTTCACACCGGTCAATGACCCGTTCAGCTAAACCGCTCTCACTCGCTAATCGTTCGCAGTACATCTCTTTCACTCGCGTGATACTGGCAGGCATTGTTTAACGGCTATGAAATATCAGTAGATATATTTCGCAAGCGCGTATTTTCATTCTAATCTGGTTATAATCTCGACTTTATGCAGTTTCGTTAAGGTTTATATTTGAATGGAGGAGTTATTTAGTTAAGTATTGCTAAAGTTTAATCATTTATATTGTTTTCCAACAACAGGTATGGTGCTGTGCTATGGAGGTGTGTGGAGATATGTACGAAATTCGGTTTGAGTGATGGAGTGGAAAATTGGGAGTTAACGTGTTGCGCGGAATTCGAATTTCGAACGCGAATCGTTATCGAAAATATGCGTCGTAGTTAAAAGGTATCAATTTATGGCTCTATTTACGGTTTTATGTTCGTATTGTGTCTTTTAAATGTTATTTTATCGTATATCGTAAATAAATGGCAATAAACAAACATTGTTACCTTTTATTTACCATAGGTACACCCACATATTACATTTCGTAATTAAAGTAAGTGAAATGGATACAGAATAAAAAGTGCGACGGTCAAACTTTGACTCTCATTTCCGACTTTTGTGTAGCTTTAAGATCCTATTTTTTTTAATGACATAGGCGGCAAATGAGCAGACAGATTGCCTGGCAGCAATTACCGTCGCCCAAGGGCACCACCAGCCAACACCAGGGGAGTCACAAGCGCGTTGCCGGCCTTTAAGGGGGGTTGGAAATTGGAGCTCTGGGAACCTTACTCACCATCAGGAACACAAGACTAAATACCTGAAAGGTAGGCAGTGCTATTATGACTGTGGTCTTCTGTGAGGAGGAGGTAGGTACTTCCCCAATTGGGCTTCTCCAGATTCAAGCGTGATGGTCATCGCTGTGCCCTACCTCTCATTGTTGGACGTAGTTTAAGGACATACCCGGGTCCTATAAAGATATTTGATCCTTACAACTAAATGAATCGAAATATTAATCAGCCGAAATACGTCCACTGCTGGACATAGGCCTCGCCCGAAGCGACCCACAATGACCGGTTTTGCGCCACCCGCATCCTGATCCCCGCGATCTGTACCAGGTCGTCGGTCTACCTTGTCGGGGGTCTGCCCACGCTGCGCTGTCATTTGCAGCAGAACCAAAGCAGAACCGATGGCCGTAAGGGCGAGTGGCGACTGCATACCGAAAGAAATCGAAATACGAGATAAAAATAGGGAACAAGGAATCATGCATTTAAGTTTTTTTTTTACATAGTTTATACATATAAGCAATGCTCGTGCATGCAGTATAAATTTCGTTATGACCGACAGACTAAGTTACGACATGCAAGTGGTACTCGGAACTTTGTGCAATGGTGAACCGCAGTGCAATCAAGTTCGCACTTCGCATTCAACTTGAGCGTACGAGATAGACAGTGGCCGTAGAAATGACAGAAAAGAAAATGAAATTCATAGAAAATTGACTTCCCTAATTTGCTATCTATTAGCTATCTAACACAGCTCTTAAAAATACCATAATACACTCAACAGTTACTGCGACAAAGAGAATTCCACGCGGGCGGAGCCGCGGGCACAGCTAGTAAACAACAAAATAAAAACCGGCCAAAAGAATGTCGAGCCATGCTCACAGTGTAGGGATCCAAAGTTTTCGCTCCGTAACTAAAAAACGGTTTAACCAATCAAGTCCAAAACAATTTTCCTTGATAGTCATTTTATTAAGTTTAAGTTAGTTCTTTAATTATTTTTTGATATTTTTTGAACATGTGTTTTAAAAGTTAGACAGTCAGCCGAATATAATCAATAAATAAATATTCTTTTCTCAAACATACTATGAAATGTATGCGTTAATGGCACGAAATGATGACAAGAAGTTGCACATTTATGGACTAGGCCGTGAATAAAATAATGTATGGAGTTAGTATGAAAAGCACATTATCGTCCGCAGCTCTAACTTTTTAAATTTGCCAACTAAGATTAGACTGACGAAGGAAAAAATACATACATCCAAGTTACAATCTCTTTGAAAGCATAATTGGTATTATAATAATCGGTTAAACATGGTGCTGGAATAGCTTTTTCCAATATCAATTCATTAAAAAAAAAAAAACTAAATCTATGAACCATAGATAGTTACATATATGTTTTACTTGATTGCTTTTTTGTTATTTTAATTTTATTATTTTCTTGAAATGTTTGAGAAAAGCACTATACAGGCTTCGGCCTGAACAGGGATTAAAGGACTCAATTTATCCTCGCTTCTCTACCGACTCAGTCTACCGCAATCTCGTCCTTAAATCCCTTACTTCATGGCCTCTGCAGTAATGTACTATTATTACCATAAACAAAATAATACAAAGAAAAAAATATATCTGCAATGTTAAAATAAAACAGGTAGCAACAGGCGGTCTTATCGCTGTAAGCGATCTCTTCCACAAGACAATCTTGTAAGTATCGCCGTTAAGGACCAGGCTCTCAGGAAATTAAAGCGTAGTAGGTACTTCTCGAGCCTCACGTATGTTTGTTTATGCAAATGCGATGAGTCAACGCGTGTTAAGGTCAGCGGTTACAACGCCCTCTACCACAAACCGGCAAGAACCCACTCGCTAGCGACTGGTTACATATTTGTATCAAGAAATTGCTAACAAATCGGCGTCTGGAACCCGACGTTGTGTAATTGTGCGAAATCGTGGTACAGGTACTTTATTTCTTACATTAAAAAATTACGGCTTATCATATCACAGTGATGTACTCGCCAAACTATTACGTTCAATGGCGAGACGAGTGTATAGTAGGTAGTCTTCCGTACCAGACGCAAAGATGGCCTTTTTGGCGCAAACGCGAAGGTTCTCGAATGGCGACCACCTACCAAGCCCCCCAAGGTGGACCGACGACATGGTAAGGATCGCGGAAAACACAGAAGAATAAAAACTATAGAAGTGTAATGTGGGCGTGGCGCGTGTGGCAACAGTGCGCGCAGAAGCGCGCAGTCGTACCACAGACTGCGCTCAGTTAGTCACGAGCGGTTAAGCAAAACTGATCAGCAGGAAAAGTGACAATAATCATAGAAATATGGCTTATTTCGCTATTTTAGAGAACGTAAACCAAAGATCGTGTTTAAATTTTGATCACAAAGGTATCATTTACTATCAGTTAATCTTATTTCATTATTATTTTAATAATTTATTGACATATTTCTCCTTCGGAAAAATATTTTCGTACGCGTAATATAAATTCCAACTTTACTCTTAAGAAATAAGGTTGAAATCCAACTAGCATCAAACAGCAGAACATTCTCGAACATGTCAATTGTGGTACGCTACTCGAACTAGTGCGAGGAAAATGTTCGAGTTTCTGAATATCGATATTTGTTTAGGAGGCCCATGAGTTTTAATTCTATTAATATTTTTTACGATTATTTTATTTATCCATATGAATGAGGTTTCGAAGTATTGCTTGTATCGATGAGTTTGTCGGAACTTATGTGCGAAATATCATTTGATCAGGCGCTTTTCAGTGACGAAATAGGACTAATCCCTTATTGGGATCCTAGTTTACCTTCGGTTGGAAGGTCAGATGGCAGTCGCTTTTATAAAAACTAGTACCTACGCCAACTCTCTTGGTTAGTTTGTCCGTAATCCGGGAAATAATGCCGGGACAACTCGAGGAAGATGATGATGAATACAAATGAAGAAACTTCAAAACTATGTTCATAATATTTCTACAGTCTGATTTCCGTGTAGTGTTGTAGTACACTTCTTAATAAAGGATACTGAAACAGGGGCTTTCCGTGATGAGGCGGGGTCAGTTATTATGTAATTAGTTACCCCCTTTTTCCGTTAAAAAATATTGAATAACAACCTTGATGTAACGTTTACCTGATTAAATTAACCATTATTGTACCTTTATTATGTTACATCTTACTTTAGAAAAATATTTCCAGTGTATAGGTACATTATTATATTCAAAATCATCCTAACAAAGTTTTAATACTTCCCTTTACTCTTTTTTTCTTCTAGCTAAATCATACAATACTCTTTATTTTTGGTTTAATTTCGAGATCTCTTACACTACTGATTTTGTTATCTAATACATCTAAGTACTATCTATTCGTATAATATATAAGAGGCGTGATCAATATGATTTTTGTAATATGCATTTACGTACCTACATACATTACCCAAGGATCGGTCTTCTTGGGTGGTTCTGGGGGAGGCCTATGTCCAGCAGTCGACGTCTTTCGGCTGACATGATGATGATGATGATGATACATTACCCACGTATATATTTTTTATCGATATCACACCGACACTTGGACATCACTATGGCATCTTTCTACCGTAATGTACTACCTACATTGTATCTTACTCACTCTTGCTAAGACTACAAAAGTGTAAGGGAGAAAGAACATATGCGCTAATCCTGACTTCTATTGTCAAATTGCTATGCCATAATTATTGTAGTTCCACTACTTGACGCTAGACGCCACTTATGTTAAAGTTTGAACTATCGTACCCAGTCGTGGTACAAATGACTTTTTTATTAAGTTGACAGAGCCAACCACCTATCAGAAATTGTTGTGTTTGTGCGTGAGCTGGTGTGCGTTTTGGCGACATCGGTTCCCATACTAATCACAGCTTGTGCCACTTCTACTGTTTTTTCTGTTTTGTGGCGGAAAATCACATAAACCTACGTATTGAAAAGAAATTCGAATTTACAACGAAGTCACTTATTGCAAATGGACTCACCACACAGCAACGAACAATACCTAATCTGTTTCAATTGGCAATATGTCATCAGAAAAGATGTGAATACTACACTATCGAGTTTACATAGAAAACCATAGGCGCTCAATACTTCTGGCCAAGACTGTAAAATATAATTGTCCTGTAAACTGTTGTACATATAAGAGCTATTTATTTTAGAGCAACTTAGAGATCAATCATCAAACTTCCATGTCCAACGGAACGCAGTTCATACAGCGTTCGAAATATTCGAATCAAGTGTTTGGATTATACGCCAGCCGGCTACATTATACACTGCACACACGGTAACCGCTTCTGATCGATGCGGCTGATACAAAAGCTTGATTCACAATACACGTGTGCACGCCTGGAGACTCGTGATGTATCTCTTTCCTTTGAACGCAGATGACAGCGACGCAGTAGTGCGATTATGGAGTCTGGATTATTGAAGTTACAAGCTGCTTGAGGCCCGTTAGAATTAACAATATTGCTTTGCTAATTCTGCTGTTTAATGTTGAGTCAGGATCTAATACCAATCAAGTAGAAATATATTATACTTATACTATGACTGTGGTAAATACGACCAACCTGATAGTAAGCAGTCAAAGGCAAAAACTGAATCTACCGTAGCTACCTTAAGTGGTAACGCCTTACAAAGCCTAGAAAGTCAATATCAGTACATTTCGTTAGAAAGCGCACAGACTTGTATAGTTTCTTATACGGGTTAAAGACTTAAAATGGAGTTTTAAGAAAAAAATGTCCGCAATTAGCGTGACTTGTAGAAAAGTTAACTATGTATAAATAGTAGATTGTTTGACAAGGGGCTAAAGTAGGCCATAGTACCACGAGATGGTTATTTTCCCGAACGAAGTGAGGGAAAATTGTTCGAGGGGTAATATGGCGTTTAGACCCGAGTTATGCATACTAGTTTTCACTTCGATTGCGAGAAAATAAGATAAAATAACATTTCAACAATTAACAAATACAATTTTATTCACCCGCAATGAATTCTGAGTCAAAAATGTTTAATTTGGCAGTCTTTGTATTTTTTTACTGCTTTGATACAGATAAGATATATCTACGCCGTGAATAAATGCTCATGACAACGTATAATTGGGACTTCAAAGAGTTTGCCAACGATTTAAACTTTTTTTAATGCTTGTGAAGTAGGAACTAAAAAGCACCTAATGATTTGACAATTTGATTGCGTTTCCTCATTGGTCGATTTTAATAGTGTGGTATTGTCTGATTGGTTGATACTTTATACAAAGTTTTTTTTTTATGATTTCACATTTTTAAACAGTATTCGCACCAAAAAAGAATCTAGAGTGGCGATTAACTTCGACATGTGTCGTGATTGGTGGATTTAATAAGATGAAGTGTTCTGGTTGGTCAATTTAAAACGTTTTGTATAACATAAATAAATATGTATACATATTTTCCCAAGAGGCTAAATGTATTACTTTAGTCCGCCTTGGCAAGCATAATATGACACACTTTTAGAGCATGAGAAGTGAAAATTTCCTTTTCGTTAAACATCGTTTTATTTCTTGTATACATGTTTTTGTCACATTAAGTGTATCCATACTTTCAAACCGTACAAGGTACAAGGGTTTATAGAAACTAGTACAAACACGATCGGCCCACGGTTCATGTTCCAAGACCAGATAAACTCTCAATACGCCGGTCTGGAGAGATTCTAAGCACTAATATGGCTTAGCAGTATTTCTCCAGCGGACAAGTGACAGTGACAAATGCACGGCATACAGTGTTGAACACACAATCGGCATAGTATAATAAAATCATACAGATTACAGCAAAATCATACTTCCTGTGGTTATAATCTGTGCGCGACCACCGCTCAGTGCCAAGCATATAACACACACATCACATCTGCTCATGAAGTACGAAGGACGACAACCGATACTCCGTCGACGTATCGCACAATAACACACACAGTACAACTACATGGACTACGAGATTTACTGCTCTGAACACAACATTATTGTTTCGTTTTCATGACACGGTGTTGTATCAAATGTTGGTCGCATTACGATTTCTAATCAAAATCTAATAGATGTATGCCTTGTATGCCTTGATAAGTAATGAGTATTTGTAAACACGTTGTCACGTTGTCATAGTATAATTCAACAAAATTCATACCATATTGTCAGGACACCTTTCGGGGTGAGGGTGTTCTGACTCAGAATCTCTGTAACACAACACAACAGTTTTAATTATATTTCTGTATTAATATATTTGTATCGCAAAATTGGACATTGCCTAACAAATTGCCGTGAAAAACGTGACGTATGTCAACCGTGGCAACCCGCGGTAGAACACCAATTACCCGGCTGACCCGCCACTTGACGCCGCCACGGCTTCCCGCTAATTCAACTAATGCCTCACGTCACACACACGCACAGGTTCAACTGAAAAAAAAAGTAAACAAACATGGCGGACTGACAACTGAATTTCACACATGACAAAATCTACATCTACACTAATATTATAAAGACGAAAGTTTTTGAGTGTGTATCAGCGGCGGTGCGTCCATACAAGCCGATTCCCACCGGCTTTACTAACTCTCCTGCAAGTCAAGATCTTTTCTCGGGTTCACAAAGAAAACGCAAAGCTATATGACCTCCGTCTTGCCTAAGAAGATAATTGACCCTCCGCCACTGGTGTGTATGTTTGTTAGTTCTTCACGTCTAAACGGCTGGAGCGATTTTAATAAAACTTGCTATGGAGTTAGCTGACATCCTGGATTAACACATAGGCTAGGTTTTTTTCCCAATAAACAGCGGGTAACACCGCGGGGTACTGCTAGTCATTATATCTATAAATTCGTTTAACTAAATATCCAGCCTTGGCTAGAAGTATTTAGCACCGATGCTTTTTATATGAGAACACGATATTTTAGAGTAGTATTCACATCACAATCCATACTAGACTTTAAGAACTAAAGTTTTAAGTTTAATTTTTCTTTTCTGATGACCTGATGACATATTATCAATTAATATAAACTGATTAGGTATTCGCCATGCTTAATTATCATCACAAGACGGACATAATTGGAGTTTTCTACAACTCACCCTAATTGAATACCCTTTTTTCTTAAAACTCCCATTTAGATAAAGTTATTCGATTGATCAATTTGTTATAGTTATTCAAGTATAATATAGTTAAAAACCTTACTCTTCAACTTATCAAATTATATATTAGTATGAATGAAATTTAAAAAAAAGTAATTTGAATATTGTATTACTATTTTACTTTTACGATATAAATCGAATCACAAATCATTTCGTGCTCTGCGGCCAGTTATAACCCGATTTATAATTTGTATGAAACCTTTTATATATAAAAAAACACCGACAATAGTATCTTACGATAACAAGACCGCAAAAATATCCGATCGCATCTTATGTCAAGGCCATAGGGTGCTGTCAGATTTTTTTACGGCCTTGACATCATGAGATATTAAAAGTAAGAACAAATCAAATTAATTTAATGAAATATTTTCATTTGCTTTGATTTTTTTTAAGTAGTAATACTACTATATAAATTAAATGTTGAAATAGATCCGGTGTCCGCTGTGTACGGGTGGCCAAATTGGTTAAGGCGTCAGCCGCGATAGCTGGAGATGCGGGTTCGAATCCCGTCTCGAACGCCGGAGGTCCTCGTCACTTTTTCTTAAGTATATGTCATCTATTTCAACTTTTAATCATGAGATAATTATTGCCGGTGACTGTACCTGTTAAACAATATCTGCAATATATTTTCTCAACTACACAGCAAATCTTCGTTACCTATATTGTCATGTTTTGCACGTAACATTCGTCCCCAGCCAACATACACGTATATATGCCAACCAGCCTACCATTGCGTGGGTGGAACTGGATTTGAGCACAGCAATTACATCTGCATATAGATGCCAAACCAATTCAGCCCGAGCGTACATCATTCAATGCAGGGTCCAATACACAACATACATATATAGTTACTTACGAGTAGGTATATATTACCTACCAGCTATATAAAATAATATAATTACATACATACATACATTTCAGCCGTATGCAGTCCACTGTTGGACATAGGCCTCCCACAAATGTGGTAGAATATAATAGAATAGAATAATTATTTATTCGTGAGCACATACTGTTTTATTTAAACAATATAAGTATGAAACAGACGATCAACTTAAAACATTAAAAGAAGTGCCACGAAATCTATATCCGTTGACGCAAAAATTAAGTTACGCTACTAAGGGTATGCTTTCAATTAGAATTTAGTAATAATCATATGTCTTGGGCCCTTCATATCACCTATCTTCTTCTATATTAATAAAAAAAAGTTGTGTTAGTTCCAGCTTTAATAACTCGAGAACGGCTGAACCGATTTGGACGATATTAGGTTCGTTGTAATCGTCTTGGTCAAAAATTTAATAATGTTTTAGAAACAATAAAAATCATGAAAAAGGATCCCAAAATTAAAGCGGTACAAAGTTCGCCGGGGCAGCTAGTATATATAAAATAAAGTAAATAAATATTTCGGGACCTTTCTTACACAAATCGACCTAGTCCGTAAGGCTTGTGTTGTAGGTACTAGACGACGATATATACTTATAAAAGATAGCTATATAAAAACTTAAATATATAGAAAACACCCATGACTCGGGAACAAATATCTGTGCTCAACATACAATAAATGCCCTGACTGGGATTCGAACCCAGGACCATCGACTTCATAGGCAAGGTCACTACCCACTAGGCCAGACCGGTCGTCAAAGCGTTTGACCTCAGTAACACCCACGTAACAGCTGAATTAAAAATAAAAGAGTAAACAACTTTAAATACATGGCCTAAATAAATTTAGTAGGCAAATTCATACTACATACATCAACATGGTTCATTTTCAGAAATAAATCAGATATTTATCAGTTTTAAAAAAATCCGAAATTGTTCTGTTTGAGCAATCCTCTAGAAACGAGCGAAACTTATTTAAAGACATTCTAGCCCTTTCCCAGACTACGTTGGATACCTAAAAGTCCTGAAACCGCGCATTATAAGTCCCAAATTGAGTGAGTCGACCTCCAGACACGACCCTATGCCGGCTACAATACCTTTATATTTGTATGTTGGAGATGTAAGGGACACAACAGTTGTAAGATGTATTGTTTTGAAATAATTAGTCCCGCCGAGTTATTAATCGACAATAATTCTTTTCGAGGTTTAGGGTTGGTACGCTTTTTATTTTTTGTTATTCATATGTGCATGCAGAACGACTATCGACGCGACGCGGACGTCTCGCTCGTCTGTTTGCGCGAGCCTTTAGGTGCTAGACGACTATATATATCATACGATAGATACATATAAATACTTAAATACGAGTACATAGGAAACACCCATGACTCAGGAAAAAATATCTGTGCTCATCACACAAATAAATGCCCTGACTGGGATTTGAAGCCAGGATCATCGGCTTCATAGGCAGGGTCACTACCCACTAGGCCAGACCAGTCGTCAAAAGCGTAAGTAAGTGCAAGCTTGCCCGTGACATGTCTAGACCCGAAGAACACGCCAAAGTTAAACCAACATTAGCCGACACTTCATATTCTGAATAGGGTTTGCAATTCGAATATTCGCATATTCGAATTATTCGCCACAAAAATTATTCGAATTCGACAATATTCATTATTCGAATAAAACGAACTTATCGAATATTACAAAAAAATATTTACTTTTCATAAAACTGTAATAAAATATTAAAATTTATTAACAACTATTTCATAAACCCCACAGAAATAGATTTAAATATTAGAAAGAAGGTTATTATATAAGAAGGGAAGGAAATATTAGAAGGAAGGAATAAGTTTTAATATATGACAAAGAGGCCAAACAGCATAATCATCTTAATTATTTCATTGCTAAACTGAAACTTTCCAAAACTATATATCGTGCCAATCGTACCATATTGGCAAAAAGGTCGGCTACCTGCTATTTTCTATTTTCGATTTTAATTTTTATAAGATAGTTTGTTGATTGATTGTCAAAAATTAAGATTGTGATTTATTTTATACTTGATTATGATTATATTTCGCGTTATTGGTTTAACTATTATCACCGAACCAAATATTGTTTAGATTTTAAGAAGATAAGTAATATAAATGTTCCTATTTGTTATATTGTGATGTAACTAATGTAACATCATTAATTTTGAACTTCTTAATACATTCTTGATTATACGACTTTTAATCGGCATTTTGTTTGCTTTATTATAAAATTTGCCAAAAATATTCGAATTATTCGATCTATGCGAATATTCGAATATTGGAAATGTAACTATTCGTATTATTCGAATACGAAAAATGAGCGAATATTGCAAACCCTAATTCTGAATTACCACTCTTATTAGAAATAGACAGTTAATATTTATCTCTACGCAAAGAAACGTGACTTACTGTGTAAGCAAAAGGATACCTATAACCCTTACTTACTGAGACATAGACCTCCACCCTAGACCTCAATGTTAAGGGACGAATGCCGCTTGGAAGACGGATCGGCAAACATAAGTATTGACCACATGAAAGAGGATTTTTGTTATTAAAAAATATATAATATAATAAAATTGGAAAAATTCATTTTTAAGATTATCACACTTTGTTTCTTCAACACTGCCCATTTAAAGTTGTTCATTAAAAAAATCCTGATACTCAACTCAACTTGGTAGTCTGAAAGAGACTGCATTTTAGACCCATTTTTTAAATCGTAGATAAAATATTTTGCTCAAAGATAATTTTATACTATTTTTTTTAAAGATAGTCATACTGCATTCAATGCTATTGGATAGAACTTTTTAAAATTATTAATTTAAAGTTATTTGTTTCTTTTAGAGTACCTACTATTATTAGAGTATTATTTAAGAATAAAAATTATTGTTTTGTCGTTCCTTGCGTCATAAAAATAGGGATGTTTTTTTTTCATGTTTAAGGCGGTTCAAATCCCAGATAAGTATTTATTGCAATATCTTTGAATGCAGTATACTAACTTTAAAAAATAACACAAAGTCTTCTTTCAGCAAAACATCCAATCTATGATATTTAAGGTAGGTATTTTCTGTTGATGTCCCAGTCTTGGGACGCCCTGCATACTAACTTCTTTTCGTAAACTTATTACAAAAAAGATTTCAAAAGAAATCAACCCTTCAACGCAGTCTCTACACATAAATGTAATTTCAAAAGGCGTCTAAAACGCCTCTCGCGCCGACGGCCGCCGTTCGCAAGATTTTCCTCAGACCTTGATTAAGGAAATCTAATTCTGGAGTTTTTACAAGAGTTTCACGCTTATTTGAAGGTTTTAAACTGGATTCTTAAATTTGACTTTCATAGCCTTAAAATTCAGTATTTTGTACGAGTATTGTTGCAAGGTTTCCAAGCTGTGTGTACACGTTTGGTTCAAATGTTCAGAGTTATTCTGAACTATTGGGTGAACAACTTAAGCGGTAACTTGAGAGGTAGGGCACAGTTGAGAGTGAAGTACCATCACGCTTGAGTCTTCAGAAGCCCAACTAGTCAGGGAAGTACCTCCTCTTTACACAAAACCACAGCCACAATAGCACTGCTACCTTTCAGGTATGTAGTGTTGTGTTCCTGATGGTGAGTAAGATTCCCAGAGCTCCAACAACTTTTAAAGTAGGCAACGCGCATATGAATCCTCTGGAGTTGCTGGCGTCAATAGGTACGGTAACTGCTAATCGTCTCAGTATGTATGGAGTAGCAGATTTTTTTACGCGAATTCAATATTGGTCCCATGGGAAAAGTTGTTTAGTATGATTGGTTTTATCAATTTTTGACATTTTGGATCACGACCCAGATTTCATCCAGAGGCTCTAGAGTCTAGTGTAAGTTACTTTTGACGTAAAAAACGTCTCGAACGCGTAAGTGATAATGTTATTTATATGGGAAACGCCAACGCGTTCGTGACGTAAAGTTACTCTAAAAACTTACACTCAGGGCTCTGGACTCAGTATAGGAATAGAGAAAGTATTATATCTGCGCTAATATTATAAGGCGAAAGTTTGTGAGTGTGTATGTGACTTACTTCTCCACGTCTAAACGGCTGGAGTGATTTTAATCAAATTTGGTATGGAGTTAGCTGACACTCTGCATTAACACGTAGGCTAAGTTTTTTCCCATATAAACCCCGGGTAACACCACACACAGCTAGTAAGTACTATACCTATATTACAAGTTATACGAAACCATGTAAAACACACGAAGTTCATTTCGAAACCTTACACAACACCCCATGTTTTTAGTACCCCCGTAACACGCATAACCTGATTATCATTACCTAATTAACTTTGCTATAAACTTTTTGCATCAACCTCAACATCCTTTAAACAGTTGACGTCAAATATATGTATACGCTTTTGAACCTTATTGTAAAGGAGTAAAATCCAAAATTGAAAAATGAAATGCGACTGAACAAGATGTTTCAAGGGAAATAATAGGGATGTTTACACATGTCAATGATGAATCAATGAATCAATTAAATCATGTAATCAAAGAAAGCAAAGGGTTTTAAAGTAAATTATTAATTAAAAAAAAAATACAAATCGCGAACTTAATGCCTAATGGCATTTTCTACCAGTCAACCATTGGGCTATACAGAAACATTTACATTGTTATTCATATATTTTAACGCACAATTAAGTCCCGTTGAATCTATTGGCTGAGGAGCCGAGCGAAGCGAGGCGACGAACGTCTCCGTTTTAACTCACAAGGAGGCAGCACGGGCGCTCGGGTGCGTGTTGGGTTTGAGGTCTCTCACTGGTACGACGATTTGGCAGATTGATGTGTGTATTGGTTTTTTTTTTTTTTTTATGACATAAGGTGGCAAACGAGCAGACGGATTGCCTGATGGTAAGCAATTACCGTCGCCCATGGGCACCCGCAACACCAGGGGAGTCACAAGCGCGTTACCGACCTTTAAGGGGGGTTGGAGCTCTGGGAACCTTACTCACCATCAGGAACACAACACTACATACCTGAAAGGTAGCAGTGCTATTATGGCTGTGGTCTTCTGTAAGGAGGAGGTACTTCCCCAGTTGGGCTTCTCCAGACTCGAGCGTGATGGTACTTCGCTGTGCCCTACCTCTCATTGTCGGACGTAGTTTAAGGACATACCCGGGTCCCGGGTTGGTTGGTCAGTGTCGGTGTAGAGGTAGCATTTTTCATCCGATTTCGATGAAACTTGGCATGTTTCTGGACCAGGTATGTCCTTAAACTACGTCCAACAATGGTAGAGAGAGGTAGGGCACAGAGATGACTATCACGCTTGAATCTGGGGCAGCCCAACTGGGGAAGTACCTCCTCCTTACAGAAGAACACAGCCATAATAGCACTGCTACCTTTCAGGTATGTAGTATTGTGTTCATGGTGGTGATTAAGGTTCCCAGAGCTCCAACCCCCAAAGGCCAGCAACGCGCGTATGACTCCCCTGGTGTTGCGGGTGCCCATGGGCGACGGTAATTGCTTACAACCAGGCAATCCGTCTGCTCGTTTGCCGCCTATGACATAAAAAAAATGTTACGTTCTTTGATTTATTTGTCAAAAATAGTGGAGCCATGTCGATATTCGCGGTACCGTACCACTCCAAGACCGTGTCCGTCTGTGTTCTTAATTAGGTCACGTGGGAGCCCAAACAATGGACAGCCACTTTTGATTACTGTACCCGTACCCTTCATAAACATGATATACAATTGTATACCTTATATCAACGGGTTAAGGTGTACATGTGACATATTTATGAACGAGTGCACACACGAATAAACTTATAATCAACTGGTTTCCGGCTGTTTAGTGTTGAAGTATCTACATATAAACTACGCGCAGATGGCATTGTAATTTTTTTTCTTCCTCGCGTTGTCCCGGCATTTTGCCACAGTTCATGGGAGCTTGGGGTCCGCTTGGCAAGTAATCCCAGGATTTAGCGTAGGCACTGGTTTTACGAAAGCGACTGCCATCTGACCTTCCAACCCAGAGGGTAAACTAGGCCTTATTGGTATTACTCAGGTTTCCTCACTGTTTCTTCACCGAAAAGCGACTGGTAAATAGCAAATGATATTTTCTATATAAGTTCCGAAAATCTCAATCGTATAAGTCGGGGTTTGAACCTTCGACCTCCGGATTGCAAGTCGCACGCTCTTACCGCTAGGCCACCTCTCTTACGGCTGAAATGATGAGGATGAAACAAATTATGCATATATAGGTTGTGCAATGTTAATATTATTATGCGACTCGCCTTTTCGGAAAGAAAGCAAATCACTTGTAAATTGTGGAATGATTTGCCATCAGCGGTATTTCAGGACCGATACGACCCTCATACCTTCAACAACGCGCTTGTGACTCCTCTGGGTAGTCATGGGCGACGATAATTGCTTACCATCAGGCAATCCGTCTGCTCGTTTGCCACCTTTGTCATAAAAAAATAATCGAAAAACTCAAGTTTTTAACCATGACCAACTTTATGCAAAACGTTAATTTAAGCCATTTCCAATCAAATTAGTCAGGGCACCGCTAATTGAATTAATTATAGGATTTTCACATCTGGCATCAACGGCAGCCATCTTTATTACTTAGGAATCTGCGGCGCTACCGCGAAGAACGATATTCGTAAATTGCGGACGATTGTCTCTGTCACTCTCATTACGCCTTAATCGGAGTAAAAGAGAAAGATGCTCGAAATATACGAACTTCGTTGTTCGCGGTACCGGGCCTGTTCCAAGTAACGCCTTTAAGCAACACCTGTCCATTTAACAAGGAAGGTAAGGCTATGGCCGACGCCGCAGCGTAATGTACATACTATGTCTAGATAAAGCGTATTTATAAGATATATTCAAGTCTTATGTGGTAATATTTGAACGTACTTAAAAGTTAAAACCAACCTTGTTAGGTTAAGGGTGTAAATAGATAATTTAAAATACTATTCGCTTATTATTAAACATTTTTTTTCGTTAACACAATGACGAGTCTATTATTTTATTATAATTTGTAGTAATGTGTATTGTGGATGTAAATATCTGTAATAAAATAACTGAATGGAATTGAAATAGCTGCTAAATATTTAAGTAAATAGTGCGGTTGATATAACTGGTGACCGAAGAGCTGGCGGCTTCCTCGCACAATGTATCAGCATTGCGATACAACGAGGAAATGCCGCCAGCATCCTTGGTACGATACCTCAAGGGCCTTTTTTAGATTGTATACTCTTTGTAGTTATCATAATACGATTGTAATTTCTGTAAATAGCGCGTATGACTTATCTTATTGAATTATAGCAGCTTGTGAGTGTCCTATGAAGTATTCAGTTTCTTCGCGTATGATTACCTGTAAACAATACATACATTGCTACATTAATAAATAGTTAACATTTTTGAAATAGAAAAAATTATCTAAAATAGGATTATAGTATAGTTTAACAAACACGATATAAATACTAAAATAATAATTATTTTTGAGGACACCTCTCTACCCTTAGCTCTTTGCACCGTTGTTGCCCTTGAGCCATCTTTGATGTCGCTTTTAGTGGGGCCCATCTGGCGTAGGGTGAGTCACCGTCTGCCGGAAACCATTTTATTAGGCAGCCGTCCGATTTTTTATCCAATAGCCCAGTAGCTAGTCCATCCTTCCTTTCCACCCAATAATCTAGTATATTTTAGATTTCATTTAAACTCAGTAGTGCTTACTCCATAGCGGGAGCTGTATCTGTGCACGGACCATTATACAGATAGGGGCAACATCCGCGTAGAGTACGTTACATTTCATTAAATTCTCGAAAGGGCATCCGTGCTGTGGCTCGGTCCAGCTCTGCATACGCCTCCTAAATGTCCGGAACACCGTTATTCCGTGTACAGTCAGCAGCAAAACTGGCCAAGCGTTTGAAGTGTTCAAAATGACCTACACGCGCTCTTATTCTCTTGACAATAGAGATGTGTTGACCTCATTTTGCCTCAATCGCTTAGCCACTTCTGCTGCTGACTGTACGGATAAGACTCTCATTGTATAGTATAGCATAGCTAGTGTTTACGAGTGTCATTAAACAAAGAACGAATGAACCGCCCAATTCTATTGATTGCTTACACAAACTTGTTTGGAGCTTAAACAATGAAAACATAAACCAATTCTCTCAAATCGAATTAACGTGAATCAACCAAGAGTTGGTCTCATTTGCATCAAACTGCGATCCTGTTATTCTCCAAGCGTGGGCATTCAACTCCAGCTAACTTCGTGATGTCAAAACCATAGACGAAGGTCCCAACTTAGCGTCCCGGCCTTTAATAGTGACAAATTGGTTACATTGTCAGTAGATTCGCTTCATATTTCAACATTTAAAGTTTAGTATAGGTAAAAACTTAGCTAAAGCACCTGGTCTATGTAGTAGTAACGTGTCTGTACACGCATTTCGGCGTTCTATATTCAAATTTTGACGTAAGGGAGTTTTCAAAATTTGGTACACCCAATTAGCGAAAGATGTAAAAAAAAGTTAAATCACTGTCAGTTTCGTGACGACAATTAAGCATTAAATCTTTATGAAGATCGACTTTTTGCCTTTTATTATGTTGTAATATCGATTGAAGTTTATAAAACGAACATCAAAACCAAGCTTTTATCGATATTTAATGCTTAATTGTCGTCACGAAACTGACAGTGATTTAACTTTTCTTAACAACTTTCACTAATTGGGTGCACATTTTTTTTGAAAACGCCCAAGCTCCATATTAATTCTCCGCACAACTACCTCGACATGGTGACTTTCTGAAGTTTTTCACATATACACTGCTGTCGATGGCCATTGGGGCAGAAAAGAAGAAGTTATAGAGTGGGAACCGAGGATATAAGAGCAGTATTGAAAATCAAGAAACCAGATGAACGGATTTCCTGGTACGGATAGCTTGGAGTCGGTAGCTACAGTCACCGCCATTCTATAATGCTCGATTCACATCAAGTGTGAAGGTGTTCATTTAAAACTAGCTGAACAATCGCGCCACGGGCCCGCGTTGACACGCGCCCGACCCGCGCCCGCGCTGTATGTGAATCGACCTTAGGAGGGGAGGCCTTTGTCCAGAAGTGGGAGTCCGTGGCTGTAAGATAGATAATCTTACAGCTGGCTGGTTGTAGTAACTCCCAGCGACAAGCGTATTTTTCTAATTAGATGTAGTATGTGACAGAAAAAAAATACACTAATCCAATATGATATCGTAAACGTTTAAGTACTTCTTATCTCAAGTACACTTCCGACATTTCGACTTTTAATCCTTCCAATCCAAAAGTCAATAATTCGAAGGTCACAGTGAACTGGTCCTGCTTGTCCTTCAGAACCCGACTCCTAACCGTCGTGAATGCAACAACTCTCGACTTTTGATTAAGGTTCCCCCGCCACTTATCAATATTCCTTATTAAAGGATGCTGAAGAGGCTGGGGTGGACGGGAAATGGCCCCGAGCGGTTGCTTAACAGCAGAGCACAACATCGAAGGTTTGAAAATTGATTTCAATTTATTTATAATACACAATGCATACAGAGTAGGTACTGATCCAATGATAAGCAATGGTGTAAAATTCAGTCATTTATCAGACTATCGCTTCGTGCCGTGTGTGATCGTCACATGTCTACAACATCTTTAACAATAAACATCGAGGTTTATAAAAATTAAGGCAGTTCCAACGTCAACGTAAGAAGAATTCATCTCGAAATCATCATCCCATGCGGCATGGCAACTAATTCCAGGAAATTTCTTAGGCGCTTGTTTTTACGAAAGCTACTGCCATCTGACCTTCCAACCGAGACGGTAAACTGGGTCTTATTGGGATTAGACCAGTGTCCTCGCGATGTTTTCCTTCACCGAAAAACGACTCGTAAATATACCTACATAAGTTTAGGTACTACGAGCCGGGGTTAGAACGTAGAATCTGGAAAAATTGTCGTGTGCAGTATTTCCGGACCGATATGACATCCAAACCTTCAAGAAAAGAGTGTATAGGGATCTTAAAGGCCGGCAACGTACTTGTGACTCCTCTGGTGTTGCGAGTGTCCATGGGCGGCGGTAGTTGCTTACCATCAGGCAATCCGTCTGCCCGTTTGCCTCCTATATCATAAAAAAAAAGAATCTGGGTCGTTCGAATTGCAAGTCGCATGACTTTGTTTTAACCGCTAGGACACCAGTGGTTTCATTAGACCACAAGCGCTTTGGAAATAATCAGACGGAATATCTTACAAAATCTACCTACATGCAATAACCACGTATCAAATAACAACATTAAGCTTTGACACTGTTGACTAGTAAAACTTTCCCACACGACTAAATATCCAATGAATTTTACGAACAGAAACACAATTAGCGGTCATTAAAGCAGTTTAACACGCTTGTTACTTCCAAGCTGAGCAGTTAGAGCTATTAACAGTTATAAAGTCAAGGCCTGGAATGAGTTTCAACTTGATTATGGCGACGGAGAGATTAAACTTCTAATTCTCGTTTACTGAAGACTCCATTTTAATTTCTAAAGCCATTAACGTTCTTGTTAACTCGAAGTACTTTGAACTTATTCACTAGAATTCCTAATCGACAACTCATTCTCTAGACGCCCAGAGGCCTATAAAAAGAGGCGCTACCGCCCAAAACGATATTCATAAATTGCGGGCATCTTTCTCTTTTACCGCAATAAGACGTCATGAGAGTGACAGAGACAATCGCCCGGAATGTACGAACTTCGATGTTCGCGGCACCGCTCAAGGTCTGCCATGCCATTACATTTTGTATTCTAATTATGACATAACAAAATCGGATTTGACCAGGCAAAATATGCTTAATAATTACTCAAATAGGTCAAACGTTGATCAGTCTTGCATGAAAAAAAAATCTCAAAGGTACTCATTTATTCATAATATTGGCAGGAGTCAGGAGTAGAGTAGGCGCGTGGGAATCATATGATCTGAGGTTACAGGCGTTTATAAGCCACGCGGACTGCTTACCATCAGGCGGCCTGTTTGCTTATTAGCCACCGTCATGTTATTAAAAAAAGGTGTAGACAAGCAATTGATTCCTAGGCCACTTTGAACCTTGTCACAGTGACGTTAATAAGAATTTTTTTGCGTCTTTCATATAAATTTTCACTGTGACAAGGTACGAAGTAGCCTATAAATGAAATTGGTTGACTGTACATGCCAATTTATTAGATTTCTAACAGATTTCATTAAATAATATATCAAGTTTTTATGTCTGCTTCCATTTAGATACAATTTTGACCTAATTTTAAATTAATAACGAGACAGCCAATGGCAATGTGCCTGTGAGAACTAAATTACTGAAGGCCTGCCGTGAAAATCGAAGTTCAAAATTTCGGGCATCATTCTTTTTTTTTTTTTTTTTTTTTATGTCTTAGGCGGCAAACGAGCAGACGGATTGCCTGGTGGTAAGCAATTACCGTCGCCCATGGGCACCCGTAACACCAGAGGAGTCATAAGCGCGAAAACTTCAATTCAGGCGTAATTACTCGTAGAGCGCAAGAGACAACCGTTCCAATTGTACACTAATATTACGTTTTTTTCGATCACTGTAACTTAAATAACCAGTTTATTTTCCCACAACTTCACACGCTGCAAGCTACCCCTACTTAATAACACCCATTACCGTGGGGTTACGGTTAAGGTGACACCAAGTTTACCCTTCATTTTCCGAACTATCGCGCGTAACACTTATCAGGCAGGAGACTGGCATCAACAAACTGCCGTTTAACCCTGCGGGCATGAGGTCACAGTGGGATGGCGAACTAACTAACTGGGTAATGTGCTCTACGTGTAAACATGCCATCATTTGAGCATTTCAAGGTTGATTCAAACAGAGCGCGGGCGCGGGTCGGGCGCGTGTCAACGCGGGCCCACGGCGGGCCCGCGGCGCGATTGTTCAGCTAGTTTTCAATGAACACCTTCACACAGCGCTCGCGCCACACGCACCCGTCCGCGTTGACGGGCCCGACCCGCGCCCGCGCTGTGTGTGAATCGAGCATAAATCGTCTTAAATATGATATAAATATGACTTAAATATCTTGGGGGGTAGTTGCCATACTCGCCACGCTTCGCAGGCTGGTTGGCGACCGCAGTAGCTATAGATTGGGTTTTGACATGTCACAGCTGATTTCCAAACACATCGTTAAAACTTAAGAAAAACATCAAATAATTGTTAACTTCATAAGTGTTTATATATTTATATATGGTTTTAAGATTATTTGTTTTAAGTTTATTATTTAAGTCCAAGAGTCCGCCGTGCCGACACATGCTGAGCGGATCCAGCGGAAACAATACAGTAAAGGCAAATGTTGAGTTATAAGTCTCTGTTATGTCATGTTGTTTCAAATAAATTCATTTTCTTTATTCTTTCTTTCTAATATGAGTTACAATATACAAGCTAAGCATTACTATACCTGATATCTAAAAGAGGCCCTTCTGGCATTGTACCAAGGATGCTGGATTTCCTGTGACCTATTAGAAATCAATCTCCTTTCTTATTACCTAAAAATGTCTGGAAGAAAATGTTTATTACATCTCTTTATGTGTCATAAGTTTCTTAAAGGTGTTACTTTACGTAATTCACACAACCAAGTTTTATCGGGTAAAGAAGCCAAAAAAGATTTAAAAAAAACAATACAGATCACTACTTAGTTGCAAACGGATAAACTCACGTGTAATTATATCGCACTAGCCGACATGTTTCGGTTAGTCAAGCCGAGTCAGGACACACCGCTCGCGTTGAGGGTGTATCGCTAACATGTCGCCTATAGTCATTTTTTTAATGAAATGGAGTAAACTGACAGCAGTTTTCATCCATTTCAACTTTAGTATGAAAACGCTGTCAGCGGCGCTACCGCGAAGAACGATATTCGTAAATTTCGGACAATTGTCTCTGTCACTCTCATGATGCCTTATTTGGAGTTAAAGAGAAAAATTCCCGAAATATAAGAACTTCGTTGTTCGCGGTACCGGACCAGTTTACTCCATTTAACTAAAAAATTGATTTAAATGCGATCGATATAATGACACGTGAGTTTATCCGTTTGTTAAAAAACGCTTTCCGCTATCGTCTGCACCACAGCCCGCTAATCCAACTGCCACAGTTTAGTTATTGGAAGAAACAACCAAATCCCGGGAATCCCGGCAAGAATCCCGGAGCTAAGCCGGGAGTAAGCTGCGGGTATTTTAGGCCGGTCAACTACCCCGGACTTTTACAACTTCGTTCCAAATTTGGTAAACAACGGGATATTTGTTCGATTGGTTGAAAGTTCGCGTTAGACTAAAATTAATATACCGGGTGTTTCCTGTAATAGAAGGAATAACTTTAGGGATCGCTTCTACATCACGAACGTAGCAACATTTTTTCTACAACTTAAAAAAAATGTGTAATTTATTACATTACTTGTGATTTTTTTCCATCAAGCTAAATAGTATTCGCAAGGAACAGCATCCAACAGTCTAGTTGACGTTGAATGTCAGCCTACGAACTTCATAGTTTTCACAATACATTGCTGGCTTGGAAAATCTTTTTTTATGCATATTTAGGAAACCATAAGTTATTTTCAAAAGTCATAGAACAAATGTTGCTACGTTTGTGGTGACCAAACGATGCCTAAAATATTGCTCTTGTTACAGGAAACACCCAATGTATACGTAAAACTAGCCTTTTTAACGTCCACGTATTCCTAAACTTACTCAAACAAGCATACGGCCCGCCGTACCCTTATCATGAGTTGTGACTGAGGTTTTCGATAACGAGTATTGAGTTTACTATCTGTGCAATTCCCTTGTACTATTTTAGTGGGAACGATATGCACAGATAGTAAACCCGATACTCGTTATCGAGAACCTTAATGTCACAACTCATGGTAAGGGTACTGATGGTAAGCAAAGACCGACTGGTTTATACTATACGTGTATGAGATTGGCTTCTATTGTACAGAATTACATTAGCGTAACATAAGATTTTGAGGTTACGAGTGTAACTGATACTGGCAAGATTGTTGTGTTACCGAGTTAATCAAAGTTGGGTAATGTTGTAAACTAGTACAAACAAGGAACTGTAACAGGAAACCGCACAGATGCGTCATTGAGATTCGTTAAGGCCGGGTTTGTTTGTTTACTTTACCAACAATGATAAATACTACCTGCCAAGTCCAGTAAGTATTTAGACTTTACTCACGAGGTAACCACCCGTGGAAAGTTGACCGGCGGTACAGCGAACGAAATATAATGTGATACAAAACCCGAATGTGTTCGGGTAGGGAAAAGTGCGATTGGTGACATACATGAATGAAAACCCTGGGACCCGGGTATGTCCTTAAACTACGTCCAACAATGAGAGGTAGGGCACAGCAATGACCATCACGCTTGAATCTGGAGCAGCCCAACTGGGGAAGTACCTCCTCCTTACAGAAGACCACAGCCATAATAGCACTGCTACCTTTCAGGTCTGTAGTGTTGTGTTCCTGATGGTGAGTAAGGTTCCCAGAGCTCCAATCCCCCTTAAAGGCCGGCAACGCGCTTGTGACTCCGCTGGTGTTGCGGGTGCCCATGGGCGACGGTAATTGCTTACCACCAGGCAATGCGTCTGCTCGTTTGCCGCCTATGTCATAAAAAAAAAAAAAACTCGAGTGAGGAAAAATGCGACTGAGAATTATGCTACGCGGAACTAACGCGGTTGGGGTACAGATCGAGCTCCTCTAAAATAGCACACTGCAGAGACGCCGCGAGTAAAGGCTTGGGCATATAGGCGCGTTATGTGAGCGTGGCCTGAGCGGGGCGCGACGCTGCCGTCCGAATGTGTCCCTTATTTCGTTACATTAGCCACACCGATGTCACGCTGCCGCCACGCTCACAAAACGCGCCTATGTACCCAAGCCTTGAGGAATCGCTGGGAACACGTCGAGTGCCCGCCGCCAGTGTGCCCGAGCCCTTACAGGAAAAAGAATAATTGGAAAAGTTAAAACATTGTACCTACAAGGTTTATTTATTTTCCTATTTTATTTTTGGTTTGTAAATAACAATCGTCCACAGACGATAATAGGGTTTGTTTTTTGTACATAAATGAAATTGTTTTATAGCGACCGATGCAATATTTGCGGACACAAACGGAACAAGATTAATCATGATTTTCCGTTTTCCTTTATTTTTAGATCAACAAAGCTGAGGTAATTATGTTTTGTTGATACTTCACTTCATACGAAAAAAAGTGAAATTTGTATATTTCTTCTGCTTTGAGTTGAGTATACTTTAGTTTGACCTTTAATAGTTAAAATCTTTAAAAATTTGAGATTATAAATTATATGAATGGCTCTACTTTATTTAGTTGGGCGACATTTTTCTGAGTAATTAGGCCTCTAAAAATATATAAGGTCTTCTATCAAAGTAGTTACAGAGATTTATTATTGGCAGAGTGCAAAGCGGGTGGAGGGGGTAGCCTAAACGATCACAGCGCTCGCTACGGCTAAATTTGTCGCTGACTTGAGCTGTCAAATCCATATTGCAGTAAACATTTTCTAATCGTTTTAATAATGTTACTGACTACCATTGTCCAAAAATTGTGTAATATGGTGAAATATTACAAGATTTCATTAATATTTTTTACAATATTTACTTACTTCTTGTTTGACAGCGGTGACAATATTGTCCATAATGGCCGCCTGTCACGTGGCGCTGTCGTCGCGCTCGGTCCCAATATACTCGTAAATCTGGCTGCACACAACCGTCAATCGTTGTAGGTGTGTGTAGTCGGAACCCATCAACACAAGTAGGTACTCGACGTGCGGTCAGCGGCTTCGGAAACCCGACACGGCGGCGAAATATCGCGTATCATCCCCTCTTTGTCTCGCCAAATATCGGGTGTCTCCCCTCTCTGTCTGGCGAAATCCCGGGTCAATCGTATCCTAGACTAGGGTTGCCGTCATTTTCATTTTTTTTATACAACGACGGTGGCAAACAAGCACACGGCTCTCCGTAGCCTCTGGACGCCTGCAACTCCAGAGGATTCACATGCGAGTTGTCTACCCTTTAAGAACCTATACACTGCTTTTTTGAAAAACCGTTAAAAATTTTATAGTCAAACGTTCGTATCAGAAGAAAATCGGTTATGTAAAATACAGGAGGTTCTCTGACCTTCACCAATATATTTGGACACCAGTTTACTATCCATGGGCCAGTTAATATGTAGGTACAGTCACCGACTTTCATCGTTGAGCCACTTATGGTTCATGCTACTTTCTTTTGTTTCATACTTACTCTATGTAATGCCCAATGTAAAGTGAACCCTAAATGGCTCAACAATTAAAGTCCCCGATCGTACCGCAGATTGCTATGCTCTTAAGCATTCCCCGCATGGAGACGAAAGTGCATGACTACGAACATAGAACTCCCAGCGAACTATAAAGCCCTATTTAGACCAGGCAAGAACTTGTATACGATTTTCATTACATTGCGGGCTATGGGCGTACGACGAACTCGGTCGCTTTATATAACCCCGCAATGTAATGAAAATCGTATACAAGTGCTTGCATGGTCTAAATGGAGCTTAACACAGCGAGTTCCTGCCCCTCAATATGTACAGTCAACCAATTTGATTTATAGGCAACTTAGTTCCTTGTCACAGTAAAAATCTATATGAAAGACGCAAAGGATCTCTGATTAACGTCACTGTGACAAGGTTCGAAGTGGCCTAGAAATCAAATTGGTTGACTTTACATACATAGATTGCAGCCGTATGCAGTCCACTGCTGGATATGCCTCCCACAAATATTACTTGTATCATCTTGGGGGTAGTCGCCATAGTCGCCACGCTTGACAGGCGGGTTGGCGCAGTGGCTGTAGATTGGGTTTCACTTAATTTTACTTTACCTTAAATAAAAAGTTTCGTGAGACTAATAAATGTTATATATAACTAATAAAGCACGTTTATTTATGTCAAAATTAACGTCCCATTTCAACTCTTAATTTTTTTATTTAAGATGTGTTTTTTCATTCACTGTCATGAGTGTGATGTATCTTTAAAAAAAAATGTCTAAAACATATTATGATTCTCCTTGTCGATGAATCAAATCAATCAAATAGCCTTACCCTATTCATAAACGTATTTGTTTCATCTTTGTCATAACTACAAAAGGAATTGTCAAAGTGATAAATAAAGACAAAACATAAATTAACTAATGTAGGTTTGATATACATTTGGGTTAGGGTTTACAAAAAACTTACACCAGCACATTGCCGATGCCGACTAATATAAAACCTCGTTGAGATTACGTTTGAATAAAATTGATTAAGAACTCAAAAGCAAGATAGGCGTTCAATTAGTTACTGAAAGCTAAGCTGTCTCATCGATTTAGCATAAATAAATCAAGTTCGTGCCGCGTCTAGTAATCAAAGGCTTTTCGTCCACCCGGCCACAGACAAACTCCAATTCGGAATTCAAATGATCTGCACCGGCAGCCATGACAGTGCGCTTCCAATGCTGCCAATATCAGTTACACCGGCGACAGCATTTTAAATGACAAAACGTATTACTTGTTTTTAAGTTAACCATTTTGCAGATTCTTTTTGAACGATACGAATCTTTTAGTCCAAATTATTATTCTGCAGCATGATGCCGGCTGACTAGAATAACATCTCCTTCTACGGCGACGAAGGAAACAAACCGTCGAAGTCGAAATCCAATCTACAACAAATGGTGCTATTGCGAATATTGCGATAAGCTTAAGGCGTGTGTTGCAGGTACTAAACGGCGACATTTATAATACCCATACTTATAAAAAGTTAAATACATAATGATCGTATTAAACACACCAATAAAGGCCCTTGTTAAGATCCGAACTCAGGACGTCGGGGTTCATACGCAGTGTTACTAACGAAATCATTTCGAAAGTTTAATGGCATGTCACACAACTAGTCGAATCGAGAAATCTAATTAAATTATCAAATCAGTCAAAATCTACAGGCCACTGGATTTGTTTTAACCTCTAGCCGCCCGGAGACCTATGAAAAGGGCTCCCACTGAATGCCATTTTGAATTTTAATTAAGTTATAGATCTCTGGGCGGATAGAGGTTATGGGTAGAATCTAAAAATAAAAAAAAATTAGTTTTATTTTATACAAGACTGACCAGCGTTTGACCTCAGTCACACCTCTTGGTAAGTGTCAACGAGGTCGAAGGTGTAGCACGCTGGTAACAGCCTATTCACACTTGCCTTGAAAAGACCCAAATTATATCTTACCGGGAATACAGACGAAGGGAGCGAATTTCATTCCTTAGCAGTCCGCATTAGGAAGCTGAATACCTACCCACTTATCCTTAATTAGGCACTGAATACAGTCCGATTAAATAAACAGCATAAAGAAAAGCTTCTGAAATTCAATTACCTACTTAATAGACCCGAAGTGTAAAAGGGAACAACAAATGTTTGCCCCGCCATGACACTTTTCGACCTCTCCCGTTTGTAACTAATGCGTTGATTTATTAGCAGAATGGATATTAGCTGCTGCAACAGATGTTCTCAGTAATTTGTTAGAATTTTAACAAATAGGTTTGAATAACATCAGATGAAAATGTGACATGATTTATGAGTGTTATCAAAAAAACTCAGAAACCACCTTTTTTTAATCTAGAGGTTTCTACGCTCATTCTACTTGAAATTGTCAGCATTTTTCTATTTAACCAATAAAAAAGTGTTTCGCAACGTCACGTTTTATTGTAGACGTTTTCTTTATAAGCGTGACGTAGTGGAAAAGTAATTTTTTTTTTAAATATGCTCGTGATAATAAGTATAATCAGGGGCCGATTTTTGTGATAGGGCTGTTGGTCACGGATTTCTCACCTGCCATCCTAGGATAAGACCGCCGCGCCGTCCCGTTCTAATAAGTAAATGGATGCGAGAGTGACTTTATTTTTCTTTAACTGCATGACACCGACAAACATAGACCAACTTCTCAATATAAGATGTGCTTGCACATTTTGCGATCTGCCCATTATGAGATTTGCTCATTTTGCGATCTGCTGACTGTAAGATCTGCACCTTTTTGCGACTTGCACATTCACTTATGCACGCAAAAGTTTATCATCATTATTTTTGCAGTAAATGTATATGTTCGATACATACGATCATTCATGTTTCTAAAATACCACTTCTTCGTTTCCCAGAGAGTTTAAAATGTCACGATGAATATGATGTGACTTAAAGGCATATTTGTTTAAATTATTTATTGTTCAAGCTCATTATGTTATGTGCACACTCGCAACAACAATGTATATTATATATATAGGTAATGACATCGTTACCATTATTACCAACATGCAGTGATCTATAGTTAACGAGGTGTCGAGTGTCTGTGTCGCAACATCCCGGCCGGCAAAGTCGGAGATTGATCGATTTAAAAACAAAACTGTTACAAAACACTCTTGCTCTATGCTCTCAATGCCTTTTATCTTCCATTCAGATTTCATGCCCCACAAAAATACGCATTTCGAAATAACGAGTTAATCTTTTGGTTATGATTTCAATTATCTCTCTGGTTCAGCAAATGAAAAAAGTTATCTTAAAATTAAACATAAAATTCTTGAATCGGTATAGAGTTCAAGGGCATTCAAGATCTAAGTCTTAATTTACTTGAAGGACCAATTGTTGAAAAACAGTGCCTTTTTATCGGAGTGGAATAATGGCGGGCTGATCAAGTCGTTCCCTTCAAGGTGTAAAGGAGCGCTCGACGAACAATAAGCTCACAGCGAACCGAGAGCGCGGGAAAACACAATGCAGCCAACATTTACACGTCAAAATCCAGGTGTAAGGTCGAGAGTTCTACGCTAGTCTGTGGCACCTGAGACCTTTAAAGGCGGGCCGTAGACAACTGACAGCTTCCGTCGGGAATCAGGTCACGTTCCTTTTTTGAAATGCGCGCGGTTGTGTCGCTCTAGAATGGCGCGTATAGAAATTCTTTAGTTGAATAGGGAGCGGGGCGTGCTTGATTTCAAGTTTCAAGAACTAGGATCTGGGACGTACCTGTGCTCGCTAGCGCCATCATAATGGAAAGTGAGTGTGAGAGAAAGCTTAGCGGGCGAATCCTTACCGAGCGGATAGTAATGAAAAGTTACATCTATGGTCATGGTTTCGAATTCCAGTGTATTTCTTTATGTGATGAGTACAGGTAGGTTCCTGAGTATTTGCATATTATATACATCGTTGGATGAGTTCCCACAACACAAGCCTTCTTGAATATTTTGAGCTTACTGTGGTGGTCAGTCAATTTATGTAAGGCTATTTAGATACTTATGGAGACGTATGGAGACTTATACTCGACGATTACGACGACTTATAGAGAATTGCGCAAAATCTTAGTATATATAGTAAGAATTGTATTTTACAGTAAGCAGATTTACTGAAGTTCTGCTCTGTCCAGTAACCTTGTTGGTGAGTTTATTGGTACATTTCGTCAAACAATTTGCTACTCCACTGAAGAAAACCTTATATCGTCTCGCGATCATTACCGCTCAATCCAGTCGAGAATAAAGTCCTCTCCAAGTTATCGCCTAAGCCGAATTTCTTTGGAGTTTCTTCAAAAAACTTACCTTTGACGCGGTTAACCTGTTCGTAGACCTTATTACGATGTGGCAAGGTTTTTTTTAGTGTGTATTTGGTACCTCGCCGCAATTTTCCAGGAGACCGAGTCCGCCCGCGGTGACTAGAGTGTTCCGAATAAACGCGAGTCGAATCCTTACTTTTAAGCCAGTGTATGGCAGTTTCAGATGAGGAAGATTTTAAAGGCATATATGTCATGGGTCATGGCATAGGTACATTCATTAAAATTTAAAGAGTTTTCTAAATTATTTTTATTATTGCAATTAAACTGGACTACAAGAGTATAGAAATGAGAAATTACCTATCTACCTTGCCTAGTGTACTATATGTTCAAGTCGACTGCAAACAAATTCAACTGCTCATAAAAACTCGTGCAGCTAAAACATGTTGATGTCAACTTTAACCACCTTTTCTCCGAGATGAGAACAATGTGGTTCTTGAAAGGTGGAATCTAATTTTTATAGCCTGTTAATAAGTCCTCTTTTACTGTAATAAAATGCCATAGCGTCCAGATTAATTACACACGATTCTGAATATTATAACTGACTCTCTGGAGAAGTTGATGATCGGTAGCCAGGTTGAGGGCAGAAGAGGCAGAGGTAGAATACCCACACGCTGGTTCGATGCCGTTGAAGAAGTCACGCGCGTCAAGATCCAGGGCTCTACGCGAAAGGCAGAAGATCGGTCAAGACCCTCAGTCATGAAGTTTCGACGAAGAAGAAGAATTAATACTCACTCCGCCTCTGAACCATTATCAGGTAAGATCAAGTTACAAGAAACAACGAAAGAAAACGCCTTTACGGAATTTTCTTGCTAAATCCCTTCTTCTTGCCAAGATATAATATTGACAATATTGACATAGTCTGACCTTACGTGCGTTTGCAACTGATGAGAAATAAAAAAAACTGATTTGGTTGTAATCCAGTTCCTCTTTTAATTTATAGGGTACTGTTTAAAACAAAACTAACGTAAGATTCAACCATATTAATTGTATAGAAGCGGGTGCCATGTTCGACTTAAAACGTGAGTTACCCGCTTCTAGACAATTAATACAACTACTTATTAGGTCCTTACATATGAAATTGAGGTTTTTTAGAACTAACTGTTTGACAAAACGCCAATTTCAGGCCAGCATATGTTTGTTACGACGTCTGTGCTATTCAAGAAATATGCTTTATGAAGTGTTTTAATTGGATTGGTTCAGAATGTGACTTTAGACTGGTTTCGAACGTTTTGCTTAGTGTTTGGCTGTTGCAATTACAGAGGAACGATTATAGATACAAAGGCTTCACGAGTCAATAGTGCGCGTCCAATTTGTCCGTCTTTTTGGGGAAAATATGACGTCTAAGAATCTAGGAAGCCTTGTTCTGGATTCAGCCGCGTGAGACTGTTATGTATTGTTTGAGTCGGTGTGGCATTTTTCTGTTCTGTTTGAAAAGAAATAGCGAAATCATCATCACCATATCAGCCGAAGGACGTCCACTGCTGTGCATAGGCCTCTCCCATAGCGACCCACAGTGACTGGTTTTGCGCCACCTTCCACCAACGACCAAGTAATGATGAAATGTTCATAGAATATAAAGGCAAGCCTTTCATACAAGTACAAGCCCGGTACCGCGAACATCGAAGTTCGAATATTTCGAGCATCTTTCTGTTTTACTCCGTATAGGCGTCATGAGAGTGACAGAGACAATCATCAGAAATTTATGAATATCGTTTTTTGCTGTAGCGCCGCAATCATGGGAAGATATATAGATGCGGTCAAAGTGCCACAATTTGTATACGTGCACCTACTATTAAGGTGCATGTATACATATATTGGCGCTTTGGTTGATTCGATATCTTTGACCTTGACTGTACCTGCCAAATAACACGTAAGTAACAAAACTGTTCGCGGCCATTATTCCACTTGGTAACGTTGGGGAAAGTTGAACTATTGGGACATTAGCGGGATAACACGTCAGAAGTGTAAGTGTGTGACTGGCGCCCCCCGGGGGCGTCCCCCGACGTATAACTTCTCAACTATACGTTAAGAGGTGTCAACTTATGTATTTCCTCCACCAGTAAATAAATAAATATTTCGAGACCATCTTACACAAATCGACCTAGTCCTAACGGTAAGCTCAGTAAGGCTTGTGTTGTAGATACTAGACGACGATATATATAATAGATAGATACATATAAATACTTAAATAGATAGAAAACACCCATGACTCAGGAACAAATATCGTTGACACGCGCCCGCGCTTGATGTGAAACGGGCTTAACCCTCTCAATTTTCTAGTCAAGTGTAAAAATTCGTTCACTGCCAAAGTTTCAAAAATATGTACCGAGCAACTCTATTGTACATTCTTTCGATTCGATTATGTATTTTTGCACTTGACTGTCCTTTGGGTGCCTTTTTCTTACGAAGCACATAGTAAGCGATCATGTCCCAGTGGCATATGTCATCACTAGTACACATACATTGGCCAAAGACTTACACATATAGGAATTACAACTGTATATAGCAAATGTATTAGTTCTTACTAAAATAGATCATGATGATCTCAGTCATAAGACGTCCACTGTTTTTTTTTTATACAACGACGGTAGCAAACAAGCATACGACCTCCTGATGATAAGCAGTTACTGTGCATGCAACTCCAGAGGATTCACATGCGCGTTGCCTACCCTAAAAACAGCTGAATATATATTTACATTGCTGAACATAGGCCTCCCCCTAGGCATCGGTTGAAAGCGTCTTCCTGCGACCTATAAGGTCGCCCGTCCATCTTGTGGGTGGACGACCCACGCTGCCCTTACTATTCCGCGAAGTACTATCCTAGTTTACATAATTCAACCTCGATTAAGTAAACCCGACAAGCCCACAAGCCTCCCCCGCTTCAAATCGCGTGGTTCCGAAATCTCCTACGAGGTGTTTGTAACCGCAGCACTGCTCAACTTGAACTATTTCAAGCTTGTGAAACTTTAGTTGGTGTGTTTTGGCCGACAAAAGCATATATTTACTCTTTGGTTTAAACGTAAGTCTATATTTACCATGGGCATTGTTTTTTGTTTAGTCAGTACTATTTTTGCAGCCATGACTCACGTTTTATTTAAGCATTTATTGAGTATAAACTATTGCCGTCGGAAAATCAATTTCAACTATTCTCGTCCAATTGGAATATAGAGCCGCCGGAGCTAGCGAATAGCGATAGCCTGTGGAAATATTCAAATTCAGAATTGGTTTATCTGTGGTCCGTCGGTTGAAAAGACCGCGATTATTAGACACGGCACGAACTGCTAGTTTCATTATGCCAAACTGAAGGCGGATTTTTCTGAAAATATTGTAAGTAGACGATAGAGTATTTTTATTGAACTGCAAACTTATGAATCTTTTACGAGTATAAACAGCTACGCCGGCGTTCAAAACAGATATTCGAAAATTTCGGACGATTGTCACTGTCACAACATCATGCTGTCACTCTCATGTCAAGTTTTTTTTTTATATTTATGGCCTGCAAACTAGTCCTTTAAGCCAAATGTCAAGTTTTGTTTGCGTTTAAATGGTTAATCATATGATTTTTATTACCTCACGAATACGTACGAAATATAGACGTTTTTTTCTTATGTGTGGGATCCCAAACATCTAAAGCATTTTTGATAGCTAGTTCTGCCAGTTTCAGACCAGTCTGTGCCAGACTGCCTCGTGAGGCTAGGCTCATTCCCGTAAGAAGTCAGTAAGTGCTGTGAAAGAGCTTAAATGAATTCGTAATAGTCGACATAGGCCTCCCCCATAGATTAGCAGAGAGAGCTATATCTGAGTATAAAGAATTCAATGCCAATTACCATTTATTAAATGTTACTTTTCATATATCAAAATGTTAATCAATGATGATAGATGATGATGAAATCCTCTTATCCCTCATCAGGGACATAGGGCCCTAAGAATCAACTTCCTCTTGGCTCGATCTTGCGCAGCGTCCTCGAGCACCTTCCAGTCCAAGCCAGTTGACGCTGCCTCCTTGTCAACCGTGACATAGCCAACTATAAATTATTGAAGATGTTGAAAGTTACAGAAAAGTGCGACCTATATTAATACTTTACATTATTAATACAAACGGTTCTTGCCAGTGATACTTAAAGAATATGACATCTGGTGACTTAACTAAGTGTGCTGACGGGTGACGCCACACCAATTAAAAACAATCGTGTCAAAAGAACCGTCGCTTAGTCACAAGTGGATTATGACAACAATAAAGTACTGACAATAGGATATCATCATCACTGCTGGATAAACTCACCCAACAATTTCTAAAACGACCGGTTCTGTGCCAACCGGGTGTAGTGATTTCCCGAAACCTTATCCTCAGCCCACCCTGTAGGGGCTGTATAACTTCTTCTACCGGTACTTCGTCTTCGTCTACTGGTACGTGGTCCCCACTCAAGAACCCTTCTGCCCTATCCTTCATCGGTTCTTCTAACAATGTGTCCTGCCCATTGCCAGAGAAGCCTTGACTTTTATTAATATTTATCATTTAAGGTCCTAGACTGTGAAAACAGTTATGCGGGGCAAAGTTTTTTATTTTTAAGTCATTGTTCATGGATTTTCTATAAAATCAATAAAAAATGAAAAAAGAAAAAGCGACGAGGACCTCCGGCGTTCGAGAAGGGATTCTAATTATTAATTTACATAGTAGTATTACAACTTAAAAATCAAAGCAAATCAAAATATTTCATTAAAGAAATTTAATTTGATTAGTTCTTAGTTATCCTGTAATATATATTTATTTAGTGTAATCCATCTCTTTGACACTCGTAACGATATATTTGCGAACACGATAATATTAATAACATTGCGATGCTGTATCTCCATCAATCTTCCCGTTCCCAAGGTCGCGTCGCCGGGTTTAGGTCAATACGAGTGTATCTTGCAATTATTTACGTCTGTACTGATTCGGTTTACCCAATCTCATGGTAGATGGCGCTGTTCCACCTGGAACGAATCGTACAACGCGCGACTTTTAGTCCGCCGTATAGATTTAATGGTTAAACAAAACACGTTTTATTAAAAGCGATTTCCAATAGATAGAAATAGATACGTCATTGGCGGTGCGTGAATCGCGTATAAGGAAACCCGGAGTTTATTTAGCTGTTTTTTCTATGAAATAGAAGTGCTTTTCAGTATTTCATAGCTGCTAAGAGTTCAGTTGCATGTATATTTCGTAGCCAATAAATAAGTAAATAATTCACTATAGAATGAATTGAATAATTTATTAATAATCGACTCTTAACAGAAACAAAATGTAAACGAATATTCGGTTTTCTTCCCATTGCCATTTCGTGGCACATTTTTTCATTAATGTACTTTTCTTTTCTATGCCTGTGAATTTCTATATATCTATAGGTATCTATAAAAATAAGTCCCTATTTCCCTTGGTCACGGCATCACGCATGAACGGCTCGACTGATTTTGCTAATTCTATTTTGGGTGTATTTATTTATTATTGAAATAAAACAACTCAAATGGATTATATCGCGTGAAGTATAGTATAGTATAGACAATGATAATTGGACCTATTTCAATAGAAAATAAACGTATTAACGAGCTTCGTAAAATAAATAAAACTGAGAAAGCAATAAAAGCAAGAGTGAATCACATTGAACCTGTCATCGGGCACTCCGCTTAAAACTTGTGTTGGGTGTGAATAAAGCGGGGCGCGATCGGCGCGGCGTGGCGTCACGCCCGTTGATTTGACCGAGCCTTAACTCTCTCTCTTCCTAGCTACACGTCCCATATGGTGGTGGGGTCAGCTTTCCTTACTTTTCTCTTCGACTTCGCCCTATCTTCGACGTCCTTCGGATATTTGGCATTCACACATGTCTTATAGAACTACATCTTTCCTTCTCATAATAAACTATTGATATATATATATATATATATATTTTATAAAAGACTGACCAGAGTTTGACTTCAGTCGCACGCTGATGGCAAGTGACGATGAGGTCAAGGGTGAAGCATGCTGGTTCAGTAACAGCCTATTCACTCTTGCCTTGAAAAGACCCATATTATATCTCTCCGGGAATACAGACGAAGGGAGCGATAATCATTCCTTTCACATAATAACATCAAACTATAATTTTAGTTTCCTGAAAATCCTTTCTAAATTTCCATAATCTTCCTTTCTTTTACAATTCTTAATTCCGTTTCCTCGTTTTACTCGTCTGGCTGAATGCACCAGGAGCGTGATGCCATTAAATAAGAAAAAAAAAACACTACATATTTCTATCTCATGTTTGGTTTGCTTCTGCCCCACAACCTCTGCTGTTTGAATACCTAGGAGGAATAATGACTGGAGAACGCATCCGCGTGCGCCAGTAAGGGACAAAGATATTCTGGCTTTTGTAGCCCAACATGTAACAATTCACTATAGTTTTGCTATACAGGACATTCTTGATAAGTAACAAAAATATATAGCTTATTCTGTATTCATTACCTCAACTTTGGTTGAAATCCCAAGAAAACTCCATTTGTATTTGTTTGTTCCCCTCCAACTTTGACAGTTCTGAAGGGTTCAGTTTGGAGGGGAACAAAAATGAGTGAAACTATAAGGACGGACGAAAATAATGCCGTCTCTTTCATACCTATTTAAAGTTACAAGAGTTATAGGTTAAGTTACAGGTTATAAGACCATCCCTCCGTCTAGTTAAATGGTATGTCTATGTTGAATAGTTACAAACATTAACCATACAGAAGAATACTCCTCGAGAGGTTATTTGTACGAATACTGCATGATTAGTTCGATTCGTTCGCTGTCCAGATCTGTTACTCACCCCTTCGCTGTGCCTCTTAGATCCAGAAGACGTGTCCTAGCTTCCAAGTATAAAAAATAAACCATGTATAAAATAAATTATATTATAACTGGCTATTTTACCGTAACCTTTCAAAACCACGAACTCAATTACACCAGCCGAGCTTTGAACCAGTGACCTCCGGGGTGAAATGACCTACGTTGAGGTGTCCCTCTCCCTTGCGACATGCATTGATGCACTCACTGCGGCATTCAATGCAAAAAAACAATGACACTCATTTGTGCATTTAACGTACTGCACTTTCCCAGTCAACCGAGATACAATCACGTGCATAACTAATTAGTATTTTGTTAAAAGAAAATATAACTTTGTTAATTAATAAATAGTGATATATTAAAATCGTTATTCGTATTCCCAGAAAGATATAATTTGGGCCTTTTCAAGGCACAGTTACTGAACAAGCGTGCTACATCCTCGACCTCGTCGACACTTACCATCAGGTGTGACTGAGGTCAAAACGCTGGTCAGTATTGGATAAAAAAATATCAGTTGCTGACTTTCTTACTTTCTGCATTCGAAACCTGGAAACCAAACTGTATAGACAAAATAAACGAACTTAAACTTAATAAAATTAAAACACGATAAAAAAGTGATTCAGTTGATTATTTATACACCTATAACTAAGACCTGTGTACATTAAATTCTGGATTATATTTAAAGCACGACAACACAAAAAAAATAAAAGTTATTTTTACATTTCAGTCTCAAAGGAAAATGGAATATTTGACCTTTCCACGGCGAGACATTATTTTGTCAAATGTCATAAGCAAAGAAATGCCAACATTTTCCGGCGCACGAAATTCTTACCTTTTATTCTAATGGCCGCTCTTCACATTTCTAAATACATTAAGCAAAACAGCGCGAAAATCTTAACTGAAGGCTAAAGAACCAAGTCTATAATGTATATTCAGGGTTAATAGAAAAGAAAAAAAATTAAACAAATTCATTTACCTTCAGAGCTGCGCAATTACGCAATTTTGACATACAAACATGGTTTCATTGTCATTGGTTACTATTCAGTACTAACGAACTTATATAATAATCAGAGATCGAAAAAATTTGCGTCATTGTTTGCAAGTATGTGGACATGACTCCAAAATCAATCAAAATGTTATTCAGTTAATTAATTTTTTACTTGACATATAATTTTATTCCTAGTCAATAAATACAAAAGTTTGTTAAAATATAGGTTTATTAAAATAAATTGACAGTATTTTTTCCAAATTTTCTGTTGTCAGTCTTTTTCTAGTGTAAGTAATTGTGTTAGTTCAAAATCGTTATTTATTTACATATAAATATTTACGGAAACGATACCCACTTTAAATACGAACCTTTTGCTAATAATTATTTATGTAATTCATCGTCGTCGTAACGTCCTTTTTTTACAGTTATTATAGTATATAGGTACGTGCTTATAAGCACTTTATAAATAAACTATTATCTCCAAAAATTCAAATTATATTTCAATGAATAATTAATGAACATTTTAATTAATTTTGGAGTCATGTCCACATAATTGCAAACAATGTCGCAAATTTTTCCGATCTCTGATAATAATATATGTATTGTCATATGTCAAATGTATTTTTACTTAGAAATTAAGTTGTCAGTCAGCCATTGTTTACCTTACTTTATTTTGCTCTCGTGGCACCATCTGGTACCATAGGTAATTTTGTCAAAAAAGTGCCGTCTGGCGTAGAAACTCTAGGTCCATGCGGTTCCATCATGCACAAGATTTTTGCAGAAATCATGAAGCTGGTTGATGTAACTGATGACCTAACAGCTGGCTGCTTCCTCGCACAACGAATACGCATTGTTATACGACGAGGAATTGCCGCTGGCATCCTGGTACACTCAAGAGCATTTTTATATTTAAGCTAGAGTATATATTTATTGTATAGTTATTAAAATGATTAGCTTGCATTTGCTATGAAAATAAAGACCCGTTAAAAAATGCGACAAAAGACGAAATTCGGCGCCCACAAAATCCGATTTTCGCCAGCTTGACTAATTTTCAATCAGACCAACAGATTTCCTGTCTTGCCTTGAAAAAAAAAATGGCGCACCGCCACTGACGTCTACACTGTTTAGTTTTTTCTCCTATGACAGTTTTTTTGCCAGGCTCTTAAACAAAACAAGCAACGAACAAATAACGAATGTTGATGTTGATACACGGCTGTCACTTTTAACTTTTTTAATCGAGTGCCGAACCAGCACCAAACTTTTTACGCCGCGTAGGAAATGCTGCAGACAAAAAACGAGGAATCTATGGCCGTTCCGTATCGGGGGCAGTTATTATTAGTAACGCTAAGGGGGATAAAATTCACACTCCCGTTTTAGAATCCGGAAATGTTTTGAAATGTTATACGTTCCTTACTCCGGGATGATCTTAAAATTTAAAATAGATTATAATTATAGTTATACTCAATGACGATTTCCGCTGCGTAGTAGGTAAGCTTGCGAAGCTGTTGGTCCTGGGTTGGAAAACCGTCAAAAGTATTTATTTATTCGTATAAATAAAATGTCGTCGAGTCTAGTTCATAAATAGCAGTTCTATGACTTCCAGATATATGTACATACCGTGTGACGCCGTCATAGGAGCTTTAACTTTGAGGATCGCTTCTGCACCACGAATGTAGCAACACGGTAGAAAACTAAATACATTATAGTATATAATAGATACCTCTGAGCAAACCTCTCAATAGAGATAAGGTCAATACACGAGCAGTTGAGTACAAAACTCACGCCAACTCTTTTGAATCGAACTGTACTATCGGTACATTTATATGTTTATTTATATTGAAAGCCATGGAACTACTCGTATATTTATGAACTCGACTGTACGTCAGGCACGACCGGTCGCTGTGTAGGTCCCTAGCGGATACCATTGTTCAAGTACAAATATAGTCTGTCAGCCTTCGTATGGACACTATTCCCAGTATACTGTCACGTAAAGATTTAATATCTTCGATATCTTCTATATTTAATGAAAGCTAGCGAATATCTTCGATATTTAATGAAAATTGAGACTTCGATGCCGTTAAGTGTTTAATACGCTGGCGGTAGATATGTTTACACGTCATCCATGATGACGTATACGACGAGGGATAGATAAAAAAAATTGACTAGTCTAAGCGGTACTCGTATAGCACAATTGGTAAATTGGCTAGTGATCCAGTGGTTGTGGGTGCAAGTCCCGCCGCGAGTCAAATTTTTCTATTTTTCTTTCGATTTAAATATTGTACCTATGTTACGAGTATACTTTATATTTTATTTATTACCCGCGATTTTAAACATCGGGAACTAATCAAAATTAACATATGTACAGTCAACGTCAAAGATATGTTTACACTTTTTAACTTTACTCCGTTGTAATAAGGTGCGGAAGCTTTAGGCTACCACTAACATCCCAAACGAAACATTTCTTCTCATGAGACTTTTCGAGCCACATAAAACGATATTCGTAAATTTCGGTCGAATTGTCTCTGCCGCTCTCATGACGCCTAAATTGGAGTAAAAGAGAAATATGCTCGAATACGAACTTCGACGTTCGCGGTACCGGGCCAGGTGGAACTATCCACATTGTTCGTGCTAACAATTTTTCATATGCGCGACTCGACTCCAACATCAAAGAGGGAACAATTTGTTAATTTCCATACACAAAGCTGTAGCCATGTTTCGAACGTTGGTATTGTTTTGCTATGCGGTTTTATGTGCACATATAAATAACGAACATGTAATTATTTTCTGCGGTTGTCGTGCGTTTGAACTGTTAGTGTTTTCCATTTGAAATCAAACATTGTAGGGAACTGTGTTGTGCATGTATTTGTTGTGAAAAACTTAGCTAAAGTACCCGGCCTGAACCAACATCGAAGTTCGTATACTTCGAGCAGCTTTCTCTTTTACTACAATTACGGCGTCATGAGAGTGACAGAGACAACTGGGCGAAATTTACGAATATCGTTTTATGTGGCTCGAAAAGCGTAATGAGAAGAAATGTTTCGTTTGGGATGTTAGTGGGTGGTAGCCTAAAGCTTCCGCACCTTATTACAACGGAGTAAAGTTAAAAAGTGTAAACATATCTTTGACGTTGACTGTACATGTTTATTTTGATTAGTTTCCGATGTTTAAAATCGCGGGTAATAAATAAAATATGAAGTATAACATACAATATTTAGATCGAAAGAAAAATAGAAAAAATTTACTCGCGGCGAGACTCTAACCCACAACCACTGTATCACTAGCCCAGTACACTACCAATTGTGCTACACGAGTACGAGTATATACACAACGGTTTGAAAGTGTCATTAAATTGATTTGACACTTTCTACCATTTGCGATCTACGTGGGTCATAATCATAAATCACTTTGTTCGATAGTACATATACGTATGCAGTTTGTAACTTATATATGTACACGTACTTCAATTTCAATTGCAAAGCCTTTTATTATCGAATATGCAGTTACTAATTTTAATACAATGTTTATTTAACACGTTGATGGACAGTAAAAGACGTCATCTGTCATAGACCATAGGAAACAAAAACATACGCGACGCCTATAGGCGTACTGTCCGCCAAAGTGTTAATTATGTTTTGTGCAACAACCATCGGCTCGATGTGTCCTTTTGATACAAGGCATCCTGTGGTACTATTACGACTCAAAATAATTTGAATTCCTACTATATAGTTGCATAGCTGCCCATCAAAAGTCAATTCAATGAAAGACAATCCCGAAAAGTGCTTTTTCTGTCAAGTAACAAGCACTTGAGAATACAGTCAAGATTCTCACTGAAATTGCAATAAACCTGGACTTCAACATTTTAGTACTAGTACAATCTGAAGATGTTATTTTTCTAACAATGCCAAGTTCCATAATACTTACAATAATGAAATAAATAAAATACTTATACAGTGACTTAATCAATTACTTATAGATTAAAATAAATGGCATTTATTTCAATTTATATAGTAGTGTTCATCGTCATCATCATCATCACAATTTAAGAGCCATGCCATGTAGTGTTACTACTTAAAAAATCAAAGCAAAACAAATTTGAATGTATAAATAAAATATTTGATAAGTATGTCCATAGTTTCAATTACTATAGTTGAAAAACTCAAGTAATAGCTCAATCACATGCTTGTAAAATATTCATTCATTCGTTGGTATTCTATATCCCAATTTGGATGAAGTTCCATATTAATTATCAACATATACACGTGGCCATGATTCTTTACACTACACTACAAGTATAATTAGGTTTAGTGTCTTTTCTCTGAATGAACACTGCCAGACCACAAAGAAGTTTCTTAACGAAAGACAGTCTTTTATATCTTCTTCTATAATATAAAAGAAAGTGGGGTTTGTTCAACAGCTTATAACTCGAGAACGGCTGAACCGATTCATATGACTTTGGCTTGGTTAGAATCGTCACAGCCCTGATTGAGACATTAAGTATTAAAAAGTCACAAAAATCCCGTGATTTCTAAAAATAAATATTACCTCAATTGTATATCATAGGTCAGGTCCTTCAATAAAATTAGTAATTTTAGAATTGTTTGTGTAATTACCTTAATTAGAATCATATAATGTTTTAGCAAATTAAAAGCTATCACTACTTTTGTCGTTTTTTAGGTGGTACGAAGTTCGTCGGGTTAACTAGTTATTTATAATTTATAGTTTTAAATACTTGCTCCAAGTCATTCTTAGTGCAAAGGTTGTCGATCACGGCTGAGAGATGTTAAAGGGGTCTAGGGTGTGTGTTTGGTTCTTTACTTGTATTCCGTGTCCAGGAGCGGTACCGCGAACATCGAAGTTCGTATATTTCGGGCATCTTTCTCTTTTACCCCAATGAAGACGTCATGAGAGTGACAGAGACAATCGTCCGAAATTTACGAATATCGTTGTTCGCGGTAGCGCCGCTGTTCCCCCTCCTTTTTGATGATATTTCTGAATTATTCAATAAAAACTATTTTTGTACATTTAAGTTAGGGTCATTTACAATTTCAAACTGTAGACTGAAATATAAAGACTATTTTGTGCAAAAGTGCAAACCTAAATGTAATTGTCAGTAAACAAATTCAAACAAGCCCGCAGCGATCTTTTTTACCTTTGTAACAAAAACACGTCGCATAAAAATTCAAAGCAACTACATTTTAAGCGAGCGGCCATTAAATAAATCCGCCGCCATTTTGGGATTGCCTGCGAATTTTTGGCGTCATTAGCCAGGCAGTGTAGTGAAAAATTGATAGCGCAGGCTATCGATTGTGTCTATTCTAGTCAGAAACGAAGCAGGTACACAGAATTGCGGAATAAGTATGATATTTAGTGATAATTTATTATATATCTTATGAATAAAATGTGGATTATAGGTGAAAAACTTAAGAAAGTCACCATGTCTATGTAGTTGTGCGGAGAATTAATATGGAACTTACGTCAAAATTTGAATATAGAACGCCGATATGCGTGTACAGACACGTTACTACTACATAGACCAGGTGCTTTAGCTAAGTTTTTCACCTATAACGTGTTGACTTTTAGACTGGAGAGAGATTGAGAAATGTAAGATGGTATGAACTTGAAGCTTCCACGTTTTTGATTCTTTTGCAGTCTAACAAATGAGTCCAATAACTCCAATGTTATATTAATGATAAATGCTGTCCAGCATTGCAATCCTACTTAGCATATTCTGTTTCCAAATGCAACGCCACATGACGTGATAACATGTTTTCATTGGTTTGATAACCTGCCTATAAAGACGATGGTCCTGGGTTCGAATTCCAGTAAGGACATTTATTTGTGTGATGAGCACAGTTACTTCTTTAGTGTCTCCTATGTATACTAATACTATAAGTATGCTGAGTACCCACAACACAAGCCTTCTGAAGCTTACGGTGGTGTTCAGTCAATTTGTGTAAGAATGTCCTGTATTTTTTTAAGACATACTGCCAAGGCGTCTAAAATGTGTCACGACTCAATACAAAGTACCCAAAAAGCGGGTCTATCTTACTCTAAAAATAATCAGTCTTTCCGTAATTCCAAATTAACTACAATAAAGTTAAAACAACAAAACGTCTAACATGAGAACTTCAATAAAATGTACAACAACAAAGACATTTCAAAGGTCTCCACGCCGTCACATCGGGACGTTTTTAAAAATAACACAATAATGTTCCTCGTTTATGCTCCATGCATACCAGTTACACTGTGAAATTGGTCATTAATATCCACCAGTACAAACAAAATACAACCTTACATATTCTGTATAAGGTTAGTATTCGTTTGTCCAGCCGGCGAAGGGTTACTGCCATGTTACGTTCTCGGAAGTAGGAACAGATACGAAGAATTTTTATGAAGTTTCGTTGTTTTGTTTCAGCTGACGCGATCTATTTGGAGGGCGTTTGATGGAGTTTGAACGAGACAACACATGACAGGGTCGTTTAGAGGTGTAAAGGATGCGTCGAACCGAACCTTTAAATTGCTGACAAATACTCGTAGATAGGTACCTGAAACAAGAAATAAATAGTTGAATTCAGCAATAATGAATAAAATGTATATTCAGATGTAGTACAAATCTATTCTTGATCGGTATACGATGACATTGACACCCGAACTGTCAAGAATGATCGTTGATCGTATTAAATGAGATATCCATTAATATGAAACTTATTGTTTAGTGTCAAACGTCAAAGTGAAAAATGATTTTTCCATATATTTAGATCTGATATTACACTCGTACATTAGGATTCTAGTTTTCCCGAAGGAAAATAATTTTTGTCACTATATCTGTAGGTACATTATATAGTTGAATTAAGTAAATCAACTATTCGCTGTTGTTATTCTGTCCCATCAGCTACGAGTATAGTCTGTTACAAGAAATGTGGCCCTGCGTACTACTGTTGCGCTTGGTAGGTGACCCATTAATCCCATTATAGAAGGGACATATAGCTTCTACAAATATGTTTTGTATAATAATAAAATAGAGGCAAAACGGGACCTTTCGACGACTGTAACTTCAGAGGATTCACACGCGCGTTCCCTTCCCTAAGACTGAGGTCTCTGGCGACCCTACACATTCGTAGGATCAGGGCATTGAGGTTCTACAACTACATTGACGTTTTGAGTGATAAAACCCATCCAAAATTAGATTTAATACCAAAAATAAACAGAAAAGTGAAGATCTTTAATTTCTTCTTCAGTAAGTTTGAATTTCGGCGGTGCTACCGCGAAAAACGATATTCGTAAATTTCGGACGATTGTCTTTGTAACACTCATGACACCTAAATTGGAGTAAAAGAGAAATATGCTCGAAATATAAGAACTTCTATATTCGCGGTATCAGGTCAGAGATGATTTACGGTATATTCAGAGATTTTCGCGAAAATACAATTTACGAATTGAATATCTGAAAACACGTTTATCTCAAAAGTACTAAAAGTTTCAAGGCTTACACCGTCCCTAAATAACATTTTACTTTACATTTCGCTAAATGTAACTTCCAGAATTGTTGTTATCAAATCTAGAACAATCTAATCAATTATTTAATACGCTGGAAGGAATCCAATCAATTTGTTATCGAGGGAGTAACTTCAGCGATTAATTATTAAATAAAGGTGTATCTTAAAAAAAAATAATTCACTGTCACCAGATTGTATCTCATGAACAGCCTGGTGACAGTGGCGACAGACAACAGCTGACATTTTCACAGAAAATGTATTTCTGTTGCCGCTATAGTACCTACTAAACGCGAGGGACGATATTCGTAGGTTTTGGACGATTGTCACTGTCATGACACCTTAATTGGAATAAAAAAGAAAGATGCTCGAAATATACGAACTTCGATGTTCGCGGTATCGAGCCAGGTTTTCATTTAGCGTGTATTCTTCTATTTTTTATTAATTTTTCGCTCCTTTCATTTTTGTTTCTTCTTGTGTATATGTGTTACTTGTCGTCATGGCACCTGATGGTCTCATCGGAAGACCAGCACTGGCGATTTCTGGCATTACGCTGAGGTGAGGCCATTTCGTGGCACACGTCGTTTGTGTAATGTGAATGTGTTTCTTTTTTGTTGTTATTATTATGTGTGTGTGTGTCATGAATAAATGTTTATATCTATCTAAAAGCGGAATAAAATAAATCAACCATACAACAAATATGATTTTTTGCCGTTTTTTCTCTTATTGTGTAGAATGATACAGAACCCCTTGTGTGCAAGTCCGGGTCGCACTTAGCCGGATTTATACATTTTTTTATGTTGTTGGGTAATAGGATAAGATAGTTGCGGCGCTACCGCGAAAAACGTAATTCGTAAAATTCGGACACTGTCACACTCATGTCGCCTTCATTGGAGTAAAAGAGAAAGATGTTCGAAATATAGCGGGAGTATAGCGCTCGCGGATGCGTGCTCCAGTCCGTATTCCGATATCCCTTATTGTCGATATTATTTGAATATCGAAAATTAAACGCAAAGCGCACGTAAATAATAAAAAAATCATCTCTATTCCTCTTCGTGTAACCGAAAGAGACGATAACAAAGTATCGATGTTCACAGTTACAGCTGAGTCAGGTCACTCAGAAGATTGCGAGACATCAAAGAGCCACGTTGAGTGCAGACGCTTCTAGCACTTTACTATCGATAACTTTATAGCAGTGGCGGCGCGTGCACTCGAGCCGATTTCCGCCGGCTTATCTAACCTTCGACGATTCGCCGCCATTGTTATATTTATATAGCTACTAGAGCTATGACGTCGTGGTGAGTGGCGAGCAAGCAGTTTTGTTTTATTTTCACAATATATATACTATATATGTCAGACTGAAGGATTTGTATCCATGGTCATAAATAAAAAAATATAAAAATATTTATGTATTTTCAAATATGACGACCGATCTGGCCTAGTGGGAAGTGACGCTGCCTATGAAGCCGATTGTCCTGGGTTCGATTCCCAGTCAGGGCATTTATTTGTGTGATGAGCAGGCAGCGGAACTTTGGTGCCGATGACAGACGTATGACGTAGCGGCTGTACACAGAGTGTTTTTATCTAGATTATAGATAATCATTAATCACTAACAACTTATTGGCCTCTTTAGTTCATGAATGTTTTATTGACACTTGGGACGGCCAGTACTTATAAAAACATAATCACTTCACTGTCTTTGTCATTGTCATCAGAAAATTATCGAAAACAATATTGTACATCGTTATATGATTTTTTGTTCGTGAATTTTAGAAATGTGAATTAATAAGGTACAACATTTATAATTAACTCATTATCAATATCGCTTGACCGCAGTCGCCATGGAGTCGATGCAGCCGTTTTTGCATACATTTCCTTTTTTAGTTGTTAAAGATAAAAAAATGTTTTGCTCTTGCTGTCAGCAAAATATAACAGCTAAACTTAGTAACATAGAAAAACATACATCGAATCACGCAAGTCGAAACTTTCCTTAGTTTATTTGAGTCAGGTTGAATATCAAGTTTGACATTGCTATTAACTCGGCGAGCTAGTGACAACTGTTGCATCTGTCAAAGCGTGTTAAAAGTTAATAGTTATGTTGTGTATAATTTATAAGAACATCCTATATCCCTATTATTTTGCGTCATAATGATGTCATCGGCACCAAAGTTCCGCTGCCTGGTGATGAGCACAGATATTTGTTCCTGAGTCATGGGTGTTTTCTATATATTTAAGTATTTACCTATTATATATATCGTCGTCTAGTACCTACAACACAAGCCTTACTGAGCTTACCGTAGGATTAGGTCTATTTGTGTCAGATTGTCCCGAAATATTTATTTATTTATTTCTAAATATGGCCGCGAGAAATAGCGCGATCAAGTATTTTGTCTTCAAACTTTTTAATTAAATTGTAGGTAACTATAATAGACATGCAAAGTCTATGTAGTTAATTAAACACTTAAGCAGATTCAATGCGAACATCAAAGCCGTGTTTCTACACTGAAGTATAGTCAACCAGTTTGATTTCTAGGCTACTTCGAACCTTGTCACAGTGAAGTTTATAAAAGATCTTTTGCGTCTTTCATATAGATATTCACTGTGACAAGGTACGAAGTGGCCCATAAATCAAATTGGTTGACTGTACCTACTACTCTATTGAACATTATTTAACAAGAAGCTGGTTCTACTTTTATGCAAGCAGTTGTGGTCCACTTTTTCTAGAATGTTAAAAGATTTTTGCATAGACAAAAAAAATAACCCATGTCCCGCCGGTGTTGTAAGAGGCGACAAAGGTAAAAAACCGACGGATGGACAGCAGCGTCCGTCGGAACCTAATCTACAGTTACTGCGGTCGCCAACCCGCTTGCCAAGCGCGGCGACTATGGCAACTACCCCCCAAGATGATACAAGGCAAGACTATATTTGGGGGAGGCCTATGTCCAGTAGTGAAGGTATTAAGGCTGAAAAGATACACGAATGATTATGGCATTTTATGTAGGTACCCGTTTTAATGACTTTAAAAAATGCACATGTGTCAATATCCCATTACTCTACCTATATCCTCTAAAATTCCGATATCTCAGACGCAAATACAAACAGCGAAGAATCAACACTCAGCAAATTGCATCTCGCCGACTTCAAAGACGAGCTGGGACTGCGAACAGTTTTATTGCAGGTGCAAGTGCATTGGACTACCTTTACTGCACTTTACTCACGACAAGCAGATGCAGCTAGGAACAAATCAAATTATTGTATCGAATATTTTGAGTTGCACTGCAGGCCTACCGCGAAAATCGAAGTTCGAAAATGTTACTCCAATTATTTAAGACATAGCTAGAGTAACTGAGACAATCCTCAAGCCTATATGCCTCAAGACGTCCCAAGGTTATGCGATATGATGGGAAAGTACTTAAATATCGTAGATAGGATATTATTCTGAAAAAAGACATTTTTATTAGCGCTTTTCAGTAACTAGCCACCTTATACTGAAAATGAATTTTGTTTTCCTATAAAATGAACACATATTCTAATGGAGTTACAATTACAGGCCACCCTTCAATAACTGGCCAACTCACACTAAAATAAAAATAAATATTTCGGGACAATCTTACACAAATCGACCTAGTCCTACGGTAAGCTCAGTAAGGCTAGTTACATGTATAAAGACTTAAATACATAGAAAACACCCACCAAAAAATAAATTCAAATCGCCTATAAAAAGAGTCCAGTTATTTAAGTGTGGCCAGTTACTAGAGAATTACCTTAATACAGCATACAAATATATTCTAAAACTAATTAAATATATATTAAATATATTCTAAAACTTTATTACTTCGTCTAAGAATCGAACTGTCATAAATGTGAAAAATATCTCCCCTTCTTTTATGATACCAATGCATAGACTAGACTAACAATAATAATTGAGTAACATAGTATCCTAAAAGTACGGAATAATTAATTTAAAATACTAAATCAAAATATAAAGAAAAATAAATCGGGAACGGTCGGCACGGACCATCACACCCATAAAATATATCGATAACTCAAAATACACAATTAATCAAGTACATATCTTTAATTTCTAGTGCTAAGAATCTTATAAATATTTGTTGTATTTGCTTCAATGACATTTATACGCATATAAGTATACTGTGTGTAAGTCTAATACGGGCGAAGAATTAAACCAGACAGGATTTATCAGTATAAACATTAACCAAAAGGTTTTTCTTTAATTATACCTATTATACATATACATATGTATAATGGTTATAAATAAAGAAAATTATTTTTTGTAAGATTTCTAAGTAGTAATGTACTGCTAACATTACGCGATACTTATGAGAGTTATGAGGTTTTGAAACTAACTGTCAACGAGTGTTTCACTCGAGGGTGTTGCATTACATTGAGAGCCGAATTTTTTTATATGGATAAAAATTTTATTTGTACGTATCAGACTAGACACTAGTTTAGACGTTCATTATTTTATTTTCTTTAACTTTTTACAATTTGTTTTTGATTAGGATACATTTTATTGTTAGTTTTAATTATTAATTGTATTTTATCAAATAAATATTTTATCTTTGTCTTAATGTCATATTAATAAACATAACTTTTTGACTAATGTAAAAAAATTGTACTTCTAAGCAAAAGTTGTCTAAATATATTTCTTATGTCCTATTCTACCCTCCGCTAAGAGATTCGCCCGTATAAGATTTACACAGTGTATATACCGATAGCTCAGCGGCCACAACAAACTTTCTCACGAGCTTACCGCGGGTTCAGTGTCAATTTGTGTAAATGCGTCCTGCAATATTTATTAAATTGCGTGACCATTCGCTGTTAACACAAATAAATAATGCAATTGAACGTGAATTGAGTGCTTTATCATATCGGCTAATAAGCCTCAAATTTACAGTTTAATTAAAAGTTAACGATCTCATAAAGCCTGTTACACAGGCGGGAAGTCCCGGACGGAATTTCATCTCTCTCAAATACCTGCCAGAGTCCCCCCGCACTTTACGAAGTAACTACACTTATTAAATTGTCTGATTAAATTAAATTACATTAATATGTTCGATATTTAAATAGAAAAAAATTACTCGCAGCGGGACTCGAACCCACAACCACTGGATCACTAGCCCAGTGCACTACCAATTGTGCTTTACGAGCACCGCTTGGACTTGTCAAATTTTTCTACTTTATCCTTCCTGGTATATCTACGTCATTAGGTACGGGTGACGTGTAGCGACATCTACCTAAAGGGTTCAATACTCTTTCTATTTAAATATCGATGATATGCTACCTAGCAGACGTTTCTGCTTAATATAAAAACACATGGATGTGTTACAAAAAAATTCGTTTACAGTATTAGTTTACAGTAGTGGCGCGCCATTTTTTTTCCTGTTTTTTTTTTTACGCAGCGTTTGACCTCACACCACCTGATGCTAACTGTCACCGAGGTGGAGGGTGTAGCACGCTGGTTCAGTAACAGCCTATTCACTCTTGCCTTGAAAAGACTCAAATTATATCTTACCGGGAATTCAGACGAAGGGAGCCAATTCCATTCCTCAGCAGTCCGCATTAGGAAGGTAGAAGCGAATCGCTTCGTGAGAATTAATAGAACACAAGGGTGAAACCGCTCCTCTCACCTGGACTTCCGGTAGTGGAAAGAAGATGGCGGAATTAAATTGTGCAGTTCGGTTAAATATATCTGAAAATTGTTAAAGAAGGCCGAGTACGAGTAAGTAATTGAAGTGGGGGTCAAATATACTCATCGTCATATCAGCCGAAGTATTCATTCTACGCAAAGTGAAATAAATAAATAAATAAATAAATAAATATTTAGGGACAATTTTACACAAATCGACCTAGTCCTACGGTAAGCTCAGTAAGGCTTGTGTTGTAGGTACTAGACGACGATATATATAATAGATAGGTACATATAAATACTTAAATACATAGAACACACCCATGACTCAGGAACAAATAGCTGTGCTCATCACACAAATAAATGCCCCGACTGGGAATCGAACCCAGGACCATCGGCTTCATAGGCAGGGTCACTACCCACTAGGCCACACCGGTCGTCAAAAGTAAAGTAACGAGATTTAATTACGTTTCATATTATGAATAAAATTATATATCTGACATGGAGAATTACTTGAAATGACTAACATTTATAACTAAATTTGAAATGTTTACTTATGTATAGTTATGATAATTATAGCTGTGCCCCGCGATTTTTCCCGGGGTTTATTGGGGAAAAACGTAGCCTATGTGTTAATCCAGGGTGTCAGCTAACTCCACACCAAATTTTATTAAAATCGCTCCAGCCGTTTAGACGTGAAGAAGTAACAAATACACACTCACAAACTTTCGCCTTTATAATATTAGTGTAGATTATAGATTAAGCATCTATGTTATTGTTACTTGACATATTATTAATGAACACAAGTGCACTGCAATGTGCCCAAATTGAAAAATAAATATATTTTATCTGATAGTGAATTTTGGATCATTCATTCATTCATTCATTGTTCGCAGTGAATGCGGTGAAAACATCATTACAGCTCCGAACAACCGATTCGCGTTAAGTGCTATTATAGTGTTAATTCATTTAGTGATTGCATTTCCGAGTGCACTTAACGAGCGCCACACGTACAGTGCGACATTGTAATTATTTAAGTGCCATTACTGACAAAAAAGTTGTAAACGGGAAATTTAATACAACGGTAGTAATGGACAAGGAACCAATCATGAATATTAGTGCTTATTTCAAGGGAGTCAAGTGTCGTGCATTTGTTGATAAATATTCAATTTATAACTGTTGTATAAACTAACCTCTGTTGTGCAAACTATACTTTTTAAGTTGTTTATTTCTATTATTTTATATTGTTTGAAATTCCTTGGTTACTTCGTTCTAATAAACACTCGTGTCAACACGCATCTTTAATATATTTTTCTCTTATATTTATATTTATTTACAACACGTTATCAGCACGAAGCTCTAAAATAGAAATAGAGAGCTTAGTTTTAATGTGAATTTAGTGAAAAATAATTAAATTTGTTTATTTGTGACTAAATAATAGATACATTTAAAAATGTCACTTGAACAAGGAGATGCTACGTGTGTGAAAAATTCCCCTACGACCAGCTCATCTGTTCCATTCTTCTGCTTAAAAGGAAAAGATGGATACCCTACGTGGAAATTTAAGATGCGCAATTACCTTGTACATGAGGACCTGTGGGAAACAATAGGTGGCTACCCCGAAGGTGATAAAACTCTTGCCTCTACCAAGGTACGTCGTGATTCTAAAGCACTCGCAAAAATATGTTTAACAGTAGACGGCGCAGCTATTACTCACGTGAGATGTGCGAAAACTGCGGCTGAAGCATGGAAATCTTTGCAGAACGCTTTTGAAGACAAGGGAATGGGACGAAGGTTAGCTTTAGAGCGTAAGCTGTACAGGTTGAGTCTGTCGGACTTTGATGACATGGAACTGTACATTAACGCAGTAATGTCAACCGCACAGGATCTAGCGGATATTGATGTAGTCATAAAAGATAACTCTATTGCTGCGATACTTTTGGGAGGTCTTACTCCAAAATACGAGCCTCTCATTATGGCTTTAGAAAACAGTAATGTCGAAGTGACTACAGAACTTGTTAAGACAAAACTGCTGAACGAAATGTCCAAATCTGCAACTTCATCTTTAGATTCCGTTTTTCATACTAAAAAGAAGCCGAAGGTAAAGAAAATATTTTGTTACGAATGCAAAAAGCCTGGTCATAAGAGACCAGACTGTCCATTGAAGAGCAAGAAGAAGGAAGCCAATGCGGTAACTGTCAATAATACTACAATTACATCGCTCAACACTTCTAGTAGCTCCTGCAAGGATATCTTCTATATTGATTCGGGCTGTACTAGGCACATGGTTTCTAGACGTGATTGGTTTGAAAGTATAACGATGCGAAATGAAGGTACCGTTACTGTCGCAAACGGAGAACAGATAAAGTGCTGTGGAGTTGGAAATATTTCTATAAATACACCAGAAAACGTTGTAAATAAGATTAGTGATGTTGCTTTTGTACCAGATTTAAAAGCTAATTTACTATCTGTACACAAAACTGTTGAAAAGGGTTTTGTATGTGTTTTTGATATAAATGGATGTAACTTTTATAAATCTGATAATTTTCGTTTTACAGGTGAATCTGTTGCTCATGCCTCGCCCTGCGGTGGACTGTACGTTTTAGACGGTACAGTCAAAAATCCCGTGAATGCGGCGGACAATTATTTGACACACGATGTGCACTCTGACTGTCAAGATAGTTATAAACTTTGGCACGCGAGGTTAGGCCATTTGTGTCGTATAGGTATGAGACAACTGAAGAATCACGAGGTAGGCGTAAAATTTACAGTTGTAAATAAAAATAGTTGCATCGCTTGCGTGGAAGGTAAACAAGCGCGAAAACCTTTCAAGAAAGTAGCTTCCAATAAGGCTACGTCCGCGTTGGAGTTAATTCATATGGATCTCATGGGACCGGTCTCTACAACCTCTTTTCAAGGTAATAAGTATATGTTAACTGTAGTAGACGATTATACACGAAAGGTATTCACTTATTTTATTTCTTCCAAAAATGAAGTTAAAAATAAATTCTGTCTGTTTCAATCCTTTGTTGAAAATCAATTAGACAAGAAAATAAAAGCTGTTAGGACTGACGGAGGCAAAGAATTTGTTAATAAAGAGTTCATTGATTATCTTGCTTCTAAAGGTATCGAGCATCAAACGACGACGCCTTACAGTCCTCAACAGTGTGGAGTTGCGGAACGTACGCATCGCTCGGTTACAGAGAAGGGAAGAACGTTGCTGGCTGATAGCTCACTGTCGAAAGCATACTGGGAAGATGCATTCAAAGTTGCCGTATATCTTAAGAATCGGTCTCCTCACAGAGCCTTGGGTGGAAACATTCCTTATGACAGATGGTATGGTCGAAAAGGTGATCTAAGTCACCTGAGAGTGTTCGGATGTAGAGCACTTGTCCATATACCCTCGTGTCATCGGAGGAAGTTAGATGTTAAGGCGCAGGAGGCGATATTCGTGGGATACTCAGAAATTACAGGTACTTATATTTTTAGAGATCCTGTTAATCCACGAAAAGTACTTATATCCAGAGATGCAACCTTTTTCGAGAATATGTTTACAGCCTTAAAGCAGTGGCAATCTGAGCCAGTAGTACAATCTGACTCTATCTTATTGTTTGATACAAATACAAAGAAAGCTGAGATTGAGAATAGCCAGCCTGTGGTACAGGCAGACTGTACGCCTCTATTTGCAGAAAGAATAGAGCCTGACCCTGATAATAATCATGAAGTTGAATTCTATGATTGTGATGAGAGTACTGATCCTGTGGCTGAAGCGTCTTCATCAATAAATCTAGAGCCAGTGATATTGGAAGAGCAAAAGCCTCCCAATGATTTGAGGCTAGCTTGTGAAGAAGAAGAGCCTGAAAATGTGGAAGAAGAACTTCTTTCTGAACGTCGGTACCCATCCAGAAATAGGAAACCACCTGACTTCCTTACTTACAATATTTCTATGGCTGATTCTAGTGAACCTACAACTTTTAACGAAGCTACTCATGCCGATGATGCTGACAAGTGGCACCATGCTATGGCTGATGAGTACAGTTCACTGAAAAAACTCCATACATGGGATTTAGTAGATAGACCTAACAAAAAGGTTATACCATGTAAATGGGTTTATAAGATTAAGAAAGACGCATATGGTAATATCACAAAGTATAAAGCGAGACTCGTCGTCAAAGGTTTTCATCAAGTCGAGGGAATAGACTACGTGGAAACGTTCGCGCCGGTGATTCGTCATTCTTCCCTCCGCACGTTGTTTGCATTAGCTGCAGAGTTGGACCTACGAATGAAGCATTTAGACGTGGATACTGCGTTTCTTAATGGAGATTTAGAAGAAGAAGTTTTCATGGAGCAACCACTTGGTTTTATAGAAAAGGCAAGGAAAACAAGGTTTGTTTGCTCAAAAAATCTCTTTACGGTCTTAAACAGGCACCGCGAGCGTGGAACAAAAAGTTAAACGATACGCTGTTAAAAATAGGTTTTAAAGGAACTCCTTCCGAGCCTTGCGTATATACGAAACTTTTTGATAAAGAACTCGTAATATTGGGTATATTTGTCGATGACATAATAGTCTTCTATAAGTCCGAGTTGACATTTGACATTGTCAAGAATGATTTGTCGAAATATTTTTCATTAAAGGATCTCGGAATATTAAAATGTTATTTGGGACTACAAATTGAATACGATTCCGACTGTATTAAAGTAAACCAGCGTAATTATATTCTTTCTATATTGGAAAAGTTTAATATGAAGGAGTGTAAGGATGTCAATACTCCATTAGTTAAAAACATATGGAACGGAGACCTGATGGTCAAACTGGTGAGTGTTATCCTTATCAGAATTTAATAGGATGTCTGATGTATCTGTCAGTAAACTCACGACCTGACATCACGTACGCAACGAGTTATTTAAGTCAGTTTAATACGTGTTTTACTAAAGAACACTGGAATGCTGCAAAAAGGGTTCTGCAGTACCTAAAGGGTACTTTAAACTATTCATTGGCTTACAGAAAGAGTGGAAAACCTTTGAAAGGTTTTTGCGACGCGGACTGGGCAAATTGTCCGTTTGACAGAAGGTCATACACTGGTTATGCCTTTATGTTGAGTAGAGGTCCAGTATCCTGGGAGTCCAAGAAGCAACCTACCATTGCCCTTAGCTCAGCAGAATCGGAGTACATGGCATTAGCCTCTGCTGCGAAGGAAGCGTGTTATTTACGACGGTTTATCTACGAGATAACAGGTAAACTCTATCCAGTTAACTTAGCTTCTGACAGTCAGAGTGCCATTAACCTCGTACATAATCCGGTACACCATTGCAGGACGAAGCATATAGATACCAGATTCCATTTTATAAGAGAAAAAGTATCTAATAATATTATTAATGTAACATATATTAAAACTTGCGATATGCCTGCAGATGTACTTACGAAGCCACTTGGGCCTATTGCACATAAAAGGTGTACGATTAATTTAGGGATAGAAACTTAATTTGTATATTTTTTGTTCGTTTGTCTGTCACAACTTCGATTAAGGGCGGCTGTTGTATAAACTAACCTCTGTTGTGCAAACTATACTTTTTAAGTTGTTTATTTCTATTATTTTATATTGTTTGAAATTCCTTGGTTACTTCGTTCTAATAAACACTCGTGTCAACACGCATCTTTAATATATTTTTCTCTTATATTTATATTTATTTACAACAATAACGTTATGGTTTTTGAATTAAGAACTATGTGTCCATCTTTGGTGCCTGTCAGTCTAAAGTGTCCAACATTGGTGCCGTCACCCTAACAACTTTGTTATGGACCGGATTAAGATAAGGTACTTTTTCTATGACTCCAGATAACAGAAACAAAATACCTATAGATTGCCAAGCAAACCCCAGGCACCAAGCATCCCCAGCTCCTTAAACAGCACGGGACAAAAGTTAGAAAAAATTTTACCTACGAGTATCATAATTCAAAAATAGAATAAAGCCTCAGAAATAATGTTCGTGAAATGTCAAGTACTTGACTATTTTATGCTCCAAGAAATAACTCAGAAACTAAGCCAAAGATAAAAACTAGACAGTAATAGCATATTTTATAGCACCATTCGCCATTAGTCGTACGAGATGTGCCTATAAAACCAGCCAGTCGGCCGCGTACCTACATGTTTTTATCTATGGCAGTTTATTTTTTAAAAGCGCGCGGCAAAGGAAACAATTTCATTCCGTTCTTGTCAAATTTAAAGAAGAATTTCACGCAATTTCATTGTTACATGATAAAATTACTAGAAAACCGTCGCTTTAATTTGAAACAAAGTGTTTCCGACTATTTCACGAAACTTTAGTGACAGATATAGAAAATTTGGTGTTGTAATATAGTTGCGTTCCCACTCATTGTGCGCGTAGATTGCCTCCCATAGACTTCACATTTACGAAACCCCGCGGTCTGTAGTCGTTTCTAATTCTTTAAATACATTCCCATGAACCAGGTCTAGTTGTATTTCATTTGTCATTATTATTTACTGATGTTGCTTTTATCTTAATATTTAGCTATAGTTTCGGATTAAGTTATCGACAGGTCGTGAAAGCGAGGGGAATATGCAATCTTTATATCAACTACCGACATCTCTTTCCCTATCTGAGTCCTATCTTACGCTGAATCCCCAAGTAAATTACATAGAAAAAGAAATAGAGAAAATGCATTAATTAATTACAAAATGCATATGAAATATAAAATAAAACGTCCTCATAAAGCTGGCAAAGTTTGTTCTACCGTATGACCCAGGTGAGGTAACATTAAAAGCAATCGCATAAAGCCTTTTTTTGTCGGAGTGCGGAATGCCTTTCCGCGTCGTCTCCTGTGACCGCGGGAAGGCCATGTTGGGGGGTATGTGGGGCTCACCGTTCTTATCCTCTAATCGGATAAAGCCTGCCCTTCGAGTATGGTCAACCTAGGATCCATTTACTTGAGAAACTTTGAAGGGTGCTGCCGTGATAAAAATATTTATCTTTAGTAGATGTTATCGCGACCGGACATTCATGCTCCGTCTAGTTTGCTATCCAGTGATCCGTATTGTAGGTAGTGTACGTTAAAAATATGTGTACGCTTTTGCACCTTACTCCCTTGAAATAAGGTACAACATAAAACATATTTGTCGACTGCTCGTTCCGTTTCGCCGCCATTGTGATAATTACGCAAAGGTTACGTTTCAAATGCAAATTAACGCGGGAACGCGATATTAAAAAGATGTATTTACGTCGGATCGTGTAGCGACTGCTTTATTAGGCGGACTGTGATAAGTAGGCGACAAAGGTACTTTTGCACATCGAGTATACAAAAAGTAAAAGACAAAAATAACTAAACCTCTGACCCGAGAAGCAGTGAGATTGACTTTTACGACCGGCAAGAAACATGGCGGGAATTTTTTTTTTAAACAGTATTACAAAAAAAAACTTATACGTACATAAAAATGCGTTATTCTGTAAGAAAACATATCTAACAATTACAAAAATTAGAATCAATAAAGTCATTTATTTAAAACATCTTAATACGTAAAAAAACAATAAATCATTAAAACTAATTAAAACTAACAATAAATTTAACTAAAACTAATATCAAATTAGAAACCATACAACATACAATTTTTTTGTTATCATTTAATTTTCGTAGTCATTCTGGCCTAAAATCAATTTGACTTGGAGTTTTTTTTGTGAGTGAAGAATATTTTAAGCTGATTGTGAGTATCAACACCTTACTAGTGATTTTTGACATGAATTTTTAAGGTATTTTTTCAGTGTCTTATTTTTCGGGGTTTATTAAACGGTTTGTTTAAAACTCAGAAATAATGTAATTTATTAAGTAGCGACATCTCTATTTCTTTTTCAAATATGCAATACACATATACACGAAGCCGCGGGCAAAAGCTAGTAAAGACATAAGTATGAAAGTCTTAAAACTTCGAAGTAGGTAACAGTAGTGGCGCGTCAATTTATTTCCTAGACAAGCCGGGAAGCCTGAATTATAATGACAATCTTTTTCTTCATGGAAAACTGCTCTACTATCTGAAAGTTAGTCAAGCCGGCAGGAATCGAGTTCTACGGACGCGTCGCCACTGGTAGGTAATTTGTTGAAGCGAGCGTTACTCTGCGCAAGTCAATATAATTGACAACAAAAATATCGCTTTGCTGTTCCACTGTTTAAGTTCTAGTTGGAATCTATTGCTTGCTTATTTTTTCCAGAAGTAATTTTTAAGATTGTCTTTTACTAATAATTCCGTCAGACATGGCCTTCCACTGCTTGACATGGCCCTTGGCCCATGGCCCCATGACATAACCCTTTACCATTAAAGGGTTAAACCTCCCATGCTATGTGTGGCCCCATTTGTTACTTTTTACACTCTTATGCCCATGCCATAGGGTGTAAAAAATAACAAAGCCTACAATTTTTAAATAATGTTAAAATAATGGTATCAAAATCAAACTTATTTCCTGCGCCTATTAAAGGCTAAAACCATAATCGCCACGGTTGGCAAGCGGGATGGCGATCGTAATATGTTCCACAGCTCTATCTCGAAGTTATTTTTTTCTTTTGCATCGCGCCAGTTGCTGGCAGAACGTGTGCTCCCCACAAGAATTAATCCAGGAATAAAATGAACTCACTGGCCTCATATACACACGCGCCAGGCCAGAAGCGGTACCGCGAACGACGAAGTTCGTATATTTCAGGCATCTTTCTCTTTTACTGTAATTAAGGTATCATGAGAGTGACAGAAACAATCGTCCGAAATTTACGAATATCGTTGTTCGCAGTAGCCCCGCTGGCCAGTCTGCGGACTGGCACTAGCGATACTGGCCACGTCTAAACCAGGCTTAACAGGGCCGGTACCGAGAACATCGAAGTTAGTATATTTTGAGCATCTTTCTCTTTTAGTCCAATGAAGACGTCATGAGAGTGACAGAGACAATCGTACAAAATTTACCAATATCGTTTTTCGCGGTAGCGCCACTGTTTGTAGTAAACCCCATTATAATCAAATTTTCTCTTCAACTCTGGGTTGTTGATAAAGAATCACGTCCCAACAGAATATCATTATGACCTTTCACCGCCCGCTCTCAGAAAGGTAAATCTAGAAACTACAGTACAGTCGGCAGCGAATAGTCGTTAGCTTTAGTTTATTTATTTTCAAATAGAAAAATGTTTACATATAGCGGACTTGATGCTTAATAACATTATCTCAACTCACGGGGCTTAATAGAGACATGACAAAGAAGTGCAGAGTAAAGTTAAAAAACATTAATTATGAATATTTCAGAATTATGATGGTGCTGCCTGTGCAACGATGATCAAACCAAATTATTATATTTATTTTTAAATATTTTACGGCGATGCTAGTTAGTTTTTTGGACCCGGTCCTTTGTCCTTAAACTACACAATGAGAGTTGGGGCACAGCGAAGTACCATCGCGCTTGAGTCTGGAGAAGCCCGACTGGGGAAGTACCTCCTCCTTACAGAAGACCACAGCCATAATAGCACTGCTACCTTGCAGGTATGTAGTGTTGTGTTCCTGATGGTGAGTAAGGTTCCCAGAGCTCCAAGCCCCCTTAAAGGCCGACTACTGGTCGATACGATACTAATTTTTTATTGTATATAAGGGTGTTTTATATGATGCCGACTGTACCCCACAAATCGTGTTTCCTCGTGTGTCATTTTCGTATAATAGGCGCCGCTTTTTTCGCCTTCCGCGAATCGAATTTTCCAGTAAAATGAGGAAAACGTGTGTCATTTACATGTATTACAAAATTTACAAATAAATCAGTTTTGTTATTTACTATAATACAGAATCATTTAGGGGTCGTGGAGCAAGACAACTAGGCATGACATAGAATTCACAAGATAGTTATGTAAAACATTTTTTTTTATTACCAATTTTTTTTTTTTAAATTTTTTTTTATTTTTCAGATGGTAATTTGAAAAGAAAATTGCTAACAATTTGGTCACCCTACTCAAAGTGATGTCTTGTCGCTGCCCATACTGCGTATGTCAAAAGAAATAGGGTAACCATGATGTAGTTAGTTAATAAATGCACAGTAAATACATCGTTAAGATTTTTTCATTTATGAGCGTTTCTCTAAAAAACATTTTACGCAAAATAACAAAACTTTGAAGTGACATTTTTTTATAGAAATGCTCATTTATAATTATACCTTTTTTTTATGACATAGGCGGCGAACGAGCAGACGGATTGCCTGATGGTAAGCAATTACCGTCGCCCATGGGCACCCGCAACACCAGAGGCGTCACAAGCGCGTTGCCGGCCTTTAAGGGGGGTTGGAGCTCTGGGAACCTTATTCACCATCAGAAACACAACACTACATACCTGAAAGATAGTAGTGCTATTGTGGCTGTGTCTTCTGTAAGGAGGAGGTACTTCCCCAGTTGGGCTGCCCCAGATTCAAGCGTGATGGTCATCGCTGTGCCCTACCTCTCATTGTTGGACGTAGTTTAAGGACATACCCGGGTATAATTTTTGAGACCATGGGGTTGATGGTCTTATACCTACATCCCTTAGTGTCTTTTAGAAATTCCTATTTGTTAGAAAGCTACAAATTGTATGTGACGCGTTATTTTATGAATAAGCGGGATAGCGAGGTGGCAGCTCGGAATCCAATAAGCGGAATCGTGAATAAACAGAACACAAATGTTTGTTTACCCTCTTTGTGGACACGTTTGCCACATCGGTTATTATTCTACCTAATAACTTGTGTTTGTCTTGTGTGCCGTTGGGAAAGGATTCACGGGCAATTTTGTTTTAAATACTCGTCACGAATCAGTGGATTGCTTTGATCTTTACCAGGTCGTCGGTCCACCTTTGCGAGGGTCTGCCCCACGGAGCACTAGTAGTTTCTTTATCTGTGGTCTGCCCAGATCGCACCTGCCGGTAGGTCGCCAACTCGAGAAACTTTAAGCCCCAACGGCCATCGGCTCAGTCGCGCAAAACCGGCAATATGGGTAGCTTTGGGCTCCCCCAAGGCAACCACCGGCAATGTCCACTAGTGGACATCCGTCGGCTGATATGTTATAAAAGAGGACTTCAATTTCGGGAATGTATAAACGTATTGTCATAAAACAATTGGACAATCGGACCTACGGAAAAGATAATAATTTTGATATTATAATTTGATAGTTAATGTGCATTTCCTGCAAGCTTTTTAACGTATTTTTACGAAACGAAAATAGACAGCGAAAGAATACAGTCGCGGCAGGCGTTAAAAGCTATATATTGTCAATTCGGGTACCAAATTAAATTCCAACGGCACAGTTTTCTTTTCCAACCAATACCGATTAAAACCAGCCAGTATTGCTATGCGGTGAACCGAAAATCTAAAAAAAAATATTAGCAAGCTCCTATTACACGCCTTCTTATTCGAAATACAACTTTAAGACTATAGACACAAGGCTGAAATCGTATTAATAAAAGGGAGACATACGAGCTGTTTAAAATTGGCGTTCGAATTTCAAACTGAAGGGTGTCGCATTCCGTCGCGTGGTGTGAACGCCGATAGCTGCTATCAAATTAATAAAACATTCTTGCTTATTGTCAGTTTGACTCCAGTATAACTAGACCTCATGATTACTATTTATTATACCTATAGCATATTATTATAATTGGAAGAAAAACTAGCAATAACAGTATCGCTTGTTGAATAGCGCCGAAAATTAAGTAACTCTGGGTAGGTATTCTGTACACTGATGATTGCGTTACGTTTCAAATGCAATCTTCATACAATTGGACTCGAAACGTGAGGTTATTTTGTAAACAGCCCGAAGGTAAAACAACAGAACATTATGTTATTGGAGAAAATGTGCTGGTTGACAAAAAACGGTCGCTTACAAAAGTATTGGGAATACTCAGTTGAAGGTTGATTGATCGAGGCGGTCGGGGCGTGTGAACCCGACGATTGGACCCGCTTTATTTTATAGATGAATGAAAACTTCCATTACTGGAGTGGTACCGCGAACATCGAAGTTCGTATATTTCGGTCTCTTTTACTCCAATAAAGGTGTTATGAGAGTGACAGAGACAAGCGTACAAAATTTACGAATATCGTTGTTCGCAGTAGCGCCGCTGGGTCGGCATTGCAAGCATGGCGAATCCGAGGCAGGTAAAAGTCAGTGTATTAAAAACCTTATATTCAGATCCTAATTTTTAAGAAAGTTTCGAAGAAAATCGAACTAAAATTGTGTTCTGTAGATAATGTGAGATATCTAGAAGAAACTAACAACTTAAAACTCTGCATCAACGAATACAATTTGTTTTTTTTATATAAGAGTAAGTACAGCGTACTTAAAAGAACCAACTCCTATTTTTATATAGGTACTCACAACTTACCCTCTTGGGAATAAAAATATTATTACTTTGTTATTCCACTTTTCAACGACAAATAGTGAACGGTTGGGCAGCAGCGTCCGTCTGTACCGAATCAACAGCTACTGCGGTCGCTAACGCGCCCACCAAGCGTCGCAACACTGGCAACTGCCCCAAAATGATACAAATCATATTTGGGGGAGTATGTCCAGCAGTGGACGTCATACGGCTGAATGATATGTATAAATCTCTGGCTGTATACCTAAAACAATCGGAACACCCCAACAAAAAACCAATAGATCAGTTATAAAAAAAAGTTTAAGCGAGCGCGGTTTTAGTCCAGTGTGGTCCGGCTAAATGTGTTAGTGGTCAGAGGCGCTACCACAAAAGACGATATTCGTTAAATTCGCACGATTGTCTCTGTCACTCTCATAACGCTTTAATTGGAGTAAAAGAGAAAGATGCACGAAATATACGCACTTCGACGTTCGCGGTGCCATGCCAGTTTTAAGCCCGTTTCACATCAAGCGCGGGCGCGTGTCAACGGCGGGCCCGCGCCGCGATTGTTCAGCTAGTTTTAAATGAACGCCTTCACACAGCGGCGGGCGCGGGCGGGTGCGTGTGGCGCGGACCCGCGCACGCCCGCGCCCGCCGCTGTGTGAAGGCGTTCATTTAAAACTAGCTGAACAATCGCGGCGCGCCCGCCGCGGGCCCGCCGCGGGTCCGCTGCGGGCCCGCGTTGACACGCGCCCGCGCTTGATGTGAAACGGGCTTTACTGCGTGATAAACACATTTGTAAACAAACTATAAAATAAAACGCATTCCATCGCCACCACAACATATGAGCTGTTAAAATTTCAATAACTTGAACGTGATTTAATTTCTGAAAGAGTTACGGAATGAGCACGTGTATAACAGAAGTGAGAATATTCGTAGAAAAATGAATGAATGAATGAATATTTGTTTATTCGTAGATACACAACACAAAGGTGACAGAAATACAAATAACATAAAACATACAAGGAAGAATGTGCCAAGAAATGGCCTCATCTCAGCGTGATGCTGGTAAAATCAAATACCAGTAACGGTTGCTAGAATTATTTATACTAATAATTTATCTATTATAATATTAGGTATAATATCATAATAATATCATATATAATTTTGTCTAAAAGACTACCCAAGCCTTATTGAGTTTACTGGTGAACTAGGTAGTAAGACTGATCAAAATAATATTACCAATTTCCAAAAAAAGGTACTAGGTTAGGTTAGGTAATCCGTTTCAATTGTTTTATTTTAGTAAAAAATAACACGACGTTCAAAGAAACAAAACACAAACATTCAGTAAAACCGGGACTTACATTTCAAAATATGTATACACGTGCTTTAATATTGACACTATAAGGTGCATGTATATATATTTTGCCACTTTGTTCGCATCGATATCTCATTGGGCGATAAGGCGATAACTATAAGGCTCGATAAGGCGTATGTCAGAGATATCGATGCGAACCAAGTGGTAAAATATCATGTATACATATTTTGGCACTTTGTTCGCATCGATATCTCTGACCTTGACTGTACAAATCTCGTTACCAAATTGAGTAACACAGCACGGGTTTGATTGATGGACATCACGTCGACAATGGCGGAAGATTCATATCAAAGCGCTTACCGCGAACATCGAAGTTCGGAAATTTCCAGCATCGTTTCCCTTTTACCCCAATTAAGGCGTAGTTAGAGCAAAAGAGACGAAATACATCTGCAAATTAATATTTTCCGGGTAGTTATTCAGTCTGCCAGTGACACGGACAGCCATTGTCGACCGCTCATCGGCATTGGACTGTTAATAACAGATTGCTGGCAAATAATCGGATAATTATTGACAATAATATGGAATTTCCGTTTTTCCAATATACGTTATCCAAGTAAAATAGATATTTGCGACCACCTCCACAGCTCCGATATATCTCCAGGTTATGTTCAGATGCACATACACTTTGTAACCTGGAGGCGTTGTTTTGGAATTTACATATTCTTGAACCGTTAAGTCTAGTAAGATTATCTTAGTCCAAGGTATAATATTTGTCGTCAAGATATATTCAGCCAATATATATCTGAATCTACAACCCTAAGTTAATTCAAGTAATATTTGGGGGAGGCCTATGTCCAGCAATGAAGGTTTTTCGACTGCAGTCGTGGTATCTGAATTTTATTTTAAAATATCTTTGCTGTCCCCATACTCTTCATCGACTTTAGTAGAAAAGATAACATGTTAAGAATATGTATTAAATCTAAACCTTAAACCATTATGATAAGGTGTAAAATAGTCTACAAATGGCCCGTACAACAAACAGCTTACTCCAAAGAGTAATAACCTAAAGCGGTCTTAACTTAATTCAAACTGCAAACGCGGAAAATAAACATGGAGTCGCGAGCTCGGCCCACATCCACACCTCGCCGAGCTTAATAAAATAAGACTCCTACGCTGTAGAGGGAATATAAGTTTTAATAGTTACTTAACGTATAAGCGTGTAGCGGGGCGGAGCGGGCAGTGGAGCAGAGCGGGTAGCGAAGCGGAGCGTGCGGCGTGCGTATTGAACAAATGCTAAGGCTTACGTCTCCTATTTTGTGCTACACGCGACGTCTGACGTCAGCGCCAACGTCGACGTGTGAGAGACCACAACAGTATATTTCTATAGGCAGCATTGTGACGATGACGCAGACACTGTAAGTGGCTGACGGCGTTTATGGACCATAGTCTTAGGCTATGCTAGACGTTGGCGTCGTTTTTGTTCAGTAACGTTGACGCTAATGTCAGACGTCGCGTGTAGCACAAAACGGGAGACCAAAGCCTAACGGATGGGGAGCGACCGCGGACGCTGGATTGGTACTGCGAACGTCAAAGTTCGTATATTTCTAGAGTGTTTTTCTTTATGCGCATGAAATATTAAAATGTTGACCTAAGTTCCATATGAATTCTCTGAACAACTACATAGACACGGTCCTTCAGTTAAGTACCTACCACCTATAGGTAAGAGTCTTTTTACAATGTCAATTAATGTTTTTTTTACAAACAATTCGATAAAACAAAAGGAAAACTTAACACTTGTTGAGCGGGCTGTATGTTACATTAGGCTACAAAAAGCGGCGGAAAAAAAGCTAGTTGGATATAGTCGGGGAACATCGTGAAAGAAAAATAGAAATTTTAATTAGCTTTACTAAATGAGTCAATTTCGCTCAGTATGGATGCATCGCTAGTTTTCCACAAACAAAAGCTAATATAAGCTGGAAAGAAGTAATTCTGCAAGCTTTTATCTCTAGACTTACCGACTCTTTGTTACAAATTAGTATATTTAAACTGCAGTACAGATAGATCCTTTGAGGTTATGATCTCTTTGTGTATTACCTGAAACAAACGAATACAAGTAAGAATTAATATTTTGTTTCTAGTGATTGATAAGATAATATGTACATAGATGACGAATTAAGTCTGCACAACGACACCACAAAAATGTTTCCTCAGCAGGCGGGGTTTAAAAAAGTGTCCTTCAAGTCTAGTTTGACATCGCCTAATATTGTACCGCGCATGACGTGTGACGTATGACAGTTTATTTTAGCCAATCAGAACTCTGATGGAACAATGACAACTTTTTAAATAGCGGGCATTTGCGTATTGGATAATATATAAAGCCGAGGAAGGGGGTAAGGGGATAACTGTCATATTGGGGTCATTTTTGGAAGCGTTCTTATTATATAATATTTAACAAATAGGTATTGTTTCGGAGTTTCGAAGGCTGACCTACTAATATAAACGTAAGTATACTAATTAATTAGTAGTCCTCACGTATGTCCCCAGAGCAAAGTACTCATGAGCAAACTTCTGATTTATATATTGAAAGTAATGACATAGGTATTTATAAATGATTGTATATAACAGTGACTTCGGGGCCGTTCAGCAAGAAAACAAGGCATGATATAGAATTCATAGGTGTAACTATTCATTATTTTTTATCACCAAAAATAATAATTATTTTTCAGATGGTAAGTAAAAATATAAATTGCTTACAATTTGGTCATCCTACTATTGGTAACGTGACGTCTTCATACTGTGTGTATCAAAGGGTGACAATGATTTGAATAGTTTAAGATAATTTTAATGAATAAAAAGTAAGAAAAGGTAATTATCGTTGTTTTACACGAATACCATATTTCATAACATAATATTGACCGGTTACTGAGTTAGTCAAACTGGTTTTGGGTGACAGCGCCGAATTGAATCGGTATATATTACTTAAATACCAATTCAAAATATAAAAAAAATATCTTGATTTCCTGCTCCTCCGTGGACTCCTGTTTTGATTCCACAAATTATTCCCACTCGGGGCCTCGCCCCGCCGGTAAACAATCAAGCACCAAGGCCAACTTATAAATTTTCACATTGCAAATTGCGCACTGAAACGCCGAACTCACTTTAATAAGCGCCAACATTCCAACACTGCATTAATTCTACCAAGTTGAAGTCGTATTTTTAATTAGCTTTACGCTAAACTGACGTTCACTAGATTTATTTTTGACTAACCCATTAATAGTTGGATAGATAACAGATAACATATATTTAAGAAAAAACGACGAGGACCTCCGGTGTTCGAGACGGGATTTGTACCCGCATCTCCAGCTATCGCGGCTGACGCCTTAACCAATTCGGTCACCCGTACACGGCGGAACCCGTCGAAATTAATCAATAATTTATATAGTAGTATTACTACCTACTTAAAAATCAAAGCAAATCAAAATATTTCATAAAAAAAAATTATTTGTTCTTAGTAAACCCATTAATGATATTAACTAAGTTGGATAAACATCAATACATCTACAGTCAGGGACCCGGGTATGTCCTTACACTAACAGTTCCGTCAGTGTTACACGTTTTAGTATATTTTTTTTTTATAAAAAAATATTTCGGGACAAGCTTACACAAATCGACCTAGTCCTACGGTAAGCTAATAAGTAAGGCTTGTGTTGTAGGTACTAGACAACGATATATATAATAGATAGATACATATAAATACTTAAATACATAGAAAACACCCATGAAGGAACAAATATCTGTGCTCATCACACAAATAAATGCCCTGACTGGGAATCGAACCCAGGACCATCGGCTTCACAGGCAGGGTCACTACCCACTAGGCCAGACCGGTCGTCATTTGTAAGTTTTTATATAATCTGTGATGGTGGTAACACAGGTCGACAAGTCAACGTGACAATGTCACTTGTCTTCATCAAACACGCGGTGTTAAAAAGAGATGGTGGCTATGTCACGGTTATATAGAATTTGCCAACACTGGGTATGCGAACTAAAACTATTACAAAACAAATTATTCCTAAACAAGGGGAACCTTTAAAACTAGCTGAACAATCGCGCCGCCGTGCGCCCGACCCGCGCCCGCGCTGTGTGTGAATCGAGCATTAAAGGAAATTTCTCCGTAATGGGTTACAAATTACTGCACGCGACCGTACACCATTACCATACTACCATTTTTGTACATTTTGACCGTTTATTTTACCACAGCCAAATGTGCCAAACAATGATCAAAGTATGGCCGCCAGAGCTCATACCTTTACTTTAAAAGGTAGGCAACGCGCTCGTGGATCCTATGTAGTTACAAGCGCCCATAGACTGGTGACGGCCTATCATTGAGCGGGTTGTATGCTTGTTTGCCACCGTCGTAGTATTAAAAATACTCCGACAGTCAAGTCACCTAGGATAGGTATGTGGTGCGACAGTTTGCGTCGCGCTCGAAATGGAATTTCCTTGGAGAGAAAATCAAATATGCACTCGTTCCTATTATGGTGACGCAATGTGTTAAGGAGCACATACACTGCATTGTTTTCTAGAACAATCTTTCTTGTGTAACTTTAACTGTGGGGCTTTTAACTCGTAGAATTGTTATAATATTGAACTATTTCCTATATAATAGACAGATAGATAGGAAAATCATGACACACACACATAATAATAACAACAAAAAAAAGTAATAACACATTACACGAACTGGCCTCATCTCAGCGTAATGCCAGCAATCGCCAGCGCTGGTCTTCCGATGAGACCATCAGCTGCCATGACGACAAGTAACACATATACACAAGAAGAAACAAAAAAGAAAGGATCGAAAAATAAAAGAATACACGCTAAATGAAAACCTGACCCGGTACCGCGAACATCGAAGTTCGTATATGTCGAGTATCTTTCTCTTTTACTCCAATTAAGGCGTCATGTGAGCGACAGGGACGATCGTACGAAATTTACGAATATCGTCCTTCGCGGTAGCGCCTCTGTTCTATTCGCACATCAGTCCGCGCCTGTCTAATACTGAATATTGTCTTCGGTTGCCGCGATAATTACTCATGAAATAAAACAGCTGAAACGGATTATATCGTGTATACTAATTTAAACTTCATCCTGACGTTTTATTTTATGAAATACTGATTTTTAGGTTAACTCCCGTTTATGTTATATTGCTTATGAATCCAACGGTAATGGGTCCCAGTAGACATTTATTTGAGCACAGTGTTTGTTTCTGAGTCATGGGTGTTTTTTTTATGTTTTTAAGTATTTGTTATTATATGTATCGTGGGCTGAGTACCCGTGACACATGCCTTCTTGAGTTTTACCTTTTAAATTTAACAAAAATAATTTTAGTAAAACTACAGGATATCAAATTTGGTACTCGCATAAATGTACAAATACATGCGCTAAACATTGTATACATAAAGGCATAATAAAAAAGTATAATAACATTTGCCCGCCAAACATAATAACCGAAATTTCGTCTAATGTGTACGCGCCTTAACAACAAGTTGAAGCAAGGACGTCTGCCGGCGGCCTGACAACATTTTGCCGCCATTTTTAAACCAAGTAACTGGAAACGACAAGTGTTACCCGGAATAAGTTAGCATACGTCTACCTAATGTGCACGTAGCTTTATACGCGAAGCGTGGAAAAAAGCGCATTCATTCGCGTCCCTAAATATCGATGCATTTGATGTGAACAAAAACATGTATCCAAATATGAATAAAAATGTAATAATTAATGTATACTTTGAAATAAATGTTATAGAACTGTTAAAAGTGCACAAAGTAAAAAAAAATGTCCTTTCTCGTAGCTCAAACTCTCTCCATACCAAATTTCATCCCAATTGATTCAGCGGTAGCGTGAAGTCTGTTACCTGACAGACAGACAGACAGAGAGAGTTATTTTCGCAATTATAATATTAGTATGGATATTTATTAATCTGATGACTATTATGTGTTATGATATGAATTATGATGTACAATATGAGTTTTCAATTACTTGAACTTAAAGATATTTTAATTACCACAACATATTTTTGTCACATTTAAGTACCTTACAGAAAATCACAATCAAACATTAGACCCTACTCATAGCGTTGTGTGAGTAAAGTTGCCAGAGACCTCAAAGCCCCACGAAGTTCGGACGATTGATTTGTCACTCTCATGACACCCTTAATTGGAGTAAAAGAGAAAGATGCCCGTAATATACGAAATTCGACGTTCGCGGTACCGGGCCTGAGTGTAAGTTTTTAACGCATCAAAACTTCACCATCGCGAGAGTTACCCATATAAATAAAATTATCACTTACGCGTTCGAAACGTTTTTTAACGTCAAAAGAAACTTACACTAGAGCCTTGCACTAGACCCTACTAATAGTGTTGTGTAAGGTCGCCAGAGACTTCAGAGCCCTAAAGGGAATGCAACCGTGTGAACCCAGTTCTGCTCTGCTTGCTGTCAGTTTAGTGTCTCAAATTGTCGCTGGCGCTGGCTGCGGCGGGCAAAGTAAGCGCTGTCATTTATGGTCGCGTTCATGGAAAGTTATGTGTTTGTTTTCTGTACCTACCTAGTCTTCTTTTTATGTTTGATGTTATATTATAATTATGAATTTGTAAGTATGTTTTGTGTAGGTAAATTTGTGTGTTATCTGTCGTGGCATCACCGAATGGGCTCAGCGGAAGATCAGCGCTGGCTCCTGAGCTGGCAATATGCTGAGTTGAGTCCATTTTGTGATGCACACCAGGTGTATTTTTTTCTTTCTTTGTCTGACATTGTTTTTGTATATGTGTTGTCACAAATAAATGTTTTTTATCTTTATCTTTTTATCTGAACCCTCTAGAGTTACACGCGTCCTACACTACGGTGACTGGCAAGCGGGCTTGTTTGCCACTGTCATAGTATAAAAAAGAATGTGTACATAACTTTACATGCGAAGCCTGCCACGCCGACGATAACACGCCGGCCATTTTTGTTTATCTCCGACACCTCTGTGCCGATGCCTAAAAAAATAGGACCTTCAAGGATTTTGATGAAAATTTTCCAGAGAAAATACGAGCGCGTAAATAAAGTGCTATGGAGACTTTACCTCGTTATTCTCTTTTGTTATTTGAAGTACCTAGGTAATTACCTGAAAGATTATGGCTGTACTATTTTTTTGATAACGCATATTACGCAGTTGAATGCTTACAGCGATCCTGCGGCGCTCCATTAAAGGCGGAGTTGGCAATCGTTGGGTTTTTAGACGGTACTTCATCCTACATCCTGAAAGCCCGTCATACCCCATTCAGTCCCCAACTGAACGGGATGCGTAAATGCATTTTCCCAACGTAAAAAAAAGGTGGTGGTCGCGAAATCGTTGGACCCGAGCGGCACAGCGGCGTTGCCGCGAAAAACGATATTCTAAATTACGGACGATTGTCCCTGTCACTCTTATGACGGCTTGATTAGATTAAAAGAGAAAGCCAGGACCAGCCGTTGATGAATTCATTAGGGGGACGCTGTTTGTCAGTGTGGGGCTGGGATATGATGATGCATATTTAGGCGCCTATTTCAGCCGGAAGTGTTCTACTGCTGTACATAAACCTCCCCAAATATGACTATGAAGATATCATCTTGGAGAAAAGTTGCCATAATCGCCACGCTTGACAGGGGGGTTGGCAAGCGCGGCGCTTGGCGGCGATGCCAATTGACATTGGCAATGAAGCAACCATAAACCAAAATCAAGTTCCTTACATTACTTTTTCTTATTTTTCAGCGTTTTCTTTGTACAAACAGCTTTTAACGTATAGCTAAATAAGTGTATTTCAAATGGTACCCTCTCCGACAGCAATTTAGCACTCTCGTGTAATCGTATTACTAAATTCATTACTAATTAGTCGAGGCGCCATCTAGCGGAACTCACGTTTTATCACAATATCTATTTATACACTCGTTAATTTTAACGCTTTTATGTTAATATTCTCACTACTTTGAGAAAATCTCGTATCCGACGCCGACTAGATGCTTTGTACTTACTTCAAGTAGTTTAAAGTAAGTACAGTCGCCATCAGATATATCAGAGCTGTGGAGGCGGTCACAAATATTGGTACATGCACTTTATCGCCTTGACATTAAAGGCGTTGTTCAGATATTTGTGACCACCTCCACAGCTCCGATATATCTGATGGAGACTGTACAAAGTAATAACGGTAATTTATAAGACATCATCCATATAGCGGCCCTCTCCATACTTTGCACTTACTTACTTCATGCAGTTTGCAGTAAGGACAAGGTATGGAGACGGCCGCTACATGACGGCACCGATATCCTAGGAAGCCAGAGCTTTAGTCGACTATTTATGACCCTCGTTGTCATGTTACGGTATATGCATATATAATGCATCTAAAGATAAACATGCATATTTTTGGTAACTACATGTCCATTCCATAATGGGTCAGCTTCCAAACGCGTTAATAGAACGTAGTGCCACATTTCTACTAACAAACTATGCCAATATTTACACCACTGATAGTACAGAATCATTTCGGCCTTAAATCACCCACTGCTGGACATAGGCCTCCCCTAAATATGACTTGTAATTTGTATCATCTTGGGGTAAAGTTGGGACAGCAACAACCAGCTTGATTCAGCCAGTCGCTATTTCACACGAAAACTTCTGAACCTTCTGTCTTTATGAGCTCTAGAAAAACTGTTCTATGGTCTAGATAGTTAAGCCGGCTAGTATAGCCTGATTATCAGTGATAATCCATAGTTGGTGACAGCGCGTCGCCGCTACGTGCGGTAACACGGCAACACCCGCCAAATACGTAATCCCAGATTATCGGATTGTGCCACCCACACCCCTAACCCCCACGAACAGACGTAGACAACTAAGGTGCCATAAGCAAGTAATCTAAACGTCGGTGAACTCTTGTATAAGTCTGAAATCCTACCGCGTACATCGAAGTTTAATAATTTCGTACCGATAGGGAATGCTTCCGACTTTTGTTCAATAAGGGTTAAGTTATCTGAGAGGATGTTAAAGCTCATAGCAAAGGGTATTTTAACACCGTCACAATTTTAAAGTCGAGAGGCTCGACTGTCGGAGTATCTTCAAGGAAAATTCCCAGAAAATGTCTTATCCTAATTACTTAATGTACAAAATTCACAGATAAACTTCGTTGTTTGAGTATAAAATTAATTAAGTAATTGAGAGGAAAATTTTCGTGTTTTTAAGATATGCCGGAAATTTTCCTTTGAATTATGTTTTATGAATTAAATCCACCTTCGCAACCGACGTAACATTTGGACTGGTTCTAATTTAAACGTTCTATTAGGCGAATAATTATAATGACTTTCGTGGTCTTCCAGGTCATGTCAAATTTAAACGGCTTTAGCTTCGCTTCGATTCATCATCATCAGCAACAAATAACCACTGCCTTGGGGCTTGTTAACATAATCGCTATCGAAATGTACGCTAAAAGTAGCTGTACGTTGGTTTCTGTTTAGAGAGCATATTGACACAGTCATTAAAGCATCTCAATAATAAATAAAATATTTCGAGACAATCTTAAGGTGGCGAATGACTAGTAATCTTTACTTGTAATGTATCGTTCGGGCCGATAGTGTTACATTAGTTACAGTGCCGTGTGATGCCGGCTGACTAGAATAGCACCACCCCATCTCCTCCCGCGGGTGTCGTAAGAGGCCACAAAGGGAAACATCTTACGGACGGGCAGCAGCGTCCGTCGAAACCCAATCTACAGCTACTGCGGTCGCCAACCCGCCTGCCAAGCGTGGCGACTATGGCACCTACCCCCCAAGATGATACAAGTCATGTCTGTGGGAGGCCTATGTCCAGCAGTGGACTGCATACGGCTGAAATGTATGTATGTATGTAGTTACATTACAGTTACATTACAGCTACTAGGTTAACGCTCGCCTTGAGCACTATGTTCTTTTGCGTGGGCAACCCTAAAGTGAACCGACGACCAAGTAAAGATCGGGAAATAAGGTAAAGATGGCGCAAAATCGGTCACCGTGGTTCGGTTTGGGGTAGCCTTGTCTAGCAGTGGATGTCCTTCGGCTGATATGATGATGATAACTGGGCTAAAATGCGTAAGGGCTCCACAAAGGAACAAATTGACTGCTTAATCAATACACGCGCCTTGTAACTTACCAAATTAAGTTTCGAGGAAAATTCAGATTAGGGCGTCAGCGATCGAAATTGAAAAACTCAAATACATTTTTGTGGAAGAAAGACATTTTTTGAATTTTAATTCGTGGTAAGCTGGAAATTTTTCAACGAAATTTACTAAGATTAGCAATCGCAGATTTTTTTTATAAAAAAAACAGGTGTTTCAACATGAATACAGTAACTTTGAATAGACGGTCGAACACAAGAGCAACGGCGCTTGATTTGTAGTTAAAGGCCGGCACCCCGCTTGTGACTTCCCTGGTGTTGCGTGTGCCCATGGGCGACGGTAACTGCTTACCATCAAGCAATCCGTCTGCACGTTTGCCACCTTTGTCATAAAAAAAACTAGTAGTCATTTAATTTGTGTATATATATGTGTGTGTATTATATTTATTAAATATAATTATCAAGATAAAAATACATATTTTCTCAGACATATTCACCCTAGTAGACTTAAAGAGTCTATCCTTAAACTTAACGGATAAAAAAAATCACGGGATATAATAGAGAGACCGAAGAGCTAGCGCATTCCTCGCACAACGTATCAGCATTGCGATACAACGAGGAAATGCCGCCAGCATCCTTGGTACAATGCCTGAAGGACCTTTTTTACATTTAATAGTTGAGTACTCGTAATTATGTAGTTATTAATAAAGATTTTTATTGACAATAAATAAATAATAAATTTCGGGACAATGTTAAACAAATCGACCTAGTCCTATGGTAAGCTCAGTAAGGCTTGTGTTGTAGGCACTAGACGAAGATATGTATATAATAGATAGATACATATAAATACTTAAATACATAGAAAACACCCATAAGTCAGGAACACATAAATATCTTTGCTTATCACACAAATATGCCTCGACTGAGATTCGAACCCAGGACCATCGGCTTCATAGGCAGGGTCAATAATACCCACTAGGCCAGACCGGTCGTCGTCGATATCCATCTATTTTTCCCCTAACTTTTTTTTGGTGTTGTTTATTGAGATAGTTAGTTCCTTTATATCTAGAGGCATATCACTATCGACTAAGCTAATAGGAGGCCGTGTTTAAGCTCGATTCACACAGAGCGCGGGCGCAGGTCGGGCCTGCGTTGACAAGGGTCGGGACCCTTGCCCGCGCTCTGTGTGAATCGAGCTTTAAATTTATCCTTTGTTTCACTTATGTTGCAACTTATGGCCACATTTACCATTACCTCGGTAAGTTTCGACGTCATGTGGGCGTGGTTTTGCCAAACCGTAGTTTTAAGGTCAAATGCGCGTTTTATTAGCGTCGATTTTAGAGTGCCACCCACACGCGAGTCAGCCTTCGGTTGACAAAGCAAACGTACCGTTTCATAAATAAAACCATAATATAAACAAAATCATTTAAAAAGCTTACATCTAACACTCCTTAACCTTTTCATTTCATTTCCATACATTTATTATAGGATTCCAGAGCAAAATCCTCATAGTAACCGTATGTAATTTAACATTTTGTAATTTTGTCCTAATAATTCACACTAGAACCTTTAAAATAATGACAGTATGATTATTTTTGCCGAATTCAGTCGACCGGGAAAATAATCTATTAAACAATTCTGTCAATAAGTAATAATTAAAATGTTTGTCGAATCTTTGAGTCATTTAAATAAATATATACATAAAACACATTTGAGAATCGAATCCTTCTCGCATCGCATTTGAGAAATACTAAACTATGTGTAATATTTTCTTTTTGTTGTTATTATTATGTGTGTGTGCGTCATGAATAAATGTTTCTATATATCTAATGATGGAGCATGCAACTTTACCTAAAAGTCGGGAATTAAAACACGCAAACGAACATGGACCACGGGGAATGGTAAACAGTCACTATCAGACATCGGATTCCGTGGGGCGAAACTTCTTGACAGCTAGGGACTTCCAACGTCGATAAACTCTTTTATCGATACTAGTTTTAAATACTAGTGATCACACAAAGGTTTGCTTATAAAATATTGTTTTATTAAAAGAGTATTATATAATAAAATAAGAACTCAATTATCTATTAATGGGTATCAATCATTTTATAATGCACGATTGCATTGTATTATCCTTATGTGTTAGCCTTATGTAACCTACCGATTATTTTAGACGCTATATATGAATTTCATACTGGTCTTCAGAACAATAGTTACGAAAAACACACACAATTGGGGGCGGTCACTAGTATATAGAACTAGTATCGATAAATGAGTTTATCGATATAGGAAGTCCCTAGCTGTCAAGAAGTTTCGCACCACGGAATCCGATGTCTGGTCACTATATTTGTAAACAAATACAGGTAACAGATTCACTTGCTTGTTTGTAACGTTTCCGCAGAGTATAATGTTTTAACTTATACCTTTTACGGCAGTTAAAAGTTCTGGACTCGGCTGGCTACAGTAAGCGCATAAACATGTTTACATATTTGAACCTTAAGTCATTGCAATAAGGCGTTCAACTGGATACATATTAAAACTCCTGGCTGCATCTACAGGTGGGTGTCGGGTGTTCAGCAAGGACGGTAACTTAGCTAAGACCGCTCTCGGATTATCAGAAATTCAAGCTTGATCTCCCGAGATCACGACAGTGTGTCGGTGTAGAACGAGATGCGAGATGAATGGATGGCCGATGGGGCCATAAACCAGTCGACTGGCGACGACCCGGTCGTGGTCGCGGGAACCCAGTGGAGGCACACAGCGACTGGTCCTGAGCTGAAGGCCTATGTCCAGTCCTTAGTGTCCGTCTTTCGGCTTTTCTTTGGGTTTGATTTAATCTATAATTGCTTAACTACATACATACATTTCAGCCGTATGCAGTCCACTGCTGGACATAAGCCTCCCACAAATATGACTTGTATCATCTTGAGGGGTAGTTGCCATAGTCGCCACGCTTGCCACGCGGGGAAGCGACCGCAGTAACTGTAGATTGTGTTTCGACGGACGCTGCTGCCCGTCCGTAGGATTTTTCCCTTTGTCGCCTCTTACGACACCCGCGGGAGGAGATGGGGTGTTGCTATTCTAGTCAGCCGGCGTCACACGGACAATTGCTTAACTATGTTTACAAATTAAAATTAGTTTTTATTTTTAGTTATCATGTTATTGCAATGTAAAATCATATAATGTCGCAATAGAAAACAGCCTTGAATCAGGAACAAATATTAGTGCTCATCACACAAATAAATTCCCTTACTGGAATTCAAACCCAGTACCATCGGTTTCATAATTTTGCAAGATCACTACGCGGCCAGACCTGGAGCGGTACCGCGAACATCGAAGTTCGTAAATTACGGGCATCTTTCTCTTTTATTCCAACTAAGGTGTCATGAGAGTGACAGAGACAATCGTTCGAAATTTACGAATATCGTTGTTCGCGGTAGCGATGCTGTCGTCAAACTAAGGATGTAAACACCTTATAAAGTATTATACTCGTAAGTATTTTCATTTCTCATGCTCGGAAAGAGGGTCATTGTTTATCTACTATGCGGGTGGAAAGTGATACGTTTCCGCCCTAGGGTCGCAATTTGGCATGTTCCTATTAGTTCTCCCCTTGTGAGCACTCAGTAGAACAAAGTGGCGAAAATAAACTTATTTACCGACGCCAGAAACAAATACATGAGAATAGTTCTTTCTCTTAAATTATAGCAATTTATTGTAGCGATTATCATGCATAAAATATGTCAATTAATTCAAATATTCATACTTTTCGGTACAAATTTTTAAGTGTCTTGGCTCTATATTGCAGTAACCAAAAGGAATAAACCTACGAAGTTTTTTTAACTTTAATATGCGCAGCTAAGCAACGGCAGTAACCTATACAGCCAAACATGAATGTATAATTACATTAATTCCTCATTGGAAATATTACCTTCTTATTAGTCATTATTACATTGAATAGGACCATTTTATTACAAATGCTATTACTTTATACATAAAACAAGCCTTAAATTTTAAAAATAAAGGGTTGGGTTTTTCTATAAAACTAAAATGCTGTTTAGACATGACGCGCGAAAAATAATGACTGTGCGTTATGACAATTATCTGTGGACAGTTATGCTGCAAGAAAAAAGTTAGAGGCTGGATTCCGCGCAACTATTGAAAACACTTGGATAGTAAACAAAGTATAGTTATATTTTGAAATTAATAATTACGGGTTATTCAAGCGATTCTAAAATCGACCTAACACCTGACGGAATTAGAAATAAAGGTCAAGTTATCATGGAAAGCCTCCTACCGCAAGTTTCAATAGAAAATCGTATCAGTATTGTTATCGTATCAGTTAACTTGTATGAAATGGCGGTCCGAGAAAATAGTGAAATCTTTGTCAGAATGTGTGCTGATCTTTTATAAATATATTTCAATGATTAATCTATACAACTTAAACCTTCAGCTCCATGCTTCAACTTAAACAAGCTGATGCGGTAAGATTAGTTTTTTAGTCAGTCATTTTATTATCTAAGAGACATTTTTTTTACTTTCTTGTTGCTCTTATTTTACTTTCCTCGCATTCGAAATGAAAAATAGTATGCTTAACTCGGGTAAAAATCACTCATTTCCTACTCGGACTTTTAGCGCTATCACTTCGTTCGAGCGCCAAACTACCTCGTCGTCAATGAGTGCCTTCCTACCCTTGATTAACAATCTACTATTGTTCATGTTAATATCAACACATGTTAGATTTTGTGATTCTGATGGAAAATTGTATAAGTTTCATTGAAATTAAGAACAAATCAAATTATTGTTTATGAAATATTTTTTGATTTGCTTTTATTTTTAAGTAGTAATACTACTATATAAATTAAAAGTTGAAATAGATAACATATACTTAAGAAAAAAACGACGAGGACCTCCGGTGTTCGAGGCCTTTTTTTTTCTTAAGTATATGTTATCTATTTCAACTTTTAATAAAAAATATTTCATAAAAAATAATTTGATTTGTTCTTAATTTCATAGATGGCAGCACCAACTCTCTAGCTATATCAGAATCCCGAAAGGTATTCATATAGGAGGCGCAAACACGTAGTGTTTCACCTTAGAGCTGGTAAAAGGGTGCCTAAAACCGTTAAAATAAACAAGATCACATATACTTGAGTAATTTCGACGGGTTCCGCTGTGTACGGGTGGCCAAATTGGTTAAGGCGTCAGCCGCGATAGCTGGAGATGCGGGTTCGTATCCCGCCTCGAACACCGGAGGTCCTCGTCGTTTTTTTCTTAAGTATATGTTATCTATTTCAACTTTCATTGAAACTTATAAAGAATAATGCTTTATAGCCTTCGTGGTTGTAGGTGAAAAACTTAGCTAAAACACCTGGCCTTTGTATGTAGTAGTAACGTGTTTACACGCATGTCGGCGTTCTATATTCAAATTTAGACGTAAGTTCCATATTAATTTTCTACACAACTACATAGACATAGTCCTTCAGTTAAATTTTTCACCTATACCAAGTTACCGTAGCACGCAAGATATACATTTTTTATTAATTCTCCGACTTCGGAAACTAAAATTACCATGTTACATGGTTTTACATTTTTAATAGATCAACGTACAGGAAGTACAGTCAATGACTCTTTGCTTTGTTGTTTATTATCTGAATGTAATTTGTAACCAATCAAGAGTCATCGACATAGCTCGCAGAATTGCTAGACTAACGTGTAAATGGCGGCACATTGCCAGAGGCACGGATGGCCAATGAGGCCAAAAACTACTCAACTCTGTATCGGAAGACGCGGTGTGGGTAGACCTCCCAAAAGGTTCGCAACGTTCTGGACGCAAACAGCGCATAGGGCCTACCGCGATATAAGTTCTCTCTTTCACTCCTATTAAGGCGTAATTAGACCGACGTTAGAAATTTGCGACGTTCGATTTTCGCGTTAGGCCCTAACGACCGGTTATTGCCTTATGGAGTTTATTATGTGCCCTATACTCTGTCTGTTTAGGTATTTAAAAAAAGGTAAACAATCTTGACGTGTCTTTTTATTGAAAAACGCTTTTTAAAATCAGTGACTATTACTTACGAAAGCAAAATAATGTAAATAACCATATGTAATTAATAATTGACACATACTTGTGACGATGTATTTTTCAAAACTGATTTTCAATGAAAATACATGTCAAGATTGTTTACCTTTTTTTAACTACCTAAACAGAGTAGCTAGTCTTTTTAGTTTTTTTTTTTTTTTTTATAAATATTTCGGGACAATCTTACACAAATCGACCTAGTCGTACGGTAAGCTCAGTAAGGCTTGTGTTGTAGGTACTAGACGACGATATATATGATAGATAAATACATATAAATACTTAAATACATAGAAAACACCCATGACTCAGGAACAAATATCTGTGCTCATCACACAAATAAATGCCCTGACTGGGAATCGAGCCCAGGACCATCGGCTTCATAGGCAGGGTCACTACCCACTAGGCCAGACCGGTCGTCAAATTTATATTAGGAAAAGAAAATTGTATCTGTATAAATACATCGGATTGGAACCTATAATATGTGCCGTGACGTCAATATACTTGAAATAACGTTTCTCAGAAGTTTTCCTCAATATGTCGTCATCAGAAGGAAATGTCCATCAAAGATACCAAATTTAAAAGCTACATAACGTGTAACATGTCAATGGTTTGTACATTAAGACAATCTATAAATAAAATATGTTTGCGTCTTTATATGAGTTACTGACGCAGTTTTCGCATCCTTCTATGAAATATTGCTTGAGTATAAAGAGCTGACTACACAGGACACACGTTGCTGTTGAGACTAGGGTCGTGGAGCCAGAGTAATAAATATTTAATAATAAATATTTCGGGACAATCTTACACAAATCTTGTAGTTATCTTTATGTAACGGCCCTAACGCCACCGTCAATCCCCGCCGCAAAGAGAGGAGGTCTGGAGGTCTGTCTGTGGCACCAAAACTCTTAAATGGGTCTACAATTTTTTATTGAAAGGTAAGTTATTTAGCGATGGTTCTTAAACCTTTATTATTATTTAAATATACAAATATTTTATTCAGTAAAAACAGCCTTTTGTACAACATCCTTAAAACTAGGATTCTGCTCCTTGAATAGTCAATTTAATCACCTTCGCAATTAAATAACATCGCATTTAACCATACTTTGTGAGGGATCAATAGGCCCCATGCCGCAGCGAACGTGTTAAACACTAGATTTAAGGAATTTAATTTAAACGCATTAATCACAAAAATGTTGTTAAACAAAATCGTTTAATTTGTGTAATTACATTTAAATGTGACTCCGAACTTCGTATGACATTTCAACCTTATTTCCTATTAAATCATATTAATCTTGTTTAATACCACACATAGATATAATTCAACACGTGACTCCATGAATATACCTATATTTTACATAAGACACACCTTCAAATTATAATATTATGGCATCGAGTTGCCAGTTTCCATATAAAATGCAATGTTTCAACACATCGAATTGCGTGTTAGTTGCCATTGCTAAATGTTTCGCAACACCGGCTTTTGTTTTTAACCAAGTAATTTAATTAATTGCAATGTGACGTAACTTATATTGTATTTATAATTTAAAAATTCCCCTCGAACGTTACGGCGAGGTGAAAAACTTAGCTAAAGCACCGCCTATGTAATAGTATAGTAACCTCTGTATACAAGCATGTCGGCGTTCTACATTCAAATTTTGACGTAAGTTCCATATTAATTCTCAGCACAAGTATATAGACGTGGTCCTTCGGTTCAGTTTTTCACCTATATAGTTGTAAGCTTTCTAACTGGCCCTTATTTTATTTTTAATCAGGTATAGGTACCCCAATTACTATACGAACAAAGTGCTAAAATATGTATGCATCTTATTGTCTCAATTTCAAGTTACAGTCGCTATCAGATATATCGGAGCTATGGAGGTGGCCACAAATATCTGAAAATGCACTTTATCGGCTTAACAATTGGGGCGTTGTTCAGATATTTGTGACCGGGACGATGCAGGGAAACTGCTGATGTTTTTGTATGTGATTGCAACATTCAACAGCCCACCTGGCAAAAACCTGACTCAGATTACTCAGATACACGTAAGCATGACTCTTCAGAAATGTATACTCAGATTTTCACTGTGAATACTTACTCAATTCAATTCCTGTTGGAGATAATTACATTCTGATATCATAATATTACACAATCTTCTTGTTTTATTGTGTTGTTTCAATGTTTTTTTTTGTATTCTGTCGTGGCATCACCGAATGAGCCCTCGGAAGATCAGCGCTGGCTGCAGAGCTAGCTATATGCTAAGTTGGGTCCATTTCGTGGTGCTTTTTACACTGTGGCAAACAAGTATGCGTCTCGTTAGGTGTTAAGCAGTCACAGCAGCAAATACTAATAACTTTAGAGGATTCACATTTTACACGCGCGTTGCGCGCGATCTGTAACTTGGAGGTACTTCTCCAGTCGAGCTAGGATCCAGATTTGTGTGACATGTCATTCCCTGAACGTGCTCGACCACACTTAACAAAATGACATGGTTCACTTATTTTTATGGTTCTCTGTCCTTGTTTGTGACTGTCACGAATTCAAGTTATTTAACCGATCCCGCTATAAAACTAGTAGTAGAAACTAACGATCCATTGAACATAGTTGAACTTTTATAAACCTTAATTCCTCGTGATAAAGTCTAACTGTAAGTTTAATGTGTAAAACATCAGAGCATCGTACGTTAGTCAACCATTTTTATGATTACCTACATCATCATCTCTTTTACTAAATTAAGACGTAATTAGGGTGACAGAGACGATAGGTCCTCTTGGCACAGTAACTTGAATAAGATCTCTAGCGTATTTCATTTACATTTTACTGTGACAACTACGACGCAGATATCAAAATGGTTGCTAGTATTCTGACCAATATAACTGACTTCTATTTGTGCTTGTTAGTTATGAATCTAGAGGTCAAAATATACTGTTAACTCTCAGCAGAATAACAGTTTCGGAACGATGTTCCGTGTTGCAAGTTATGGTTTGATCTATGTAATAGTTGTAACCAATCAATGTTACGTCATTTGACACGCTTTGAGCGGTACGGTCTCGTCTCAGAATATATACGTTTAAAGTGACAATATATTAGGGCAGTTTTAACTTCCTAATTCATAAATGTTTTCGTAATTGGGCGTTTTCAGAAAAGAACTCAATTAAGGCGACGGCACCAGTAATGGACACGGAACCAATCATGAACATTAGTGCTTATTTCAAAGGAGTTAAATGTTGTGCATTTGTTGGGACATATTCAATTTATAACTTTATGATTTTTGAAATAAGAACTAAGTGTCCATCATTGGTGCCTGTCAGCTAAAAGTGTCCAACATTGGTGCCATTAGCTTAGCGGGAAAAGTAAAAATTTAATTTTGACAGTTTGGTGACGATAATGAAGCATTATAATTCTAGAAATACTTAGATTTGGTGATCTCACAAACTACAAGTAATATTATAATGCAAGAAAAGGCGAAAATTTTATTTTCACCTCAGCAGCTCGAACATGTCTACTTTCCTCACTCCAGGGAGTGAGGAAAGTGCGACTTTCCTCACTTCCAGAGAGTGAGGAAAGTTGCTACTTTCGTCACTCCAGGGAGTGAGACAAAGTAGCTTTTTAACTGACGACCGGTATGGCCTAGTAGGTAATGACCCTGCCTAAGAAGCCGGTGGTCCCGGGTTCGAATCCCAGTCAGGCCATTTATTTGTGCGATGAGCACAGATATTTGTTCCTAAGTCATGGGTGTTTTCTATGTATTTAAGTATTTATATGTGCCTATTTATTATAATAGGACATAATGGACTCCCTTAACACCACTACCACGTTCGGACCCTCACAAATTAATCAAATATTATAATTTTGAAATGTACACATATTTTAAAATGAAAAATATTGAAACAAAATATTAAGTAATGAAGCCGAATGAAGTTTGAAATTGAAGTTCCAGATAAAACACTTAAATGAATGTGGTTAACTTGATGCAAATTTTTTTACAAGATTTTATTTAACTTGATATGTATGTACCTATTTGTATATTTATCCGGATGGAATCTTGCAACTCAATTTTGAAGCAGACATCTTTAACCGATTGAGCTAAAATTTAGCACACAAATTTATGTATTTTCGGTTACAATGCAACATTATGGTACCACTGATCTGATCTGATGCTGCAGTCAGAAGTTAGCAAAAGCAACTCCTAAAATACACAAGATAAACCCGTGGTGTTTTAGGCTCATTAGAATCCTTTCGAAGAGTAGAGGACGATTGTGAAAAAAAGTACAGTCGGCAATAAAAGCTTGTACTAAAAATGTCATTTTTGGCAACTTATTTAACCTTTAATATGTTCTCACTACTGAGGTGAAAAGTTGTATGTGTCACACTAGAGTAAAGTTATTTTACATCTCGTGTTTTTGAGTGCCTCGCTACGCTCAAGATTCTAACACTAGAATCACTCGCTACGCTCGTGATTCAATTATAGAATCTTTCGCTTACTCAAGATAAACACTCGCAAGAAAAAACAACTTTCCTCTCTTGTTGCACAAATAACTATTACATACAGATTTCATATTGTCCTCTGGTGTCCTGGAAAGTTATCAGGATTTTGCTAGAAATATATAAGTATTATATACCTTTCGACGTATATGTATTTAACTTTAACCACGCTACATTTTTTAATGTTTGTTATCAAAACTTAGCCACTTAGCCATTTATTAACAAGTAGTCATCATCATAATTATAGCTTAAGAGTAGTATCGTCAACCAATTTGATTTATAGACCACTTCGCTCCTTGTCACAGTGAAAATCTATATGAAAGACGCAAAAGATCTCTTATTCACCTCACTGTGACAAGGTTGGTTCGAAGTGGCCTAGAAATCAAATTGGTTGACTGTACAATAGTATATAGGCCAAAAAAAAACTAAAATGTTAGTTAAGCTATGGTATCCTACATCGGACACCGAAGGTCCTCGTAACCTTTTTTTAAGTATATGTCATCTATTTTCAATTTAGATTTATTTAAGTTAATCAGAAGTTTTTTTTAAAACTATACAATACAGATTATGCTGTAGATTTTTACCCGGGCGAAGCATTATTCTCGTCTAGTAGTTATGTACATAAAAGTGCCCTTTGTCGCTAAAGCAAAAGAATAATAAGGGTACCAAGACAAATAACGACCGGTACTTAATGTGGGTATTGGCATTTAGAGTGAGTTTTTGCGTCAATTGGGGCATGTCACCGGCGCTGCTAATGGAGGTACCTACTTAATGTACAGGGCGCGGTACCGTCAGCCTCTATAGTAGCAACCAGCAACCCATGTACCTACTCAATAGGTCTACTGTGAACATCGAAGTTTTTAAATTTCGAGGATCTTTCTCTTTTACTCCATGGAATAATTAGATGACGGAGGATGATTGTCACACAAACAAATATCTGTTCTCATAACACAAATAAATTCCCTGACTGGGAATTTATTTGTGTTATGAGCAAAGATACCTATTTGTTCCACGAGTCATCGGTGTTTTCTATGTATTTCAGTATTTATATGTATCTATCTATTATATATATCATCGTCTAGTACCTACAACACAAGCCGTACTGAGCTTACCGTAGGACTAGGTCGATTTGCGTAAGATTGTCCCGAAATATTTATTCATTTATTACTGTAAATTGAGTTAGTGCCGAAATATCAGCCGCGATAGCTTATCATTTGAGTTCAAATCCCGCCTCGGACACCGGAGCTTTTTCTTAAATCTATATCATCTATTTAAATTGTTAATTTATATAGTATTATTACTACTTAAAAACCAAAGCAAATCAATATATTTCATTGAAAAATTGACGTGTTCTTAGTTGTGTTGAAGTTTATCTACAGTCGCCATCAGATATATCGGAGCTATGGAGGTGGTCACAAAAATCGGTACAACGCCTCTATTGTCGAGGCGATAAAGTGCGTGTTCCGATATTTGTGACCACCTCCACACCTACGATATATATGATGGCGACTGGACCAATGTGTTTATTCGACGAGGTAAATGCATTAATTTGTTGTTTTTGTTTCACAAGCTTGATTATTAAGGAGCGCTGCCGACTTGAATATTTAATACCGTAATGTAACAAAAGAAACAAACAATTATTGTTGTTGATAGAACATGGCGGCATCTTATGCGCTGTGCGTGAGGAGGTGAATAGTGTGTTGATGTTTTCGTTGTGTATTGTTCTATTATAATTAGGAACGAGTTCAAAAAACTCTGTCACTGCTAAATCATTCGCTCTGTATGCTTAGAATTGGTATCACAATAAAATGTATTTAATTAAGAGTAGTTATTTAGTGTTTACCATCTCGTACTATTGAGACCCGAGCTAGCGAAAGTTTCCAAAATTCGCTACTATCTCTCGCTCGCTCGCTCGCGGTTCGAAAAGTGGAAACTGAGCGTGTGAGGGTTTCAAGGTACTAGAAGGGAACTTTGCTGCCGAGTGAAACATGTTTTTTCACCTCACTACCGCGAGGAAAATACAAACTCTAAAACATTAAAAGGTACACCAATTATTATTATCATCAATTGATTTCTCATTTAAAATTACATCTAAGGGTGATTCCATCTATTCGGGCGTTTGAACCGTTTTTACTACTGTATGCAGATTTCTGTAGAAGTGCTTGCATTATATTAAGTAGGTTTTGGCAGCCCAGCTGTCTACCAGTAAACCAAAAATAACACCAAAATTGTGTGATCAATGATCATTTCTACAGAAAAATGATTATAGAATATAAATCGACATAGTCCAACAGTGAGTTCAATAAGGCTTTTGTTACTAGACAACGAGATATTATGAAGAAATACTAAAATACTGAAAATGTGCACTTTTGAGTACTCAATTGTGTCCCTTAACTTTACTCAGGTGACTTCATTCTGCTGCAATTTGATCGGTTCAAACACCGCGGCGCTACCGCGAACAACGATATTAGTGAAGTATATTAGTGAAATTCGGGCATTTTTCTCTTTTACTCCAATTAAGGCGCCCTGAAAGTGACAGAGACAGTCGTCCGAAATTTACAAATACCATTTTTTGTGGTAGCGCCGCTGTTCGTACATTGAAATTTGCCATCCCACTTAAAAATACCTACGTTATGTCGAAGTAATGAATGAATGATTCGGTTAAGTGTGTTTATTGTAAACTTTTGCTCCCGACTGTACATAATAATCGTACCTCATTTTTTTATAATCGTATAACACTTGTTCATAGTTATTCAAATTCCTTGATCCTTATCATGCGACCATAGCAGAAAATACCAAACGTGAGAACGCGTCACGGCAGACTGACTAACGACTAGGTTACCTAGGCACACTAACTACCCGCCAAGTCATTTCCCTTTCGTGTTTATGATCTAACGAATTTGATGATTTATTATATTTTATTTAAAAAACCACACAAATATAAGATAAAAACATTATAAAGATACTAACTAAAAACTTAACTATAAATAAAAAATTTGACCTAGGTCCTGGTCATTAGGTAGGGTGCCCAGAAGGCTGGCCGCGTTTCCGCGCTGGATAGCAATGCTAATCCGTTGGGCGAAATAGTGGCCAGCCCTCTGGTCACCAGAAACCTCTATAAGACGCGCCGATATCTCCTTGTAGAGTCGGCGTGCACTTGGGCCCCACGGCCCCATGGTTTCAACCCCAAACGCCGCAAATATGTAACTACTGCCCAGTGCGACATACTTGCGACGCTTGTGGTTCTCAGCTGAGGATGCAGCCGCACCAGCATCAACTTTTGTGCCCGAAATATGGGACGGCGCCAGAGTATCTACACAAGTAGCGTCCCATACGAGGGGCCGTCCCATACTCCAAGGCACCAATGTCATTCCGTCGGGCCTCTTGCCGTCGTCTCTGGTTAGACCATTGGGCTCGAGGACTGCCGGCACTTTGGCACTAACGAGAGCCCGACGGATGACATCGTTGATGCTAGCATGCCGAGGGATTCTCCCAGCACTACGGCTGCATGAGAGGCCGTGGTGACCGAGACCGTCTACCATGGCTCCGCATTGGCACCGGTGGACTACATTGGTTGGTGCCCCAATTCTTAGAGAAATGGCTAAGCGAAAGGTGGTATTGTCCAGCAAAGTACCTATGGTTGGGGATGGAAGTGTCTGCAACCACAGACCCGACTCCCATTCCGCGGTGGCAATGAGACGAGCCCGATCTGTAGAATTAGGTGACATATCTAGGAGCGCCGTCCTAGTAAGACGACAGAGGGGCTCATCCCATTGTCGTTGCGAACTTGGGTTGGCAGGTGGGTCTGTGTTAAGGCATGTTAAAGACCATACATTCCTAGCTTCGGTAGAGTGCGTAGCCTCCAGGACCCCAATAGATGGGGCTAAAATTTTCCCGATGAGACTCTGCGCACCGTGTACGGAAGCCAGGAATGCGGGTAGTGCCACGCTAGAAGTTTTGCGGATGCCCAGGCCGCCGAACCTAATGGGTAAGCAAGCCTGGGTCCATGATCTTTCGCCAAAGGAAATGTTAAAAATGGAGGTGAGTGTTTCCAAAACTAAATTATCCAAATTTGAAATTAAAGATGGGTGTTTCCAAAAATGTGATCCACGTAGAATATAGGTAAATTTTGGTACAAAAAGACAGTGTTTAATGATACAATATGCCGAGTGTAAGTTAATTTTGGATAAACGATGTGAAGATGTCTTAAAATTTTGAATTTTAATATCTATGAAATTTTCGAAAGATTGATCCAAAACGGGGCATCCGAGGAGGTGAAGCGACTCTTTGTTAATAATTTTGATCCCTGGAGCTAACTGCCTAAATTGCTCTATTGTTTGTTCTGAGTTTGCACACAAATCTGTGACAAACAGTTCGCACTTGGAAAAGTTGAGGGAAAGGCCGATTGATTTAAATTCTGTTATTAATTTTTCCAAATCACTTAGTACTGAAGTCGCTTCTCCGCCCAGGGTACCGTCGTCTAGGTACCATACGTTTAATTTTGAATTTAATTGTTTGATTATGGGATGGATGGCAAGGCTAAAAATTGCTGGACCGAGTGGGTCACCTTGTTGACAACCTACCGAAGAAGCCAAAACGTTGGATTTGTATAATAATTTAGACTGAGAACTGTAACACTGCCAAAGAAATTTGTAAGCAATTGGAATTTTGTCTTTAATTTCTGTCAACAAGGCGGCCCTGTCTATGGAGTTGAATGCATTGGAGACGTCCACCTTCAGAAGGACCTCCCCTGCCTGGTGCTCAATGAAGGTTCGAACGGCGTGGACAGCGGCTTCACAGCCGCTTTTAGAACCAAAACCTAGCTGTACAGGCTGTAGGAATGAAGTTACTCCTTTAAGAATGGCGCGACAAGCTATTTTTGCTGTGAGACGGCGAAAAGTACATCCAACTGCGATAGGGCGTATTCCGCCATCTTTTTTAGTCAAAGCACACAGATTAGCTCCATAGAGGATACCTGTTATTCCATCTGGTACTTTGCCAGCCAACATTATATTTACCAGCGCCGTCAGATCCCTCAGTAGCAATTCCTTCGTGTCTCCACAGCCGCAGAAAAGTAGGTCTTTCAGGTGTTGTGGTGAAAGACCGTCAAGGCCGGCTGCAGATCCATTAGGAAAAGACATTATTGCACTGAAAACATCGTCAGAACTGGCAATTAGGACGGGGTCGTTTGGCTGGGGGGAGTCGGGGAGATTCGTGTTCGAGTCTGAAGGTGGATGTTTCGCGATGAGGGCTGTAAGTGTGTCTGAATTTTCAGGAGCTACTGCATCGTCAGAAAAAAGAAGACGGGCGGCACCTTTAATATCCCCGTCAGAGACCTTGCTTTCAACTTTTTTAAATAAGTTGTTATTTTGAGGTCGAGAACAAGGTGTAAGTGGAACATGTGAACTATCACCACTGCAGTTGTCTTTAACAATTTTGGTTAGTGATTTCGAATTTTGGTTTGGTGAAATATGTAAAACTTTAAATGTGAATGTTAATAACTTTTCCCAGCTATGATCTGAATTATTTGAAATTAAAGTTTTGATAGTATCCGATAAGGCTTTAGCGACAGAGATACGAGCACCACGCGGTATTCGTTTCAGAACTGGACGTGTATTTTTAAATGTACTTAGGGTTTGCCAGAATGGTGTAACTGGGATGGATGCTTGTGAAACGGGTACCGCCGAGACAGAAGACTGTGACGGCGTGGATTGAGGGGGTTGACTGTGACAAAGCCGATGTTTCCTAGCAATGTGTATTTTCAGTCCTCGGGAGCCTTTGAAAAAAAGCGGCTCGGGACATTGCGGACAGCGTACACGGTTTTCTGTCGATGCAGTAGATAGTGTAGGGCAGGAAAGAGTTGTATGGGGCATCACCAATGTCTTGAATAAAGTAACAAATTAAATATACCTAAAATAGAAGTAAAATAAATTTAAAATACGAACACTTAACTAGAACCACACACTTAAATAAGTAAATTAAACACTAAATATAGAAAAGAAAAACAAAAAACAAAAAAGATTGTTCATATGGCGCAAAGCTTGCTGAAACTGCTGCATCACAAACGTAGTTGATATGAGGCCTCAGATATAGGTACAAGGGTGTATACTTGCAACGTCGGTTTCGGTGTTATCGCAGTTATTGTTGTACAGATTGAGCGGGCAGAGGGTTCGGTTGTTAGAAAAATGAGTCACAGCACATTTTATAAAATAACAGCACACTAAACGACATCATCTTGGTATTTTTTCCATATTTACATTATTATTTTCTTATTTACATAAATGTAAAATAAAATTAAAAATTAAAAAAAAATAAAACGTTAAAAAAAAAGTTAAAAAAGTTAATAATGTTAAAAAATCATTAATTGGTCATTAATAATGACCCATCATCATTCTAACCATGCCAAAGGGGCCCAATTTTAACCATCATAATGTCAAAAATTATACATAATCAAACAAAAAAAATAAAAATAATTAAAACATTAAATAAATTAAGAAATAAAAAAAATAAAAAATACAAATAAAAAAAAGTTCAAAAATCATTAATTGATCATCTTTAGCTGCGGACTCGAACCGACTTCTAGCTGGCGATTTAAGCGAAATCAATAGCACTACCGCTAGCCACTCGACCACGACAATCGATACCAAAGCGAGCGAAAAATTGCGTCTTATCCTTGGTGTGTCCAACTTGCAGACTAAGGTGATTTTATGAGTGTACCCACAACTCTAATCGCTTAAAATACGCACTAAACAAAGCGCAAACACTCACATTCACCTTTTAAACACTGTTTAACATTATCCTTCACCGGCTGATAATCTAATCACATTCCGCCGAAATGTTGTCAAGGAACTGCTACACATTGTTTGTTTACATTGTAAAAGCCTGTTACACTTTGGTCACTTTCCGTGTTGTTGTGCCGATGTCCGGTCTCTCAGCAATATCTGATTATAAGCCACTGTTACCGGAGGCTGCAGCAAGATAGCATTTTCATTTGTACCTTAGGCCCGGCGAATAATGAACGAAACATCCGAATAAAGGTTTTGTGCCACCTGACTATTTAAAATATGAAATAAATACGGAGCTGTTGTTTACTGTTAGGGCATATCTCATCATTCGATCATTCGATGATTGATCATTGCATTGTCTTAGTGTGTTATTTGTAAACGGGAGACAAAATATGATACACACATGAGCGATGTCAGTACATTGTGACATCTTCGCGATGTCCTCTGTAAATCGAGTGGTTTTTTTTTATTATAAATAAATAAATATTTCGGGACAATCTTACACTAATCGCCCTAGTCCTACGGTAAGCTCAGTAAGACTTGTGTTGTAGGTACTGGGCGACGATATATATATAATAGATAGGAAACACCCATGACTCAAACAAATATCTGTGCTCATCACAAATAAATGCCTTGACTGGAATTTTAACCGAGGATCATCAGCTTCATAGGCAGGGTCAGGGTCACAACCCACTAGGCTACACCTGCCGTCAAATTATTACGTGTTGCCAGAAGCTGCATGGGGGAAGAAGAAACGCCACAACATGCGCTGACAGAGTGAAGGAGCGTGGTCTTGCAAAGGGCAACATTTCTGCAACCATCAGCGTCACTCGGGGAAGCATGTGGTATGTCTGGTACCTGAATAAGCTGCTGGCCTTTTGGGACTAGAGCCCTGAGTGTAAGTTTTTAACGTAACTTTACGTCACGAACGCGTTTGCGTTTCCCATATAGATAACATTATCACTTACGCGTTCGTAAACGTTTTTTTACGTCAAAAGAAACTTACACTAGAGCCTCTGGGTTGGTTGGAGTATGACCTCTTACTCCATATGGTACGCAAAATGGCCGCTCCTAAACTAACGTATTGCATATGTCCAGTCGCCATCAGATATATCGAAGCTGTGGAGGTGGTCACTAATATGTGAACAGCGCCTCTATTGTCAAGGCGATAAAGTGCGTGTTCAGATATTTGTGACAACCTCCACAGTTCCGATATATCTAATGGCGACTGTGCTTTCAAATGTTAAGTTTATATATAATACATTATTAGTATGATTACATTCAACTAATTATCAATTGCGGGTAAAGTATTGTCAGGTCAATTTCACAGACAACTTGATCAACTAAATATTTTATCCGATTTCTGATCAACAATTTTTCCTTATTCCTCTAAAACTGACAGTTATTGGCTTGTTGCGATTACATTCTCTCTCTTTCATTCGTAGGTTAAGCGTTCATTGTTGTAACGAAGATAGTATCTGCAGCACACGCAACACCCACGCAACCATATCTTGTATCCACTAAAGTATTGTCGCCAGATATATCGAAGCTGTGGAGGTGGTCACAAATATCAGAACATGCACTATTTTTATGATATAGGAGGCAAACGAGCAGACGGATTGCCTGATGGTAAGCTCCTACCGCCGCCTATGGACACTCGCAACACCAGAGGAGTCACAAGTACGTTGCCGGCCTTTAAGATCCCTATACGCTCTTTTCTTGAAGGTTTGGATGTCATATCGGTCCGGAAATACTGCACACTACAATTTATTCCAGAGTTTTGCTGTGCGAGGCAGGAAGTTTCTAGAAAAACGCACAGTTGAGGACTGCCAACCATCTAAGTGGTGATGATGGATTAATATCGCACTTTATCGCCTTGACAATAGAAGCATTGTTCAGATATTGGTGACCACCTCCGCAGCTATTCAGTTACCGGTCTGGCCTAGTGGGTAGTGACCATGCCTGTGAAGCCGAGGGTCCTGGGTTCGATTCCCAGTCAGGAAATTTATTTGTGTGATGAGCACAGCTATTTGTTCCTGAGTCATGGGTGTTTACTATGTATTTAAGTATTTATATGTATCTATGTATTACAGATACCGTCGTCTAGAACCTGCAACACAAGCCTTATTGAGCTTACTGTACTTACGGACTAGGACGATTCGTGTAAGATTGTCCCGAAATATTTACTATTATTTATTTATTATTTCATATACACAGTAATTTAAAATTCTCCCAAAAATGCCATCGTAACGCGCGTATAGCAAACTTGCGATGCAGTGCGAATACGGTGCACGCCTCGACTGGATGCGCGCGGTGCACCGAGAGTGCATTACCGTAATGCGCTCAGCGTCGGAATATGATTGGTATTTGTGCAGCCTTGAGGCTATTAGCGTTACCTAATCGGATCGCATTAAAATGCCGGCACTGACGGTAAACGCAGGCGCCATGTGGCCCGATTCTCTATTTAAATATGGCTTCCATCAAATACACTATGATTTATGGTGATCAGGAGCTGAAAAATATTAGGTAATATTCCGCCTAAACTTATACAATACGTAATTTAATTAGACAGCTGAAAATGCCGCCGCTGAATGTTTCTTAAGTTATATGTCATCTATTTCAATGTAAAGTGCTACATAAAATCAGATATTTATTCGTGATAAACTATTGACATAACCGGGCAAACTAAGCGTCTTTCGAGCGTCGACGTCTTGTCAGCGTTATGGCAAATGGCGTTGCGTAGACGTTGCGACGAGCGGCTGCCTTAGAAACGACGACGCTGGCAAAACGTCGAGGAACGAACGACGCTAAGTGTGCGCGGGCCCTAATGTGTAAGGAGCAAGTCCGGGTACTCTACATGTCAACGGAAAATATCGCAAAATCTTGAAAATAACTGCGTTGACATATGGAAGTTAATGCGTGGGCAAGTATTTTGTGACCCACTGTAGTCAAATCGCGTACAGTCACCGGAAATAATATCTTATGATGTCAAAACCGCAAAAAAATTCTGACAGCACCTTATGGCGATCAGATATTTTTACGGTCTTGTTATCGTAAGATACTATTGCCTGTGACTGTACCTATAAGGCTCCCGTCATCTTGTATCGTAATACAAGGGAATAAGTATCATACGTCATACGCCAAAAACTTCCTGTTTCATCATTTTTGACCACTTATCACCACTGAGCATATGCCTCTTCTCGAACACCATTTGTCCAGAAAATTTGTTGTCAAAAATGACCTGCCATCTTCCCAATGTCAACACCTAACGAGCTAACTCTGATTATGTACTATTGTACTTTTTACGCAGAATAGAATATTAAAATTGAATTAACATTGTTGTAACGTTAATGTGCGAATCGGCAGTAAAAAGGTAATTACAGGACGGCGCGAGGAAGAGCGATTTCTAACCGGCACTGGTTTTTGCTGTTACCTTAGTTACCCACACATTACTAAACTGAACTTCCGCGTGTTTATTGGATGCTAAAAAAGCCCCAGCTTCTCTTCTATACAAGACTGACCAGCGTTTCAACTCAGTCACACCTGAGATTTAGTGTAAGTGTCTTTTGACGTTAAAAAACGTTTACGAACGCGTAAGTGATAAGGTTATTTATATGGGAAACGCAAACGCGTTCGTGACGTAAAGTTTCGTCAAAAACTTACACTCTGCGCGCTGATGATAAGTGTCGATGAAGTCGAGGGTGTAACACGCTGGTCCAGTAACAGCATATTCACACTAGCCTTGAAAAGACCCGAAACTTTCCGGGAATGCAGACGGAGGGAGCGAATTCCATTACTTACCAGTCCGCATTAGGAAGGTAGAAGCGAATCGATTCGTGCAAATCAATGGAATATTCACAACGTAAGGTACGTCTCTGCTCCGAGACAAGAAAGATTCCAATTAAAACAGACTGCGCATTTGGTAGAGCTGGTGAATTCATGTTAAGATGTGACAGGCGGGTTGGAGTGCGACTGCGGGCCGGTGCAGTAATTACACCACTTTGCTGACGAATGCCTGACAAGGAAATACACTAGGGATTGCTCTCCGGACTTACTAACAGTCCGGACTTACTACATAACTACGTCCAAAAAATGGGCATGTTCAGCGAGTGACATTTCGCACAAATCTGGAACGGAGCCCGACTGGACAACTTCCACTTTACAGTAAACCATAGCCAAATAGCATTAGAACCTAATAGTGTTCCTACTGGTGAGCCAGGTCACCAAACAGCTCAAAAGCTCAAAAGAACTCCAGAGGATTCGCCTCTTACTTGAGGGTATGGTGAGATGTAAAGAAAAAGACCCATATTTATGTTTTTGTGACTAGAATTTACATGGAACTAGGTACGTCAAATTTATATTTTTAGGTATATTACGTAATATACCTATTATATACATTGCCAATATGCACTCGTTGTCATTTTTTTTTCGGGACAATCTTACACAAATCGAACGTGACGGCTTCATTGGTCACTGGGCCACAGTTTTATGGCATCTAAAGACACTAAGCATTTGTGTCATTATCTAGGAAAAGGGACCTTATTGTCGATGGCACTTACGTCGAATCGCGTTGCGTTTGTATTGTATCGTCTTGAACAACGACATAAGCGCCATCGACAATAAGGTCCCTTTTCATAGATAATGTCACATTTAGCTTTATAGTAACTATGTCCTTTCCAAAAGTCTAACAAACTACAAATATGCAACATTTGTCCCCTGGGTAATGGGACAGAATAGCCATACATAATACTTGATTCACCCAAACACATATATCATATCTTTAAGATGTGTATACTTTTTTTATCTACGACTGTAGGTGAGAGTCCATTGTCACAGAAACAAACTCCGCATGCCCTTTCCTGATTAGATTATCTAATCAAAGGACCCGAATAAAAAGGGCGAGACTGAGGAACCTTTATAAATAAGAAACCCGACTTATTGGAAGCGGACAACATAGCGTATAATACACCAGTCCCGGCATTTTACCACGGCTCACGGCTGGGGTCCGCTTGGCAACTAATCCCAAAGTTTGGTAGGCACTAGTTTTATAAAAGCGACTGCGATCTGTACTTCCAACTCGGAGCGTAATCTAGGCCTTATTGGGATTAAGCCGGTTTCAACAGCCGAAAAGCGACTGGTGAATATACAAAGATATTTCGTACAGTCAGCAGCAAAACTGGCTAAGCGTTTGAGGTGTTCACAATGAGGCCAACACATCTCTATTGTCAAGAGAATAAGAGCGCGAATAGGTCATTTTGAACACTTCAAACGCTTAGCCACATTTGCTGCTGACTGTACATAAGTTCCGGAAAACTCATTAGTACGTGCGTTTGGTGTACGTGTACCTATGTGGGTTTGAACCTGGAACCTCCGGATTCCAAGTCGCACGCTCTTATTGCTAGGCCACCAGCGCTAAGACATTACACCCTGTTATTTTATTTCCGTTAACTTTAGCAACGGTTCTGAGATAAAACAACTAAAACGGATTTTAAACATTTTTTTAGAAACTTCTAAAGCACCTTCCACAATTGAATACCTACATTTACCCGTAAACTATGTCATTAGTCATTATCAAAAAAGGTTATACTAATACGTAACTACCTCCTAGCCTAGCCGGTAGTGACAGTGACTCTGCCTACGAAGCTTAATGTCCCGGGTTCAAATCCTAGCCAGAGCATTTATTTGTGTGCTTTTCATTAATATTTGTTTCTAAGTCATATTTATGTATTTGTAGTTATATACATATAACTTACTATTATTTATATCGTCGCTTAGTATTTTAACAAGCTTTTGAGCTTAATTTAGGGCTAAGTCGATTTGTGTACCTAATCATCCCATAATATTTATTTATCATCGATTGTAAATAAAATCTCATTACAGCAATATGGAATAGAAGCCGATGGTCCTTGGTTCGAATCCCAGTCAGGGCATTTATTTGTGTGATGAGCACGGATATTTGTTCCTGAGTCATGGGTGTTTTTTATGTAGGTATTTAAGTATTTATATTATATATATCGTCATCTAGTACCTACAACACAAGCCTTACTGAGCTTACCGTCGGACTAGGTCGATTTGTTTAAGATTGTCACGAAATATTAAATTATATAAAATGTCTTGTCATACATGGTTTTGTCAGAACAAAATGTCGCGAACTGTCAACCGTTCATTTGACCTTTTGCTCCAATACTCGAATGACCTGAATAATTTAAACAATTTTAAACTAACGCGACCTCACAACGAACTTTCACTGTCGACTGCATGTGCAACAATGCACTAATTACATGAACCAGGAAACGTACTTTCGATTGGCTTATAAAAGAAATTGTCGCGCCATACAAGCGGAGAAACTTAGGGTCAGTACATGAATAAGTTTTTAATAAACTAGTCATAATGATACATTAAAAAATTACACGTAGCGATTGATGCCGGCATGTATGGCGCTCGGCTTTTATGGTCGCTGTACGCGCGCTGAATAGAGATTACGAAAGTCCTGTTAGCGGTTAGAGGCGACGCTGCCCCGTTCCTAGCCTCATTCGCCTTAAAAACTGAATTAACTACCAAATACCTTTTACAAATCCGACTGCTAACACTCTCCGGCTCCAATTAATCCAGAACTGAACAAAAACAAAACACTCGCACTTTAAAACACAAAATAAACTCGTCACTTTTAGGTCATATACACACACGCATCCTTGTTTCAGGAAACAATAAAAAAACTTGCACAATATTTAGACAGATGGGTATTTATTTTGGATCACGCACGCCGCGTTGTACGAGCGCGCGACACAGCCTCCCCGCGCGGAGGTATTCTCGACACTAAACCAAACCGGAACCATTTGTTGTCGTCTATTCTATTCAGGCACTTCGTTACGGCCGTATAACACCTTCTCTTTTTAACTACAGCGCTGTAACCGCGCCATCTAGCGGCGAGCGGCGGCGTTTACACGAACGGTTTGTTTTGACTGCGACCAAGAAAGATGGCCGATTGACAGCTGACGTTAAATAGCAAAACACACCTTTATGCCTCGGTAATAAAACTCATTCTGAATTCAGCATGCAGTCGTTGAAGCGTGAAACTGTTGTCGAACAAATTACGACTTTAACACATTGGAATAAGACTGAACTGAACGTGTGTATAAGAAATCGCAAGTAACAGTGAAATGGATAGGATTGCCTTGGCGTGGCGGCTGCGGTTTTATCAAAATTGCATCGATTGCCTTCAGATAACCTTTCTGATAATTACCAATATCCAGTCGGCAGTCTTCTAATGCTTCTTGTAATCTTACTAGAAGCTTATAGCATGATGTAGATATTCGGTGCATTTATACCTACTACTAATACTACTATATTGTTACTGTATATACCAGGAAGCAATAATGTTAATCCCACTCAATGGGTAACTGTCCAAGACGTAATTTCTTATCGTAAACAAGTGCATATACGCCTTTTTCCGTCTTTAAGGTAGAATTATATTCTGAAATTACACACACATTAGTTATTTATACTTTGGAAAGCCACAAAATGCCTTTTGTTATAATTTTACTGTTAATTTTGGAGGGTCCGCCTATAGGAAAGGGGGCTATTATAATCATTCCAACGAGTATCGATAATTCTAGGTCCTTGAATCTGCTCTGGGCTATTTTTGATTTTAGGGAAAAGTTTTGCTTAAAAAACAATTTCTTTCTGGCAGCCGGTCGACGTCACCCCGCTTCGCGGGGCTTCTACTTCCGCTCTGGGGGGTCATCAAACAAACCTAACCTAACCTAAAAGACCGGATTTTGTTCGTGACAATATTTGAATGAAAGAAACGTTATCTACAGCATGACACACTAGAGGGTCGTTACTGTCGTTGGTATCACGATGGCGTCCCGTGCACCATTGACTGAGCAGTAGTCCTTCAATCTTCGAATAACTGGGCTGTTTTTGACTTTAGGAAAAAGTTGTCCATACAAAACATGCTTATTTTAGCGTATACTCCACGATTAATTAAAAAATAAACATGTGTTATAATGACATCAACATCCATCGAATAATTTATAAGTCCTCAGCCCCCTTTGCTATAGTCCAACCATTTTGGAGTAATAGTTTTATTCACAATTATACACAAACACGACTATTTAATAGTAACGAAATATTTAATACGTTTAATACCTACGAAAGGATAAATTAATATTATCTTTGCTCAATACATATTTCTCTATGACATGTCATCAAGAATATGCCAATTTGACAAAAAAAATATTCTACAGAGGTTTGTTTAATATTCATGAGGTTAAATATACTTGTTACTAAAAACAAATCAAATTTTTTTTTATGAAATAGTTCGATTTGCTTTGATTTTTAAGTAATAATACTACTATATTTTTATATGTAACTTGTTTTTGAATCTTTAACCAAAGTTAGCAGTAACAGAAATGGCATACAGGCGGTCTTATCCCTTACAAACGATCTCTTTTAGGCTACCTTTGAGTAACAGGAAGTGAACCAGAGAGGTACTTTAGGCATAAGAAACATTGCGTTATTTTACCTGGACCATAGACTATAGAGTATATAACTTTGAGATAGATCCACATTTTAGTGTCGCGTTTTCTCGGCGTTCCCATATAAATTGCACGCTGCGGATTACTATGGATTTATGGAATCGCCAGGAAAACGTTGAGTAGCCGCCACTAGTGTGCACACGCCCTAACTAATTATACATAGAAATAAATCTTTGGTTTAGTGTTTAGTTCGTTGTTTGACTATGGATTTAAATAAAAAAGGGACACAGTTTATATTATAGTTTACGGTCTACACAAAATGTACGTACAGTCCGCAGCAGAAGTGGCAAAGCGGTTGAGGTGTTCAAAATGAGGTCAACACATCTCTATTGTCAAGAGAATAAGAGCGCGTGTAGGTCATTATGAACACATCACCCACTTTTGCTGCTACGTAAAATAAAACGGAGTCAAAAAACGTGTAAGCTTGTAATTTGCATCTAAGTCATAAGTATATCAACCTATGTATTTTAGGCAGTAAGCATCCCGAAAAAAAAAGTAGGGTATTACGATAGATCTTAATTACTTATACATACCTTCAATCATATTTCAAGTCAATAATGTTATTATTATTCCTGACGGGGGGTTTATGTCAGTGGGTGTCACCTTAACGCAAAAGAAATTCCACATTCGCCAAAATAACATTCCAAACATCTTTATTCACAAAAATATCCGAAATCTATTCTTACCATACTTAAAATATCATCCTAACGTCACTTTGCAGCTCAGTTCTTTATCCGTTTGTTCTGAAATTATTTTAATCATATTACTATTCGTCATAACGTTTTTCGGCGTGTAACCGGCGTCTACCCACGTTTCCAACACATCTGTACTCGGTAACATGGTACGTAGAGTATTCCTAACATAAATGTACGCTTGGGGCGAATACTTATAAATACTTAGCGCAAAGTTTTTCAAGTCATCCGTGTGTCTCGTGGGCATGGCTAGTACTAAACCGTTTTTATCTTCTTTAATTTTGTCTTGTAGAGTGAGTAGTATTCTTGATTTTTTCTTTCGCTTCTGATTGAGGATTTTCTTTTTTGTTTCTATGCTTTCTTTTAGACTTTGGAGTCTCTTGTTTTGTCTGTTGTGGATTCTCATGTTGTATTTGAGCTTGTCTCTGAGACCGACGGCTTGCCGCTGCATCTTCTGGACCTCGGTGAAGAGTCGGAGCAGGTCTGCCTGGTCGTGGCCAGGTGCTGGCTTGGGCCGGGATGTGCAGTTGAACTTGTGTCCGTCCTGGGAGTCCCCGTCCTCGTCTTGGGAGTCCATGTCGTAGTCCTCTTCGTTGTCATCAAGAGTTTCTTCATCTATATATTCAACCTAAACAGAAATTGCATATTTATAAATTAGGGCAGAAAACATTGAACTTTTTGTAACTTTTTAGGAACAATTTCTCTAAAAAGTTGTCACTTTTCAAAGTTTCGTTATTTACGCTTTTATGTTATTTTATTTCTACTCTGAATCACGAGGTAATGTACTTATAGAATAGGAAAAATATATTGCCTCAAGTTTTTTTTTCTATTTAGGTACAGTCGCCATCAGATCGAAGCTGTCGATTTGGTCACAAATCTGAACAACGCCTCTATTGTCAAGGCGATAAAGTGCATGTTCTGATATTTGTGACCACCTCCACAGCTCCGATATATCTGATGGCGACTGTACCATCGGCCATACCTGTTGTATGGTGGTAACAAAAGGAGAAAATTGAAAAATATGTGAAATTTTCTGGGACATTTTTATTGTCTATTGGAATGTGGAAAAACCTCGTCATTTCTAAGTCGAAAGCCCACAAAAAAATCCAAATTAAAAGTAGAGTATACAACTTTAAACAAAATAACCCTTTTAATAGTTTTAGTATAGACCACAGCAGCAATGGTAGCTCTTTCTTTCAGCCACTGGTGCTGGACATAGGCCTCCCTCATAGATCGCCTTAGATCGCCACATGCAGCGATCTGGTGGTAATGGCATAATCGACACACTTAACAGGCGGGCTTGCACAGTAATTCGACTGCTCTTAAGGGACTCTACTCCCCGTCTCCACGTGATCTCTGGTTGCAGTTTAGTAATAACACTCATCGTATGAATGTCAAGACCATTCTATTAAGACTACTAGTCTCGGTGCCGATCTCATTGTACTGGATGGACAGAACTGGATGCGACGCTCAAAACAGAGGAACTAGCCTCGATTAAACAGCGGGTCGAAAACTGTTGAAAAAGGGTAGTTTAAGAAGCCTAAGTAGATTAAAGAAATAATTAATTCATAATACACAATTTCTTGAAGGTGTGAGGGTCTTATCGGTCCTGAAATACCGCTGACGGCAAATCATTCCACAAGTCTGAGATGATACAAGTCATATTTGGGAGAGGCCTATGTCCAGCAGTGGCCGACCTTCGGCTGATGGTTTACCTCAAGAACGTGGTGCGGCAGCTTCTGCGACGGCACCGCCTTGCTGTTAAGCACCATGTCATTGTTGGCATCGCACTGGAAGCAGTCGATAGAGAAGTGCTGGATGCAGATATACGAGAAGTCCGTTGGAGTCCAGTTGTTCCGGCCGGTGAGGTCCGTCCACACCTGCCGCAGTTGAGGGTCTTCGGGAAACCTGCAAGAAAACATAGGTTTGTTGTAATCTATAAACAGGGTATGAATGTTTCGATCATTTACCCAAACGCGTTTGCTCCACGTAGCATAAAGGCTCGGTCAAATCAACGGGCGTGACGCCACATGAATACATGCTAACAGGTTAGCGACGTCAAACAGACTGCGCCCCGCTGCCATCGCGCCCCGCTGCCATCGCGTCCCGCTTCTGTCGCGCCCCGCGCCGCGCGGCCCCTTGCGTCCAGATGGCGCGGACGCAGCGCTACGCGGCGCGGACGCGGCGGCACGCTGCGCCGCGCTGGGTCTCCTCAGTCGGACGTTAAGTGGCGCGCGGTGCGTAGTGCGAGAGTGACGCCCTCATCGCGCCGCGTCCACGCCGCGTTCGCGCGCGTGATGAGGGCGTGTTGAAAGCGCGAGACCGGCGCGGTCCGCGCGCGCCCTGTTTGACAGTCACCACGTCGGCATCACGCGACGCGGACGTCGCGCCCGTTGGTTTGACCGAGCCTTAATCGGCAGTAGCATTTTCCAGTAGAGTTTGTTATTACGAATATCATTCATATAGCGTTGCCATGCGTCTGTATAAAGCCGGACATAGGTTTTTGATGTGTCCAATCTAAATGAACGGTGTCCGGCTTGTCGGTTTTTTGTAGGTTTTTTACATTTTAAAAACAAGTAGTACCTAGTAGGTACTAATTGTTTTGGCGACAGGTACAGCAAAGTGGATAGTGAAGCTGACAGTCCGGGGTTCAAAATCCAGTAATCATTATGTATTTGTATACATCATATATTGAATAATATAATAAAAAACATTTTTACGTCACACTGGGCGGTAAGAGAGATTTACCGCCCTAGGGCGCGAAGGAAAATCTCACTTTACACCCAGATGAAGACGTAAAACTATGTACGCACCACGGGCGGTAATAAAGAAGGCTTCAGATAGCTTGTTTATGGCCCAAACCGGAGGTTACCGCACAAATACCCGTGATCTGAGCCATTCTTTGTTTTACCGCCCTGAGTACATAATATACTAATTCAAGACAGTCGCAAACATGAACAGACAACAAATACAGAAAACTAGGATAGAGCATTAAGTGAGCATCACAAAATGGACCCAACTCAGCATACTGCTAGGTTTCCAGCCAGTGCTGATCTTCTGTGGGGCCCATTCAGCGATGCCACAACAGAAAACACAAAAAGCTACTTTAGTTACAACACAAGCATTCTTGAGCTAACAATGGGGCTCAGTCAATTTGTGTAAGGATGTCATGTAATATTTATTTTCCTAACTAGTGCGTAAAAAGTGCACTTTTCGCAGTGCGTAAATTTCACTTTTTAAGGCACTTGCTATGAAAAATTAGGTTCGATACTCGTGTAAAAACTTCTTTAAGACTCGGGTGATTGTCACCCTCGTTTCACTAGGGCTCCAACATTCACCCTCGTCGAAAAAAATTTTTTTTACACTAGTATCGAAATGTTATATTCAATAGTGCCATAAAAATTCTGGACTCTGTATATGATAATTGATAAACAAGTAACAAGATCACCCTTAAACTACTGTATACAAGCATCCCACAGCAGAGACTAACCTCCTCTAACATGGGAGAGGCATTGGGCTTTAGTTCCCAGCCTGGCCTATAGCATGTATGGTATTTCACACACCACATATAATTACCAGGATTTTACACAGACTACATAACAATTTTAAAATTACTTTAGATATGAAGGAAAACATTGTAAAACTGGACTAATCCTAATAAGGCCTAGATTACCCTCTGTGCTGATAATCGGCAGTCTCTTTCATACAAACTAGTGGTTACACCAGTTTCTGAGATTAGTTGTGAAACGGACCCTAGGCACCCTCACGCTGTTGCAAAACTGCTGGGCCAATGACGAGGAATTAATTCCAAGTAAGTCATCTCTCATCATCAAACATTTAAATGTGAGCGAACAATTATTCTTATAAGACAATATAGTACCTAAAGAAAGATTCATCATTCATGTTCTTGGAGTCATCACAGCCTAGCACAGCACAGGTCTTGGTGATTTCAGTGTCTGCCTCAGCACTCTGCTTCACCTCTGGAGCCACCATGGCTAAAACATGACAAACATTATTCTCCATGTATAATGGGGCTGCTATGAACAATAGGGCAATATTGACTACAAGCAAACTCAGCAAGAATATATTAGAAGTACAGCAATGCGGTAGTTTCAAATTTGATTTGTATAAATTAAATAAAAATTACATAAACAAGTGTTTGTTCTTAGTTCTCTGATTTCTCCTACATGTTTACATTGCGCTCTTGAGTACATACCGATAGGCGTAGATTTCCCTTTATTTTCATTGAATTCGTTGACAGTATCCTTCATCTTAGCAATGATTGCTTGGGCAAAACTCATTACTTTCGTTAGCAATCAAGCTTTCTGTAAAGAAAAAATATGAACTGTTTACTTTCATTTAACGTCAATAAGATCTCACGTTAAGATTGTACATATTTGTGTATGTTATAGCAGGGTATAATAAATAGGTTTTAATTTCCGTTATTATCTATTTCAATACCTTTCTTACCTTGTTAAAAGCATAAACCGATCGCAACGCCAACACTGTCATAGGTTACGTGACGAATACTCTTAAAATAATCAATTTTCCGTAGCACTAAATGCACCAAACTAGTTATTTAAAACTCATAATATATAATAAAAATAAGAATAACATATATTTGACTTAATATTTCTTTTTTCATTTAAAATTATGCGTGTCCGACAAACCGCGAAGCCGCAGCCCTCCCGATTTTTTTAAAATCAGATGTATATGTTCTATAGACATTATAGACTTCTTTAGTTCTTTTTTTTAATTTCTACTCAAACTTACCTATCGAGTTGCGCCAAATGACAGTTCGTCTATTTTCATTCTAGCTCGACGGAGTATATAAAAAAAAGTCACTTGATGTGATACGTAATTTTTGACGGAACCTTTGTTGGTATCAATTTTATGTTATTTATAAAAGCGCATCTAAAATGGTTGATCCAATATTCGATTACCAGTTCAGACTTATTCTAATCGGCGACAGTACAGTGGGCAAGAGTTCTTTGCTGAAATATTTCACAGATGGAAAGTTCGCAGAGGTACCATCCGCTCATTGTTTTTGTGTTGTTCTCGTCTATTTGAAGTGAATTGAGATGTTAATTACGCATTAATTTCCAGTTGTCCGATCCAACGGTGGGGGTAGATTTCTTCGCTAGAATAATAGAAGTGCAAGATGGAACGAGAATTAAGCTGCAGCTTTGGGACACTGCTGGTCAGGAAAGATTTAGATCCATAACAAAATCATACTACAGAAACTCGGTCGGTGCGCTGCTCGTGTACGACGTATGTAACAGGTCCAGCTTTGAGCACATACCACTGTGGATGATGGAAGCCAAGAGGCACATAGAGCCCCACAGGCCAGTGTTTGCGTTAGTTGGATGTAAAATCGACCTCGTAGGCACTGACAACAAGAATGGCGCTAGAAGGGAAGTTTCTTGTGAAGAGGCCAGAATGTTCGCTGAAGAAAATGGTATGTATTATCTCTTATAAAATTTTCATGCCTCGATTAGCTGGATTCTTAATTTTTACCTTTTCACACCGAGCTTCTACTTATGCTAATGAAAACACCCCTTTGCTTTGCTAAAAGGTTGTGAAAGCTTTATTAATAATTGGACAAAAAAGTACTAAGTACAAATACTACATAAAACCAATTTTCAGGGCTCCACCATGTGGAAACGTCAGCAAAAACAGGTATGAATGTAGAAGAAGCTTTCGTTCTAGTCGCCCAAGAAGTATACAACCGCATACAAACAGGTGAATATAAAGTAGAGGATGGATGGGACGGCATCAAAACTGGCTTCAACCGGCCCAACGGCATGGACTTCAACCTGCTTGAAGCGGAAACCGTCCAGTCCACTTGCTGTTAGATAAACATATACAGTTCACACTGTGGAGCATTTTTACTGCTGCAGTTACGAACAAATTATTTTAATATGCAGTTTAGTACGAAGTTGGCCATTTAGTGAAATGATCATTATGACAGAATTTGTCATACACAGTCAATAAAACAGACACTGATAGCTTATACTGAGCAAAAACAGGTGGCCAACCATTTGACTCCACTGTACTAAGGCTAATACTTTGCAGTTGGATTTGTTCAGAGTAATTTAATACATGAAATTGTAATGGCGGAAATGCTCCATAGTCTGACCAATATTGACGGTAGCATAACTCATGTAATGCATAAGCATAATTTTATAACATTCAATTAATGATAAGGTTTAGAGCGAGTCAGGTTTAATGTTAGTGCAGTACTCTACGTAATGCATATTGTCTATTGCCACTGGTATAGTCATTGATCTATAATCTACAATACTCAAGAGTAATTTATTGAAAATTTCAAGATTTCAACACATACTAGCAAATTAAACAGGACTTTCAGGACATAACAGCATTAACCCTTAATTTGGTAGAAAATGGGAAGGTTGTGAGTTCTAGCCTCCATGATCCTTGATAGCCTACATGTTTCTATCCAAGAAAAAAATACAAAAAAGATGGTCTTATGTAATGTTCAATATATGGGCGGACAATATACAATTAAGGGTTAAAGACTAATACAGGTCATAATTATGGCCTATATCCAGCAATGGACTGTGTAAATAACATTAAAACTAAACATGGAATTTTGTCAATCTTTTGGGAGTGCTTTGTCATAACATAACTAGACTAAAGTGGAGGGCAACAAAATGTCTTCTTGCTGTGATGTGTAATGTGACAAACATTAAACATTGCCTTAAATTAATGTGGTGAAGTTCCGTTTAATTTGTTATTATGTCAGTATTGGTCATTCAATAATGTTCACGTAATAACAATATAGTGTTATCAGTCTCAAATTTGTAAAAGCCGTGCAGCCTAAACCAAGAACCAAAGATGGAGAAATTGTTGTTAACTTCTTTTGTTATGTAAAGAAAGTCAGTTCTAACATTCAATTAATTATAATTTTACAATTTATGTAAGTCATAATAACATACCTGATTATATTGTACCTGGAACATTGTAATTTTAATGTTAACAATATATAAATAAATTAAGGTTAAAATTAAAATTATAAATATACATCACAATTCATATTAACATATTTTAAAATACTGAACAACATACAGGATGCCCTGGGTGTAACTGTAAAAGCCTCTATCAGACATTTCATAGAATTAAGGGTCTCACTAAACAAGTCGACTCGGGCAAAAGCAGGACGTAAAAATAAAAACTATAATTTCCACGTTTAAAGAAAAACCGATATGAGCCGAATTATGTTTCTTCGGTCTTACTATGTACAGTCGCCATCAAATATATCGGAGCAGCCAAGGTATTCAAAAATATCGGAGCATGCACTTTATCGCCTTGATAATAGAGGCGTTGTTCCGATATTTGTGACCACAGCTCCGATATATCTGATGGCGACTGTACAAATCAATTCTGGTGCGGACGGGTCCTGTATTCTCCCCAGGCTACTTTACCCCACACAGTCCGATCGCTCTAATAAGCCGAACGGTTTATAGAGACTAATAATATAGCCTATATATTCCGAAAGAAGATGTTTACAGTTTCATAGAAAATAAAGAAATTATAAACAATATAACTTAGTTAAATAAATGACCACTATTCACACACATATTACAAAATGTCTCTTATTTCGGTGTGCCTTACGGCAAAGGCCTCCTCCAATTCAAAATTCTCTCCACTGTTTCCTATCTGTGGAGGGAATTGGAGGAGGCCTTATAGAGACTAAGTCATGTTAAAAAAAAACAATTACGAGTCGACTGATTTGTTGAGACCCGTAGGCTGCGTTTCCATCAGAACTGAGTGAGGATGCATTGCGAGAAATGTGTTTATTAACAATCAATAATTACTTAATTCCCCTATCCTAGGTAAATAATGTGATTCTATTGATTCTTAAAAATACGTACAGTCAGCAGCAGAAGTGGATACGCGTTTGAGGTGTTCAGAATGAGGTCAACAGATCTCTATTGTCAAGAGAATAAGAGCGCGTGTAGGTCATTTTGAACACTTCACACGCTTAGCCACTATTGCTGCTGACTGTACCTCGCTACACCTCGCTCATCTCTGATGTAAAAGCAACTTTTGAATGGTTCAATGATTTGGTATACTTTAGCAATCTAAATTGATACCAACATCGAAAATTGACGAGTTGTGTGTATCACTCTTGCATATTCGTGCAAAAGAAAGGGAGATAGCGAACTATCTATGTTCGCGAGGTCCTTGCGATGTGCGAGCGAGTTTCGTAGGAATATGCAGCGAATTCGCCGCACCAGTGACAACGCCCTTAGGACCTTACTAACATGTGCAAAAGATACGTTGATGAATATTATGTCGTCGATAGTAAAATTCGCCAGATCATAAAATTTCTAGGCATATCATGAAATTGCAGCATTTTGATAACGCCTAACGGCCCGGATACGACATTGCGCGAATTGCTTTATCTGTTCTATTATTCTGTTCAATTGTTTTATCTGTTCATTGCGCGTGATCAACTAACCGCAGTGCATTGCGCGGTCAAGACGCAGAGCGAACAGATAAAACGCTTGTCGCGCATTGTCGTGGCCGGGCCGTAAGAGTTGAATGGCATCATAAAATGCCAAAGCAGATTTAACTTAGCAATGGCTAAGGTGTTTGTGGGGGGACTTTATAGTCTGCCTAAGATCTGGTCAGGCATATCATGAAAGCCGTTCTGACGATAAGCAATTCACGCCTAACGGCCCGGCCACGACTATATGCGCGACTTGCGGCGCGGCGAGCGTTTTATCTGTTCATTGCGTGTGATACCACCTAACCGCAGTGCATTGCGCGTCTTGACTGCGCAACGAACAGATAAAACGAATAAAAAAAGAATAAAAAAGTCTGCTCAAGAGCTCGCCTAAAGAGTCTGCTTCACAAAGCCGGTCGTAAAATCTTTTATTTACGCAATGAGAGCGAAATATTCACTCGGCTCGGCCCTACTGCGTGGACACAGCCAGGTTTTTACGAAGAGCTTAAGCCGATTACGCCTACAGATTTGGTGTGACCCTTGTTAGGCAAAGCATGATATGCCTAGGAGTTTTATAATGTGCCTAATTTTACGAGCGATTTGTCTATTTCACTAGAGTCTATTTTGAAAGGCACCAGGGTAACAGAAACGCAAACTGGCAGCTTATACACATGCACAAAGCCAGAAATATACTCAAACGAAAACGGGTCACTAGTTGTAACAAATGAACCGTTTCTATTGTCCACGAGTGTATCTTGAACGCAGGATTGTGTGAGCAAATAATAATTTGAGCTTAATTATTGTTCCATTAATTATGACCTCGATTAGATATTGTATAAGGGAGAGGATAGTAAAAATACCATTATTTAATCAATTCTTTTATTGAATGGCGTTTGACGTCCAAATTGGAACCCAGGCAGTATCCGTACCATGAGTTGTGACATTACAGTTTTCGATAACGAGTATCGAGTTTACTGTCTGTGCATCTCGTTCGCACTAAAATAGTACAAACGAGAAGCACAGATAGTAAACTCGATACTCGTTATCGAAAACCTCAATGTCAGAACTCATGGTAAGGGTACTGTTATCACTCCGTGCTGTAGTAGCCGATCTCATCTCAACGATTTTCCATTCACAAACGAGGTACCAGAGAGAGGCGTTACCGCGAAAAACGATATTCGTAAATTTCGGACGATTGTCCCTGTTACTCATGACGCCTTAATTGGAAAAAAGGGAGAAAGATGCTCGAAATATACGAACTTCGATGTTCGCAGTACCAGGGTGGCGGTAAACTAATTTTGCAGTTCAACAGATTTTAGGTACACTGTAAAAAATCAATATCATTGAAATGACGAATGAAACATGATGAAAAGTATGACGAACCAGATACCTAAATATCTGCATTGGACTTTTTTTAAGCAGAAACATCTGTTAACAATACCATAATTCTTAGACATCAAGGTAAAATAAAAATAAAAAACCCTCTGCAGCTAGAGTAGAGTCACGCGTTCAAGTCTCGACCGGGGCAGTTGATTTTTAAATTTTTACTTTTTTCTAACAATTTCTCGATTATTAGCTGCGCTACCCCAAAAAACGATATTCGTAAATTTCGGACGATTGTCTCTGACACTCATTATGCCTTCACTGCTTCTTTTACTCCATTAAGGCGTCACGAGAGCGATAGAGACATTCGTCAGAAATTTACGAATATCTTCTTTCGCGGTAGCGCCTCAGTAAGTATGTAAAAGTAATATAGTACCTACAAAAGCTAACAAAAAATACCATTGCGAACGAAGTAGACAGTTATTACGTAATATTTGCACAATGCACATTCTAAAATTAATTACGAGTGATATCAATTAGTCATACTACATCATTACGATGTTAACCCATTTAATGCTACAATATAATGTTATCGGGGCCTCTGTACCGATTCGGCTAGTTAGTTTATATTTAAACTCGATATCTGTAATAGTCAATATTTTCTTATTCACCTATTTTCACATATACATAGGTACATATTCTTCATGGAACGATTAATAGGTTAGTATAAGTTGTAACAAAAATAGTGGTCAGCCGTATAAGGAGTAAGTAGCTGTTCTGATTAGGAAATGGGAAAAGGTTTTTTTTGACGCGAGAAAAAAAGGCAGGTCGTCCAAGTCAGCCAACCCTCGAACTCCATACAAAAGGGCAAAGATTTTCGCGTTAAATAACTTTTTTCCTATCAGTACAGATTACGCCCTTAACCTGATCCCCGCTATTCTAGTTACACCATGTATATTTTTAAAGTGTCAGCAACGCCTTCATTAGAAGGTACCAATGGCGGCGAGTCATTTTTTTCTTAGGCAAGACGGAGCCGATACGTCTTAGCCTTTTCTTCTTGAGCCCGAGGAAAACCGTTGGACTGCAGTAAAGTTATTCAAGCCGGCGGGAATCGGAACCCCTGAACTTACTATTTCACACTACCAGGCTTCCTCTCTTGTTGCAGTCCTGCACACAATATGAGCAACATATGTATATATGGTTTAGAAGATGCACTTCCATACCTATACCAGTTCAAGGTCATCTGTGGGCGAACACTAACAGTATTTTGACTGACGATCTATTTATCTCCTCCCACAACTTTTCAGAACGACAGGGACAAATTACAGTGTGTATAATGATTTTATGATCTACCTAAAGCGAACAAATAAATTGTGATCATTATTACTAAGGGATATTATTACTCGTATGTTAATTCAGATCTATGTCTATCTATACGCCGTTCAGATCTATGTCTATCTTTAAGCCGTTATTGATAGTTACGCTCTGGAGAGTCAAGGTGAGGCAATGGCTGTGAGCCTAGACATAGCGAAGGCGTTCGACCGGGTCTGGCATCGGAGTCTTCTTGCGAAGTTACCCTCCTACGGACTGCCAGAGGGATTGTGTAAATGGGTTGCTTGCTTTTTGTCCGGCTGGAGCATTAAAGCCGTAGTTGATGGCAGTTGCTCGGATAGCATGGACATAAATGCAGGCGTCCCGCATGCGTGTTGTCTCCAACCCTGTTTCTGCTGCATATCAATGATATGCTGTCCATTGATAGCATTCACTGCTATGCAGACGATAGCACTGGGGACACGTACTATACGGGCCGAGCTAACATCCCTCGAGCTATAGTGGAAGAAAGCCGCGAGCAACTTGTGTCTGAAATCGAGGGTCTTTTGACCAGTGTCTCCGATTGGGGTCGCACTAATATGGTCCAATTCAACCCTACCAAGACACAAGTGTGCGTCTTCACCGCTAAGAAAACCCCATTTACTGTAGCTCCTCAATTCCTTGGAACGCCCCTTACCATCTCCAAGAGCCTGGCCGTCCTGGGTGTCGATATCTCCAGCGACGTTCAGTTTCGTAGTCACTTGGAAGACAAGGCCAAGTTGGCTGCGAAAAAGCTCGGTGTGCTCAACAGGGCAAAGCAGTACTTTACTGCGAGGCAAAGACTGCAGCTCTATAAGTCGCAAGTCCGACCTCACATGGAGTACTGCTGCCATCTCTGGGCAGGAGCACCTAAGTACCAGCTTGGACCTTTTGACTCGGTCCAAAAACGCGCTGTGAGGATTGTTGACGATGCCAGGCTTACAAGTGGTATTGAACCCTTAACTCTTAGGAGAGACTTCGCCTCCTTATGTGTGTTCTACCGCTTGTACAATGGGCTTTGTTCTGAGGAATTGTTTGGTATGATGCCCACGGCTACTTTTTATCATCGCACCGCTCGCCACCGTCAGAGAGTTCACCCACATACTTTAAAACCAAAATGGTCGCGTACCCAACGGTTTCAGAGTAATTTCCTCCCGCGTACGCTAAGGTTGTGGAATGAGCTTCCTGCGGAGGTCATCCCAAAGGACTACAGTATGGGGTTCTTCAAAAAGGGTGTAAAGAGGTTTTTACGGGGTCGGCAACGCGTGAATGATGCCTCGGTATTGTAAACGTCCATAGGCTGCGGTGACCGCCTACCATCAAGCGGGCCGCATGCTTGTTTGCCACCTTTGTGGTATTAAAAAAAAAAAGTAACAATAAACATCGATACATCTATACAAACTTCCACATTTATGTATAGTAGGATTGTACACTTTATTTTATTTATTTCAGCAATCATACACTTTAGGGATATGGCCAATTAGTATTGCTTGTCGCAGGCTGTTAATTACACAACATATATTTTATATACTTACAAGTTACATGATGCGAAGACTGTTATAGTTTTAAACTTGTTTTAGCTATTATCATAATGTAATAAATTAATGCGTGGAGACAAAATTGTAACTAACACAACAAACAGAGAACCAAGGCAATCCAGTTCAGATCCATACCTATGATACAGTCGTCGCGATTTCCGCTTTGGTTTCCAAGTATCGTGTCTAAATTATTACTATTTATGTTTATATTCTACTATTTACAAAACAATATAGCTTAAGTATAACCTAAGCAAACTTGAATGTCATGGGAAGTCAGGGTGCAATTTCCCAAGGTCCTACCTCGAAAATCGAAGTTTGAAAATTTTCTCTTTTAAGGCGTAAATGGAGTGACATACACGATCGTTCCAAATTTTAGTTTCTTTTATTCATTTTTTAAACCGGATCCGGGTGAAACAAGACTGTTCTTGGAAGGAACGACGCAACGGTAAGTAGATAATATTATTTTGGGAAACCATAAGGACTTATTCGGTGTTGCTGACTCTGTGTGGGAGGATTGAGGGTTCCGTACAGGAAATCTGTTTCATACAGTATACAATCTCATGCATTTGGCTTCCATGTAAATCTGTCGCGGTCGGGAGGCGATGTCAATAAAATAAATAATAATCCTGCTGCTACCTTCAGATAAGTAACTAGAAGTTATTGTTTTGGCAAAGCGACGATTACTTTGTTTTGACGGTCAATTTCACCTTTATTGTCATTATCACAAGGTCTTTTTGGACATTGACCGCTTAAAGCAGTAACTTATAAGTCACCCAAGTAAACTAGAAAATCATTGACATATTAATAATTCTACAGTCACCTGTAATATAAAATTTTATATATACATTTTCATTTCATTAATATATCACATACAGATATGTCACACGCTGTATACATAACGCGTACTAAAAAACCTAACGCGTTAATACAAAGACGTTTTTACAAAATGTACAAACTATTTTTGGAAGATATCTATTGACCTCTCGGAGTGAGTGGGCCAAGGTTTGACACCGTGTCCCGAATACACTTTTGTCATTCGCTAATATAGGCCATATGATGGTACTTCGGTGTTTGGTAAGCGTGTTCTGTTCTCATAAATAATGTTATTTATTCTACGCATACAGTCCACATGTGATACCGGTAACACAATGAAGAAGTTATAGTAACTTATAGCAATGAATGGCGAAATTGTATAGATAATAGATTAATTAAGTGTTAGGTACATAGGTACAGTCGGCATCAGATATATCGGAGCTGTGGAGGTGGTCATAAATATCGGAACATGCACATTACCGCCGTGACAATAGAGACGTTGTTCCGATATTTGTGACCACCTCCACAGCTCCGATATGTCTGATGGCGACTGTACATATTTATTCCTTTAACTGTAAAGATAGGGTAGATACATTCTTATAGTTTTTGACTGGTTTGTACCCTACTATTAAATATACTCTGGTTTAAACGGAAAAACTAAATACAGAACATCCGTTCTGGACCGATAGTTAATCTTAAGGTATTAGCTTATTTTAACAAAATAGAGCAAGAATATGTGAATTAATTCGTTACCTAAGTAGGTATCTAACACTACCTTTAATTATGCATTCTGGCGAGTATTGTACGCATCATTAATAAATGATTGCTCAACACAACAATGACCATCAATGCAATGCATTGTTTATTTTCTTGTCATCTAATTTCTATGTAGATATGCCAGTACCCTTACCGTGAGTTGTGACATTACGGTTTTCGATAACGAGTATCGAGTTTACTATCTGTGCATCTCGCTTATTATATTAGTGTAAACTCGATACACGTTAACTCGAAAACTGTAATGTCACAACTCATGGTAAGGGTGCAGACGTAAACATTTCCTAATCATCATCTGCCTCGCGTTTCCGTTGGCAAATCATTCCAGGAATTGGCTTTAGCAATAGTTTTTGCAAAAGCGACTGCCATCTGACCTTCCAACCCAGAGGGTAAACTAGGCCTTATTGGGATTAGTCCGGTTTCCACACGATGTTTCCATCACCGAAAAGCGACTGGCAAATATCAAATGATATTTCGTGAATAAGTACCGAAAAACTGGTATGAGGCGGGGTTTGAACCCACGACCTCCTGATTGCAGTTCGTAAGCTCTTACCCTTGTTTTTCGTACATAACTGAGTTACATTACGAGCTATGTATAAAGAAAAAATATTATATGTACAAAACCGCTAGTCCACCTGCGCTATTTTTCAACATTTCCTAAGTAGTCAAGGTCAAAGATATAGACTCAACTCAAAGTGCCAAAATATCTATACATGTACCTTTATAGTACGACAATATGGTGAATGTATACAAATTATGGCACTTTGTCTGCATGTATATCTTTTACCTTGACTGGACTATACTGGTACAAGAGCCTTTATCTTTTTAGCATTAGCAGACGACAGCTAGGTACGTAATCGTCAGCGAAAAGAATACTATATGATAAATTGCGCTGAACTAGTTAGTTACGTTTGGTGACATCAGACAGTAAGGTACAGCGCCACCCACATACCAAATCTGCGACAACGTCATTTTACGAAAAAGGATACGAAGCTTTCGGGCATCTAAAATAAATAAATATTTCGGGACAAACTTACAAAAATCGACCGAGTTCTGTAAGCTCAGTAAGGCATGTGTGTAGATACTTTACGACGATATATATAATAGATAGATACATATGAATACATATATAGATAACACCCATGACTCGGGAACAAATATCTGTGCTCATCAGCTCATCACACAAATAAACGCCCTGACTGGGATTGAGGGTCACCACCCACTAGGCCAGACCGGTCGTCATCTTTATCTTTAATTCCGATTAAAGCGTAACTAGAGTGACAATCGTTCGAAATTTGGGATTTTCAGATTTTCGCGGTAGACGGTTAGACCTAAGAATATAAAACTCACAAAAAACTTTTTAATTGTAAAACCTGTAAGTAATGAAAACTGAGAAAAGCAAGTCATAGGGTAAAGGCACCAGTGGCCAGCCAGGCACCAGTGTTCAGCCTTTTTCATCGTTAATTGGCCATAAATATCGCTACAATGAGAATAAACAAATTACGTGTACTTAAATATATACTCTGATTCCTCATTCGTTAATATGTGATGCGACAGAAGCGCCAGGGGATCAAGGGAGAGAAATAAACTCGTTTATATATGTGCAGTTTATCGACAAGAGCAATAGTACCATGTCCGCCATGTTTTCTGTTAGACGTCATGTTTTTTTGTGACGTCAGTAAAAGCATAATTTTATTACAAATGTGATTGTTTTTTTCGATAACTGCTTTGTTTAATACTTCGTGTAATGAATTACATTCAAATTTCAAGAGATTATCGCTATTTTATTATAAATTAAGGGAGGCTGCCCATTGGGTACCACTTTTTTACCGAAAATCCAATAGACAGCCCCCGGGGCTGATTACTGGGTTCTGCAATTATTTTTAAAACTTCAAGATATAGTGACCGTTAAAAGCAGTTAATTTAAATTTACAATATTAAGTAAGATATGTCCTGTCCCAGAGGTCAAAAACCCAGTGGTCAGCCCCATTTCTAAAATATTTTGTCACGGCTGATTACTGGGTGTTTACATAGTAATTTGGCTGAACTAAGGGATCCAGTGTTCAGCCATATTGCTGTATACAAAATTTAAGTAGTATATCAGGCATTACTACAGGATTAAATCAACGCTTTAAAATATAAACGTGCTTTAAAATATAAACGTGCTTTAAAATATAAACAAGCATTGCAAAAAAAATATTGTTTATCCTAATATCATTATTGTACCTAGTTACGAGGGCTGGGGACTGGATTTATTGAGGCTGTATATAGGATTTTAGAGGCTGACCACTGGGAAACGGTGCCATTTTTTGTTTAAACTTAAATGTACATTTTATGAAGAAAGTAACCGTTTTTGAACATATATGGTTTAAAAACTATAACAAATATGTAATCTAATCATGTAATAAGTTTAATTATACGACAAGTACTGTAGAAATAACAACTGTTCAAACTTCAAAAAGTCGTTAGGTGGCTGACCACTGGTGCCTTTACCCTAAATGTCATAATACGTTCTTATCTTCTTAGTTGTTTTTGAGTCATGAGAAAGGCGAGAAAGATGATTGCTAAGGTAATATAACTACATATAATTTTAGTCAAAAACTGTAAGTGCCATACAATTCGTATGAAACTTATACCCTTATTATATGTAATAGAAATAAAGAATTATGAACAACAAGTATATATATGCGCATATTAATAAGCTGCTGTATCACATGACATGATACGCTGTGGTTCGTGCGTAATGTGCTCTGTTACCGAAACAACTTGTTGGTAATTTCTAGCTCGTTGGAGTTCGTCACAGCCATTAATAACCTTTTTTTTTTAGGATGCTGTTAGCTACGGAAGTTATATGGGACTTTAATTTGCCGTCCCTCTCTTGTAATAAGACAAGGTGCCTGACTGACCTACTTATCCCTTTGGGGCAACGGCACATCGCGGACATTCTGAACACGATGTCCCCGCTTGGCTGCTTAGCCCAACCATATTGTACGAAGATCGTGTCTGAGAAGATGGTCAGTTTGAACTTCTGCGCTAGATTTGTAGCGCCGTGCTATATGCTATCTATGGACCCCAACCCCACCGAGATCTGACGAGCAGTGCCACACGTGATCATTTTGTATCCATTTAGCTGGAATAGATAGAACTTCTATCTTCCCTGTTCGTCTGTATAATAAAGTGTTCGCTTGTGTCTCAACTAGCGCGAGCGATTGGTATTAATACTTCTCTAATAAACGTGTACCCAAAGGTTTATCTATCTCCTAGTTTTACGCAAATGTAGTCGCGCTTTAAATATTTTCAATACTTGCAACACGTTGTTTACGAACGTCAGTGCTGTCAAAAGTGTCAAAACTGACGTTTCACTAATGAGGGAGTGTTAGTTGTTGCAGTTTACAGTCTATTATGTTATTTCTAAGATATAAGTCCGTTATATTATTCGAACAACAAGTTAAAACGTAAATTAAGCACATTAGATTGTATTTAGGTTATAAATATGTCGTCTAGTCGCTCCAAGACTTCTATACTGGACAAACCTCTCAGTAAGGGGAAAGGCGAAGTGTCTTTAGCTTTGTATGCACTTCTGTTCTCCGAAATTGTCCAGTACTGCCAGAATCGGTCGCATTCTATACATGAACTTCAAAACAAGTATGTATACTGTATTTATTAATTATTTGGAGTCACTAAAACAAATAAGTTATATGGGTGAATCAAATTTAGAATACCGTCAGTCAGGGGACAATTAAAACAATTTGTTAGATGAAAGTGCTGAGGATGCCATAAACTGTTTTAAGAGTAATCAAGGAGAATGTAACCATGGCAACAAATGGCATAAAATAATTGAGCCATATTTTGGTATACATTATTGTTCTTTCCTGTTTTGTCTATTTCAAATACCAATCTTATTTGTTTGTTGCACAGATTGTCAGAAATCGGACAAGACGTTGGCACTCGCCTATTGGACCTCTACTTTGTGAGGGAGCGAGGCAGCAAGAGAGAGATAAAGCTGTTGAATATGCTTCTATTTGTAAAGTCCACACTCTGGAAGGTAAAGTTACTTATTACGCACTAGAATGACAATAGAACGGGACAGTATAAAATAATTCACAGTTTGATACAGATGAAGTCAGCAGTATGTTATATCTATTTCCAGGTGTTGTTTGGAAAAGAAGCTGACAAACTGGAGCATGCCAATGATGATGAGAGGACTTATTACATCATTGAGAAGGATGCCTTGGTAAGATGTTGCTCAAAAATTCAAGTTCATTAATTTGACTATTATAATTTCATCACATCATTAATAATCAATATTTTATGTTTAATGTGGGTAAGTCTAGTCTGTGATGATGATGGCATTATACATTTAATTTATATCCATACACATTCCAGTGGGCAGTTTGGGGGCAAGGTAAGGTTTACAAAAAAAAATCCTCACTTACGAGTATAAAATTGTAACATAGTTTATTAGTTACCCATTGTCATTTAGTAATCTCTAATGTGAAAATACTCTTTAAAGTGAAAAATTATTAACTAACTAACTACTTTGGCTCAGGGACCCAAAGAGGGTCTTGGCCTCCAAAACGAGAGCACGCCATCTGTCCCGATCATGCGCAGCTTCTTGCCAGTCACTGACTTGGAGAAGACGCAGATCCATTAAATATCAAAATTATTAAATTAACTATTTATTATTCAATCTTATTTTTATTTAAAATTGAATGGATATAGAAAATAAACACCTAACTTATAAGTAGCCTTAGTTTCTAAGATATTTGGAATTGCACATTACAAATACGAAGTAAAAATTCCTTATTCTGATGACTCGAAGTTGTATTGATTGATTTGTGAACCTTATCTATCATTCTGACATGCTTGCAAAATGCCCACTGGAGTGTGATGTATGTTTATATCAATATTTTTTTTTATTGCTTCATTTGAATTAACCACAATCATATCTGCTTGTCTACAGGTGAACAAGTTCATCAGTGTTCCCAAAGACAAGGGCTCTCTCAACTGCGCAACATTCAATGCTGGCATCATAGAAGCTGTGCTCACCAAGAGTGGATTTGTAAGTTACTGCCATTGAGTGAATCAACTATTTGTTGTTGTTATTCTGTCCCATCAGCCAGGGGACAACTGAAGCATAGTTTGTTACAAGAATTGACGTGCTTAGTAGGTATTATGGAAGGGACATATAGGTTCTACAAATATCTGTCTCTGTATTTAGGTGCAAACTGTGCTTTTGAAGAGTGACCCAGTGGAACGTCAACGAGGGACAAAGTTAATAGTTGATTGAACCCATTAACCCTTTGAATGCCAAGCGCCACTAAATTGGTCGCACCCAACACAAAAGTGTTGACAATTATATTTATGTTTTATAAGTCGATTATTGATTGATGTTTCACCAAGTAACAAGGAGCATAATCATGAGCCTTTCAGAGCCCTGAGTGTAAGCTTGTTTGCGTTTCCCATATAAGGTGACAGCACCAGTAATGGACATGGAACCAATTGAACATTAGTGCTTATTTCAAAGGAGTTAAGTGTTGTGCATTTGTTGGGACATATTCAATTTATAACTTTATGATTTTTGAAATAAGAACGAAGTGTCCATCATTGTTGCCTGTCAGCTAAAAGTGTCCAACATTGGTGCCATTACCTGAAATCGTCAAAGTAACTTACACTAGAGCCTCAAGTTGCCTTGATATCAAAAATCATTAAAAAAATTGTAGTCAATTAAGTGGAGCTATATTTAGATTTGGTTATTCCGTTAATTTGTATTATTCCTTGTTCCAGCCGGCAAAGGTGACGGCGCACTGGCACAAGGGTACGACGTACATGGTGAAGTTTGAGGACTCCGTCATCACCCGGGACAAGTCGCTGGACGATCGATAATTTGTTTATTAACTAACTTTTAAGCTTAATAATAAATATTAGATTTCACTATGTTTTCAAGAACAGATGTGCGAGTAGCAAAAAGTTTTCAATGTTTTTTTTTATAAATGTTGGCTTTTAATGAAGGAGATTAAATTTATGAATAGAAAAATGATTATTCTTAATGTTTCGTGGAAATTTTATTTTATAATTAAAACTGTTGTGAGCCATGTTACTACTACTTAGTTACAAACGACTGTATGGTAAATCGCCAGTTACTGGCCACCTTTCAATAACTGGCCACCTTATACTGAAAATGAATTCTGTTTACCTATAAATAGAACACATTTTCAAATGGGGTTTCAATTACTGGTCACCCTTCAATTACTGGCCACCTTATACTTAAATGCATTGTGTTTATAGGTAAATAGAGTCCATTTTCCGTATATGGTGGCCAGTTATTGAAAGGTGGCCAGTAACTGGCGATTTACCCTATATCATAGTTTCGGACACGTATTCTCGGAGTATCCTGTTGTCGAATGTTCGCTGGGTCGAAAAAAAAACTGCATTTGACTTTGTGCCTGTCCAAATCAAAAGGGACCTTATGGCGGTGCCGGTGTCTAGTTTCCGAGATAATCGAAGATTTGTAAAATGTTTCAAAAAAAAATTATTTTGTTTTAATGCTCCAACGAAAAGCTTGTTATTTCTTCATTAGTATCTTTTCATTAGTCATTGAGTCACTTGAGTCACTCGCAGTTGGCATCAGACCATCGGGTTGGAGCCCTGCTTCTACTTCTCCCTTCGACCCATCCAACCAGAACGAACTTTTCAAAACTGGACGGATTTTAGCGACAGATATATTCGTCTAAACATCTCAATCCTGAAAAACGGCTCCGGTACCTACATACCGTTTCCTTATAATAAATAAATAAATAAATATTACAGGACATTCTTACACAAATTGACTGCGCCCCACGGTAAGCTCAAGAAGGCTTGTGTTGGGTGTACTCAGCCACCGATATTATAATTAGGGCTCCTGGTATCCGTGATGTAGGGTAACCAGGCCAAAAGCGGGTAGGCTGCCCAAAGCAGGTAGGCGTTTGTATATCGTTGTTTGAAACATAATCGTTAATGTGTGCGTGCGCCGCGAGAGTTCGAACGCCAACGAGTTTTAACTAGTCCCGAGCGAGCCGCGCTGTGAAGAGGATGAGTGGCAGTGTGCAGTCAAAGTTTTTTGGTGCTTTTACTAAAAAAAATCAAGGTAAGTGTGATCTGATTAGTCGAATACATGTCCATAATGCTAGTTAATAGTTTTACTGTGTATTTTCATCTGGGTTTAGCATTACAATGAGATTGAAAACATTCAAGTCTCCGCTTGTATTTCAAGGTTTTATTTTGTCTATTGTAACGAGTGTTTTTAGGCAAAGCGGGTAGGGCAAAGTGGGTAGCCACCCGCTTTACCCTGGTATCTACGTCCTGCTTTGCCCAAGCACCAGATTATATACTGACATTTTATTTTATTTTAGATGGTGAACAATTACAAGCGCAAGACCAGTCAAGCATCATGGGACGAGGACGCAATAAAGCAATATAAGTATTAACGTGTAAGAATGGAAGTACATGTTGTTACATTTTTTATTGAATAGAAGAAAAGCAAGAATCCAAGTTGACAATTAGTTAAAGAGACTTATTTTATTTACTTACTTATATTTGTTAAAATAGTGTGACTATTTAGTAACATCATCTTGACACTAAATATTTATGATATTACATTACTTTTTATCAATGATTAGATGATACGTTGTTGCTAATTCTTATTGAAGTTTAATTAAACAGATACGTTTACTGTTGCTACATTTGTATTGATTTTAAGAGCTCTAAAATAACTCTTAAGACTGTGTACCAGACTAACTAATAATAGATATTAGTAATATTTAAGAAAGTTACTTAATTTTGTTGATGATTACAGTCATGTTCAAATTCCAAAGTTTAATGAAAAATTTGAAAAGTACAGATTAGTACATTTTATTCTTATTAAACTTTTTATACAAGTACTGTTTTGTGAAGATTATAATAGTACATTATTTTTGAAAATAAATATTTGCTTTAATTATAACTGTTTTATATTTAATTTTGAAATTACCCGCTTTACCCAAGGAGCCACCCGATTTGCCCAAAGCACCTACCCACTTTAGGCCCATGTCTGGGCAAAGCGGGTTTTAGCAAACCTTTTGTTTTTTCTTTAGTATATAAAAATCCCTGAACCAATCTTTAAAAATTATATTTTATATTCAAGCCAAATAAATATCCTTTCTAATGACGTACAATTTGTTACTGTACTTCAATAAAATTATGGTTTTTAGGACGTCCATCGTTAGCATACCCGCGTTGGGCCCGCTTACCCTACGCCGACCCGTAGCTACGTGTTCTTAACACCGCCGGTACTAAGATCACGAATTTCACGAACACGGCCAGGTACGTGTCACGTACCTGCGTTCGCGTTCGCATCCGGATTCACGTGACACGCCGTGACACGTAACCCGTACCTGCGTCCGTGTGGAGCTTCGGGCTCGATTCCGTTGGATACTTATCGCACGTTTCGTAATTTCGCCGCGCCCGGGAATATAATAAATAAGGACTAAGTTTTATTCTTAAGATCCGTGTAGGCGTGATCACGCCTACACGGATCTACACGGATTCACGTACCCTAATTTCACGTAACCGAATGTCACGTGCGGAACGGACCAGAAAACCGTTGCCGTGATTCACGAAACTGGGCGCACGGCTACGGGTTCACGAATCACGGACACGACCGCGAGCCCTAATAATAATTAACAACAATAATATTACTTTGCTATTCCGCTGTTAAATAACGTGCTAGTCAATCAGTGCCAACCCGTTATATTTATTTTACGTATTTCGGACGTCAGACCGACAACATCTCAAGCATCTCCTGAGGATGCCTCGTAGAGAAGCGAAACACGTGTCGAGTTTTGGTATTATTGGTGGTGGTTTGTTATATTTATTTGCGTATTTAATTTTGCGGTGGGAGGGGAGGGAACATTAATGCATGAAAAAAATACGCAAGTAAATATAACGGGTTGGCAAAGTAATATTATTGTTGTTAATAATATGGACTTCCGCAAAGTAACGCCTAATTCAATTAATTACCGATATTATAAGGTACAGTCAGCAACAAAAGTGGCTAAGCGTTTGAAGTGTTCAAAATGACCTACACGCGCTCTTATTCTCTTGACAATAAAGATGTGTTGACCACATTTTGAACACCTCAAACGCTTAGCCACTTCTGATGCTGACTGTACTAGACGACGATATACATAATAGATAGATACATATAAATACTTAAATACATAGAAAACACCCATGACTGAGGAACAAATATTTGTTGAACAAATGTTCATCACACAAATAAATGCCCTGACTGGGATTTGAACCCAGGACCATCGAAAATGAAAAAGGAAATGTAATGTATGTAAATAAAGTGACAAAAAAAGGATTTAGTTGAAGATATTATGTATACATATTTATGCTTGCACAGTAATCCAGTCTCCCGCAAATCCCCCGTGTTTAAATTGAGTAATTTACGCGATATAAACTTAGTAATTTTATTCCATGTAGGTACAAAACATTACTTAAATTTATGAATCCTGTCCCTATACTTGATCCTGCCGCAGCGGTAGTCCTTCTCGAGGCTCTCCCGGAGGCTCCAGCACAGGTAGCCGAAGCCCACCATCGGGGCCACCACGGCCAGGAGCCCGAACCGCGCCGTGCGGGCGCTCGGCACGAAGTACTCCGTCTGACAAGTCTTCAGGGACATAAATCGTTGGATGCCGTTGTCAAACTGGGGAAAACACCGTCAAACACCAATAGATGATTAACTAGTTGTGCCCGCAGCTCCGGCCGCGTGGATTTCTCTCTCTGACCTCCTTACCATTTTAGGGGTTAAATTTAACCTGGCTGGTGTTTTTCTCGACAGATAAGTAAAGTTTTCATCAAAATCCGTTTAGCAGTTTTCACATGATGCACGTCCTAAGTTTTAATTATTTATGTCTGTTTGTCCAAACAGACATAAATAATTAAAACTTAGGACGTGTTGTTGTCTATTCTACAATTTTTTTAATCTTTTGAGTACCCAGAAGATAAAAAAAATTGCCGTGCCCGTAACGCCACGCTATCGCAGTTTGTTTTCGAGATATTCAATTAATAAATTACACTATACTGTGGTGTAATGTAATGTAAATAGTTTATACATATTGTAACAATAATTGTGTTTCTTGTATTTATGTAAATATTGCAGTCTTTTGTTTATATTTTATTGCAATGAGTGGCAGAGGCACATTATACTTTATTAGCTAGGATTTTGGGCCACAGTTTGCAGTGCGCTTCCTAAACTGTTAATGTGGTTCCCGTAGTTAAGTCTGTAAGCACCAATACCTGCTCCACTGCTACCTGGTACTAACCACATAACCAGCCTCAGCAGCATGCTTGTACGGATCACTCCTCTGCTTCAAGAACTCTTCCCTCATGGCCTGCCTCCGTCTAATCTGCTCCTGGATAATTTTACATTCCAGTGCTGAGAATCCATATCCATCACTCATCTAGTACTTGGTGAATTAATCTGTGATGATATTTATATCACCTTAAGGTAAACTTGAATAATATTTGTAGCTTTTATAGCTGACAGCAATGAACAGAAATGTCTTATCTAATGACAGCTAAAATACTGGCAGAATAAAAAGTTTGTATAGAATACTCTACTTTGTTTTTTAATTTTGGATAGTAAGTTCTAAGCTTCCCAAACTTTAATACTTGAGATATGACATCAGGGGTCTATTTTTCGAAAACTTGTAATACAAGCGGAAGTCTCTTTCTAACAACAGGTGTCAATAAGTGACTTCCACTTGTGTTACAAGTGTTTGAGAAATAGGCCTCAGATGTTGTTCACCTACCAAGGGTTCATGTAAAACAAGGACCCTCCATAAGATTGCCAACTTGTAATAAAACTAAACATGTAAATACACAGATTTGTACACTATATTATAATTGCTATTTAATTTACAATGATTAGTTTATGTAAACTTGAAGAGCCTGTCTCTGTACACGAGCTCCCCGCTCCTGATCTGCTGCTCGCGCGTGTTGCGGTCGTTCCACACCAGGTAGCCGAACGCAAACATCGGGATCACGATAGCGCCGATACCGAACAAACTAGTGCGGGGATTGGGTTTGAAGTGGTCGTACTGACTAACTTTCATTGACATAAAGTTCTGGATACCGTGGTCGAACTGAAATATAAAACATTGCAAATTGTTAGCAAATGGACCTAATGTTTACGTTTATTTAAATTATGAATAACAATAAATTACGTAATAAACACATACCACATAACCAGCTTCTGAGGCATGTTTGAAGGGATTAGTCCTCTGCTTTAAAAATTCATTCCTCAGCAAGGCTCGTTTCGCGGCTTGCTGTTTAACGAGGTTGAGTTCCTTTTCCGATATGCCGTAATCGGCCATTTTAGAGAAAAATATTTAGAACACTGGCTGAAGATGAGGGGGTCCCGTTTTCGTTCGATTTGACAGTTACTGTCATTGTCAATATGACAGTGTCAGATGGAATATGAACCACAGATTTTCTTCGATTTAGTTTTGGTAAAATGTTTAAGAAATTAATTTAATTTTGATAATTTTTTTTTATTAAAAATGTCTGTAAAAAAATTATCACTTTTGTATCATTGATAACAATAGTTAGTATTCATATTTACAAGAGCATTTAATTGTTCTACTTGAACTGCAACTTTATACCGGATTTGGGTACACACTATCTAACCATAGACACGAAGTGCAAAGTTTAAAAAAGTATCCTTTTCCGGCCACCATCTTTTTGATTTCCCTTGTTGTCGTTGTCAGTTCGGCGATTTTGTGAAAAAGCCGCAACCATGGGTCGTATGCACGCACCTGGGTAATTTCTTTGTTAAATTATGTTATTTACAAGCTGTGCTACCAAATGATAGTTAAATCTCAATTTTCGGATACGTAAAAGTGATTTTGTGACAGCAACATAACCTACAAGACACTTCGTGAATACCACATGGCTTGGATAACGAATCTCATTTCTGTTTCAGTAAGGGTATTTCCCAATCGGCACTGCCGTACCGCCGCAGTGTCCCCACGTGGTTGAAACTGACCGCTGATGATGTTAAGGAACAGATCTTCAAACTTGGCAAGAAGGGTCTCACTCCCTCACAGATCGGTAAGTTTCCGAAACTCGTGTTCCACAGTGTTTTAGTTTAAAATACAACTTCTTTTAAGAAAAGTATATGAATATGCATCCGATAATTAAGGAAAGTTCAGCAAGATATCAGAATCTTGTTAAATGTAGTGTGCATGGTCATTTATCTGTCACGTTTATTTGAGATAATCATCGTAGTTTGATCAACCTGGTATTTACACCACTACATGCAAATCTAACGCCGTTGCCTTACCAGTACTTCCAAATAATGTACTTATTGGAATTTCCTGTTTTATTTTTGAAAGAAAGATATCAGGTACATGTTAACCCAAATTTAAGACATTCTCAACTATACATATAATGCTCAGCAGTGAAATTAGCCTTCATTAGTTTTTCTGCTTGGCTAGTTACATGTCTTGTTAACAGTAGTTATTATTTTGGATTTGACAGACTGTATTTAAATTATATTTATTTATTTACTGTAATAGTGAATGATTGTGCATCAAAATCTGAATTTATTGACCAATGAACAGAACTTAATGGTCAGTCCCTCACCGTTCTTAAATGGCAGGAAGTAACACCCAGAAAAATAAATTACATAGATAAGAAAAATTAACTGATCAGCCCTGTTGGATGTCTTTATTATCCGCAGAGCCCGGAATTTTCATGGCAAAACAAAACTGTCGCAAATTTACTAGTGTTAGATGCATTTTTTTATCGACATTGACAGTTGTGTAATGGAAGAATAAAACTAAATTCCGGGCTCTAATTATCTGTTGCAAGTAATTTGTAACTCACTAGCGGCGGAAAATACTAATTTAATTGTTTTTGGACTTGTATATTTCTCTATCAGCAATTGTTAAATAAGTTGGAGTTGTGTAATGGAAGAATAAAACTAAATTCCGGGCTCTAATTATCTGTTGCAAGTAATTTGTAACTCACTAGCGGCGGAAAATACTAATTTAATTGTTTTTGGACTTGTATATTTCTCTATCAGCAATTGTTAAATAAGTTGGAATTGAATTCCAGGTGTCATGCTTAGGGATTCACATGGAGTTGCCCAAGTCAGATTTGTCACCGGCAAAAAGATCCTCCGTATCATGAAGGCCATGGGCCTGGCCCCCGACCTACCCGAGGACCTCTACTACCTGATCAAGAAGGCTGTAGCCATGAGGAAGCATTTGGAGCGTAACAGGTTTGTACCAATTTCTACTAGAATTTTTATGGCTGACAGGCTAGGAGTCTGATTTGCAGAGGGACTCAGACCCAGAACCACTGGATCACTAGCCCAGTGCAGTACCAATTGTGCTATATGAGTACCTTTTGATTTAAATATCAAAGATATTCACTAGCAGACATTTCTGCATAATAAAAAATAGGCTAGGAGTCCTTCCATTAGCTTTGTCTATATTTTTTTATATAATTTTATTTAAAGGTTATAATTTGTAATATAAGTTATCTATAACATATATTATTTTTAATAATAGATAATATAAGCTAAGTAAATTAGTTAACTCTGTATGTTTATCAACCTCTTATATGTAGGAATGTCATGTTGCATTAGTAGATTTTGCTCTTAACTCATTAATAAAGATTCCAGGCCTTTGGTATGTTCTGATTTAGACTTGAGAGTTAAGAAACATCTATTTATTTAAACTTTATTGCACAAAAACAAACTTAAAGTACAAAAGGCGGACTTAATGCCTAAAGGCATTCTCTACCAGTCAACCATAGGGCAAAGCAGAGAGCATTGAAGGTGGTGCATTAAAATTAACACTTAACACTTAACACTACTTTTGAACATTGTTTTTGGAATATAAATTAATTTCAATGAAAGTTATGATTGATTGTTAATATGTTTAATCAGTGTTTGAGTAATGTATTAAATTCAACCTAGTTCAGGGAAAAAGATCCAAGCTCATTTGAAAAAAAAAAGTTGATAGTTGGTTACTAAATGTCTAATTGTTGCATTTTAATAAATTCCACAAACTGGACTTGGGACACATTCCTGATTGGACTCAGCACTATGGGCTGAAAGTGAATCCATCTAAAATGCAGACTATGATCTTAGGGAGTTCCTAGATCATTTCTCAGATTGACTTCCCTAACCTTCCAGTCATAGTGTGTAGTGGTGTTACAGCTTCATACTGTAGAAGCTAGCTAGAGCAAAAAAATCTTGGAATTCTATTAGATTAGACACTGTGGCGCTACCGCGAAACACGATATTCGTAAATTTCGGACGATTGTCTCCATCACTCTCATGACGCCTTAATTGGAGTAAAACAGAAAGATGCTCCAAATATACGAATTTCGATGTTCGCGATACCGGGCCTGTTTTGGGTGACGCAGGTTAGGGACAGGAAGGTGTTTGCTTTCATAGGGTCTCTTTGTAGGTTTCATAACTCATTTCTTTTTCATTAACTTCTTATCTTTTTAAATAATACCTATTGCTGACTTTACTTGCCTTTATTTATATATGAATATCTGCACTACCCAAAGAAGAGATCACTACTTGAGATACTTGTTTTTTTTTTTTGCTTTTTAACTATGCATGAAGATAACATATACTTAAGAAAAAACGACGAGGACCTCCGTTTTTTCTTAAGTATATGTTATCTATTTCAACTTTTAATTTATATAGTAGTATTACTACTTAAAAAATCAAAGCAAATCAAAAATATTTCATAAAAAACAATTTGATTTGTTCTTAGCTTTATGCATGAAGACTTTATTTTGTTTATGGATTTTCAAAGAGAGTAAATAGGGCTAATACAGTAATGCTCCTTCCCAGAGACCAGTTAATGTGATAAACACCCCATCACTACATTAGTAATATAGTGGTGTTTAAACAGTGCCATACGTTATTAAAACAAAATTCTTGAATTTCAGGAAAGACAAGGACAGCAAATTCCGGCTGATTCTCGTAGAGTCCAGGATCCACAGGCTCGCGCGCTACTACAAGACCAAGAGCGTGCTCCCCCCCAACTGGAAGTATGAGTCCAGCACCGCTTCAGCCCTGGTGGCTTAAGTTTCAATAAACTTTTTAAAACACCAATGTTGTTTGTTATAGTTAGAGGCCATGCATATGTTACGTCACACGGAATTTTGAGTTGTTTGAAATCCCCTTCTGTCTCGTTATTTTCCGATTATTTTATGAAACCTCCCTTTTCCTGTGACGTGATATATGGATGCCCCTTAAAAAGCCACGTTACTTCCAGGGTTACATTTGTAAGTTACACTTTAGTTTGCTCATTGTTATTACCTTTTCCACGCCAAACACTGATACATCGGCACCGCAGGTCCGATGCCAGACTGATATAGAGGTATGTCATGGACGACAGAGAAAAATAGACCTACATGCACAAAGTTTAACTTAAGTTTTGACATTTCGATGACGTGGCGGAATGATAGCTTTTGCGTTTAACATGGCGTGGAAAAGGTTAACAAGAGACAAGAAGCTTAACTGAAACTTGTATGTTTAAAGCGAGAATCAAAATAAGACAATATCATAACAGACAAACTTGAGTTTTATAAGTGAAAATAATTGCTTTACTCACGTTTATTCAGTCGCGTGACATGTTTTGGAGAGCATGGTCCCCCATTTTCGAGCACTAAGGCTCATATCACACTTGCGATTTGCGAGCGAGTTTTGTATGGAGGCGAATACGCAGCGAGTTAGCCACGTACGAGTTTTGTATAGAACTTGCTTGCAAATCGCCCAAGTGTGATAAGACCCTAAGAGTGCTGAGTGTTTGTTCGCCTCGCCGGCCCGTCGCTCACTACCGGGCGTCGCACTGCCTGCGCCGCGAGCTATGTCATAGCCGCTGTTCTGCTAGGACGCGGATTTAATTCGTCCACCTTAAATGGCTCTAAGTACACTGTGTATACTAAACCTCCAAAGCTCCAATGTATCTCATGTAGACTGTACCATAGTCTGCCTTTGAACCATCTTGTTTCTTTGATATGCATGTTGAGAAGGATGAATATACCCATTTGCAGGTATGGAGGGATGGATTTACACAGCCAGTGTCAAATTTTTAGTAGCCAAAGTAGCTAAAAATATCGTAGGTATAATAATATTTTTATTTCTACAGAGGTAAGGAAGGCATTTTATTTAACAATATTACAAATAGGTTAATCAAATATATGGGAATAGGTATATAAACAAATGCAGTCTTGTTTCTTATAAAATGTATTCTTATTAATTAATAAACTTTCTTAATCATACCTCTGTAACAAGGTTTAACATTTAACCTATAAAATTATTTTCTTAAAACAAATATCTCACTAATTAAATTATGAGAACATAACTTCAGACCAGTTTCACAATTATAGACTATCAGCCTCAACAGTAAAAGTTTAGTGTAAAAATATGGTTAGATCAACATTATCAAAAATAACAATTTCAAATGTTGTTATATTTTTGATGTTGCCTGCTCCCATATTTATACACTGGACAGATTTTAAACTTAGATCTAAACATAAGGATTCCAATTACTCCCGTCCTCTGGGTGCAAACTGTTCGTTATCAATAACACAACATCCACTATCCACCAAATGCCCAGCCCACCCAGTGTCAATAACTTCCCCACCGCAGTTCCAGTCTGCCCGAGACAGAACCGGTCCATACCCAGGAACCCCAGCAATATACTGTAGATTAACGTCGTAGTGAAGTAGTGTCCAGTGTATCGCACGCAAGGAAATCCTTCTCGAAGGAAACTTCGTGAGCCGTAACATTCTATTCCTTCAAGTGGCTTACACTGCGCTTTGGCCTTTTCTACATCCTCATATTTAACGCCTCCGAACTTCACGCAGCCGTGACCCATGGCCTCTTTAGCTGTTTGATTTCCTTTATGGTCTACAAGCTCCTTGCAGTCCAAGAATTCCATAGGGAGAAAACTGCATTTCACGAGCGGTCCTAAAGGATTGTACTGCTCCGTAGACACTGGTTCGCTCTCTGATATGCTGTAGGGTATGATCGCAAGCATTATTAGAGACGACGTTAATATGAATTTCATTATTATTTACTGTTTTTCGGAAATAAATACGAACTATATTCGATTCGATTGATTGATTGTCACACATTGACATAAGTAAGGCGTTTTTCTTTAAACTTTAACTACCTTTGTCATGGCATGCCAAGGCCAATTTTGTCAATTTTTTGCCAAACTCTCAGATTCACTGTGTAATTACGTATCGTACTGCGTTCTTTACTTCTTTTTTCCTAAATTATATGAAAGTGATGCAGCAATCCAAACAATAACAAAATTTCAAGGTGATTTGTGTGACTACAAATTGGTTTCGATTTTTTAAACGAAATATTGCTGTCACGTCACATTGACATTTGAACTCGTAGGATTGGCCCACAGATTGGCCGATTTGGCCGTGTTTTTTTGTAATGATTTTGTAGTATTTGTCATTACCAGAAGGTTAAAACTGGGACGAGATGGAGGTTTTCAATAAATTCTATTCTTCGGTCAGCAATACAGTGTCTCAGTTGTCCGGTGTCCTGCCTGGGAACCCCGTAACACGAGAGTTTGAGGCTACGCAGTTCATCGCTAGCGCTGGGCCAGGTAATTCCTTCCTTTCCACTTTAGTCGTAAAGTTTAATACACTTGTTTTACTGTGTATCTAACGATGAGAATATTTTCTGCAGGTTTACTATGGAAAATTTACAAAGGATACAAGAAATCAACAAAACAGGAAGCATCCATATTTGTGTTCGAGAAGAAGTTACTAGATAGGTTCACGAAGGCCGACAGAGACATAATGCTGGAAACCTTGAAGCGCGGTATCGTTCAGCTGACGAAGCTGCGACACCCGCAGATCCTGACAGTCCAGCACAGTCTGGAAGAGAGCAGAGAGAGCTTAGCCTTTGCCACAGAGCCAGTCTTTGCCAGCTTAGCCAACATCCTCGGTAACATGGAGAACATGCCTCAACCACCACCAAACCACTTAAATAACTACAAACTGTATGAACTAGAAATCAAGTACGGTCTAATGCAAGTAGCAGAGGGGTTAGCTTTCCTACACAATGATGTGAAGCTCCTACACCACAACATATGTCCGGAATCTATAATAGTCAATCAGCAGGGTGCATGGAAGATATTTGGTTTTGACTTTTGTATTGCAAACCAAAGTTCTGCAGGCGCCGCTCCATATTGGCCGTTCAATGAGTACTGCCAAGCCATGCATGCATTAACTCAGCCGTCTTTAGACTACCTAGCTCCGGAGTATATTCTCTCAGCCACACACTCTCCTGCAAGTGATATATTTTCTCTCGGAATGTTGATCTACACCACACACAGCCCAAACTACCAGACTCTCGGCAACATAGGGAGTGACTACGGAAAGTTTAAGAGATTTGCCAATGAGCTGAGAAACCTGAGTCCCTCCCGGTTGTCGTGTGTGGCTGATGGACTCAGGGAGTATGTCAAACTGATGCTTAACGTCACTCCAGAGCTGAGACCTGATCCACATCAGTTCTTAAAGGTAAGACTATTTATATTTTGCAGTATATGCACTGCATTAATATGTAGTGGAGTATTAAATACCACACTAAAAATGTAAAAATGTCTGCTATGCCATTTTTTTTACATGCTGATATATTTTTCATTTCTCTCAAAATGTTTTGTTGCATTTAAATTATTGAACACACAGAGATGTGTCTATTGTAAAAAAAAATGCTAATTACTTTTTCTCAAATTTGGAAATCAATTACTTAATTATGATGCAATTAAGTTAACTGTTTCTAATGACTAAATAATGAAATCTTATATTGAACAACATGTAAATGTTTCAGATACCATATTTTGAAGATGTTGGTGTAAAAACCCTCAACTACCTGGATTCACTGTTCCAATGGGATAACCTGCAAAAGTCCAAGTTTTACAGGGGTCTGCCACAGATCATCCAGAAGATGCCACACCGCATCTGTATCTACCGGATCCTCCCTTGCCTGACGAAAGAGTTTGTCAATGCTCCGATGGTACCATTTGTGCTACCAAACGTCTTACTAATCGCAGAGAACTCAACTAAAGAAGAGTTTATAAAGTACATCTTACCGGTATTAAAACCGGTGATGCTGATACAAGATCCGATACAGATACTTCTAATATTCATGCAGAAGATGGAACTGTTGCTGAAACTGACTCCGGGTGAAGAGGTGAAAACAGATATATTGCCGATGTTGTACCGAGCTTTGGAGTCGGACGCTCAGCAAATACAGGAACTTTGCTTGTCAGTGCTACCAACCTTTGCTTCACTGATTGACTACCCAGGTATTAAAAGGTTTTTGTGTTTATTTAACTTGGAATATTTGTTATTACTTTTTTTAATATTCTAGACAAGTTTTGTAAGCCTTTTGACCGGACTTCCTGGCAAGCAATTTCCAAGAAAGGAAGTATTTTGAAATATTTTGATTTGCTTAAGTAGTAATACTACTATATAAATAAATAATTGGAATAGGTAACATATACTTAATGTTATTTTTTTTTTATTATGCAGAAACGTCTGCTAGCGAATATCTTCGATATTTTAAAACGAAAGAAAAATAGAAAAATTTGACTCGAAGCAGGACTGGAACCCACAACCACTAGATCACTACTATATACTTAATGTGTTTCGCCTTAGAATTGGTAAAAATCGTGCCAAAAAACCATTAAAAATAAACATGATTACGTATTTTGGTAAATTTGAATTAATTCCGCTGTGTACGGGTGGCCCAATTAGTTCAGGCGTCAGCCGCGGTAGCTGGAGATGCGGGTTCAAATCCCATCTCGAACGGCGAGGTCCTTGTCGCTTTTTTTAAGTATATGTGATCTATTTTAATTTTCAACTTACAAGAAATTGATGACTGTATATATTATTTGGTATGAGTGTCTATGGAGTACTCAGTAAGATAGCTGCATAAATATATAGATATGTTTCAGGTCTTTGGTATAATTTAACCCTTAGTGTTTTAATATTTAAGGTCAGATGATGATATTGACATATTTTACGACTATTCTATGACTAATATCGCGACTGCGGGTTTTGTAGAAAATGGCATAAGATCAGCTTTGTATTTTTTTCAGCAATGAAAAACGCCCTACTACCCCGCATCAAGAAGCTGTGCCTGGGCACCAGCTACCTGTCGGTGAGGGTGAACTGCCTGCTGTGCGTGGGCCAGCTGCTGGAGCACCTGGACAAGTGGCTGGTGCTGGACGAGGTGCTGCCCTTCCTGCCGCAGGTGCCCTCCAGGGAGCCCGCGGTTCTCATGGGCATTTTAGGTGAGGCCTCCACACCCTGCTCCGCGCACACCAATGTTGCTGCTGCTATCTCTCTCTCGATCTTGGTATTATTATTACAATTCTATGTACAGTCAGCATCAAATAGTTAGTAGCAACCAAAGTGGCCAAATATATCGATACAGATCTTTATTTATATAGCAGTAAAGATGTGCTACGATATATTTGGCCATACTGGCTGCAACTAACTATATGTATGGTGCTGACTGTATAGCTGCCTTGTCTTTGTTCTTTTTTTGCCGACCGGTCTGACCTAGTGGCTAGTGACCCTGCCTATGAAGCCGATGGTCCTGGGTTCAATTCCCAGTCAGGGTATTTATTTGTGTGATGAGCACAGATATTTGTTCCTGAGCCATGGGTGTTTTCTATGTATTTAAGTATTTATATGTATCTATTATATATATCGTCGTCTAGTTCCTACAACGAGCCTTACTGAGCTTACTGGTAGGACTAGGTCGACTTGTGTCAGATTGTCCCGAAATATTAATTTATTATTTATTTATTTTTATACAACCAGCGTTTGACCTCACAATCAGTCACACCTGATGATAAGTGTCGACGAGGTCGAGGGTGTAGCACGCTGGTTCAGTAACAGCCTATTCACTCTCTAGGTATATCTTTCCGGGAATACAAACAAAGGGAGCTAATTACATTCCTCTTTCATTATTTCGGGTCTGTGTCTATTATTCATATCCATATTCCAGGTATATACAAGCTGGCTCTGAGCCACCAGAAGCTCGGCATCACCAAGGAGGTGATGGCCACGAAGGTGCTCCCGTTCCTGATGCCGCTGTGCGTGGAGAACGGGCTGACGCTGAGCCAGTTCAACGCGCTGATGGCGCTGGTGAAGCAGATGCTGGCCGCCGTGGAGACCGAGCACCGGGCCAAGCTCGAGCAGCTCAACTCCATACAGAATGAGTCAAAGTAAGCCATCCCTTTATATTTCCTATTAGGACCTGGATAGCACCACCCCATCTCCTCCCGCGGGTATCGTAAGAGGCGAGAAAGGGAAAAAACCTACGGCAGCAGCGTCCGTCGAAACCCAATCTACAGCGCGGTCGCCAGCGTGGTGACTATGGCAACTACCCCCAAGATAAGACAAGTCATATTTGTGGGAGGCGTATGTCCAGCAGTGGAAATGTATGTATGTATTTGTCCTCCAGAAATCACCGAGTGATACTGCGATCGCCAACCCGCCTGCCATGCGTAGTGGTTATGGGATTGTATCCTCTATGCTCAGAGAACGCTTCCTGAGGCGGTCTTTGTCCAGTAGTGGACTGCCGTTGCTGATAGGCAAAGAATAAAATAATTATATGTCGTCCTAATTACAAAAAAAAATTAAGTGTCTAAACAAATCTGAAAAGAAGTGTAGAATTGGAATTAAAGTTAATATACGTGGTTAAGTTAAAGACCGTGAAAGTTTAAATCGATAATTTATAAATAGTTTTTTTAATTTCATAAATTCATAGTAAAGTGCCTAAAGGCTTGTTCAAACAATCGACAGAGTTCGCACGCGCGCACGCGGCGCGATGCGGGCGTCACTCCCGCCGAAACTCAAAATTATATGAAACTATATGATCTCTTGCGAGATTCATGTTTGCCCAAGCCATCCACGATTAAAGATTTTCATTCCATTTTTTTACAGAGGAATGGAGTCTCTAGTGAGCTCAGCGTCATCACCGGAAACGCTGGTGTCGCCGACGACGGAGACCCCGGTGGAGGCGCTGCTGGCGGGGCTCGGGATTCGGGGCTCCGGGCCCCCCGCCGGGGGCTCCATCACGGCTTCGCCACTGTCCCTCGAAGATAAACAGAGGTAAGACTACTGCCAGTTCAACGTCGACCGAGCAGTATTGATTGTCGTAGTTGCTTACCGGAAATCGCCACAGGGTTCTGGCGCCGGGTCTCTGTCTAACACAAGCAAAATCAGGTATCGCAGACAGAGAGGTTTGGAATTATGACCCGATACGAAGTGTCTTCGATAATAAATCCTTTGAGATGCCTTCCTTCGGGAAATAGCATTCTTTCATTCATTTTTCTCCTTTTTAACCGACGAAAAAAACGGAGGAGGTTCTCAATTCGACGCGTATATTTTTATTAGGCGTATCCCCCAAAGGACCCAAAGTACTTATCAGTACCAATATAGTACCAATCTTCATACAACCCTAGCTTATACTATAACCTTCAGTCTCTTAGGCATTGAGGGTCGTTTGCTACACATGGCATGCTCAATAAGTATTGGTAACATAAAACGAGGTGGGCTGAAAATACAAATTAAATATTCATGCTAATAACCACATTTTTAATTTTAAAACCATAATACCTATACTTTTTTAACACTGAGGCGTGCAATCTCAATTAAATTGCAGTAAATAAGTATAAGACCACGTCAATAGACGTTGCTTAACTAAAAATAATAATTAAACGGTATACAATTAAGTACCATAAAAAGTTATTCAGCATGACTCATATTTCACAATTATAAATATACTATACATGTTTTGTTATCAATATGAATCATACATAACAAAGGAGTGCTTAGCGTGAGATAGGTTGATAGGAAGTCACTCGAAGTCTAATCTTTCCACAAAACTGTCAAAGAATGATATCACTTTACAACATTTTTTCCAGAATCGCGCAGCAACAAAAGGTGGCGCAGAAAATTAACCAACAACCCCTCCCAACCCCCACCCCGGTTTCCGCACCACCCCCCATCAAACCCGTCGACCTCACCTCATCCCTCCTACAATCCAACCTCAATCAACTCTCCCACAGACCCCCACAGTACTCTAACAGTACTCAGATTACCCCAAACTACAACCCCGTATCCCCCGTGACGCCCCAGTACCAGCTCAACAACCAGTCTTCGTACAACAGTTTACAGCCACAGTATAACCTACAGTCCCCAAATTACCAGTTCCAAAATCAGAACCCGTCAAATGCTGCGGGGTTCACTAGTGGGCAAAGTTGGACATCTCCAACGACTCCAAGTGGAAATTTTAATAATAAGTGGGCCAATAACCAGAACAACCAGGTAAAGATGAAGCAGGATTGGACGGCGTTCGAGTCGCTGCTGCCCAGCGCTGGAGAGAATGGGAATGTAAAGAAAAGTGAGAATGAAATGATGGACTTGGTAAGTTAGATGTTGGCGGGAACTTGGGTACAGAATTGCTTCGGCCGAGAGAGTTCTTTATTGTTTTACGAAATTAGGAGGCAAACGAACAGACGAACCGCCTGATGGTAAGCAGTTACCGCCGCCCATGGACGCCTGCGACACCAGAGGTCACAAGCACGCTGCCGACCTTTAAGATGGGAGTACGCTCTTTCCTTGAGGTTTGAAGGTTGGTTGAAATACCGCAGACTAGTAGTTATCTGACGTGATGCTTTAAATGACTTCTAAAATATAAGATTTGTGGATTGTTTTGGTATATTTTGTGTATTAATGTCAGTAAATTGGAATTTACGAACGAGTGTGAAATAAAACCTAAAGCCGTACAGGGTTTAATTCACATAAGTTCGTAATATCATTTACCTCCCGTGACATACACTATGTTTTTCAACACACTTGCAAGGAAAAAACTTTTTCACCTCAGCAGCTCGAACATGCCTACTTTCCTCACTCCAGGGAGTGAGGAAAGTGCGACTTTCCTCACTTTCAGGGAGTGAGGAAAGTTGTTACTTTCGTCACTCCAGGGAGTGAGACAAAGTAGCTTTTTAATTGACGACCCGCCTGGCCTAGTAGGTAATGACCCTGCCTATGAAACCTGTGGTCCTGGATTCGAATTCCGGTCAGGCCATTTATTTGTGTGTTGAGCACAGATATTTGTTACTGAGTCATGGGTGTTTTCTATGTATTTAAGTATTTATATGTATCTATCTATTATAATAGGACATAATGGACCCGCTAAACACCACTAACACGTTCGGACCCTCACAAATTAATCAAATATTATAATTTTAAAATGTAGGTACATATTTTAAAATGAAAGATATTTAAACAAAATATTAAGTAATGAAGCATTGGCTTGGCAGTTGCAGATAAAACACTCAAATGAATGTGGATAACTTGATGTTAATTTTTTTACAACTTTTTTTTAAACTTGATATGTATGTATTTGTATGTTTATCCGGGTGGAATCTTGCACCTCAATTTTGAAGCAGACATCTTTAACCGATTGAGCTGAAAATTAGCACACTTATGTAAGTTCGGTGACAATGTAATATTATGGTACCATTGATCTGATCTGAGGCTGGAGCCAGAAGGTAGCAAAAGCAACTACTAAAATACACAAGATAACCCCGTGGTGTTTTAGGCTCATAAGAATCCTTTCGAAGAGTAGATGACGATTGTGCAAAAAAGTAAAGTCGGCAATAAAAGCTTTAATATGTTCTCACTACTGAGGTGAAAAATTGTATGTGTCACACGAGAGTAAAATTATTTTACATCTCGTGTTTTTGAGTGCCTCGCTACGCTCAAGATTCTAACACTAGAATCTTTCGCTTACTCGGGACTCAAAATAAACACTCGCAAGAAAAAACAACTTTCCTCTCTTGTTGCACAAATAACTATTGCTTATAATATTTTAAAAAATGGGCCTCGGCCTATGTTTTTACGTACATCATTTATGAGCAAGTGTGATAAGAAATGTTTTAGGCACAAGTTTGTTATAAAAAAGTAAGTTCACTTGTAAATTGTAAAGTTTCTCATAAAAGGGTCTGTCTGTTAGATACTAGAAATACTAGAACATATCGCTTATTAAATCATTCCACGGCATTTTTGTACAGTCGCCATCAGATATATCGGAGCTGTGGTCACAAATATTTGAACATGCACTTTATCGCCTTGACAATAGAGGCGTTGTCCAGATATTTGTGACCACCTCCACAGCTCCGTTATATCTGGCGACTGTATCTAAATGTTGAACATCTACGTTAACGTCAAGGCTCCCTGCTGGTCATGGAACTAACGTTAATATGTCTATTTAGGTTATAATATATGTTTCTTAAGATTAGAACTATATGGGCAATTTTCTTTAACCTTTTGAACGCCAAGCACCACTAAAGTGGTCGCGTGATGTCGTGCCTGCCACGCCACCGACCACTAAAATGGCTATGGCGGACTCTGTTAAAGCAATTGTCCCGCTGACAGATAAGGTTTATATTTGTTTGTCAAAAGTCGACACGTTGGCGTACACGTCACATTTTGACGCGAGAGGAAAAGCGTTCAAAAGTTGAAGTTCGTATCTTGCAGTGGCGGTGGATCAACTTATTTCTTAAGCAGGATTGTACTATTATGGCTTTGCATTTTTTTCATGAGTCCAATTATTGAACTTTAGGCAAGCCGACGGAATTCACCCGTGGTACATTGACAGCTATGAATATATTTCTTGCGGTTTTCATATAGATTATCACTACGAAGTGGCCGAAATGGAATTGGTCGACTGTAAGTTGGGAATATTTCGAAATAGGAATACTTTTGAAAATGCCTAATTAGGCCTATATTTCATGGGTTACGCAACCTATTCGACACAAGGTGAGATACCCTTCATAGAGCTGCATAGGTACTGGCTCTTGACACACAGGGAAACCTAGTTCGAGAGCCAGGTACCAACGATAAATGTAATGCCCTTAAGTTGCAATAAAGAAATTTTATTTATTTTTATATAGGTGAAAAACTTAGCTAAAGCACCTGGTCTATATAGTAGTAACGTGTGAACACGTTGTACAGATGTAGTGAATAATCCTTTCCTATCGGCAAAACTCGGAACAACAATAACACCCGAATGGTGCCGATGTGCCTATGAATTACTGTATTATTAAATTACGTGTAGGTATCAAATAAATCGCATACTTTATTTATCAATGTCAAATGTCAAACTGCCCGTTTGACGTATATTACACTGAGATGTTAAAACCACCACGATTCTATAATATAAAGAATTGTTAGGTAAACAAAAATATAACTAGTTACCGAGAACGTTTTATTTCAATAAAACGCACTGATAAAAACCAAATTCCGGTTGGGATGATCTAATGATTCTATAAGGATTGAAACCCCAAAAGTCTAACTATAAGTCAAAACTACAGTAGGATTTTGCAGACCTTTTTTATAACAATAAATTTTTGTAATTAATTAAAAATACTATGACATAACAAAGAAGACACCTCAACATAAAACAAAACAAACCAGCAGAGAAATTAATATAAATAAATATGGTTTTCTGATTGGATGAACGACTTCGATTATGACAGCGGGATAAGAGGAGGAGGAGCGGGGTGGACAGTGAAATGCGAAACAATACTTCCAACTTCCATATCACAGTCAGAATCAGAACTATTTTCTGGTCGGTCATCGTCAGAGTTTTCATGAACGGTGATTACAAAACTAGCCATATAATTTTCCAACTCAGGTTCGCGTTTTCAGTACTCGTTTTCGCATTTGATGGCGTGGTCACATAAATGACACACAAGAGTGACATGTAAAAAGTCTATCAAAATATAGGTGGCCTGCATTAATACACGAGTCCATGAATTTTATCACAAAATCTAACATAAATATCAACAAAACATTTCTGTGGTATTAACTACTCTATATAGATACTTCCTCTTGCAATGCGACCGTTCCCTACGTTGTCTCGATGGGTACTGAGTGCAAGTGAAGTAGTAAGACAAAAACGAACATTTCCGAGAAAATACGAAAGGAAAGGATTATTCACTACATCTGTACCTATATATTCAATTGATGACGTAAGTTCCATATTAATTCTCCGCACAACTACATCGACATGATGACTTAAGTTTTTCACCTATATAGTTTATTGATGGCAGTCGACTGGTTGCGCCGCTATGGAGTCCCTGAGAAATATAGGCCTGAGTCTTATAAATCTTATTCGCTATTCTTTTGAATGCTATTGATAAATTTAAGTTTGAAAGGTGACTAAAATTTAAAGCAAGGTATATTATATACAATTATTTTCATATAAGTCATAGGTATCGGTATGCACATGCTTGTTTAATCGAATATTCGTATGGTTTGTGATATTGTTAGTTATTGAAATGAAGGCAACGAACTAGTAATACTATAGAAACCTGACTCGAGCTCAAAAATGACCCCACGGCTAGTGTGCTGCGAACGACCGACTGAGCCACGGCGGAGTTTGACAGCTTTAGTAGTACAGAAGCTTTCTATGACATAAGATGTCAGCTAATATAAAATTGTTAAATTAAAAAACCCTATAAAATGCCTTCTTGTGCGGTAAAATGGTCCCGAAACAACTGCACAAAAACACAAGAAAAACTATGGAATCCATTGGGTTGTGTAAGTTTAACCCTGAATATGATAAACAATAATTTAAAGTAATATGTTGTTGTATACACTAATACGCTGAACCAAATGTCGTATCTCTATACTAGTTTTATAATGACTTATGCCTTTACGATACTGAGTGACAGAACGGGGATTAGGTTATGCATCATTTATACTCACAAGTAAATTATTCATGTTATTTTCAAGTAACAAACAATTCCCGATATTTGCTTTTATCTCAAAAAACAAGTAGGTCGCTGTAAATGTGCCACTGGTAAACTTTCCGACATAATCATTCTAGTTTCCCAAAGGCTCCGAAAATAATTAACTATTTAAATAATTTTATAAAAATATGAATGTACAGTCATGGAATTTAATTTCCTACCTATTTCATTTAAATATCATCATACATTCGCGATGCCTTAAAGTTGAAAGTTGTATTTCAGTAATAGTATTGAAATGTCGATACGTATTATCTGTGATTGCACTTATTCTCTTTGCGAAAAGTGACAGTTTTCTTTTTTAATTCTGAAAGTGTGTCAGTTTCTTAGTGAGTATTATATCTTTTACGAGTCTATCTACTGTGAACCTCGAAAATAGAAATTTCGTTACTTGCATCCCTATCTTCCGAAGATTGCAAGGACGAAAAAGATGAACAACTACTCAGTAGTCATCCGTTTTTGAAAAAGTTCTTTCACGTCCCAAAATTCAGTAAATATGTTGCCTCGTTATTAAAACAAAACAATGCGTGCGATATATCAAAGTAACATTCTGTTCTAGCTTGCTCTTATGGTGATAGTTTGTTATACGATATAGAATTTAATTTGTAACGCACCTAGGTTAGAAAATAAATTAGTTGACTGTACTCACACTATTACGATTAATCTAAAATACATATGTACTACATTGTACTACACGTTAATAATAAATAAATGTTTATGGACAATCTTACACAAATCGACCTAGTCCTACGGTGAACTCAGTAAGGCTTGTGTTGTAGGTATTAGACGACGATATACATAATAGATAGATACATATAAATACTTAAATACATAGAAAGCACCCATGACTCAAGAACAAACGTTTGTGTTCATCACACAAATAAATGCCCAGACTGGGATTTGAACCCAGGACCATAGGCAGGGTCACTACCCACTAGGCCAAACCGGTCGTATATAGAATGTTTCAACTTTTGAATTTAACTATACGAAAATTCACCTCCGATGTTCAAGAGCGACATAACCCAAGTGGTACTTACTGGGGAAAGACTGAGGCAATGTCCTAAAGCAAAATCGTGGCAGTGTTCTCCAACACGTTATTACCGATATACTGTAAGTTCATTTTGTTAATATTCATATCTAACAGCATAGTAATACTTAGGGTGTTTAAAGATTAGATATGGCAACTCTATGTTAAAACGGGTAACGTCATTTTCATAAGGGAACACTTTTGATTTTTTTTGAGACATAGAGTTTTGGAGGGAGACTTGACGTTTGGTGCGGCGAAGAAAAACTGATAAGAAAATTGTTAGAAGTTATTGTGTTTGCATAATACAAATAAATACTTAGCTGATCTGGAACTGACTTTCATTGAAGAAGCAGGAATAGATTTTACAATACCTCCTTATAAAGGATGGACAAGAGTAATCTTAATAACAAAATCTTGTGTAGAATAATATTCATATAAATTGGTTTTATCTCGGTTAGTATCATCCCTGTAAGTTTGACAACGCCATAATATTGTATCGCCGCGCATGAGGTTTGACACCTTTAAACTTTTATGAACCAATCACAACTTTTTTTAATAGCGCGAAATTGTCTATTGGATAAATTCTAAGCTGCTCTGACATATTTATGAAGAGGGGATAGCTGTCAGTGTCAGCGCCCTGGGGTCATTTTTGGAAGGCTTTTTTGTATGGAGAGCTGTGTCTATATATATTCAGTCACCGAATGAAGGCTATTATTTAGTCACTATAGTTAACTATGGCGTTGTATGCAGTCACTCAGAGGCGGATTTACCTGTCGACCTGTTTTGTCGACATGTATTGTCGACCTGTATGTCGACCTATGTTGTCGAACTGCAGGTATTTCAATTTAATGGTAATATTATGAACTTGACTTGTACAATATTCTATTCGACATTAAATCGTGCCGTTAAGTCCTTTGTTACACAGTCTACGTTAAAATGATATTAAAGCCTAGTCGGTAGTGACTGCCTACGATGCTAGAGGTCCCGGGTTCGAATACTGGCCTCGGCATTTATTTTTGTGTTTATCATGAATATTTGTTGTATGTTATGTATTAAATTTCGTCGTCTAGTACCTATTACACAAGCATAATTAAATTTACTGTATGGCTAGGTTGGTTTGAGTAAGGTTATTCTAAAATATTTGTATATACATCAAAGTTTCCATCAAAAATTTAATAAAAAAAATTTGATGAAAAACTAGACACGAGCATTTTAAGTAAATTATGAAAAGGGTACATAATGCATTTTACTTATATTTATTTTATTTAATGTTTAATTGAGTCGTTAAATCTTATGCAGCTGTCTCGATATTATTTTTAAATATAGGTATCTGTAGGTATTATTTGTCTTATATGTCCACCATACAAATATTACATTTATTTAATTATATTGATGATTTCACATTACTAAATTTTATTAATTATTTTAAAGCACTACTACTGTACCTATGCTTTTTTTTCGATTAGCCACTTTTCCATTTATTTATTTTTTTGACAAGTTGTGATCCAAACTTATTGATTTAAATATTAATTGTGGTATAAAAAACAAATCATAGTTATAAACTTATAAAATAAAACTTATGAAAATGAGAAGTGTAAATAATTGAAATTAATATTTAGGTTATATATGTACTGCAGTAATATACAAGAATAATTGTTTTACTTAAACGCAGAAATATAATTATGTTGTATCCATGTAATGTAATAGAAAATGATGATAGAAAATATGTTATTGATCATATTCACTTATGATATAAACACGATTTGATCTCTTATGAACTAATAAAAGGCTTAAATAAAAATAATAATTTTATTTATGAAAAATACTACTTATACAATAGTCTGAATATTACAAACCTATTATATTTAGTTTCGTGTTACATGCAAATCATTTTCTTTTCACCTCACTAGCTCGGAAAGAACTGTTTTATTATTTAAAAACAGATAGAAAAAGTTTAATTTTATTCAGAAGAGTGCAAATTTAAGTAATTTCATACAAATTATTCACTACTAATCTAGTGTTTTTTGACCTTAGCTGGAGGGATATTCTTTTATTTAATGTTTTTGAATGATGGATGGATATCAATAATTTCGATTACATTTTTAAAGTTTTAGAGTCAAATTTTTCCTCGCGGTAGTGAGGTGAAAAGTTGTGTGTTTCACTCGGTAGCAAAGTGTGTTCCCCTTTCGTGCCTTGAGACCCTTCCAATGCTCAAGGAATCTTTTGCTAGCTCGGGTCTCAATATTAGCACGAGAAGGTAAGCACCACGTAAGCACTAACTTTGCTCCCTTGTATAACAAATAACTATGTTGGGCCACTTCGTACCTTGTTACAGCGATGTCGCTTAATATATAAGCGAGGTCTCAGTGATTTTAAATAGATAAATAGTTATAACTCTTTAATGTAATAATAAAGATATATAAAGGGTAAAAATAAAAAGATACAAAGGCGAACTTATCCCTTTACGGAATCTGCTAGCTTACCCACTCCAGATTCATATTGATGGCTTCATAAGAAGTACCGAATGGTGTGTAGTCAGTTTTATTATTTTATTTTATTACCTTCGCTGCGGCAATTAGTTAACATCGCAGTTAACCATACTTTGTGAGGGGTCAATAGGCCCCCTACCGCAGCGAACGTGTTAAATTCAACTATCATATTTTCGTGGTAACTTGTTCATAACAATATTCTAACAAATTAATTCCTTAAGTTAATCTTACATCTAACATTGATCTAATCAATGATTTAATAATAAAAAAATAACTTATTAGAGTTCCGTATCGCAGTCGGCAAAAACGGAACTCTTATCCGTCTGTCCATCTGTCAACACTTTTCGAAAAACGAGGATGTACGAAGCTGAAATGAATATCAAATATTCAGGGGCCACGGACCGGAAGACGTGGACAGACCCCTCAGACATGGTGAAGGTCACGGGAATTCACTAGACGCGAGTGGCGCAAAACCGGTCACGGTGGGTCGCTTTGGGAGAGGCCTACGTGCAGCAGTGGACGTCCTTCGGCTGATATGATGATGATGATGATGATTCAGGTCTGCTATACTATACCACAATACCTTAGACTACTAAAAAATAGTTTAACCCTTTGAACGCTAAGAACCAATAAAGTGGTCGCGTGCTGTCGTGCCTGCCATGCCACCGACCTTTATTGTGGCTACGGCGGACGCTGTCAAAGCATTGTCCTGCTGACAGATAAGGTTTATATGCGTTTTTCACTCGTCGATATGTTTGGTATACACGACACATTTTAATGCGAGAGGAAATGCGTTCAAACGGTTAAGGTAGTTGATGTCATCTATTTATCAAAATATTTTATAAAAATAATTGGATTCGTTCTTATTTGCTTTCTTAGTTTCCTCGGCGATTCTGTCCAGTGTGTTCCTTCCTTAGTATATACCTATAAGCATTTTCCGGACTACATCTCTACCGTGACTGCATCACTTCAATAGCATCACACGTTACAATCATCTTCTTGACTAACCGAGATCTTAACAAACTTCCAACATTAAAACATACAGTTTCACTAAACGTTATCAACATCATAAACTAGCCATCACCTCCGTCTTCTAAAAGAGGAAACCAGGAACACCCCAGCCGTGACCACCTGCAGCACGGCAGCCGTCTCGAAGCACGCCACGTACGCGTAGTTCCTGGCCAGAGACCAGCCCAGTAGGAAGACTGCCACCACGAGGTTGGCGGCGCTGGTGGTGGCTGTCGTGTCGAACTCGTTCAGAGTGCTGTTGTAGAGCGGCTGCTGCAGGATGCTGGACGCCGCGGTGGAGAAGCTGGCGAACATGCACCAGATGAGGAGCAGGCTTTTGCTTGAGGACAGGATGATGCCTGGAAAGAAAGAAACGTATACTCGGACCGCCTAACTCCTGTATAAAGCTGTGTCCTATTAACTCGTAAGTGACATACCTACGAGTGGTGGCGGATCAATTGTTTTCTTAGGCAAGACAGAGGCCATATAACTTTGCCTTTTCTATGTGAACCCGAGGAAAGTTGTTGACTTGCAGGAGAGTTAGTAAAGCCGGTGGGAATCGGCTTGTATGGGCGCACCGCCGCTGATACCTACTGAAGCGTCGTGCTGTTCGGGATACAGCTTTCTGTTTTTGGACACAGCTTTCTCAAAGAGTATCACAGTGTTGGTATGAGTACCTACGTGATACTCATTGGACTATGATGAAAACGGGGGTCATTATTCACTTGCCTTTCTCCGCCGCCGCGCCTGTCTTCGTCGGTCACCGATACTTACGTAGGTTACTTACTCTTTTTTATATATTTCATATATCAGTCTATTACGATCTTCTTCTTTTTATTTCTTTATAGTATTTAACATTATGTAAGCCACATAAAGAGCCCTAGCACTCTAGGCAACGCTTAAAATGAAACGGATATTGCAGAACGGTGCACTTCTGCGTGTTAGGTATACGAAAATGGCTGTCAAAAGAACATAGAGGAGAAATTTTGGATATTCGCGGTAGGCTCACCGTAAAAGCCCATGGCCCCAGCGATGCAGAAGAGCGTGCAGAGGCGGGCCTTCTCGTGGATGGCCTTGGGCAGCACCACGCACAGCATGATGAAGCAGAGCGCCGCGCCGTGCGCCGTCGCCATCAGCGTCGCCACCTGCCGTAGAAGTCGAACCAGTTGACCGACCAGAGTGGCGATATTGGGTCAAAAACATGTTTGGTCAGGAACACATCCATACCTACATTTTACATACATACTACATTTCAGCCGTATGCAGTCCACTGCTGTACATATTATTAGGCCTCCCACAAATATGACTTGTATCATCTTGGGGGGTAGTTGCCATAGTCGCCACGACTACGCCAGTTAGCGACCGTCAGTAGCTGTAGATTGAGTTTCGATTTCGTCGGAGGCTGCTGCCCGTCCGTAGATTTTTTTTCCTTTGTCGCCTCTTACGACACCCGCGGGAGGCGATGGGGTGGTGCTATTCAAGTCAGCTGGCATCACGGCATACCTGATTTAGGTATATTACGAAGAAATAGCGACATTTCTCCAATTAAATTTGAACCTAAACATCAAGACTGAGAGGCTCATATTTCATTATACTATCGGTACTTATATATATTGACTTCGGTTTGGGAATATGTTTGAGGTTTGTGGGAAAAACATTTTCCGGGTCGCACCAACGCGCCCTGGAAAAGGGATAAAAGATTTATTTAGGCGACTTTGTTCCGGGTTCCTAACGTCTACAGACACTTGCCCCCCAAATATTCATGGCCGGATTCTTGGCCTTCACCAGCGGCGCGAACCACACGCCCAGCACGAAGATGGACGTGGTGGTGGTGAGGTGCAGCAGAGTGTAGAGGTAGAAGTTGAGGTCCAGCAGCATGTTGACGATCGTGATGAAGTTCTTGCGGAGGGACGCGGTGCGCCGCGCCGTGCCGGGGGTCACCTCTGTGCCGAATACCACGCTCTGGGAACAAAGCAAGCCGTCAAGACCACTCTGTTAAAAGTGTCTAATTTAATTTGTCTTGAAGGTGATCCTTCAGAGAACAATATGTATTGTCTACTAGCTTCTGGTGTACGGAATGGTTCGTGGTTCGTGATCGGTTCGTTGGGCTGGAAGTTGGATTGGAGATGGAGTAGAATTTTCAAATGTATTGACTACTCGGGGAAGAGAGTAGATGTTCATTTAATAAGCCAAAGTTCTTCCAAAAACGTGTCATTATAGTATGTGTAAGGGCATAAAAAGTATAATTTTCTTCATATTTATACCCTGACTGTACGCTGTTGTACTGCCATTGCAGCCCTCTACAATCTTATACAATGTCTCAAGAAAATATAGACTTTTCAAATGTATTGACTACTCGGGGAAGAGAGTAGATGTTCATTTAATAAGCCAAAGTTCTTCCAAAAACGTGTCATTATAGTATGTGTAAGGGCATAAAAAGTATAATTTTCTTCATATTTATACCCTGACTGTACGCTGTTGTACTGCCATTGCAGCCCTCTACAATCTTATACAATGTCTCAAGAAAATATAGACTTAGGGGTCGATGTTGTCCGCTTCCGTAGGTTAGAATTACTACCCGAAATCTGTAAAACCCTACAAGTGACCCCTGGGTGGTGCTAAAAGGACAACCAAACTTACCGGTGGTAGGCTTCGGCCGTGGCTGGTTACCACCCCTCAGACTAAGTCGTGCCGCCAAACGGATTCCGTGTTCCGGCACCTAGTCTGAGGTTGCCTCTAGGTGGATGTGTCCGAGCAGTTGCGATTGCCTTGGATACCGTTGCCTTTGTCTTTGTGTGCCACACCTTAGCGTCTGATTCTGGAGCTCAGCGGGATCCGAAGCACGGTGCTCCGCTGGCCGACCGCAGTTAGTAGGGGCCCAAGTAAAGGGAAAGCCACCCTTGAAAGGCTGCCCCGCCAACTAGCGAAAATCCCGGGATGGCTTCACCTTGCCGGTTGGCGACCGGATGGGAGGGCCAGGTGACCATTCAGGGGGTTCAGGCGTCCCCGCGGTCTCCGGGTCAGCTGTCTTTGTGTGTGGCGCGCAAAGACATACGGTGGGTCATAATGGCGGAATTGCCTTGCTCCACTTACATTCACCTGCTTATTCGCTCTCCACTTCCACGCACAAATTTAATGGTATACAATAAAAGGAAAAAAGTTAAACAGCGGTTGCACTCCCTCCCACTTAAAGTGCACCTCACTAACATACGAGGTCTGCACTCAAATATCACTGCGGTCCACCACCACCTTGAGACTGCAAAACCGCAACTGCTGTTCCTCACCGAGACGCAGATCAGATCTCCGGATGACGCGGCATACCTCAACTACCCTGGGTATACTCTCGAGCACAGGTTTCTTCCTCGCGCCGGGGTTTGTGTGTATGCTCGCGATGATATCTGTATCAAACGTCTCCAAAATCTTGAAGATTCCAGCCTCTCTGTTGTGTGGATTTGGGTGGACACGGGAGTTGCACAAATTGTCTATGCATGTATTTACCGTTCGCATAGTGGAGATCAGGAGACAACAAGGCTTTTCAGTTATCTCAGTGAGGCAGTCGATGAGGCTCAGATTAGGTATCCTGCGGCGGAGTTAGTTATATTGGGGGACTTTAATGCTCACCACCAAGAATGGCTGTTCCCATACCAATTAACCGACCATGCTGGAAGAGAGGCTCACAAATTTGCTTTAACGCTAAATCTCTCCCAGTTGGTAAACTGCGCCACTAGGGTACCCGATGTCGAGTCCCATACACCAAACTGCCTTGACCTTCTGCTGACTACTGATCCAGACAAATATTCGGTGGCAGTAACAGCCCCTTTGGGTACCTCCGATCACTGTCTGGTTAAGGCTGTATCCGTATATTCCCCACCAGATCAGGGCCCTAGGGGTACGAGACGGGTGTGGCGATACAGGTCAGCAGATTGGGATGAGATGCGTCACTTTTTTGCGTCTTATCCTTGGCGTGCCTCGTGGTTTTCTTCCCATGATCCTTCGAGCTGTGCTAGCGCTGTAGCTGATGTCATCCGGCAGGGTATGGAATACTATATTCCCTTCTCTGATGTCTCGACCGGTTTTGATGCTCGCCCGTGGTACAATGCTGAGTGTGACCGTGCTGAGGCACTTAAGCAGGCAGCGTACCTGGCTTGGGTTAATGCTCGCAAGCGCAAAGCACCCAATGCTCGTAAGCTGAAGAAAGCCTACAATAAGGCCGCTAAGTCTGTAAAAAAGCAGTTTCGCAAGGCACGCTTCGCCCACATATGCCATATCGGGGCTAAACTCGCCTCTTATCCGCCTGGAAGTAAGGCTTTTGGTCCCTGGCTAAGGCGACTGAAGCGAATTTTTGTCGACCATCACTGCCACCTTTGATGAAGCCTGATGGTTCGCTAGCGCATACTGCTGACGCGAAGGCTAATTTGTTTGCCTCGCTATTTGCTGCGAATTCACGATTAGATTCCGCAGGAAAAACACCGCCTATTCTCCCGCAAGTGGACTGCTCTATGGGCGTGGTTCATATACGCCAAAAGGAAGTGCTAAAATCCTGCGGAATCTGGACGTGAACAAGGCTAGCGGTCCAGATGGAATTCCAGCCATTGTCCTGCGAAACTGCGCAGCCGAATTGTCTCCGGTTTTGACTCGCCTATATCGCCTCTCACTCGCTGCTGAAGTCGTTCCCTCGGGCTGGAAGCTTGCCAATGTGCAGCCTGTACCCAAGAAGGGCAGTCGGGCAGACCCAGCCAACTATCGTCCGATCTCGGTCACCTCCATACTCTGTAAGACTATGGAGCGTGTACTGAACAAACGCCTCCTAAGATACCTAGAAGACAACGATTTACTCAGCGATCGCCAATTTGGGTTCCGTTCTGGGCGGTCGACTGGTGATCTTCTAGCCTATGTCACTCATCTTTGGAGCGAGGCTATCGAGGGTTATGGCGAAGCTCTTGCTGTGTCCCTTGATATCTCCAAGGCTTTTGACAGGGTCTGGCACGCCAGTCTAGTTGGCAAGCTTCCAGCATATGGAATTCCTTTTGGCCTGTGCAACTGGATTGCAGATTTCCTGAGAGGGCGATCGATTCGCGTGGTCGTAGATGGGTGTACTTCCGACCAACGGGATATTGATGCCGGTGTTCCGCAGGGATCTGTTTTATCTGCAACCTTATTTCTGCTGCACATCAACGATTTGCTAGTCCCGGGAATTATTGGGTACGCTGATGACAGCACGGTTGTAGATAGGTACTTGTCCAGTGCGAAGGCCAAAAGGGATGAAGTCCAGTCTTGTCGTGAGAGCATGGTGGATCGATTGAATTTGGCTCTCGAGGCAGTAACCGACTGGGGAGAAGCCAACCTAGTCAAGTTCAATGCCACTAAGACACAGGCCTGTCTGTTCTCCACTAAACGGAGTCCTTTTGAACTGACTCCAACTTTCCGGGGTGTATCCGTACCCATTTCTGATCACCTGGAACTTCTTGGAATGAGCTTATCATCCAATTTGAACTTCGGACACTATATTGAATCTTTGGCTAAAACTGCAGCCAAGAAACTTGGAATTCTTTCCAAGGTGCGGCGGTACTTTACACCTAAACAGCTTCTGCAGCTTTACCAAGCGCAGGTCCGGTCGTGTATGGAGTACTGCTGCCACCTTTGGGATGGATCCGCGAAGTACCAACTTGCTGCCTTAGATTCAATAGATAAACGTGCCAAGAAGCTCATTGACGATCCTGATCTGGTGGGGGCAAAGCTGCAAAGCCTCGAACACCGAAGGAAAGTCGCATGCCTATCGGTATTTTATAGGATACATTTCGGCGAGTGTGCGAGTGGTTTGCATGAACTCATTCCACCATCTCCATTTAAATATTATGGGACGAGGCGTGCGTTGAGATTCCATCCCTATGTTGTGGATATTCCTTCAACCAGAACAAAGCGCTTTGCTTCTACTTTTCTGATTCGCACAGCTAGGGAGTGGAATTCTCTTCCAGCTGATCTTTTCCCGGAGCAATACAACCTGGGTATCTTCAAGTCGAGAGTGAATAAGCACTTGCTGGGTAAGCATGTTCCATCGTCGGCCTCATCGTCACTTACCATCAGGTGAGATTGGGGCCAAATGCTAACCTATCATTTATAAAACTGACCACGGAGTTTCTTACTTATAGCGTGGAAAGAGGGAGAAATACACGTTTTCTTCTTTTAGTAAGTGTTCCCTAAAAAGCCACGAGTCATTGATAAAGTTGGTTACTAAAACCATGAGTGTCAAGTTCGCCGTTAAAAAGTAGCGAGCGACGAGTTACCTGGCCGGGTGCTTCCGTCGTCTCCCGGTACAGTGGCTGCGGCTGACTCCTGTCGATGCTCTCCAGCTCACGGTACCCGCTCACCCTTCCATAGCTCGTGACATCCAAAGCTCCAAAATCAGAAGAAAACCGGTTAGTTGACGCTGCCAGAATCTCACTGAAATCTGTTGAGAATCTCGGCTGGTTCTGCTGATTCGACACAGTGGCCGTTTTATCCCGATATTGAATAGCTGGATCGACTATTTCTTTCGCGTTCTTCCTAGATTTGAAGACTACGACATCAGTAGCATCATCGTCGTGCTGGGAACTAGATGCCGGTTGAACATTTCTCTCAGGGTCTTCCTGTTGGTTAGAAAAGATGACTTCATCATCGTCTTCGACTGCGTCGCGGATCATGTTGTAGGTGTTCCTGATGACTCTCTCGATGTAGACTGGGCGCGTGAAGGAGGCGAGGAACAAGCAGTTCTGCATGAGCACCGCGCCGTATATCATGACTACGATGTAGCCGTCGTTGTAGGAGCTGCAGAGATGGCCGACGAGGAAGGGGATGAGGCAGTTGCCGACGGAGGGCGCCATGCGCACGAGGCGCTGCGCCGTGGTGAGCCGGTCGCGGAAGTAGTGGGTGATGATCACTTCGATCTGCTGGCCGGTCAGCGCGCAGCCTGCGCCTGCAAATACGGATTGCGATTAAAGTTACATGTTTAATATTCTGGCAAACTAAAATTCGCATTAACAGTAGAAGTAGGTCAAGTAGGTAATAAGCTATACCTCCCTTTTTAAGTGGGGAGGGTGCTGGCGTAACGTAAGAAAAAGAGTTTTTTAGTGATTCTTTCACTCTCTCTCTCGACGAATGATTACCCTTGCCCAAAAGTTAAGATCATAAATATTGTAAACCTCTAAAATAGCTTGATATTGCGGATAAAAACAAGTTTGACGACTAATCATATTTCCGCACTTGAACACCTTTCGCTGCGGAAATTAGGTGCACGGGGTCGAATAGACCCTGTGCCGCTGTTAATGCTCGGGAGTGAGGCGAGGTCTATAGAAAGCAAAACATTTGACTGTAGATAAGGCATGTATACAGGATGTTTAATGTATTGCTTGCAATTTTTAATTATGTCGATTGAATTATTAATTTAGGTATTTTATGTTTTTTTTTTTGTCATTATAATGATACCCAAAGAAGTCTAAAACCATGAAATACTTAGACCTAATTTGAATTTATTTTCTGCTCATCTTCTACTTGCAAAATAAGAAATATGAAATGATGTCACAAAAGAACAGATAATTAACATTTGCTACGCTCAGATATATCAGCCTTGATTGATCAATACATGTACAATACCTATGGTATAATATGTTAGGTATGTATGTATTACGCGGTACCACACCTGTACAGATAAGTAAACAAAGCAGTAAAACATATTGTTTCATTCAACGTCGACCATAAAATTATACCTACATCAATGACACAATAGCACACCGAATAGTTGTCACAGTGCCAATTAAAGGCAGTGTAGATACCTACCTGCAAACATGCCGGAGAATATGTTAATGACATGGTCGTTGTTGTTGGCGTCAGTGGAATAACTGGACAACAGTATCCCAGCCACAGTCAAGCACAGGCCCGAGAGGGCCATGAATCTCGGCATGTTGAACGTCTTCACGACAGCTCGACACCAAGACTCCAGGAGCAGTCTTATCACTACCATTATAACTGGCACTAGAGCTATATCCATATCCCATATCCTCGTCAGTTCATCTTGCTCGTGGTTTAAGTTTCCCGTGGCTTGAAGTATGATTAAGCTGTACAGCGTCAACACCCCGGGCACCGTGACGTGATAAATGACGGCCGAAAACACTATTAGCCACCCGTATCCTCCATCAGGAGGTGTTGGACCGATCTCCGGCTGCGATGCCACCACTCGATCCAAGTGAAGGTCTTCCGCCACATTTTCACGTCTTTCTGGTCTGCTGGCTGTCGGATTCTGTCCACTGTCCATTATTTCCACACAATAAACAACAGTTTCATGACTAAAGGTACTACAAATGAGTTATCTGCCTGGAACTAAAGTGTTATCTTATCATTATCTTTTCTAGTAATCTTGTGTTCTACATATTTGAATTGACCGCCAATATAAAACCTATGGCAGAAATAATTTTGGTAATCATATAAATTAACGATTTCATTTCAGTATTTTGAATCGTGATTGAACTAGTATCTGTATCGCATATTTTATTTAATTGAAATTACATAAAACTTTATTGTTGTAAGTTATAAAAAAATATGACAGCGAAACTTACTCCGGTTTTTGAACGTTTCTTGCAGTATAACTCTACTAAATTATAACGCACTGTTGTATTTGGAAATATAGAGAGCGCCGTATGTTTTTGCGTGTGTGAAAGTAAGATAAAGTATACAGAATTTTGCCAACGAGTATTTTTAATTTTGTAGATTAGTCGTAATGTGATTTTGCCCGAGCAACTCATAAAACGACGCTTTTATGTAAAAAATCCCGTAATTATTGATAATGCGGCGTTAATTTCACCTTTAACCCGATTAAATCGAAAAGCAGCGATGCTTTCTGTGATATTAAAAGTAGACATTGTTGGTGTTGAGTTTGAAAAATAGTGTACTGTGTGCAGAGTTCCGTGAAGCCCTGGGCATTTTAATTGCCCTTCGTGATTTGATTAGTGCAGGAAGAATGTGGTTGTGGTTGCAGAGGGTCGCTGATGGGTGAGTCGCACGATGGAGACGGAATCCGTGCGCTCTGAACTGAGCAGTCGGTCGCGGCGGAGCTCGAGACATCGGCAACACACTCACAGGAGTACCCGGTATGTTTATTGTACGAATTCCATGGCTCACGTTTAGTAAATCGAATGATTCATCCATAATTTAGGCCAAAAATACTTATCTCAGATTAAGTTCTGCTTGGAATCTCATTAGAAATGTCTTAAAAACTAGTTTTTCATTCATAACAAAATGACATGGCAAAGTATATCATGCTTCATGTCAACCTAGTTAGAACTGGTATTGCCTGATGATCAAGTAGGGCCACTACGTAATGCACCACACATGGAGCTTGGTGCAGTAATCAGTCTAATTGGATTAGTGGATTTTAATAATTTAAGTGGGGTGCTGAGTGCTTTATAATAGTGTGTTCATGTTTGTTTATGAACACTGCAATTGATTATAATTCATGGATTGTTACTGAGTTATACTTTATAGTAAATAGTCCAATGTTATTAAAACTGTTTATCAATAGTGAATGTACATATTATGTGAAATGTAAGTGTTGTGACATAATTAAATCTCTAAAATGAGTGATAGAAATGTGTTTACAACTTTTTGATGGGTGTTATAAGTATAAGGTACAGTCAGCGTCATATAGTTGGCAGCATTCAAAGTAGTCCAATAGTTTGGTACACCATATAAATTCTATGGTGTACCTAACTTTATGAGTACTTTGGATGCTACCAACTATATGATGCTGACTGTACACCTCACACTAAACTGTTAAAAATGTTTGTTGTTTATGCAAAGGGCATAGTCCTGAGTCAGTTTCTTTATAAAAGCATAGACCAGAGCTTGCCTTGTCTTAATAAGCTGTTTCTTTCTTGTGGCTATGCATTATTATATGGCTATTTGTATAATTATTGTAATATTACCTTTTGTATCAATTTCTGTATTAATTAGTACTTAGTTACTTTATTTTTGCAAAATTTTATCTTGGTTATTTCACTACTCTATTTTCATAATATTTTTGAGTTTTATTTGTTATCTGTGAAAAAATACGTAATTTGTTATATTGTTTCTTGTGCAATAAACTTGAATTTAGAAAATATACAATAGCAATGGACAAAATTCATAACAGTTATTAATTTATTTTCTAGTTATGAATTCAAAACAAGTGTAATGCTAATTAACAGACCTTTACATATTACCTTTACAAATTAAACCTTAAAATTAATACTTGTTCTTAAACATTATTGTTAAAAACCATTGTATTGTTACAGAAGTTCAAAGTCACAAAGAAAAGACACCAGCGACATCATGGCTCCCTTCCAAACCAGTGTTAACATAAACCCTGAGACGGGCCGGGACGGACAAGAAGTCATTGAGGTCCAAATTCTACCTCAAGATGAGAACTGGGGAGAGACTACAACGGCCGTCACCGGGAACACGTCAGAAGGCTCACAGTCCATGGAGGACGTTAGCAATTGGCCGATAGAGTCTGATACCGGAATAGGATTCATGTGCTCCAGATATTTCGGGACCACTGTGGCTCTGGGGCTCTCTTTTATCTCTTTTGCTAGCCCGCTGGCTATGGTTGTGCTACCGAAGATTGGCTTCTTTCCTGGACTGACTGACAACATTGCAATACAGCCAAGCCAAAGAATGCAGCTCCTATCCTGCACAGCAGAGTGCAAAGGGATTTTACTCTCACTAGCATTCAAATTAGTATTACTTGGTATTGGAGTATGGGCAGTTTTCCTTCGTCCTCGGAACGCTATTCTCCCAAGAATTTTTGTCTTTAGAGCTACAACCTTAGTAATACTTGCCGTATGTATTTTCTCGTACTGGCTTTTCTATATTGTACAGATTACCGAAGCAACTAAAGCACTGGCTTTAGGTGAAGAAGCAGTGGACTACAGTGCGTTAGTGTCCTACGTATCAAGCTTTGCCGATACACTGCTGTTCATACATTACATAGCTGTCATACTCATGGAGATCCGTCACTTGGAGCCGGTCTACTATATAAAGATAGTCCGGAGCCCCGATGGAGAGAGCAAGTCATACTGCATAGGGCAGCTCAGCATACAACGGGCAGCAGTGTGGGTACTGCAGAAGTACTATACAGAGTTCCCAATCTACAATCCTTATTTGGAGAAGATTCCTATATCAAAGTCTCAAAGGTATATACTTATATTAAGTACTAATCTTAGTTTATTGCACATATCACACACTTACAATATAAGTACAAATATTATACAGAAAAAAATAAAGTAAGATAACAATTTTGAAGAGCAAGACAGATAAAATGCATAGAAATAACAATGCATTTAGGTATAAATCATATGTATATTATGTATTTCTTATAATATTTGTTGTTAATAAAATGATCTTATCAGATATGATGATTTGATTAGATTTCAAATTTTTACTATTTAATTGAACTTTCTCTTTAAAATTAAATCTACATTTAAATATTGTCCTAAAAAAAAAATATAAAATGGGTTAATGCACGTGTATAAATACTGACCCTGATCTTTTGGCGAAATTTGTAGACCAAATTGACCTACCCATTAATAAGTTTTCAACAAAATGATAGCAGACATAGTCTATAGTTTTATTTGTGTAAATTGAAAATAGATAACATATATTTAATAAAAAAATACGAGTACCTCCGGCGTCCGAGACAGGGTTTGAAGTGTCTCCCCAGCTATCGTTGCTGCGGCGCTACCGCTATGAACGATATTCGTAAATTTCGGACGATTGTCTCTGTCGCTCTCATGACGCCTTAATTGGAGTAAAAGAGAACGATGCCCGAAATATACGAACTTCGTTGTTCGCGGTACCGGGCCTGACGCCTTTTTTTACTTGTGTGTTAGGAAACAGTCCAGCATAAAGTTCTACGAGGTGGACGGGACAGCCTCGCAGACCCCGCGCTCGGCCGCCGGCTCGGTCAGCGGGAGCCGCCGCCGCGACTCGGGCTCCGCGCACAACGAGCGCTACTACGAGGAGGTATGCCGAGGACCTTTGCACTTCACAGATGGGCAGTAGCGTCCGTCGAATGCCAATTTACAGCTACTGTGGGTGTCAACCCGCATGTCAAGCGTGGCGACTATGGCAACTAGACCCCAAAGAAGATAGTTATATTTGGGGGAGGTTTAAGTCCAGTAGTGGACGATTTACTCCTGAAATGATGATGGTTATTCTCAGGTTAAACTTGTAGTTATAAACAAGGATTTTTACAGGTATAATGAACAATTTAAAAATAGAGGCCATTTTGGTTTTTCTTTGTTACAATACAACAGGTTTTTTGTATAATTAAAAGTATAAGATTCTTTAATTTACATATTCGACGACCGGTCTGGAATAGTGGGTAGTGTCTCTGCCTATGAAGCTGATGGTCCTGGGTTTAAATCGGGGCACTTATTTGTGTGATGAGCACAGATATTTGTTCCTGGGTCATGGTTGTTTTCTATGTATTTAGGTATTTATCTGTATCAATCTATTATATATATCATCGTCTGGTGCCTACAACACAACCTTTACTGAGCTTACAGTGGGACTAGGTCGATTCGTATAAGATTGTCCCAATTGTGTGTTCGTGTCGCAGGCGGAGCGCGAGCGGCGCGTGCGCAAGCGGCGCGCGCGGCTGCTGAGCGCGACCGAGGACGCCTTCGCGCACGTGCGCCGCGTGCGCGCCGCCGCCGCCGCGCTCGGGCCGCGCGAGGCCGCGCAGGCCGTGTTCCCGTCGCTGGGTGAGTGGCTCTGTCTTATGTTCGCGCACGTGCGCCGCCGCCGCCGCGCTCGGGCCGCGCGAGGCCGCGCAGGCCGTGTTCCCGTCGCTGGGTGAGTGGCTCTGTCTTATGTTCGCGCACGTGCGCCGCCGCCGCCGCGCTCGGGCCGCGCGAGGCCGCGCAGGCCGTGTTCCCGTCGCTGGGTGAGTGGCTCTGTCTTATGTTCGCGCACGTGCGCCGCCGCCGCCGCGCTCGGGCCGCGCGAGGCCGCGCAGGCCGTGTTCCCGTCGCTGGGTGAGTGGCTCTGTCTTATGTTCGCGCACGTGCGCCGCCGCCGCCGCGCTCGGGCCGCGCGAGGCCGCGCAGGCCGTGTTCCCGTCGCTGGGTGAGTGGCTCTGTCTTATGTTCGCGCACGTGCGCCGCCGCCGCCGCGCTCGGGCCGCGCGAGGCCGCGCAGGCCGTGTTCCCGTCGCTGGGTGAGTGGCTCTGTCTTATGTTCGCGCACGTGCGCCGCCGCCGCCGCGCTCGGGCCGCGCGAGGCCGCGCAGGCCGTGTTCCCGTCGCTGGGTGAGTGGCTCTGTCTTATGTTCGCGCACGTGCGCCGCCGCCGCCGCGCTCGGGCCGCGCGAGGCCGCGCAGGCCGTGTTCCCGTCGCTGGGTGAGTGGCTCTGTCTTATGTTCGCGCACGTGCGCCGCCGCCGCCGCGCTCGGGCCGCGCGAGGCCGCGCAGGCCGTGTTCCCGTCGCTGGGTGAGTGGCTCTGTCTTATGTTCGCGCACGTGCGCCGCCGCCGCCGCGCTCGGGCCGCGCGAGGCCGCGCAGGCCGTGTTCCCGTCGCTGGGTGAGTGGCTCTGTCTTATGTTCGCGCACGTGCGCCGCCGCCGCCGCGCTCGGGCCGCGCGAGGCCGCGCAGGCCGTGTTCCCGTCGCTGGGTGAGTGGCTCTGTCTTATGTTCGCGCACGTGCGCCGCCGCCGCCGCGCTCGGGCCGCGCGAGGCCGCGCAGGCCGTGTTCCCGTCGCTGGGTGAGTGGCTCTGTCTTATGTTCGCGCACGTGCGCCGCCGCCGCCGCGCTCGGGCCGCGCGAGGCCGCGCAGGCCGTGTTCCCGTCGCTGGGTGAGTGGCTCTGTCTTATGTTCGCGCACGTGCGCCGCCGCCGCCGCGCTCGGGCCGCGCGAGGCCGCGCAGGCCGTGTTCCCGTCGCTGGGTGAGTGGCTCTGTCTTATGTTCGCGCACGTGCGCCGCCGCCGCCGCGCTCGGGCCGCGCGAGGCCGCGCAGGCCGTGTTCCCGTCGCTGGGTGAGTGGCTCTGTCTTATGTTCGCGCACGTGCGCCGCCGCCGCCGCGCTCGGGCCGCGCGAGGCCGCGCAGGCCGTGTTCCCGTCGCTGGGTGAGTGGCTCTGTCTTATGTTCGCGCACGTGCGCCGCCGCCGCCGCGCTCGGGCCGCGCGAGGCCGCGCAGGCCGTGTTCCCGTCGCTGGGTGAGTGGCTCTGTCTTATGTTCGCGCACGTGCGCCGCCGCCGCCGCGCTCGGGCCGCGCGAGGCCGCGCAGGCCGTGTTCCCGTCGCTGGGTGAGTGGCTCTGTCTTATGTTCGCGCACGTGCGCCGCCGCCGCCGCGCTCGGGCCGCGCGAGGCCGCGCAGGCCGTGTTCCCGTCGCTGGGTGAGTGGCTCTGTCTTATGTTCGCGCACGTGCGCCGCCGCCGCCGCGCTCGGGCCGCGCGAGGCCGCGCAGGCCGTGTTCCCGTCGCTGGGTGAGTGGCTCTGTCTTATGTTCGCGCACGTGCGCCGCCGCCGCCGCGCTCGGGCCGCGCGAGGCCGCGCAGGCCGTGTTCCCGTCGCTGGGTGAGTGGCTCTGTCTTATGTTCGCGCACGTGCGCCGCCGCCGCCGCGCTCGGGCCGCGCGAGGCCGCGCAGGCCGTGTTCCCGTCGCTGGGTGAGTGGCTCTGTCTTATGTTCGCGCACGTGCGCCGCCGCCGCCGCGCTCGGGCCGCGCGAGGCCGCGCAGGCCGTGTTCCCGTCGCTGGGTGAGTGGCTCTGTCTTATGTTCGCGCACGTGCGCCGCCGCCGCCGCGCTCGGGCCGCGCGAGGCCGCGCAGGCCGTGTTCCCGTCGCTGGGTGAGTGGCTCTGTCTTATGTTCGCGCACGTGCGCCGCCGCCGCCGCGCTCGGGCCGCGCGAGGCCGCGCAGGCCGTGTTCCCGTCGCTGGGTGAGTGGCTCTGTCTTATGTTCGCGCACGTGCGCCGCCGCCGCCGCGCTCGGGCCGCGCGAGGCCGCGCAGGCCGTGTTCCCGTCGCTGGGTGAGTGGCTCTGTCTTATGTTCGCGCACGTGCGCCGCCGCCGCCGCGCTCGGGCCGCGCGAGGCCGCGCAGGCCGTGTTCCCGTCGCTGGGTGAGTGGCTCTGTCTTATGTTCGCGCACGTGCGCCGCCGCCGCCGCGCTCGGGCCGCGCGAGGCCGCGCAGGCCGTGTTCCCGTCGCTGGGTGAGTGGCTCTGTCTTATGTTCGCGCACGTGCGCCGCCGCCGCCGCGCTCGGGCCGCGCGAGGCCGCGCAGGCCGTGTTCCCGTCGCTGGGTGAGTGGCTCTGTCTTATGTTCGCGCACGTGCGCCGCCGCCGCCGCGCTCGGGCCGCGCGAGGCCGCGCAGGCCGTGTTCCCGTCGCTGGGTGAGTGGCTCTGTCTTATGTTCGCGCACGTGCGCCGCCGCCGCCGCGCTCGGGCCGCGCGAGGCCGCGCAGGCCGTGTTCCCGTCGCTGGGTGAGTGGCTCTGTCTTATGTTCGCGCACGTGCGCCGCCGCCGCCGCGCTCGGGCCGCGCGAGGCCGCGCAGGCCGTGTTCCCGTCGCTGGGTGAGTGGCTCTGTCTTATGTTCGCGCACGTGCGCCGCCGCCGCCGCGCTCGGGCCGCGCGAGGCCGCGCAGGCCGTGTTCCCGTCGCTGGGTGAGTGGCTCTGTCTTATGTTCGCGCACGTGCGCCGCCGCCGCCGCGCTCGGGCCGCGCGAGGCCGCGCAGGCCGTGTTCCCGTCGCTGGGTGAGTGGCTCTGTCTTATGTTCGCGCACGTGCGCCGCCGCCGCCGCGCTCGGGCCGCGCGAGGCCGCGCAGGCCGTGTTCCCGTCGCTGGGTGAGTGGCTCTGTCTTATGTTCGCGCACGTGCGCCGCCGCCGCCGCGCTCGGGCCGCGCGAGGCCGCGCAGGCCGTGTTCCCGTCGCTGGGTGAGTGGCTCTGTCTTATGTTCGCGCACGTGCGCCGCCGCCGCCGCGCTCGGGCCGCGCGAGGCCGCGCAGGCCGTGTTCCCGTCGCTGGGTGAGTGGCTCTGTCTTATGTTCGCGCACGTGCGCCGCCGCCGCCGCGCTCGGGCCGCGCGAGGCCGCGCAGGCCGTGTTCCCGTCGCTGGGTGAGTGGCTCTGTCTTATGTTCGCGCACGTGCGCCGCCGCCGCCGCGCTCGGGCCGCGCGAGGCCGCGCAGGCCGTGTTCCCGTCGCTGGGTGAGTGGCTCTGTCTTATGTTCGCGCACGTGCGCCGCCGCCGCCGCGCTCGGGCCGCGCGAGGCCGCGCAGGCCGTGTTCCCGTCGCTGGGTGAGTGGCTCTGTCTTATGTTCGCGCACGTGCGCCGCCGCCGCCGCGCTCGGGCCGCGCGAGGCCGCGCAGGCCGTGTTCCCGTCGCTGGGTGAGTGGCTCTGTCTTATGTTCGCGCACGTGCGCCGCCGCCGCCGCGCTCGGGCCGCGCGAGGCCGCGCAGGCCGTGTTCCCGTCGCTGGGTGAGTGGCTCTGTCTTATGTTCGCGCACGTGCGCCGCCGCCGCCGCGCTCGGGCCGCGCGAGGCCGCGCAGGCCGTGTTCCCGTCGCTGGGTGAGTGGCTCTGTCTTATGTTCGCGCACGTGCGCCGCCGCCGCCGCGCTCGGGCCGCGCGAGGCCGCGCAGGCCGTGTTCCCGTCGCTGGGTGAGTGGCTCTGTCTTATGTTCGCGCACGTGCGCCGCCGCCGCCGCGCTCGGGCCGCGCGAGGCCGCGCAGGCCGTGTTCCCGTCGCTCGGTGAGTAGCTCTGTCCCTCTGTCTTTAACCCTTTATAAGGCCTAGTGTGGCCCATGTTTTTTTTTTACTTTTGTTTGACTAAGGGCTCATTCAAAAATCATGTGATAGTTTTAGGCCTTATTTTGACCCTCTCCTCCCCCTTGGTGATATTTGGTGATCTTAACGATACGCCCCACCCCCGTTAAGATCACGTGTAGTTCTCGAGTGATTTTTGAGTCGACACTTTTCACTACAAAGTCAACGAAATTGTGTTACATCACACCGAAAACAGTACTATTAAACTAAACTAAAGTATACGTGATGTGGCCTTGGACTCCCTCCTCCCCATCGTGATCAATCGTGATATTTCTTCGACTTTTAATTAAAAAAATAATGTTGAAAAAGTGTTAACAAGCTGTGTGTGTGTGTGCCGCAGCGCGCGCGCTGCAGAAGTACCTGCGCGCCACGCGGCAGCAGCCGCGGCACTCGGCCGAGGCCGTGCTGGCGCACCTGGCGCGCTGCCTGGCGCGGGACGCCTCGCCGCGGGCCTTCCTCGAGCCCTTCCTCGTGCAGGCGCCCGTGCTGGCCGCCGAGCAGGAGGCGCGCCGGCTGCAGCGCTGGGCGCTCGTGGCCGACCAGCTGCTGGCCGGCCCGCTGGCCGACCGGCTGCACTTCCAGCTGCGGCAAGGTGAGCCCGCCCTCCTCGTGCAGGCGCCCGTGCTGGCCGCCGAGCAGGAGGCGCGCCGGCTGCAGCGCTGGGCGCTCGTGGCCGACCAGCTGCTGGCCGGCCCGCTGGCCGACCGGCTGCACTTCCAGCTGCGGCAAGGTGAGCCCGCCCTCCTCGTGCAGGCGCCCGTGCTGGCCGCCGAGCAGGAGGCGCGCCGGCTGCAGCGCTGGGCGCTCGTGGCCGACCAGCTGCTGGCCGGCCCGCTGGCCGACCGGCTGCACTTCCAGCTGCGGCAAGGTGAGCCCGCCCTCCTCGTGCAGGCGCCCGTGCTGGCCGCCGAGCAGGAGGCGCGCCGGCTGCAGCGCTGGGCGCTCGTGGCCGACCAGCTGCTGGCCGGCCCGCTGGCCGACCGGCTGCACTTCCAGCTGCGGCAAGGTGAGCCCGCCCTCCTCGTGCAGGCGCCCGTGCTGGCCGCCGAGCAGGAGGCGCGCCGGCTGCAGCGCTGGGCGCTCGTGGCCGACCAGCTGCTGGCCGGCCCGCTGGCCGACCGGCTGCACTTCCAGCTGCGGCAAGGTGAGCCCGCCCTCCTCGTGCAGGCGCCCGTGCTGGCCGCCGAGCAGGAGGCGCGCCGGCTGCAGCGCTGGGCGCTCGTGGCCGACCAGCTGCTGGCCGGCCCGCTGGCCGACCGGCTGCACTTCCAGCTGCGGCAAGGTGAGCCCGCCCTCCTCGTGCAGGCGCCCGTGCTGGCCGCCGAGCAGGAGGCGCGCCGGCTGCAGCGCTGGGCGCTCGTGGCCGACCAGCTGCTGGCCGGCCCGCTGGCCGACCGGCTGCACTTCCAGCTGCGGCAACGTGAGCCCGCCCTCCTCGTGCAGGCGCCCGTGCTGGCCGCCGAGCAGGAGGCGCGCCGGCTGCAGCGCTGGGCGCTCGTGGCCGACCAGCTGCTGGCCGGCCCGCTGGCCGACCGGCTGCACTTCCAGCTGCGGCAAGGTGAGCCCGCCCTCCTCGTGCAGGCGCCCGTGCTGGCCGCCGAGCAGGAGGCGCGCCGGCTGCAGCGCTGGGCGCTCGTGGCCGACCAGCTGCTGGCCGGCCCGCTGGCCGACCGGCTGCACTTCCAGCTGCGGCAAGGTGAGCCCGCCCTCCTCGTGCAGGCGCCCGTGCTGGCCGCCGAGCAGGAGGCGCGCCGGCTGCAGCGCTGGGCGCTCGTGGCCGACCAGCTGCTGGCCGGCCCGCTGGCCGACCGGCTGCACTTCCAGCTGCGGCAAGGTGAGCCCGCCCACCTCGGGCGGGCGCCCGTGCTGGCCGCCGAGCAGGAGGCGCGCCGGCTGCAGCGCTGGGCGCTCGTGGCCGACCAGCTGCTGGCCGGCCCGCTGGCCGACCGGCTGCACTTCCAGCTGCGGCAAGGTGAGCCCGCCCTCCTCGTGCAGGCGCCCGTGCTGGCCGCCGAGCAGGAGGCGCGCCGGCTGCAGCGCTGGGCGCTCGTGGCCGACCAGCTGCTGGCCGGCCCGCTGGCCGACCGGCTGCACTTCCAGCTGCGGCAAGGTGAGCCCGCCCTCCTCGTGCAGGCGCCCGTGCTGGCCGCCGAGCAGGAGGCGCGCCGGCTGCAGCGCTGGGCGCTCGTGGCCGACCAGCTGCTGGCCGGCCCGCTGGCCGACCGGCTGCACTTCCAGCTGCGGCAAGGTGAGCCCGCCCTCCTCGTGCAGGCGCCCGTGCTGGCCGCCGAGCAGGAGGCGCGCCGGCTGCAGCGCTGGGCGCTCGTGGCCGACCAGCTGCTGGCCGGCCCGCTGGCCGACCGGCTGCACTTCCAGCTGCGGCAAGGTGAGCCCGCCCTCCTCGTGCAGGCGCCCGTGCTGGCCGCCGAGCAGGAGGCGCGCCGGCTGCAGCGCTGGGCGCTCGTGGCCGACCAGCTGCTGGCCGGCCCGCTGGCCGACCGGCTGCACTTCCAGCTGCGGCAAGGTGAGCCCGCCCTCCTCGTGCAGGCGCCCGTGCTGGCCGCCGAGCAGGAGGCGCGCCGGCTGCAGCGCTGGGCGCTCGTGGCCGACCAGCTGCTGGCCGGCCCGCTGGCCGACCGGCTGCACTTCCAGCTGCGGCAAGGTGAGCCCGCCCTCCTCGTGCAGGCGCCCGTGCTGGCCGCCGAGCAGGAGGCGCGCCGGCTGCAGCGCTGGGCGCTCGTGGCCGACCAGCTGCTGGCCGGCCCGCTGGCCGACCGGCTGCACTTCCAGCTGCGGCAAGGTGAGCCCGCCCTCCTCGTGCAGGCGCCCGTGCTGGCCGCCGAGCAGGAGGCGCGCCGGCTGCAGCGCTGGGCGCTCGTGGCCGACCAGCTGCTGGCCGGCCCGCTGGCCGACCGGCTGCACTTCCAGCTGCGGCAAGGTGAGCCCGCCCTCCTCGTGCAGGCGCCCGTGCTGGCCGCCGAGCAGGAGGCGCGCCGGCTGCAGCGCTGGGCGCTCGTGGCCGACCAGCTGCTGGCCGGCCCGCTGGCCGACCGGCTGCACTTCCAGCTGCGGCAAGGTGAGCCCGCCCTCCTCGTGCAGGCGCCCGTGCTGGCCGCCGAGCAGGAGGCGCGCCGGCTGCAGCGCTGGGCGCTCGTGGCCGACCAGCTGCTGGCCGGCCCGCTGGCCGACCGGCTGCACTTCCAGCTGCGGCAAGGTGAGCCCGCCCTCCTCGTGCAGGCGCCCGTGCTGGCCGCCGAGCAGGAGGCGCGCCGGCTGCAGCGCTGGGCGCTCGTGGCCGACCAGCTGCTGGCCGGCCCGCTGGCCGACCGGCTGCACTTCCAGCTGCGGCAAGGTGAGCCCGCCCTCCTCGTGCAGGCGCCCGTGCTGGCCGCCGAGCAGGAGGCGCGCCGGCTGCAGCGCTGGGCGCTCGTGGCCGACCAGCTGCTGGCCGGCCCGCTGGCCGACCGGCTGCACTTCCAGCTGCGGCAAGGTGAGCCCGCCCTCCTCGTGCAGGCGCCCGTGCTGGCCGCCGAGCAGGAGGCGCGCCGGCTGCAGCGCTGGGCGCTCGTGGCCGACCAGCTGCTGGCCGGCCCGCTGGCCGACCGGCTGCACTTCCAGCTGCGGCAAGGTGAGCCCGCCCTCCTCGTGCAGGCGCCCGTGCTGGCCGCCGAGCAGGAGGCGCGCCGGCTGCAGCGCTGGGCGCTCGTGGCCGACCAGCTGCTGGCCGGCCCGCTGGCCGACCGGCTGCACTTCCAGCTGCGGCAAGGTGAGCCCGCCCTCCTCGTGCAGGCGCCCGTGCTGGCCGCCGAGCAGGAGGCGCGCCGGCTGCAGCGCTGGGCGCTCGTGGCCGACCAGCTGCTGGCCGGCCCGCTGGCCGACCGGCTGCACTTCCAGCTGCGGCAAGGTGAGCCCGCCCTCCTCGTGCAGGCGCCCGTGCTGGCCGCCGAGCAGGAGGCGCGCCGGCTGCAGCGCTGGGCGCTCGTGGCCGACCAGCTGCTGGCCGGCCCGCTGGCCGACCGGCTGCACTTCCAGCTGCGGCAAGGTGAGCCCGCCCTCCTCGTGCAGGCGCCCGTGCTGGCCGCCGAGCAGGAGGCGCGCCGGCTGCAGCGCTGGGCGCTCGTGGCCGACCAGCTGCTGGCCGGCCCGCTGGCCGACCGGCTGCACTTCCAGCTGCGGCAAGGTGAGCCCGCCCTCCTCGTGCAGGCGCCCGTGCTGGCCGCCGAGCAGGAGGCGCGCCGGCTGCAGCGCTGGGCGCTTGTGGCCGACCAGCTGCTGGCCGGCCCGCTGGCCGACCGGCTGCACTTCCAGCTGCGGCAAGGTGAGCCCGCCCTCCTCGTGCAGGCGCCCGTGCTGGCCGCCGAGCAGGAGGCGCGCCGGCTGCAGCGCTGGGCGCTCGTGGCCGACCAGCTGCTGGCCGGCCCGCTGGCCGACCGGCTGCACTTCCAGCTGCGGCAAGGTGAGCCCGCCCTCCTCGTGCAGGCGCCCGTGCTGGCCGCCGAGCAGGAGGCGCGCCGGCTGCAGCGCTGGGCGCTCGTGGCCGACCAGCTGCTGGCCGGCCCGCTGGCCGACCGGCTGCACTTCCAGCTGCGGCAAGGTGAGCCCGCCCTCCTCGTGCAGGCGCCCGTGCTGGCCGCCGAGCAGGAGGCGCGCCGGCTGCAGCGCTGGGCGCTCGTGGCCGACCAGCTGCTGGCCGGCCCGCTGGCCGACCGGCTGCACTTCCAGCTGCGGCAAGGTGAGCCCGCCCTCCTCGTGCAGGCGCCCGTGCTGGCCGCCGAGCAGGAGGCGCGCCGGCTGCAGCGCTGGGCGCTCGTGGCCGACCAGCTGCTGGCCGGCCCGCTGGCCGACCGGCTGCACTTCCAGCTGCGGCAACGTGAGCCCGCCTCCTGACTGAGCGGCATATGACATCACAGCGAGAGGCACAGGTTTCTATCGACGGGGTCTACTGTTTTTTATTCAATAGGTTCAACGGTAGAGCATGGACTAGCAGTAAGACGTCCGTGCTTCAATCGGAAGATCGATGGTGCGGCCCCGGCGCGTACTACTTTATTGAAACTAATTTATGAGATATCATTTGATATTTCCTCGTCGCTTCTCGGCGAAGAAAATGTCGTGGAAAACCGAACCCCATCCCAATATCGCTTAAAAAATAAACGATCTTTATTTTTAAATTCGTCAAGAAGCCTACCACTGGTTCTTCTTATTTGTGTTCATGGTAAATATACCCTTGACTCAAATACCCACAGAGAAAAAATACGATTTGCTATTTGAGATCTGTTAGAAAGATGGCTTTCAAAACCTTAAATACATGTTGACTTCGTTAACAGGTGACGTGTCGCTGATCTGCTCGGTCCGGCAGCTGCCCAAGTTCCAGCTGTCGGAGGAGCTGGTGGACCCGAAGAGCAACCGCTTCGTGCTGCGGCTCAACTCGGAGACGTCCGTCTGACAGGAGCCGCGGCCGGACCGGCTGGTATGACACGAGGAGTTCATCTGAACACCTGCATTCACAATACTAGATTACCGCGCATACAAGCGGACTGCCGCGCGGCTTCACCAACTTTTCCACAGTTTAACAGTTTTCGTCTTGAATAAGAAATAGACTCACGTGCTTGAAATTTCTCAGTGACCTTTATTATTATAATAAAATAAGGGTGACAGCTGGTACAGTCAGCGTCATATAGTTGGTAGCATCCAAAGTACTCAAAAAGTTCGTTACACCATAGATTTTGAATGGTGTACCGAACTATTTGACTACTCGAATGCTACCAACTATATGACGCCGACTGTAACTACACCTACCAAAAGCACATGAGTGGATAATTAACGCGCCGCCACTGAGATTATTCACTATTTTGTGAATATTTTGGCAGGCGCTTGTAAGTTCTGTCGTTTGGCGGTTTGCCTCCGTCACCATATGCGTTGTCAAGGTGTTCTGAGGGCCTGTGTTTGCTAATGCTTTTTGTTTAGATGTGACAAGGAATCCATATTATTAAAAATAAACGGGACTTAATCGCGTATATTAACTTTAAAAATTACCTCTGACGTTTTGAGAACAACGTTGTCCTCGTAGTCTCGGAAAGAGTCTTTTATTTTCTTTTTTTCGTAGTTTTACGAGGATACTTATTCTCGGAGTATAAGTCCAGTTTATTTGTAATAATGTGTAAAAGTTTAAGGGATCCATAGCCAACCGCGACATGGAAGTTGTCTCGTGACTAATCAGTTGATTTATTTGACCGCTTGAAGTGAGTACAACCAAGGGATATAACAATAATAATGTAGACATATGTACTACAGTTAACCAAATTGATTTCTGGTCTAATTAATACCTAGCCACAGTACTTTCATATAGATTTTCACTGAGACAAAGTACAGTCAGCGTCACATAGTTGTTAGCATCCAAAGTACTCAAAAAGTTCGGTACACCATAGAATTAGTATGGTGTACCGAACTATTTGAGAACTTTGAATGCTACGAACTATATGACGCTGACTGTACAACATGGCCATTTGATTTGTTGAATATACAACTTATGTGAAAAGATGAAACTTGTTAGGCGGAATCTGTAGGCTTCATGGTTGGCTCACTCTACTCAAATAATTGAGATTATCAATTTTGAGACAAATATTTTTAATGTCATTTGACATTTTTAATTGTGTATAGTTAATTTTCTCTAAATATTCCTTAAAAATGAAGTCTGATTTTGAATGCCGACGGCATATTATACAAGCCTTTCTGTAACTGGATGCATTTACTTGTAAACTTAAATTAATTTCGGTAGGGTCTCCTCACATCTGGCGACGCTTCTGTCCTAAAATCTTCTATGTGCAAAAAGAAAGAGTGAGATTTTTTTGTTTCACTCTTACTCTGTGGATAAAAAGGTTTTTCTAACCGATTTTAGCAGAATCGTCGACATATGTAGGGAGACCCCTTCCTCGACGATATGTACATTGTTGTGTCATGTTTTTAGTAAGTTTAGTTATAAGGCTATGCACAAAATTTACTTTATTCGTAAGTAGAACTAGATTTTATGATTCCAGTGATGGTTTGCCTTTTATTTTAATATTTAGTAGAAATGTATAATTAATTATTAGGAGACGTTTTTGATGCTAGGATAAATTTTAAAAATTAATACTTACTATCGAATCTCAGGAATGTTTTTATGAATATCATCTAATCATTATTCCTAGAATTATAGGTAAAAAATGGGTCGGCACCGCGCATGTAACACCTCTGGAGTTGCAGGCGTCCATAAGCTGCGGTAACTGCTTACCATCAGCCGGCCGTATGCTTGTTTGCGACCGACGTAGTATTACAAAATAATGATTGAAAGTCAATTGCCTAGGTCGAGACTTGAACTTACAACTCCGCATGCCCGGCGCTCGACCAACTGAGCTACCAGGGACACAGACAATTGGTATAGCGACGGGCATGTATCCCGGAGTTGCCAGTTCGATTCTCGCGCGAAGTAATATATTTTTCACTTTTCCTTTATTTCTAAGAATTATGGTTTTGTTAGCAAACGCCTCTGCTTACAACATTAATCATCAAATCATCTTTTGGATGTTACAATAATAGATACATATTCTACAAAGACTGCTTAGTGTGTATTTAAGTATTTGTATATTATATATATCGTTGGCTGAGTCACAACACAAGCATTGAGCTTACCGTGGGGCTCAGTCGATTTGTGTATGTAATATTTATTTATTTAGTATAATTTGCCATGATCATCTAATGGTGCCTTGGACACAATAAAAAGGGAATCTACAAACCGGTAATAACTAAAATATCACATATACAATACAGATGTAAGTTTCTAGTATTTTTGTATAGTATAGTAGGTTTACCATATCATAGGTTACGCTAAGCTATTTATTCTGTAGGAAGATTTATCTATTGCTAAAATAGAGTTACTCTATAATAATATCAAAAGTACTTGGCAGTTCTAACTCTTTATAGATGTAGTGCAAAACTATTCCATCGTGAAAACTCGTATCTCGATCGTAACGACAGAACCCGAACTGTCAATAAATGATTGTATTAAATGAGTGACATTTTTATATCCATTAATATGGAACTTTATTGTTTAATAGATTTCGCTTTATTTATAATAATTACAATATTATGAAAACTACGAGTACTTAACTGGTTATTGCGTTGAATATAAAAAAAGCCCTTGAGGCATTTCACCAAGTAAGCGGGCGGCATTTCCTCGTTGTATTGCAATGCTGGTACGTTGTGCGAGGAAGCCGCCAGCTCTCCGGTCACCAGTTACGTCAACCAGACGCTTCGCGATTTCAGATAAAACTTTATTGTTTAATGTCAAATATCATTTTTCACTTTGACGTTTGACACTAAACAATAAAGTTTCATGTTAATGGATATGAAAATGTCACTCATTTAATACAATCCTTGGTTGATAGTTCAAGCGACGTCGCATTTTGATCAAAATCCGAGTTTTCTCAATGGGAAATAGTTTTACACTATATCTGTAACTATTTGGCATTATGTCAATACAATATGCTCTCTTTCACTTTATATTAAATTGACGTAACGTGCGACAAGGATGACAGGTTGTTCTTAATAAGCGCTGGTACTCAATGCTGAGACTGCTTTTTATATATTTGTACTGACTTCATTAGGTACAGTCAACCAATTTGATTTATATGCCACTTCGTTCCTTGTCATAGTAAAAATCTATATGAAAACGCAAAAGATCTCTTATTAACGTCACTGTGACAAGGTTCGAAGTGGCGTAGAAATCAAATTGGTTGACTGTACCTACGTTTAGTCCCTATCAGTTATATCGAAGCGGCGGTCACAAATATCTGAACACATTATTTATTTATTTAGTCTTTATTGTACAAAAGGCGGACTCATTGCTATAAATAATTCTCTATTTAGGCAAAACAGAAATTTAGGCGGTGCGGCTACTAGGAAAATTCTCGAAACTGCATGAGATATTTTTAGATACATCGGCCGCTCCGATATATTTGATGGCAACTACGTTTATGCTTAATTAATAAATACAATATGAAGTGCAATTTGACAGTGTATACACAGAAACGCCAAAGATTGGTAATTATTAACATATCATAAACATTCATAGCGTCGGGTTCACTCGGCGGCAACCGACAGACGAAGTTTGTAATGGCGGAACTTGCTTGACGATTCTTATTGGCAGAGTGCAAAGCGGGTGGAGGGGGTAGCCTAAACGATCACAGCGCTCGCTACGGCTAAAATTGTCATTTTTGTCGCTGACTTGAGCTGTCAAATCCATATTGCAGTAAACATTTTCTAATCGTTTTTGGGATAAAAGTATGGTCCTGGTAAGATGTGTTGTTGTGAATTGTAATAACACCAAGAAGAACAGCGACTGTAAATTTATATTTACTTACTTCTTGTTTGACAGCGGTGACAATATTGTCAATAATGGCCGCCTGTCATGTGGCGCTGTCATCGCGCTCGGTCCCAATAGGGGAAAAACTTAGCTAAACCACCTGGTCTATGTAGTAGTAACGTGCGTACACACATGTCGGTGTTCTATATTCAAATGTCGACGTTAGTTTTCTGAGGAATAATGACTGGAGCCTGCATCCGCGAGCGCCAGTAAGACAAAGATATTCTGGCTTTTACAGCCCAAAATGTAATAGTTCACTACAGTTTTGTTTTACACGACACTCTTTAAAACAAAAATATTAGCTTATTCTGTAATAATTACCGCTTCAAACTCCAATTGTATTCGTTTATAAATATCCCTCCAACTTTGACAGTTAAGTTTGAAGGGGAACGGGGGGACGTTATAGGGCGGACGAAAATAGCGCAGTCTTTGCTACTCCTATGGAAAGTTACATAAGACTTTCCCTTTCGATCGTGGTATACACGCTCTGTCTAGTTAAATGGTATGTCTATTATTATTATTTGTATGTCTCTTCCGTACACGGAACAATGGTGTTCCGGACATTTGGAAGGCGTACGCGGAGCCAGATCGAGCCAACGCGCAGAGGCCCTTTATTATTATTATTGTTGTTTTGGGCTATTATTTGAGCCGCATCGACCAGTCATGATCTATTGTGACAGCCCTTTTTATAATTCATTACTCATTCCCGTTGAGTCCAGAAAGCTCCAGATTCTTTGGGCTGTAATGTTGTGTACCTCATAAGGTTTCAGTACCTGCCTGCCTAGGTGGATACTTCTTTTATGCGTTAGTGGCCCGCAGGAGCAGAGGATGTGCATTAAAACGGTATGTCGATGTAAGTGTCATATTAATTTTCTGCACAACTACATAGACATGGTCCTTCAGTTAAGTTTTTCACCTATATGAGCCTGACCAGGGCTAGCGTATGATTGGCTACACTTGGGCTACACTGTCTCGCGCCTATATATGCTACCTGTCCCTCTTTCATTAACATTGTTAGAAAAAGACGGGTAGTCTCGCGACTGTGACACGTATCATATCCAGCGGCGCTACCGCGAACAACGACATTCGTAAATTTCGGGCGATTATCTCGTGTCACTCTCATGACACCTTAATTGGAGTAAAAGAGAAAGATGAACGAAATATACGAACTTCGATGTTCGCGGTACCGCTTCAGGCTCGAACTACAAATTGCGAACGATCTGTCGGTTGCCTTTCACTTTACCCGCGGGGGTCGAAGTTTTTTGATACTAGTGTATATGAAAATTTAAACTAGAAACGTTAAGGATGCTCAAGCCCAGCCTTATGTATATCGCTTGTGCCTGCTTTATTATAACGAGATAAATATAAATTAAGCCAGTTTTTATAAAAATTAGGAGTAATGAAACACAAATCTTTTTATAAACTTTAATATGATTCTAAATTAATGTATTTAACAATAATAATTAACAATTACTTATGAAAAGTATAAAGTATTGTCGTTTCTCGCTCACACTAAAACGTGCGATAAGGCAAAACAAAATGGCTGAATGTTACACGAATTAATAATTGTACAGTCAGCAGCAGAATTAGCTAAGCATTTGAGGTGTTCAAAATGAGGTCAACACGTCTCTATTGTCAAGAGAATAAGAGCGCGTGTAGTTCATTTTGAACACTTCAAACGCTTAGCAATTTTTGCTGCTGACTGTATGCAGCAAAAACATAACTTGTAATCACACAAGCTGTTAACTATTGACCACAGAAAAGACGATTTTTTTAAATCCATTTGTATGACTCAAATTCTAAGATACCTTTAAACATAGCTTTGGTTAAAAAATGCACAAATTACATGGCGTTAGCACGACTGAACTTAATTCAAGACTAATACTAATAGATTTTTATTTGTGTGTATGTATTTGCGTAAGTACTCAAGAATCTCAGCACAAAAGTTCCCCTGTGGCACAAAGATTGATAAACTGTAAGACAATTGTACAATTGTACACGTTTGTATTTTTATTAAATATATGAAGTGATTTTTTAAATCTTTTATTATTTACTCGTTTACAACTATTAATAACTAGTGACTATAATAACCTGTTGTTTATCACAGACTTTAGTATTTTATAACTTACAAATATTAACAATTTAATACATAGTGACAGCATTCGCTACGGTTGTAGCCGAAACCCGTGTATTCTCCGTAGGTATGTAGTAAAAATCCGCTACGGATAGAGAACCCGACTCGCTGGTTCATGGCGCTCAATGTGTTAATATATAACGACCCAAAGAGTGAAGCTGCTTTAGTGGCTGCACATAAAATGACTACATCGACTCATAGTACATGGGCGTTTTCAAAAAATTGTGCACCCAATTAGTGAAAGTTGTTAATAAAAGTTAAATCACTGTCAGTTTCGTGACGACAATTAAGCATTAAATATCGATAAAAGCTTGGTTTTGATGTTCGTTTTATAAACTTCAATCGATATTACAACATAATAGAAGACAAAAAGTCGATCTTCATAAAGATTTAATGCTTAATTGTCGTCACGAAACTGACAGTGATTTAATTTTTTTTACATCTTTCGCTAATTGGGTGTCCCAAATTTTGAAAACTCCCATATAACTCAAATGATCGAAACACAGACAGACTACAACACAAGTAGTCACAGATTGTACAAGGTAAGTTACAGCGGCGTAGAGTGTACACTCGGCAGCACAGTGTACGCCGCAGCAGGCATCTGCAGATGTCTCAGCTCGTGTTCCCTGCTGTACCAGCGAGGCACCACGAAGAAGAACCAGACGGCGATGAGGGCCAGGATCACGCAGAAGCCCGCGGCGGCGACGGCCAACGCCGTGTAGTGCCGCGGGGCGGGGCAGGCGAAGTACGCGTCGGGCAGCTCGAAGATTCGAGCGTTGAACAGGGACCGGGGGTAGCGGCATCTGTTCACAAGTAATACGGGTGAGATTAGCTAAATGACAGTGCCTCAAGACGAAAGTCTTCAATCAATGTGTGTTACCAGTAATGACTTACGGCTCTGAAACGTGGTCTTTCACTATCGGCCTCATCTAGCTGAAAATCGGTCGACGAGCTATGGAGAGGGCTCTGCTCGGATTTTCTCTACGCGATCGAATCAGAAATGAGATCCGTAGGCGACCTAAGTCACCGACATAGCCCACCAGGGTAGCAAGCTGAAGTGGCAATGGGCAGGTCACATTGCGCGCAGAGATGGCTGATGGGGTCGAAAGGTGCTCGAGTGGAGACCACGGACTAGCAAGCGCAGCGTAGGACGTTCACCCACAAGATGGACAAAAGACCTCATTAAGGTCGTCGGAAGACACTGGATGCAGGTCGCTTCCAACCGGTACATGTGGAGGCATTCAGCAGTGGACGTCTTGTGGCTAAGATCATGATGATGAGCTAAATGAAAAAAATATGAAATATTTCAAACTAGATATTTTAATGAAAAAACTGACTTCAAATGACTATCCTTACGTCGCATTAAAAAACTTGAATAAGTTGATTAAATACTATATAGATTTATTTGTTTTATAGTACTTAAAATTAATTAAAAATCTCTTAACATTGTTGATCTATTCTGTTAAAATAGTTTTGTTTCATATAATCTAATTATAGCAACCCGCCTGCCAAGCGTGGCGACTATAGTAACTACCCCCAAGATCATACAAGTCGTATTTGGGGGAGGCCGATGTCCAGCAGTGGAATACGACTTGAATGATGATGAATGTAATTCGCTATATCAGTGAGAAATTTCCATTATCATTATCAAACCATGGTGGATTTCTCAATCACACACAAGTTAAAACGTCTGGAGTACGTGAACATGTCAAGATTGTAAAGCCCGGCCCGAGATAAGACGTATCGACGATGTCGTATCGACTGTTATCTGCAATAGATAACGATTAGAAAAGAAATGGGGCAGTTGTGTTTGATGCCTGTAAATAAAACTAAACAAAAATGTTACTTTATCTAGGTATGTTAGTAACATTATAACAGCGTTTGGTAGGTAAGTACATGTAATTTATTGAGATTTATAAAAAGGCACGTAAATTTTTAAGTTCCAAATTTTTTTGGTGAATACATTACTTTTGGGGGATACCGATAGGTACCTATCTTAATTGAATGGTTCAATTCACTTAGAAATGTCTGCAAATTATATTATTCCTTCTAAGTTAAGGGATTGTACAGTCAAGGAAAAATATATACAGGGTGGTCAATCTAAATGGGTCAGTAGGGGGAAGTCAGAAAGTATGAGAGATAGAGAAATCTGTTCTTGGGAACCATGGCTTCGATTTTAGATTTAATAATAATGGCATTCAATTTTTTTTTAATCTCATACATAACCGGGAATCGAAGATTTTAGGCGTAAATCTGAAAGATTTTTCGTTGTTATTGTTGATGGTAGGAAACATAAATTCATGAATCACAACGCGTACATTTTAAAAATTGTTTAAGTAATTGACAAAAACCCCCACACACACACACTTTGACTTCTGACTTCCCCCTACTGACCCATTTGGATTGATCACCCTGTATAGATACCGCAAAAGTTCCCAAATATGTATACATGCACATAATATACCTGCCTGTTATAAATATATTTTAGCACTATGGTCCTTGGCTGTACCATCCAAAAATATAACTCAAGTATAGGTTTTATCTCTTCTTCGCAGAATTATTGCAATTTTTTTATTAGGGTAAACAAAGGTTACCTATGCATTGTTTTATTATGCTCCTATACTTACTACTATAGTAGTAATAAGTATATACCACTTATTACTAGGTACCTACGTAGTTATTTGTGCGCATAATATAGTGTTTTACAATGAAAATATTTGTATTGTATTTTATTGATTACCATAGAGAATATTGAATTGCTGATTACTCACCTCAAATGATCGTAGTCTCTCTCTGATATCTGCAATTGCTTCACCCACGCCATATTACAGTCGCACACCCAGGGGTTTCCCTGGAGGTCCAGCCTCACCAGCTGCCCGAACGGCTCAGCCAACCTCTTATCCAATCTGGACACCCTGGACCCGGACAGAGACAACTCTTCCAATGTAAAGTCGTCGGCATCATCTAGAACTTCCCTCCCGAAGCAAAGACTACTGAATCCAGTCAGGTTTTTATTCCTTTCAAGTTCCAAAGACTTTAGTCCGTGTAAATCTACAAAAGCGTATTCAGGTATTTCGGTGATAGCCAGATTGTTAAGTTTCAAAACTTTTAATGCTGGTAAATCGAAGTCTTCACTTGAGATTTCTTGGATAGGGTTGTCAGATAAGTCGAGATATTCTAGTGTGAACGGTATTTCGAAGATATCTGTTAGATTGTTGTTCGATATCGTCAGCTTTTTCAGATCGTATGCTTCTGAGAAGAAGTTATCTGGAACTGTATTTAAATTGATCCCACTAATACTTAGATCCTTAATGTTATGTGTGAGACCAAAACCTGTTCTGTCAAATAAGTTTACGACTCTCAAACTTGGTCCAATGTTGTTGTTATCTAAGATAATCTCATTTAAATTGCCGAGATGATGGAAGGTTAATTTATCAAATGTAGTAAATCTATTATTAGCTAAATTTAAATATTTCAGTTTATTAACGTTTTTAAATAAATCTTTATCAATGAATTCCAATAGGTTATTACTCAAATCGAGCTTAACAAGTTCCGGTATTCGTAGAACGTTTGAATCGATTGTCGATATCTTGTTATTACTCATAATCAATTCTTTCATCGATTTCGATTGATATAAACTGGAGTTCGTGACATCACTAAGGTTGTTTGATGACAGATCGAGGCTGTACACCAAGTTGGGTAAGTTTTCAGTTGTGAACAAAACTGGGTTAGTATAACTGCAGTCTACACTGGTGCCTAAGTATTCTGTATCACTGTAGTCTCTGCACACACACACATCACATATGGAAGCTTGTATTCTGACTTGTGTCACAAGCGCGAGGAGTATTATAGCGCGCATTGTGATAGCTCGCAGCGGACTGAACGGAGTCTAGCAGCGAAATTTTATCAGTGTCATTGATACCTTATCACGTTTGATTGTAAATCGAGCATTTCGCTACAGGTGTCGCTCGTTTGAAAATCAGTCTTATGTGTTTGTGATAAAGTCTCTTTTATCATGGTTTATAAATAAAAGTGTTTGTTTGGCATCTTTATTATATCTAAGGTTGTTGACACAGGTTTTATGTTTATAATTAATGATAAAACAAAGCATTTGTGTAGAAAACTGTATATAAATCTAAACTAGTTATACAACAGTTCCTTAAAATCAATTTTCTCAAAACCTTCCTCTTGCTGTTTGCGTGTTGCCCTTGGCACTGGAGTCCTCGTGAGCCTGAAATATGGACCTTATTTTATTGCAGTACAGTTTATTATAGCACTTTAAAACAAGGTATTCTACTGGAGTATGTGATGTCATGAGAACAAGCAATCGCTATTTTTATCTGCATTAGTCATGCATCAGCAGGTGAACATTTGCATTTGCATCTATACGTATAAAATCCATACGAATCCATACTAATAATATAAATGCGAAAGAAACTCGCTCTGTATGTCTGTCTATTACCTCTTCACGCTTAAACCACTGAACCAGATGGAATGAAATTTGGTATGGAGAGAGTTTGAGCTACCAGAAAGGACATAGGATAAGTTTTATCCATATACCTACTTTAAAGCCGCGCATTGCTGGCAGACGAAGTCGCGAGGAAAAGCTAGTCTAATATAATTATTTTTTATTATGCAGAAACGTCTGCTAGCGAATATCTTCGGTATTTAAATCGAATGACAAATTGGAAAAATTTGACTCGCGGCGGGATCACTAGCATTCGTGTAGCACAACTGGTAGTGCACTGGGTCAGTCAAATTTTTATATTTTTCTTTCGATTTAAATATCGTAGTCTAATATAAATTATGTAGGTAGGTAAGTCATACAGATTGATTAAAACATAAATCGTCTTTTCCGTGGTCAATAGTTAAGTTATGTTTTGTGGTATATTGTTACGTAAGACGAAACGGTTTAGGTATATCGATATTTCAAATAATAAACATTTTGCTTTAAAACACTTGACTTCCACAATGTCCACAGGAAAGACGCGAACCTAATTTATCTGTATGACCCATGTACGTTTCTCGTAGTCAAGGAAAAACAACATATAACAGATTGAAGTGTTAAATATACCTAAGCTATAAACCTAGCAACTCGATTCTAGGTTGAATGAAACATTTTAATTTTTACAGTTAACGTAAACGTCTGGAGTATAAACAAATGACTTAGAATGACGGACAGCAGCTGTAATGTTTATGTTGTATGTTGTATTGTAGTGTGCGCCATATACCGTGTGTCGCCGTCATAGGAGCTTTAACTTTGAGGATCGCTTCTGCCCCACGAATGTAGCAACATTTGTTTTACAACTTTAAAAAAATATTTAATTTATTACGTGTGATTTTTTCGAACAAACTAAATAGTATTTTCAACAAATGTTGCTACGTTCGTGGTGCAGAAGCGATCCTCAAAGTTAAAGCTCCTATGACGGCGACACACGGTATGACACGCACACTCTCTCACATGTATAGAGACACAGAATTAACCTTTACTCCAGACGAAGTGGTTCACATTAACGCCCCACATCACATGGCAACCCTGCCAGCTCTAATAAACATATTTTTCATTTCTCATGCTCAGAAAGTGGGTCATTGTTTATCTACTATGCGGGTGGAAAGTGATACGTTTCCTCCCTAGGGTCGCAATTTGGCATGTTCCTATTAGTTCTCCCCTTGTGAGCACTCAGTAGAACAAAGTGGCGAAAATAACCTTATTTACCGACGCCAGAAACAAATACATTAGAATAGTTCTTTCTCTTAAATTATAGGAATTGTTTGTAGCTATTATCATGCATAAAATATGTCAATTAATTCAAATATTTATATTATTCGGTTAGATTTTTTAAGTGTCTTGGTTCTATATTACAGTAACAAAAAGGAATAAGTTATAATAAGTTTTTTTTAAACTTTAATATGCGTAGCTAAGCAACGGCAGTAACTTATACAGCCAAACATGAATGTATAATTACTTATTGGAAATATTACCTTCTTACTAGTCACTATTAGATTGAATAGGACCATTCTATTACGAATTCTATTACTTTATACATAAAACAAGCTTTAAATTTTAAAAATATAGGGTGCCGTTTTTCGATAAAACTAAATGCTGTTTAAGACACCCATTAATTCGCCAATAACGCGCGCGAAAAAAAAGATTCTGTCCGTTATGACAATTATCTGTGGACAATTATGCTGCAAGAAAAAAGTTAGAGGCTGGATTCCGCGCAACTATTGAAAACACTTGGATAGTAAACAAAGTATAGTTATATTTTGAAATTAATAATTACGGGCTATTCAAGCGATTCTAAAATCGACCCAATACCTGACGGAATTAGAAATAAAGGTCAAGTTATCATGGAAAGCCTCCTACCGCAAGTTTCAATAGAAAATCGTATCAGTTAACTTGTATGAAATGGCGGTCCGAGAAAATAGTGATATCTTTGTCAGAATAGTGAAATCTTTATATATTTCAATGATTTATCGATACAACTTAAACCTTCAGCTCCATGCTTCAACTTAAACAAGCTGATGCGGTAAGATTAGTTTTGTATTCAGTCATTTTATTGTCGAAGAGACATTTTTTTTACTTTCTTCTTGCTCTTATTTTACTTTCCTCGCATTCGAAATGAAAAATAGTATGCTTAACTCGGGTAAAAATCACTCATTTCCAACTCGCACTATTAGCGCTCTCACTTCGTTTGAGCGCCAAAATACCTCGTCGTCAATGAATGCCTTTCTACCCTTGATTAACAATCTACTATTGACAGCCGACAGTAGTCCCAACATGGCGGGGCAGTAATGCCCATGTTGCCAGCTACATACTGTCTTCTACGTACGTAGCAGAACTCCAGTCACGTTGACGATTCCACCCACCTTGATGACTATGGACGTCCGGGGCCCGGTGTTCCACAGGGCTCCGTCCTGGTCCACGAAGGCCGCCTCCACGGCCACGGTGTACAGCCCCGGCGCCGCCACGGCCACCAGCTGCTGCGCCGAGAAGAAGTCGCGCACCGGCGTCACGGTCTGCACCGCCGTCATCACCGGCGGCACGTTAGTCAGCTCCACCGTCTGCGAGGCGAGTTCGGTCTTATTGTTGTGGTCGTTAGGTCGAATTTCCTTTGCAACAACTACGCTGTACCATGTGTATTTTTTTTAATAAGTTTTTTTCTTCAAAAATCAAACCCTGGCAGATATAACTTACACCAGCCAGTCATGTGACCTAGATGTTTTTATGTTAGTGTATCTAGACGGAGGCGCGTCAGTATCGCGTCGCGTCGCGTTGAATAGATATTGTGCCGTGACGGTTGAGCGCTGGAATAGATACTGTATCACAATTGTAGCACGTGTATGCGACGACGACATGTGCTTTTTTATACAAGACTGACTAGCGTCACTTGATGGGTAAGTGTCGAGGTCGAGGGTGTAGCACGCTGGTTCAGTAACAGCCTATTCACTTTTGCCTTGAAAATACCCAAATTATATCTCCGGGAATACAGCCGAAGGGAGCGAATTTAATTCCTTCAGGAATGCATTAGGAAGGTAGAAGCGAATCGTGTGTATGAATGGAATATTCACAAGGTAAGGATGAAACTGCTCCCCTCGCCTGGACGTCCGGTGGTGGAACGCACATGGCGGAATTAAATCGTGCAAGTCCTCTGCACACTCTCCAAAATGTATCCTGTAAAACACAGACAAACTAGCAACCCTGCGACGGTGCTCAAGACTCTGTAACCTTACACTCACCAACTCAGGATCGCCAATGAGTCGGCCAGCTGATACTTGGCAGTCACCTAATATGGTAAAATATATTAGTGATGTAAATAATGTAAATGGCGGGTGTTATCTTCTCGACGTGTGATGCCGGTTGACTAGAATAGCAGCACCCTATCTCCTCCTGCGGGTGTCGTATTTTTATTTATTTATTTAACCTTTATTGCACAAAATAAAACGAATGTACAAAAGGTGGTGAACTTAATGCTATGATGCATTCTCTACCAGTTAACCTTTGGGCAAAGCAGAGAAAATTGTAGGCGGCGATCGTAAGAGGCGACAAAGGGAAAAATCCTACGAACTGGCAGCAGCGTCCATCGAAACCCAATCTACAGCTACTGCGATCGCCAACCCGCCTGCCAAGCGTGGCGACTATGGCAACTACCCCCAAGATACAAGTTATTTTTGTGGGAGGCCTATGTCCAGCAGTGGACTGCATACAGCTGAAATGTATGTATGTAATGTGTAATGTTACCTTCTCCCCGGAGCGCGGGTGCGGCGTGGCGCTGACGGTGAGCTGCACGCCGCGCACCTGCCGCGCCGGCCGCGCCCTGCTGCAAGGTGGGCATCCACATAAAGCACTCTCTCTACTCCTGTATTTTATTATTATTTATGTCTCTTAACACTGTAATGTACGAGTATGTGGGTAAAGTCATATTTGTACAACCGAAGGTTGATTACGCACCTAGTCTGTCGCTCGATTAAATAAATGTAATACCAAACGGACGTGTTTCTGTGTTCTTCTCTGATCCTGGGTTCCCTGTTCCCTTAGCAGATATTTTTCACATACAAACATGCAATTACGGATGTCACGAATATTCGCATTCGCATTCGTATAATGCGAATATTCGCATATTTTTTAACATTCGTATCGACATCCGCATTCGCATCAAATGATTCGAATGTTTTGCGAATGCGAATGTGTGCAGGTCGCGTCTTGTCTCACGCGCGCGGCGGTAACTTGCTGCCGACTCCCGCATGCGCAGTGCTCGCTATTTGTTTGGACTACATTCATTTTGACCAATAGAAAGTGTGTTTACGTAAATGCTCAATTGTGATTTGTTGTTTAAATTTTTTGTTGTTTTAGGTGAAGTTCATCAAGCCTAAGTATTTATATTTTATAGATTTCATTAAAACATACTATTTATTAGTGTTTTTTATTTTATTTTTCCAAACATTCGCATTCGCATTCGATCATTCGCATCCTGGACATTCGCATTCGCATTCGCGAATGTGTAAGTTTTGACATTCGTGACATCCCTACATGCAATATATACATACATGCACCTTATTGTTTAATTTTTTAATTTCATTTATTGCATATCACAGTACATAATACTATAGTAACGTTGAAATATAGGTAAGGTTACATGTGACGCCCGGTCCAGTCATTTTTTTTTATGAAATAGGAGGCAAACGAGCAGACGGATAGCTCCACTAGCATGTATAGAAGTTAACTTCATTTAGGTTTATTATCTTAGTCATATTTTTCGCTAAAAAAACTCATTTGTATTACATTTGCTGACCACACCGACCAGAGACCTTAGATTCTTAAATATATATATTCGTTTTCTAATTTTTGTGTTTAGGTCCTCAATGTGTAGTAGTGTAGCCAGCGTAAATTGCAGTCTATAATTACACCCAAGTATTTTACGCTTCGATGAGTGATTTTATGAACAGAGACACGTTTTTGATATTTTTTATAAAATTTGGTAGATGATTATCTCACTCTATCAGCATAAAATGGTGACTATAAGTAACAATGTATAATATTAAGAAAGATAATCAAAGCTAATTTTAGTGCCTATCGTTTGCACGGGGGACATATTTATTTGCACTTCGAGCTTCGGTTGCATCGATATCGTTTGACGCCCGGCAGATTCGCAGGGTAAAGCTAGTTTCCATTAGAAGAGGAATGCGACTCACCCCTTCGGCGGCGGCAGGATGACCCCCTCCGCCTTCAGCGCCAGGTGGTGCGTGTGCGGCAGCGTGGCCGCCGGCTCCGCGCCGCGCCCGCCTGCGGACACGGACACACGGCCGCACGGCCACACGGTACTGAACCAACTCACTTCTCGTAGATATACATTGTAGACAACATTATATTCTTCAACTCGACATGCACATTACGAATGTAGGTATATAGTTAGTGATACGGTTAAAAGTTAGGTCAGAGGCTCTAGTGTAAGTTTCTTTTGACGTAAAAAAAGTTTTCGTACTCGTTAGTGATATATGGGAAACTTAAAGGCGATGGCGACGTTTTGTTACGTTGAAAACTTACACTCACGGCTCGGCAGTAAGTGAGAAAGAGTATTTAGTGAAAAGATTATAAGTAAGTGACAAGGTCAAGTAGTAAGTCAAAAGGTTAGAAGTAAGTGACAAGATCAAGTAGTAAGTGACAATGTCAAGTAGTAGGTGAAAAGTCTAGACGTGACAAGGTCAATAAGTAAGTGAAATGGTCAGAGGTATGTGAGAAGGTCAAGTAGTAAGTGAAAAGGTTAAAAGGCAGTGACAAGGCAAGAATTAAGTGAAAAGGTTAAAAGTTAGTGACAAGGTCAAATACTAAGTGAAAAAGTCAAAAGTAAGGGACAAGGTCGAGTAATAAGTGAAAAGGTTAAAAGTCATCAAGTTAGTGACAAGGTCAAAAAGTAAGCGAAAAGGTAAGGAGTCAGAAGTGAGAATGTCAGTAGTGAGTTATACCGTCACAAGTGAGAAGGTAAGTATTTAGTGAGAAGGAAGCTGAAGGAGCAGTAGTGAGCGAGAGGCACGCACCCGGCGACAGCGACAGACGACATAGCGCGCCGCACGCGCGCGCCTCGCACACGGCGCGCGGCCACACGGCGCCCGCGCAGCACGCGCGCACCGCGGCCAGCACGGCCTCCGCGTGCTGGGGGACAACACATTAACTCGGAAACCCTTTTTTCGTTCTTTAGCACAGTTAGCAAAACTGTATTTGATTCACAGAAGTGCAAAGTAATGTCTTACAAAAGTTGGTTGTTTTTTACGTTAGCTTGTCGGATGGACTTTTATATGATGAATTTAAATGTTTTCGAATTAGTATGTTCGCGACGGCGGCCCTAAGATGATTTAAGTCATATTTGGGGGATTTTTATTTATTTATTAAAAACATATAAGTAAATCAGCGAATAGCTATATATGGATTCAATTATAAACCTATAGTTTCCTAATATCAAATATCTAGGTATAAGTGAAGGTAAGTCTAAACAACAAATTATAGCAAATAAAAGGGAATCGATTACACTATGGTTTCCTATAAACGTCATCAGCTGCGTACAGCGTCTGCGTCACAATGCTTGCTACTGAGATGTACTGTAGTGGTCTCTGTCACATGTCGACGTCGGCGTCTTTTTTGTTCGGGAACGTTGACGTTGACGTCAGACGTCGCGTGTAACATAAAATAAGAGACCGAAGCCTTAGAGCTAGTGCACTGACCCGGTGCGTGATCCCGTTGCCGGTGGCGGGGTCGTCGAACAGCCGGCGCTCGATGGCGGCGATGGCGGCGGCGGGCGCGAGCGCCAGGCGCTGGTCGAGGCCGCGCGGGCGCAGCTCCGGCGCGAACAGCGCGCGCGCCGCCGTCTGCCCCGTCACGCGCTCCAGGAACTCCGACAGCTGCGTGAACGTGTGCTCGGAGCTGGGGCTAGGTTGAGGAGCGAATTGTGCTTTGTTTTGCTCTACGGTGACGGTGAGCAAAGTTTCTTTATACCGCCGGAATAATTTAAAAGGTGAAAAGGTTGCTAGTTCATCGTTAACATACATTTTCTTCTTTACCTATAAGAATCTTTAACTCTTTAACTATAACTTTTTGACTCTCACGGGAAAAAAGGAGTGGTGTTATTAAAGAAATACAAGGATGAAGTTAGCTTCATCCTTGTATTTCTTTGACTGATCGGCAGCGGGTTCTGTAATCAGCATGCGGGCCGAAATTGGCTCGGGAGCTGTACTTTTTCTTAAAAATTGTATAAATAGTCATAAATATGGAAGCGACTAATGAATAAATAGTACAGTCGCCATCATCATGGCGTGTAATAAGGATACATTCGTAGGTGCGCGAGCGTGGCGGGGTCGGCGTGGAAGGCGGCGCGCGCCAGGCCGGCGTAGCGCGCCGCCACCGCCCGCGCCGCCCGCGCCGCGCGCCGCAGCGCCGCCGCCGCCGCGCCCGCCGCCGCGCACGCCGAGCGCGCCGCCTGCCAGGGGACAATCACTAAGGAACGCCCGACAATATTCCATTCGTATCCGACGAGCCGAGAGGTAGCCCCGGTGATTAATAAATACTAAATATTAATTCATATAACTGTAGAACGGCCTGCGCGCGTGCCGCCAGCCGGCTAGAGCTGCGGAGAGTGTACCTGCGCCACGGCCGGCGGAGGCTGCGTGCACAGCGCGCGCGCGGTCGGCGGTGCGCGCCAGGGCCGCCAGCGCCTGCGCGCGCGCCGCCAGCCAGGCGCCGGCCAGCGGCGTGCAGCCCGCGCAGGCGCAGCCGGCTAGAGCTGCGGAGAGTGTACCTGCGCCACGGCCGGCGGAGGCTGCGTGCACAGCGCGCGCGCGCGGTCGGCGGTGCGCGCCAGGGCCGCCAGCGCCTGCGCGCGCGCCGCCAGCCAGGCGCCGGCCAGCGGCGTGCAGCCCGCGCAGGCGCAGCCGGCTAGAGCTGCGGAGAGTGTACCTGCGCCACGGCCGGCGGAGGCTGCGTGCACAGCGCGCGCGCGCGGTCGGCGGTGCGCGCCAGGGCCGCCAGCGCCTGCGCGCGCGCCGCCAGCCAGGCGCCGGCCAGCGGCGTGCAGCCCGCGCAGGCGCAGCCGGCTAGAGCTGCGGAGAGTGTACCTGCGCCACGGCCGGCGGAGGCTGCGTGCACAGCGCGCGCGCGCGCGGTCGGCGGTGCGCGCCAGGGCCGCCAGCGCCTGCGCGCGCGCCGCCAGCCAGGCGCCGGCCAGCGGCGTGCAGCCCGCGCAGGCGCAGCCGGCTAGAGCTGCGGAGAGTGTACCTGCGCCACGGCCGGCGGAGGCTGCGTGCACAGCGCGCGCGCGCGGTCGGCGGTGCGCGCCAGGGCCGCCAGCGCCTGCGCGCGCGCCGCCAGCCAGGCGCCGGCCAGCGGCGTGCAGCCCGCGCAGGCGCAGCCGGCTAGAGCTGCGGAGAGTGTACCTGCGCCACGGCCGGCGGAGGCTGCGTGCACAGCGCGCGCGCGCGGTCGGCGGTGCGCGCCAGGGCCGCCAGCGCCTGCGCGCGCGCCGCCAGCCAGGCGCCGGCCAGCGGCGTGCAGCCCGCGCAGGCGCAGCCGGCTAGAGCTGCGGAGAGTGTACCTGCGCCACGGCCGGCGGAGGCTGCGTGCACAGCGCGCGCGCGCGGTCGGCGGTGCGCGCCAGGGCCGCCAGCGCCTGCGCGCGCGCCGCCAGCCAGGCGCCGGCCAGCGGCGTGCAGCCCGCGCAGGCGCAGCCGGCTAGAGCTGCGGAGAGTGTACCTGCGCCACGGCCGGCGGAGGCTGCGTGCACAGCGCGCGCGCGCGGTCGGCGGTGCGCGCCAGGGCCGCCAGCGCCTGCGCGCGCGCCGCCAGCCAGGCGCCGGCCAGCGGCGTGCAGCCCGCGCAGGCGCAGCCGGCTAGAGCTGCGGAGAGTGTACCTGCGCCACGGCCGGCGGAGGCTGCGTGCACAGCGCGCGCGCGCGGTCGGCGGTGCGCGCCAGGGCCGCCAGCGCCTGCGCGCGCGCCGCCAGCCAGGCGCCGGCCAGCGGCGTGCAGCCCGCGCAGGCGCAGCCGGCTAGAGCTGCGGAGAGTGTACCTGCGCCACGGCCGGCGGAGGCTGCGTGCACAGCGCGCGCGCGCGGTCGGCGGTGCGCGCCAGGGCCGCCAGCGCCTGCGCGCGCGCCGCCAGCCAGGCGCCGGCCAGCGGCGTGCAGCCCGCGCAGCCGGCGCAGCCCGTGCACGCGCAGCCCCCGCGCCCGCGCCCGCGCCGCCCCAGCCGCCGCCCACCTCCCACGCCGCCGCCGCCGCCTCCAGCCCCGGCATTCCTGCGGCGGGGGAGAAACTCAGTGCCGGGGACATCCGAGTGGAATTTGCGACGAGGATAACACAATCCTAAGACCGCACAATACACACCAGGAAAACCCGTAACAATAAAACTACATCATTTTAACCCAACCTAACCTAAATCCACACATACGGTACAATTTATCGAAGCTACCATCATTTCAGTTCCAATGGGCGACAGAGGGCGCACTTGCATTTGCGGATTTAATTTTAGCAAAATCTAACGACGGGCACACGCGATACAATTAAACGGCACGGTTCTCTCCGTTTTGATTTTTCTTATTAAATTTCAAAACTGCTCCGTCCGACAATACAGCTTTTAAAAATTGTGCTCATACCTACGCTAGATGATAACGATCGAACGGAATCTGGTCGTTACGTCTGTGATAGGCTTTACAATCTATAATGTCGGCAAGCTGCATACAGCCAGATCGTTTAACGTGTAAGCCTTGACGGGAGGTTGTCAATAACCCAAAGGTTAGGGAGACAATTGATTTTTTTTCTAGGGGTTTTCTTTTCAACGGGATTGAGCTCATACGTCCTTATTGAATTAATACATGATATGACATTGTCAGTGGTAGAGTGTGCAGATAAATTAAATTGTTGTTTTATTACGAGGGAGTTCTAAAGTATGAAAAAACATCAAATTATTTTATCTGAATACTGAAAATAATTAATTTTAGAAAAACCATAAAAATGATTCAGTATCATCAGAGCTGTCTGTATCATCACCTGTATGACAAAATAAATGGATATAGAATGGCCATCAAAGTTTTAAGAAGAGCCTTCGTGTTATAATTTTCTTTAGTGAAATATGTTAGTACATTGCAGATAATTTCCGTTTAATACTTTACCGCGATTCATATTTTATACACACATTTTTTTTAAACTTTGCAATGGATGTGAATAAGTGACAGGTTTGTCAGATATGATAATTAATATTATTTTTTATAAAACAAATGACAACAATGACAGCATACTCGTGCTCACGGTACTCTCGAATCCCTTTCTAAACGCGGTTTGATAATGCCAGACTAAGCAAGACATATAGTCGAGAGAAATGGAACGAATTCACGGAAGAGATACGCAACAGTTTTGATAGAGCGCGGCGCATAAATAGACATCATTACTGAGAAGGTCAGTATTTAGTGAAAAGTTTAGAAGTAAGTGAGAAGGTTAGAAGTAAGTGACAAGGTTAAGTAGTAAGTCAAAAGGTTAGAAGTAAGTGACAAGTTTAGTAGTAAGTCAAAAGGTTAGAAGTAAGTGACAAGGTCAAGTAGTAGATGAAAAGGTCAGAAGAAAGTGACAAGGTCAGTAAGTAAGTGAAAAGGTCAGAAGTATGTGAGAAGGTCAAGTAGTAAGTCAAAAGCTTAGACAGAAGTCAGTGACAAGGGTAAGTGGTAAGTGAAAAGGTTAAAACCCAGTGACAAGGTCAAGTACTGTACTGTTAGTAATCCAATGAAGATCTGCTTTAGACGGTTCAAGAAGTGTCTACGCCACAACGGCTGCTAATGTTACTATTGTAATTTTTGTTACAAAATTATACATTTTCTGAATGATAATTTGGCAAAAAAAACGTGCGTTCCAGCCTCGGTAGATTTGAATAGTCTGAAAAATCTAATCATAAAAAAAATTCAAAAAGATGGTCGAATAATGTGTACACCCGGCTGTACACTGCCACATTAAGGGTTAAAAAAGTGTTCAAAAGGTTCATTTCGTGGACCGTTACAACTACATTTCGATGGCTTAAAAATAGGCCAATAGGCCTTACGAGGTCATAATAGCAGCATGGACAACGACAGTTAAGGCACTAACGACACCTAAGGACTCTGCCTCACCGGGATGACATGGCAACGTCGCCGACGACGCAAGCATGGCTGCCCCTGGCATACAAAGGTCGCCAAACAAAGTAGCCATGGCTACTCTTCACTCAGTTCGACGATATCGTTGGAATGGACGTAGAGGAGGACATCGCACTTATTAATTATGTTCGTCGATGAAGAATACAAAGAGAAAAGAATTATTTCTAGCGTCTAAAATGGCGGCCGGATGGCGACTGTGACTGTGTGAGTGTGTCGCAGCTTATGCACATACATTTTAGTGACGACGGGATCCCTTTGATTCCCATAATTTTATTAGTCCGATTTTCGAAAGTCAGAAATTGTTACCCATATTGTTTTAAGTCATAACTATCATTAGTCATAATAGTTATCAGACATACAACTAAATAAATATAATAATTAATTGCAATAATGTTACACGTCATATAAGACAAAACTCATAAAACTAATCAGCATAATATCAAAATTCATAATCCTACAGAAACGAACTGTTACCAGAAAAATGGGATAGGTTAGGTTAGAACTGCGACCCCACAGAAACGATCTGTTATCAGAAAAATGGGTTAGGTTAGAACTGCGACCCCCACAGAAACGAACTGTTACCAGAAAAGTGGGTTAGGGTTAAACTGCGAACCCTACAGATACAAACTGTTACCAAAAAAGTGGGTTAGGTTAGGTTAAAGTAAAATATCTACATGTTTTGTGGATTGCTCCAATGTTTTTGTTGTTCCCTGACCTTGGTCCTCGAGGTCTGCGTCAGCCTTGGCGACCCGGTGCAGCGACACCAGCCAGCGCTGCGTGGCCTCCGTGCTGGCGGCGCCCAGCAGGCCCTCCAGCACGTCGGCCGCCAGCCGGTGGTGCCCGTACCTGGCAAGGTCAGGATAACCAACTTACAGTTAACCGCAAAAAGTCGAATGGAATAAAGTTGTCAAAATATAATTCATTGATAGTTATATTAGTTTTGTAAGAAAGAAACATTTATTTGTCATTATATGTATTTTGTAAGTAATTGCCATTTCGCGTCGTCAGTGTTTTTGTTGATAGCTAAAACAGCTCAACCGACGTTAATGTCAAAAACTGTATAACTGGTCTGTGCACTCTTTTTCCCAGATGGTGGCACGCGCAAGTAACTATCCCCGAAGTGTATTTAGATTTAAATTGTATTTCCCAGTAAAAGAAAAGTGAAACATACACGCCTATTGAAAAAATCTAAGTTTTATTCATCCCTCACTAATCCAAATTTACATTAAAACAAAGTTTTGCCGGCCACAAAGTTTTATAATTTCGTGTCCGACCTTCTTATCTTAATATTACCTTAAAGCGGCTCTTGCAACTCTATACTTCGTCCAACCGTCGGTACCGCTGATGGTTTCCTTGATCTTCTCCTGCCAGGAGCTTTTAATCTTGCAGGTGAGCGCCTTAGCGGCTCGCTCTTGAAATATGACAGTGCAGAAGAGAACTAGAGCTGTGCCGTCCTCCACCGGCTCGGCGGCGTCGGCCCTGGCGGAAGATAATTACAGTTTAAAAATTGAAACCTAAATTATTTGCAATTTTTGCAGTTCGATTGTAACTGTGACAAGTATTCGGCTTCTATATGTGAAAATGCTACACGACTACAACTTACCCATCCATTAGATTAGTTAACGTAAGTGCTGGGGTCCATGTCTCTCCCCGTCTAAAGCCCCCGAGGCCTTTAATAGGGCAAAAAATCATCCTCTGACGCTAGCTAGTAGTTTTAACACTAATGGTCGACTAGTACTATTGTATTGAACGACGGGCCACGACGCCTCACCCGTCCATGAGGTCGGCCAGCGTGAGCGTGAGGCCGGCGCGGCCGCCGCCCAGCGCGCCGAGCGCCTCCAGCAGCGCCCGGGCGCGGTGGCCGCCGCGCCGCCAGCCCGCCGCCCGCAGCTGCGCCGCCAGCAGCCCCGCTGCACCTGCTATACTCACCCGTCCATGAGGTCGGCCAGCGTGAGCGTGAGGCCGGCGCGGCCGCCGCCCAGCGCGCCGAGCGCCTCCAGCAGCGCCCGGGCGCGGTGGCCGCCGCGCCGCCAGCCCGCCGCCCGCAGCTGCGCCGCCAGCAGCCCCGCTGCACCTGCTATACTCACCCGTCCATGAGGTCGGCCAGCGTGAGCGTGAGGCCGGCGCGGCCGCCGCCCAGCGCGCCGAGCGCCTCCAGCAGCGCCCGGGCGCGGTGGCCGCCGCGCCGCCAGCCCGCCGCCCGCAGCTGCGCCGCCAGCAGCCCCCGCTGCACCTGCTATACTCACCCGTCCATGAGGTCGGCCAGCGTGAGCGTGAGGCCGGCGCGGCCGCCGCCCAGCGCGCCGAGCGCCTCCAGCAGCGCCCGGGCGCGGTGGCCGCCGCGCCGCCAGCCCGCCGCCCGCAGCTGCGCCGCCAGCAGCCCCCGCTGCACCTGCTATACTCACCCGTCCATGAGGTCGGCCAGCGTGAGCGTGAGGCCGGCGCGGCCGCCGCCCAGCGCGCCGAGCGCCTCCAGCAGCGCCCGGGCGCGGTGGCCGCCGCGCCGCCAGCCCGCCGCCCGCAGCTGCGCCGCCAGCAGCCCCGCTGCACCTGCTATACTCACCCGTCCATGAGGTCGGCCAGCGTGAGCGTGAGGCCGGCGCGGCCGCCGCCCAGCGCGCCGAGCGCCTCCAGCAGCGCCCGGGCGCGGTGGCCGCCGCGCCGCCAGCCCGCCGCCCGCAGCTGCGCCGCCAGCAGCCCCCGCTGCACCTGCTATACTCACCCGTCCATGAGGTCGGCCAGCGTGAGCGTGAGGCCGGCGCGGCCGCCGCCCAGCGCGCCGAGCGCCTCCAGCAGCGCCTGGGCGCGGTGGCCGCCGCGCCGCCAGCCCGCCGCCCGCAGCTGCGCCGCCAGCAGCCCCCGCTGCACCTGCTATACTCACCCGTCCATGAGGTCGGCCAGCGTGAGCGTGAGGCCGGCGCGGCCGCCGCCCAGCGCGCCGAGCGCCTCCAGCAGCGCCCGGGCGCGGTGGCCGCCGCGCCGCCAGCCCGCCGCCCGCAGCTGCGCCGCCAGCAGCCCCCGCTGCACCTGCTATACTCACCCGTCCATGAGGTCGGCCAGCGTGAGCGTGAGGCCGGCGCGGCCGCCGCCCAGCGCGCCGAGCGCCTCCAGCAGCGCCCGGGCGCGGTGGCCGCCGCGCCGCCAGCCCGCCGCCCGCAGCTGCGCCGCCAGCAGCCCCGCTGCACCTGCTATACTCACCCGTCCATGAGGTCGGCCAGCGTGAGCGTGAGGCCGGCGCGGCCGCCGCCCAGCGCGCCGAGCGCCTCCAGCAGCGCCCGGGCGCGGTGGCCGCCGCGCCGCCAGCCCGCCGCCCGCAGCTGCGCCGCCAGCAGCCCCGCTGCACCTGCTATACTCACCCGTCCATGAGGTCGGCCAGCGTGAGCGTGAGGCCGGCGCGGCCGCCGCCCAGCGCGCCGAGCGCCTCCAGCAGCGCCCGGGCGCGGTGGCCGCCGCGCCGCCAGCCCGCCGCCCGCAGCTGCGCCGCCAGCAGCCCCGCTGCACCTGCTATACTCACCCGTCCATGAGGTCGGCCAGCGTGAGCGTGAGGCCGGCGCGGCCGCCGCCCAGCGCGCCGAGCGCCTCCAGCAGCGCCCGGGCGCGGTGGCCGCCGCGCCGCCAGCCCGCCGCCCGCAGCTGCGCCGCCAGCAGCCCCGCTGCACCTGCTATACTCACCCGTCCATGAGGTCGGCCAGCGTGAGCGTGAGGCCGGCGCGGCCGCCGCCCAGCGCGCCGAGCGCCTCCAGCAGCGCCCGGGCGCGGTGGCCGCCGCGCCGCCAGCCCGCCGCCCGCAGCTGCGCCGCCAGCAGCCCCCGCTGCACCTGCTATACTCACCCGTCCATGAGGTCGGCCAGCGTGAGCGTGAGGCCGGCGCGGCCGCCGCCCAGCGCGCCGAGCGCCTCCAGCAGCGCCCGGGCGCGGTGGCCGCCGCGCCGCCAGCCCGCCGCCCGCAGCTGCGCCGCCAGCAGCCCCCGCTGCACCTGCTATACTCACCCGTCCATGAGGTCGGCCAGCGTGAGCGTGAGGCCGGCGCGGCCGCCGCCCAGCGCGCCGAGCGCCTCCAGCAGCGCCCGGGCGCGGTGGCCGCCGCGCCGCCAGCCCGCCGCCCGCAGCTGCGCCGCCAGCAGCCCCCGCTGCACCTGCTATACTCACCCGTCCATGAGGTCGGCCAGCGTGAGCGTGAGGCCGGCGCGGCCGCCGCCCAGCGCGCCGAGCGCCTCCAGCAGCGCCCGGGCGCGGTGGCCGCCGCGCCGCCAGCCTGCCGCCCGCAGCTGCGCCGCCAGCAGCCCCGCTGCACCTGCTATACTCACCCGTCCATGAGGTCGGCCAGCGTGAGCGTGAGGCCGGCGCGGCCGCCGCCCAGCGCGCCGAGCGCCTCCAGCAGCGCCCGGGCGCGGTGGCCGCCGCGCCGCCAGCCCGCCGCCCGCAGCTGCGCCGCCAGCAGCCCCCGCTGCACCTGCTATACTCACCCGTCCATGAGGTCGGCCAGCGTGAGCGTGAGGCCGGCGCGGCCGCCGCCCAGCGCGCCGAGCGCCTCCAGCAGCGCCCGGGCGCGGTGGCCGCCGCGCCGCCAGCCCGCCGCCCGCAGCTGCGCCGCCAGCAGCCCCCGCTGCACCTGCTATACTCACCCGTCCATGAGGTCGGCCAGCGTGAGCGTGAGGCCGGCGCGGCCGCCGCCCAGCGCGCCGAGCGCCTCCAGCAGCGCCCGGGCGCGGTGGCCGCCGCGCCGCCAGCCCGCCGCCCGCAGCTGCGCCGCCAGCAGCCCCGCTGCACCTGCTATACTCACCCGTCCATGAGGTCGGCCAGCGTGAGCGTGAGGCCGGCGCGGCCGCCGCCCAGCGCGCCGAGCGCCTCCAGCAGCGCCCGGGCGCGGTGGCCGCCGCGCCGCCAGCCCGCCGCCCGCAGCTGCGCCGCCAGCAGCCCCCGCTGCACCTGCTATACTCACCCGTCCATGAGGTCGGCCAGCGTGAGCGTGAGGCCGGCGCGGCCGCCGCCCAGCGCGCCGAGCGCCTCCAGCAGCGCCTGGGCGCGGTGGCCGCCGCGCCGCCAGCCCGCCGCCCGCAGCTGCGCCGCCAGCAGCCCCGCTGCACCTGCTATACTCACCCGTCCATGAGGTCGGCCAGCGTGAGCGTGAGGCCGGCGCGGCCGCCGCCCAGCGCGCCGAGCGCCTCCAGCAGCGCCCGGGCGCGGTGGCCGCCGCGCCGCCAGCCCGCCGCCCGCAGCTGCGCCGCCAGCAGCCCCCGCTGCACCTGCTATACTCACCCGTCCATGAGGTCGGCCAGCGTGAGCGTGAGGCCGGCGCGGCCGCCGCCCAGCGCGCCGAGCGCCTCCAGCAGCGCCCGGGCGCGGTGGCCGCCGCGCCGCCAGCCCGCCGCCCGCAGCTGCGCCGCCAGCAGCCCCGCTGCACCTGCTATACTCACCCGTCCATGAGGTCGGCCAGCGTGAGCGTGAGGCCGGCGCGGCCGCCGCCCAGCGCGCCGAGCGCCTCCAGCAGCGCCCGGGCGCGGTGGCCGCCGCGCCGCCAGCCCGCCGCCCGCAGCTGCGCCGCCAGCAGCCCCGCTGCACCTGCTATACTCACCCGTCCATGAGGTCGGCCAGCGTGAGCGTGAGGCCGGCGCGGCCGCCGCCCAGCGCGCCGAGCGCCTCCAGCAGCGCCCGGGCGCGGTGGCCGCCGCGCCGCCAGCCCGCCGCCCGCAGCTGCGCCGCCAGCAGCCCCGCTGCACCTGCTATACTCACCCGTCCATGAGGTCGGCCAGCGTGAGCGTGAGGCCGGCGCGGCCGCCGCCCAGCGCGCCGAGCGCCTCCAGCAGCGCCCGGGCGCGGTGGCCGCCGCGCCGCCAGCCCGCCGCCCGCAGCTGCGCCGCCAGCAGCCCCGCTGCACCTGCTATACTCACCCGTCCATGAGGTCGGCCAGCGTGAGCGTGAGGCCGGCGCGGCCGCCGCCCAGCGCGCCGAGCGCCTCCAGCAGCGCCCGGGCGCGGTGGCCGCCGCGCCGCCAGCCCGCCGCCCGCAGCTGCGCCGCCAGCAGCCCCGCTGCACCTGCTATACTCACCCGTCCATGAGGTCGGCCAGCGTGAGCGTGAGGCCGGCGCGGCCGCCGCCCAGCGCGCCGAGCGCCTCCAGCAGCGCCCGGGCGCGGTGGCCGCCGCGCCGCCAGCCCGCCGCCCGCAGCTGCGCCGCCAGCAGCCCCGCTGCACCTGCTATACTCACCCGTCCATGAGGTCGGCCAGCGTGAGCGTGAGGCCGGCGCGGCCGCCGCCCAGCGCGCCGAGCGCCTCCAGCAGCGCCCGGGCGCGGTGGCCGCCGCGCCGCCAGCCTGCCGCCCGCAGCTGCGCCGCCAGCAGCCCCGCTGCACCTGCTATACTCACCCGTCCATGAGGTCGGCCAGCGTGAGCGTGAGGCCGGCGCGGCCGCCGCCCAGCGCGCCGAGCGCCTCCAGCAGCGCCCGGGCGCGGTGGCCGCCGCGCCGCCAGCCCGCCGCCCGCAGCTGCGCCGCCAGCAGCCCCGCTGCACCTGCTATACTCACCCGTCCATGAGGTCGGCCAGCGTGAGCGTGAGGCCGGCGCGGCCGCCGCCCAGCGCGCCGAGCGCCTCCAGCAGCGCCCGGGCGCGGTGGCCGCCGCGCCGCCAGCCCGCCGCCCGCAGCTGCGCCGCCAGCAGCCCCCGCTGCACCTGCTATACTCACCCGTCCATGAGGTCGGCCAGCGTGAGCGTGAGGCCGGCGCGGCCGCCGCCCAGCGCGCCGAGCGCCTCCAGCAGCGCCCGGGCGCGGTGGCCGCCGCGCCGCCAGCCCGCCGCCCGCAGCTGCGCCGCCAGCAGCCCCGCTGCACCTGCTATACTCACCCGTCCATGAGGTCGGCCAGCGTGAGCGTGAGGCCGGCGCGGCCGCCGCCCAGCGCGCCGAGCGCCTCCAGCAGCGCCCGGGCGCGGTGGCCGCCGCGCCGCCAGCCCGCCGCCCGCAGCTGCGCCGCCAGCAGCCCCGCTGCACCTGCTATACTCACCCGTCCATGAGGTCGGCCAGCGTGAGCGTGAGGCCGGCGCGGCCGCCGCCCAGCGCGCCGAGCGCCTCCAGCAGCGCCCGGGCGCGGTGGCCGCCGCGCCGCCAGCCCGCCGCCCGCAGCTGCGCCGCCAGCAGCCCCCGCTGCACCTGCTATACTCACCCGTCCATGAGGTCGGCCAGCGTGAGCGTGAGGCCGGCGCGGCCGCCGCCCAGCGCGCCGAGCGCCTCCAGCAGCGCCCGGGCGCGGTGGCCGCCGCGCCGCCAGCCCGCCGCCCGCAGCTGCGCCGCCAGCAGCCCCGCTGCACCTGCTATACTCACCCGTCCATGAGGTCGGCCAGCGTGAGCGTGAGGCCGGCGCGGCCGCCGCCCAGCGCGCCGAGCGCCTCCAGCAGCGCCCGGGCGCGGTGGCCGCCGCGCCGCCAGCCCGCCGCCCGCAGCTGCGCCGCCAGCAGCCCCGCTGCACCTGCTATACTCACCCGTCCATGAGGTCGGCCAGCGTGAGCGTGAGGCCGGCGCGGCCGCCGCCCAGCGCGCCGAGCGCCTCCAGCAGCGCCCGGGCGCGGTGGCCGCCGCGCCGCCAGCCCGCCGCCCGCAGCTGCGCCGCCAGCAGCCGCCCGCTGCGCGCCGCGTACACGTCCGGCGCCGCGTCCGCCAGCTGCACCTGTCCGTGTCCACACCGCCGGTCAGCACAGTCCCGCGCGACCACAGCGACCCACCACCGGCGGGTGGGCCCCCGTGCGTGCGCCGTCCACCTCGCGACAACACCGACACATTCGGGCCCTCGTCGACGTGGACCGGATAGAATCACATATTTAAAAATAATTAGTTCGTTTAATATGAGTGGTGAATGCCAGCCTTAATTTTACCAAACTGTCAACAAAAAGTATAAAACCCATAGCCAGTCCCCCTCTCTTGTAGTTGACATACTAACCAGGCACCGCAAGGACATCCGCAGCGACCGCACGTCCTCCTTCCCGTCGGACACCCCCGACGCGATCACTATGTTCTCCAGCGCCAGCATCAGTTCAGCCCCCTCCACGGGAATCCCTTCTTCGTAGCTGCAAAATATCTTTTTTATCATTCTTTATTACAAGGATACAGAAATGGTAACATGTGCAAAGCGATATTGCTTTTGCAAATCGTCTAAAAACTAAACTTTTAATTGCTATACCATTGACGCATTTGTCGCGGCGTGATTAAAATTTACATGTAAATACCAATGTACAGCCAGCCTAAAATGAGGTCTACTACCCTATTAACTAAGTCGATTCTTCGTGGCAATAATGTACGTACCAGTGCACGGCGCGGCGCGTGAGCACGTGCGCGGCGGTGGCGGCGGGGCGCAGGGCGGCGCCCAGCGCGGCGCCGGCGCACACCTCGCGCAGGGCCCGCTGCGCCGCGCCCGCCGGGTCCGCGGTCACCGCCGGGCACTCCACCAGGATCTGCGGCACACCAGCACGTCAGCACGTGAACACACGGTCCCGAGTCGAGCGGGGCGGGGCTCACCTGCATGACCTCCAGACACAGCATGGTGTGGCGCGGGTCGGCGCCGGCCGCGGCGCGCGCCAGGGCCTGCACGCTGGCCGCGGGCCACAGCGCCGCGTGCTGCGCCAGCGTCCGCAGCCCCAGCAGCGCCGCGCGCCGCACCCACGACCGCGCGTCGTTGGTGGCGATACTGAGGAGCAGTTCCACCTGATGCGACGAGAACACACACGTAAGTATTTTATGGAACGAGTCTATCCATATCGGTATATATACTCGTAATAGGATTTTCTTTCCATAGACTGCTTTTTGATACTGCTCATTTGAGCTAAGAAGATCCATAACTGATTCCCTGTCTAACTGTATGCGGAATATATTTTTCTCTATAAAACTTAACGCCACGCTTGGCAGGCGGATTAGTGATCGCAGTACATTCCACCGTCTATCGGTGGTTTCCGATCCCGTGACGTGACGACGATGAGCGCAGAGATGGCGACGCGGTCTGAACTGCTGGACGGCAACTGGAGCAGCTTGGACATCCCCGGCTCTGACCGCTGCAAGGTACAAGTGTAGACGGCTCCTACCTGGTCGGGCACGTGCACCACGGTGTCGTGGGCGATGGCGGTGAGCGCGGAGATGGCGGCGCGGACCGAGCTGGTGGACGGGAACCGCTCCAGCAGCGACCGGAGCAGCTTCAGGACACCCCCGGCTCTCACCGCTGCAGCCAAGGTGTAACAGCTTTACATAATGGCATCCTATGGTTGTCTATTGTATGCCCAAAGGATATATAAAATAATACTCATATGCCCAAATTATATTTGCCCGAATGGTTTGTTTACCGTAAAAAAGATGTATTTACTTTTTGTTTACCGAATTATTAGAATCCAGAACGAATAAGTGCCGTACAATATGTGTTTTCTTTAATATGATATTAGTAAAAAAAGTCGGTTTTGACGCTTCGCCGGCCGCTGCCTCGGACAATAGCAAGAATTGAATATACAGACATAATGTATACAATTTGAAATACCATTAAACAACTTATATATCAACAACACAGTCTTTGTCAGGTGGCTACAAATGCAAGTTACAAGGCTTTGTTTCTTATAAACCAATGATGGAATCCGAACTAGCTATAGCCCTATCTTTATCTACCTATAAAAAGTCTGGCCCAAATGTCTCGGTGGCAGCATTACCATGTCAAATTATCAGTGAGTTCTGTTGATATCACTCAGCCTTCGGAGCATATATTGCAAACAGCCAAAATCATAATGGGAAAAATTGTTGCAGTTTAAATCAAATTGTAATTTAAAGTTATTAGAATAAATTAAGTAGCTCATAAGTAAATATTTGCATGCTTCTTCAAGTAGAATGTACGCACCTTTTTGGATACCTATAACAATTTACTGTATTTACTACATTTTGCAAATGAATTGATTTGATTTTGATTTGATTTGATTTGCAAAACAAGATTCAAATTTCTTAACCAAACTTCAATAGTTGTAATGCCCGAGACACAGCTTTCTAGCAACTGGATGTTCGTTAATTGGTGAGTCAAATGTGTGTCAGTGTGTTATTATTATTTGCTGTTTTTGGGCTAATGACTGCGCCACATCGACCAGTTATGATCTATTGTGGCAGCCCTTTTATAACTCATTACTGATTCCCGTTGAGTCCAGAAAGCTCCAGATTCTTTGGGCTGTAATGTATGACAGTGTAAGTACGAGGCCCCACCTCCGCCGTGCACGCTGCGCAGCGCCCGCACCAGCTTGGCGCGCCGCTCCGCGCCCGTGCTCTCGCACTCCACCATGTCCGACAGCTTGTTGCACATGGCTACCGCAAAGGCACTGAAAATATGTACAAATTAACATCATATCCCTTAAACATTGCTATAGCGCTGTCTTCGGCTTGCCGCTTCCAGCATCTTGAAATCTATCGTAGATTGTCATCCCATCTCGTCGGAACCAAGACCCAGGCTAGGCCTTCTTTGATTTCCGTTGGACAATCACTTGTCATGTAAGACAAATGTTTTTTATTTATATATTGAATTTAAACCAATACGTTTTATCTCTTTCAAAACTAAATTATTTGATTAACTAGTAACCCGCCACAAGCTTACATAGATACAAATTCTTACAGTATAATGTAATTTACGTGATTAAATACTAACAATATAATTAAAAAAAATGTCACAGAATGGCTACTAATAGACACACCAAGGAAACGAAAAAAACCAAATACAAGATGGAGAGCTACGTAGTTTCGACAGATACTGGTGGCGAACAGCACAGAACAGGAAGTTATGGGAAAAACAGGGGGAGGCCTTTTCCGCACTCACAGCATGCAAATAAATATTCTAAACTTTCATTTTAATCTGTAAAACCAATGATAATGCTTTAAATAAAGGCTATTACTATTACTTACTATAAAAAAAAAAAAAACTAAGTTCATATCATAGCAATGTTTCAATTCCACTGATCTGATTAAGTAGCCTATTCTTTTCCAATTTGAACCAAATAATAAAATAGAAACATCAAGATATTTATTTCTAAAACTAAGTTAGTCAGTATCAAAAATTGAGTAGACTAAGACACAAACCATTTAAATTCTTACACAATAAACCCTGAAGTAACATAATCATCAAATCAACATAGCCTTCCCCAAATATGACTTGTATCATCTTGGGAGGAAGTTGCCATAGTCAACTCGCTTGGCAGGTTAGCGACCACAGTAGCTGTTGATTCAGTTTTGACTGACGCTGGTCATCCATCGGTTTTTACCCTTTATCTCCTAACCCAACCCAATATTAACAATTGTAACCCAACATTTTAAATAAATTTACGATCTTTATGGAGGACTCTACAATGTATTTAAGAGGAATTATTATCTTCCAATATTGTGTAATTAGATTGTCAGGATAAAATATGACATGTGGTTAAAATATATGCAGGTTGAAACTCAAATGATTGTCACTTAAGAAGATTTGGGATATATTTTTTTTACAAATTTTTTGTCACTTATTTTAGGTACTTTTACAAGTGATACTGTGACATAAAAAAATGTTTATAAGATATTCAGAATCTAAATTAAATAAATACTTATCTTACTTAGATATATAACTTTTTTTTGTAATGACTGTTGGGATTCAAAGGAATTTCAGTACACTAATTCGAATTGCTTAATAAGCCATTGTAAAGCCATCTAAAATCAGTGTCATAAGTACAATAAATGACAATCACATTAGTAAAAAAAAAAACTGTCTTTAGTGCTACATGTTAATGGAGTTAGAGTGGCACTGTTCACATTTTAAGTTTCACCCTGTATTTCTGAAATGGTAAATGAAGGAATAAATTTATATGCTGTATGGGTTGGTGTTGAGGTATAGAAAGCCTAAGATTGATTAATGACTGAAACCACATACTTGGAATGTGCTGCAAAACGAGTAGTAGCATAAATAGCCGCCTCCACTTCCACATTGTCATGGCTGTCCAGCCCGCGTCTGATGGCGTGGTGCACGTTCTGCCGCTCTGGGATGATGCCCGCCACCGCGCCCAGCGTCCGCAGCGCCAGCGCCCTCGCCACGGGATCATTGGAGTGTAGCACGCTGAACACTCGTCGTAAAAACTCGTCGACGTTCAGTATCTTGTCCAGGTGCTTCTCGCTCTGCTGGCACACCCGCAGCACCCACAGGCGGAGGAAGTTGTTGCCCATACGGAAAACGTCGGCGAGTTTTAGGAATGAAGAGTTGATTAGTATTGGAAATGGGTATTTTTCGAAGAGACGCGGGAAGCGGACTATTGCTTCGCATTGTTCGCCCACTTTCCCTGATCTCAGACCTGTAAGGCAATAATTTATTACGGACTTTGTAAGGTTTATTGGTTGTTTAGTGTAAAGTATAGGTTAGGTTTAAATACCTTTGTCTAATTCAGTTAGTGCTGAATTGGCATCTTGCTCCGGTTCACCAGAGTTGTCGCCAAACGTATTTAGTCGAACACCGATCATTTTGCAAGTTTTAACGACAAAATAAACGAATTTTCAACTAACTCTAGCGACAATAACACAAACTTAAGCCATAAACAAAACAAAGACTCACAGACTTGCATATAGACAACAGACTTTTGACAGTTTGTAAGCCGCTTGACTTGACACAGCGAAGGGTTTACTTACTAGTTTTCTGAATTATCGATAGATGGCGCTTTAATGTGACTACAAAATAAGCTATCCTATTCTCCGTTAGATGCCGCTACAATGTAATAAAAACGTTAAAAATATAAAAGTACTCTTTCGAAATAACGGTTTATTAGGTTAAGTAATTCAATTATTTCGTACTTTTCGTACGTGCTGCGCTCACGTCAAACGGCTTTTTATCGCTTTTCACGCCGACTCTTCCGGGCAATTTTCCTTATTAGGTAACTGAATTTTTTAAATAAAATGGTGTCTTTAATAAAACTCTGTACCTACTGCTACTATTAGGCAAGATCCAATTTTTTTAGCCTGAGTTTGTTCATAAGTAACAGTTAACCTATAAACCATTCTATAGTGGGTATTATGAAACATTAAATTTAGTAAATTAAAATTATTGTAGCTGTGATGGCTGTATTGTACAGGTACCTAGAGAAACTAACTAAGTATATTTTTAATTGACTGGCTCTATGAATAGAAGCCCAAATACCTGAACATACTTAAAAATAGGTTTGACAGACAGGCCTAGATTAGTCCTGCGACTTATTCTTCGTACCATTAAAAATATTATAATTTACCGTCCAAAATATAAAAAAAGGTATAAAACTAACTCCCACTCATCTCCCACTACGTTGTTTGAAGTTTGAAGTTGAGGTATAGGTACATGAGGTATACCTACATTGGAAACTTTTTACTTAAAAACTTATTAGTAAGTACAAGTAGCTGTGGTAGCTATTTATTTACATGTCAGTCTTGTCAACAAACATGGGCTAATTTCATTCGTTGAAACGAGTTGTGGTATTGAAATTAAACAGTTATCGCAATTAAACAGGATATAACCGTGTATATTAACTTTAAAAATTACCTCCGACGTTTAGAGAACGACGCTGTCCTCGTGGTCTCGGATGAAAAGTAGGAGCTAATTTTGAAGGTCAATATACGCGGTTAAGACCCTTTTAATTGTAATATTGTGTAAACCGTGAAAGTTTAAATCAGAAGTAGACCTGTGTTTTGCGTTTGTGATACTTTAACAACATTGACGTCCTTCTCATCTGTTGTCACCGCAGGATGTGCCGTAAGTATATTCTATGTAGAGGTCAACTAAAAAGCCACCATTAATAGTAACGTGGGCACCTATTCTTAAAATTGTTTTATATTAAATTAGTTCACTCCATAGGCCCTAAAATTTACAATAAAATTCCTGAAGACATTAAGACTGCTCAAAGCAACAACGTATTTGTATGTAAACTAAAAAAATACTTAGTCTCTGCTGCCTACTATTCATTGCACGAATTCTTCTCAAGTATAAGCACATAACTACGTAACATGAGTATTATACAAACTTATGTATACAATTGTACCTGTATTAGACAGAAAATTAACTATGACATAAAGTAGAATAAGAACAATATTGTAATTATTGTACGTAATACTACCTAAATGTTAAGTGTTCATAAATTGTGACGTGTAAAATTATTATTTTATAAATAAATTATTGTATTGTATTGTATAGAAAGATACATAATTGTTTTGTACAGGGTGTCTCATTCAGATCGGTCAGTATGGGGAAATCTGGAACTATAAGACATACAAAGATTTGTTCTTAGGAACCATGTCATCGATTTTAGGGACAAGAAAAACTGCATAAATGGATTTAAAAAAAATGTGTTCATTTTTGGAATCGACCACAGTTGTTAAAAATAAAATTAAAAGATATTGAATTACAATGCATTTTATTCATTTGAGATATCATGTTTCATGGTAACTTTTGCTGCCTAATATAACCAACACAATCCAAAATAATTAAAAGTTTTATTTTCCAAAACAACCTAGTTCGATTCTCGAACAAGTTTTTTTTTTAATCTATGTATGCAGTTTTTCTTGTCCCTAAAATCGATGACATGGTTCTTAAGAACAAATCTTTGTATGTCTTATAGTTCCAGATTTCCCCATACTGACCGATCTGAATGATCCTGTATATCTATCTCTGCACCAGTTGAATTGTACGAACCTTATAAACTGACTTGTAGATGGACCCGGATATTGTCCCTAAACTGCGATCGCCAACCCGCGTGGGACGCGTAATGTCTTGCAGTAGACAACCCTGGCTAATAAGTATCTTAGTTTAAAAAGTATACAGGATATACTCGTCTCATACGTTCTTATTAATGCCAATAGTTATATCTTAAACACAAAACTATCGTGAGATTCAAACGTATTAATTAAATATATTAAATGGCACATCTCCTTTTTTGGCTTTTAATGAAAACCCAAAAAAGATACAATTAATTCAGAATTGCGAATGGCGATCACTTTGCTTATTTTATGTCCATGTGTTATAGTCATTTCTATCATATATCTAAGAGTACAGGTGTTAATTTGTTTACTGCTCAAAGGTTTTGTTTAAGTATTTATATGTTTATAGTAATGTATTTATTTAAATTAAATTCAAAATAACGATATTGTTACCTTTTTTTTATTAATTACAATTACAATTAAGTATAAATAAACATAATAAAGAAATTGTATAGAAGCCAACGTGAACGACTCACGATTATGCTCTTCGTTACGCAGTGAAACATGTCGAGCAATATTCGACGTACATAAAACGTTAGTCACCCGCTTCCCGCTTCTATACAGTTAATAAATTATATACCTACTAGTTATAGACTGTTTCACAATCTCCAGTTAACGAATATTTGTCAGATAAATGTTTGCTGTCCTTTTCTTTTATATGACTGGAGAAATTTGAGAAAAGGTAACCAGTAATTTTAAATGGGAGATATGTTTATCTGGAGATTGTGAAACAGGCCCTTAGAATCATTTAAAAAAACGTAATTTGTCGTGATTGCTGTAGAGCGCTAGAGCGATAGGAATATATATTATACCTTTTCAAAGTTTCTATTACCTAATACCTAGTGCCACTGATTCCCGTGACCAAGTACTATTTCAAAACGTAATTTTCAAACTCTATGTTAATTGCGGCGCAAAAGTGCGGCTCATTTATGTTCTTAAAGATAAAATTACAAAAAAATCTAAATACTATATTTTAATGCAAATGGAAGATGCACTAAGGAGTTTAGCGACCCCACATGTTAAGTTCTTATGACAAGCTTTCTTTCATAAGCATGGTGCATTTTGGAGCGTTAGCATAGAAGTTCTAGATTTGTATAATTACCCCTGTAAATTCTTTTCAGTTCTGATTGCTGTCATCTCCTATTATTGCTCTAACAAGTAAGCAAACTTGATATTAAACACCTCTAAAATTAAACTAGCAAAGCTCTGTTTAGCCGTCGCCTCTCAAAGCGTAATTACACCTGTGTAACGCGAACCGTGTGTCGCCATTACTGTACGACAAACTTACCCGGTGCGGAGGCCAGAATTAGAACTAGCTATGTCCTATACTAATTTGGACTTTATCTTATTACACTAGCGCCCGTATTAGCTGAAAAGTTAACTTTGTGTTGTCATTACGTGAAATTACGCGAAATGGCGCCCACTAATAATGGCGGATCGGGGTAAAGAGGAGTTTTGTTACAGTGTTATTTTTGATTTGTAATGCCGTTGTTTAGGTGTTTGATGTCCGTTTTTAGCTTTAAATTAGCAGGTGGCTGGCGTGAACCGTACTTAGGGTAGGTTGCACTAATCTGTTTTAAGTCGTAACAGTTGTTGTTATCCTACTTGTATATAACGATAATAAGTTGTCGAATGTGCGTGGCACAAGCCACTCTTAATGTTGAAAACTAATTAAAATATGATCTAAGAATATATTACTTTAATATACGCAGATACCAGGTAGTGCCTAGTAAAGAAAAAATCAACCAACACGATTTATGTAAAAAAAAACCAAGACTTAAGATAACTTTAATCCGAAACTTATGCAATTGCAAAAATATAGAACTATATTAGGTTAAATACAGTAAGTAGGGGTACGACGGGTACCCACGTCTCAATCTTATCTTCATTAGGCCTTTATTCACCTAAAGAAAGGAAAGCGGATAATAACTCATAATCCCAACCTTTCTGTGTATGAATGAAGCATTGTGGATGCATTCAATCTACTGCTACCAACATCAACAAATGACAATAAATTTTACGTCTGTGGCAATTATTTTTCGGTTCCATAATGAACCTTTTGTTGTTCAAAATAGTGCTCATTTTAAATTAGCCTTATTTTTTTTTACTAGCGGCCAGTACCTTTCCGAGAAGGTTGCATTGTGGTTGTTCTTAATTTGAATTTTAATCCTTAGCATGTCCGGCATCGATTACTTGCGTCTTTGGACAATGGCAGATCTGGGGAATTAGGAAAATCAGTCAAAACAAGGCTTTGTCCATATCCGGAAGTTCCTATTGTAGGATTTGAAGGTGGATTAGGGAAACAATGGGTGCAATGCTTTATTAATCAGCAATAGTTGTTATTGGTAAATTGTGCAAGAATTTTAATCTAGGTATACCCACTCAGAGATTATTATTTAAGTTATAATAAAAATAAATAACAATTAGAAAAGTCGGGTAGTAAATATAAAATTTAATATTATGTTCTATTTTAAATAAAAAAAAATTGTTTATACACTGATAGGTTAACTCAAACTACAGTTGCCTAATGAACTATTTAATCTAATTGTAAAGTTAAAATACTTTTTGGTAAAAAAATAATTTAGCAGTAGGTAAACATAATTCTGACCAAATATAATGTTCCAAAACTGACGCAATATGCAGGTTAACGCTCCACAAAATATTTCATACACTTAAATAAATTCAAATAGGCCTATTCCCTTCCTTCTACACAGATTATTATTTAAAGTTCGACGTGTTATATAACATCTGGTAATAGGTATGAGCTTTGTCTCTTCATAGACTCTCGCTTCGCAGCACTTTGAAGGAATTGAACACTCGTGTCAAATGATAGCCATCCAAACGAGGCTACAAATAGTTTACAAAAAAACTTAATCACAGAAAAAACTTCTGAGAAGTGTTGAGACGTTAAAACACATACGCTCCGTCGCTTTCGAAACAACCATATGAGCCTTAATCTCCGTCAAGCCATTTTATATTGCGTGTCTTGTGTTCTTTATTAGGATGGGACAAGGTTTGGATTGGATTGCAGTGGCGGTGTTGGGAGTGATCGTTTATCCTTTAAAATCACACCTTCGTGGTATGGCATGGCACTGGTGCAATCAAAACATCGTGAAGTAATCTTTTGTGGGCTCACGGACGGACAAATGCCGGGAGCCGTATTGTATACAGATCCATATCTAACAGCTTGTTGGTTGCCATTCGGTTTGGCACATTTTGGGAATCGGTTATCCGCTTTTAAAAGCGTTTTCTTATAAGCTGGCGTTTCGTTAAAAAATAATCATGATAAGTCATAATAATCAGCTAAGATAGTGTTGAATAGACGCTTCCATAGAGGAAAATAACAATATAATTTGAATAATTAATTACAACAGGCGTAACTTTATGTAAAATATCAACTTAAAAGTGTTTTTACTGGTTTTGGTACTGGTGCTGTTTCTTATATTATGTTTATTTGCGTGTTAATTTTAGTGGCGAGAGGATGGAAACATTATAGCGTTGATAAATGCTAACAAAACAATATCATTGTTTTTAATTAAGTTGTAGTAACAAAACTTTTTATTAATCGTAATATACCATTTGTATTCAGAACAATCGTAAACCAATGTATTTACGTTCTCAATCCACATTTACCATGAATTTAAATGACAATTAAGTTTTATCCCACGTCTGAACACAAAACGACAGTTTTTTGGCGCGACCGGCAAGGCGTTGATTTTGACACCAACGGCTGCGTTCACGTATAAAGGGACTATTTATTATCTGTGTATAGGTAAATAAATATGGAGGATGAACACATTGTGGCCGTGTGGGGATCTGATAATGTTTTTGTTGAGCTGTCTCCTCGTATTGTGGGATTAGTGGCAAATCGGCTCGATGATTGCCGCGGACAAATATTTGCGGTCGTTGATATGTTGGGATGGCATGATCGCTGCAAATTTAGGGATGAAGTAATGAAGACACATTAGGCATAGTGAGTTTTTTTGTATTTGGTTTAAGTTAAGATTATACCTATAATTATGTAACGGAATACTATTTCAAACTTCTAACTTTTAAATATAAAATATACAATGACAGTTAAGTAAGTACTGCAATTAGAATGTTGAATTCGAAAACAATTAAACAACGTTCAAGGTAAAGTATACTTTGAACGAGTCTTGACAGTGAAGGTCAAACATATTGACTCAAACAAAGTGCCAAAATATATAAGGTAATGGCACCAATGTTGGACACTTTTAGCTGACAGGTACCAATGATAGACACTTAGTTCTTATTTCAAAAATCATAAAGTTATAAATTAAATATGTCCCAACAAATGCACAACACTTAACTCCTTTGAAATAAGCACTAATGTTCATGATTGGTTCCTTGTCCATTACTGGTGCCGTCACCTTATACAGGTACCGTAATAGTAAAACTAATAAGGATAAACATTATGGCACTTTGACTGCATTTAGGTGTATGCCTTTGCCCTTCATTATATATAATTTTGTTTACTCATGAAACTTCTTAAGTGCTCTTATTTCTAAGTTTGTTCCTCCTTTCTATTTTTGTTTTCTTTGTGTTTGAGTATTTGTATATTATATATATCGTTGGCTACGGCTGAGTACCCACAACACAAGCCTTCTTGGAGCTTACCGTGGGGCTCAGTCGATTTGTGTAAGGATGTCCTGTATATATTTATTTATATGTGCCGCAGTCATAAAAACTGATACATTCGGTATGAGTATGTTAACAGAAGCTTACCGCCAAGTATTAGGTAGTTATATTTTATTATTTATATAATTGTAATATAATAGATATCTATACATCATGGAAGCCGGCATATTTTCTGACGATTTGGCCAAATTTATGAAATTAGCCATGTTGGCTTTGAATTGTAACAGTTTATCACATAGGTAGTTAAATGTTTTATCTTATGGCTACTGTATGTTTCATTTCGTATCTGTGTATGTAATGTTTTAATACCTGTATAGGTGATTTGGTTTAATACCTGTGTAATCTGTGAGATATAAACAAAATTGAAAACGAAGTACTTTTTTAATATAATTTGCTTATATAGACAACTCCAAAGAATAGGTATCATACTATGAATCATAGTTTCGTTCCTCAAGGGTTATCACCCAGCAACATTTGGCATTACACAGAAGCCAGATTATGGAGATAACAATAAGTCGGAGACAATCCTGAGCAGGACGGATTAGGTGACATTCTTCCATAATCTGTGCGTCATAGCAAAAAATTAAAAAAAAATTGGACGGATGTGCTGGTGGCGCTTAAAAGGCTTACGAAATATTACGAAAATATTAGATAATGCGCAAAAATAATATTGCCATCTAGGTTTTAAAAAAATGCTTTTAGTTGCTTATCTATCTGCATATTTGCAACGTTTATATAAGCTTTCTTTAAAATGACTTTATGTAATTCATTGAAAGTGCTTAAAAACATATGTTTAAACTATTAAAATTACTCTAAAGATTCAAAAAGGGCCAAAAAAATGTAGCCATCTAGACTTCAAAAAATGCTTTTAATGTATATGCTGTCATTGGTATATTTAGCATTTATTTAAAATTATATTGGCGACGAATGGTTGCGTAAAGCATTAAGAACGATCAAATATTAACCTTTTAAATATGAATATTATTTTATCTATTCTTTTAATCAGATTCGCTAAAAACTGTTAAGATCTACTTGCAACACCGTCGTGGTTTAATCTCATTTTATATATACTTCCATCGTGATTTAAACAACATCTCAGCATTGTACCTACCTACGTCCAGATGCAGCGATAACTCTGATGTATTCATAAAGGCACCTCAGCCGTCCTCAGTTGTCGGTATGTAAATTTTGAAACGTAAAACGTGCCTAATCACCGCGTTTCCCAACGTTTTCTAAAGTATTTTAAAAGTATTAAAGTCATTGTGGCGAGTTCACGCCACACAAAGGTATTCTTATTTTTTAAGTCGCTCAGCGTAACGCCAGTTGTAGTGATTATCTTTATTTTGCATTCGGCTTTCAACGCTTTTGTTGGGGCGACCATGCTTTGTGTAGGGTCTTGTGTTGGACTAAGGATACTGCGTCTAGTATCATACCTGCCAGGGGCGATGTGTAATTTCTTTTCAGAGACTAAGCCAATATGGCTGTGACCTTTATTTCTGACCAGAAGGAGGAGCATTTTTAATTTGCAGGAAAATTGGTAAAGCCGGCGGGAATCGGTTATTATGAAAGCACCGCCGCTGATACTAACAGATATATTTATTAGTAAACAAGACAAAACAGAAGTCTACATTAGTGTTTAAAATATAGTTTTAACATAGAATCAATACACACATAGAACAAATATAAAAATATAGAAATATAGGTACTTAACAATATTTGTAGCATAACTCATATAACTTTGACGAAATATGCCTCGTATATAAAAACATTAGTCACTTACCTAATATATAAAAAAAATATTTTGTTATAAAATCCAACATTTATGTCAATTACCCAATTGTTCAGTGAAATCTACCATTATTTAATTACTGAAAAAATTATGATAGATTACTGATTAAGCAGGTTTACAAACAAGAATAAGATGTTAGGTATATATAAGGTATTTCATGAAATTTTTGGGTAACTTTATAAAATATTATATAATTTTGCAGGACAAAGTATCTATTGTATAATCGTGGTTACCCTAGTGCGGTGGTGTAATATTAAGAAAGTTCGCATTGAGAGCAATATAATCATACAGATAACGATTTCAGACAATCTAGTAAGTTGCTATGTTCTCTCAAGTGCGTCTCGAGTGAGACTGTACTTAGCCGATAACAATAAAACTATCTAATAGTTTTTTCAACACTCAATATAACATTTTTTCTTTTTATTGTTATATAATGAGAAAACGTATAACGTAGCTTAATTTTTAGAGATTTTGCTTTTACATAGATTCATAAGTGCTTGTTGTTGGATCTTATTTCATAAATAATTGAATTAAAATCCATTATTATATTCGAGTTAATTTTGAAATTGGGTTCACAAATTTATTTATTAAAAATAATATATCACAATTATACATATTATTAGGTAGGTATAACAAATGAACAATTGGGTATTAACTTTTCAATGTATATTAATAGTAAATAAAATAAAAAAATGGTTAAATGACATGAAATAGCGATTTTCCGCCGGCATAAAAATGCCTATTGGGTTATGTTTAAATACCTTTGTTTAATTTAAGGCTTCAGATATTCTTTATATAGTTTATATTTAACTGCCATAACTATGAGTATATAACATTATTGTAGTAAAATAGACGTAAGTATAGAATTTAATCAATAATCTACAGAATATCAGAATGCAACAAATAACGCTGATAAATATCTTAAGGTCTTGCAGAAATGAGCATACAAAGAAATTTACCTGATACCATTGAGTTGAAAAGCTCCACATTAATAGATAAATGCCATAATTCTAATGGACGTTTCCCATTGAGGGCGAATCAGCGGCCGCGGCTCGGGTTGCTGTAAGATGACCCCGCACTGCAGTTGTGTCTCAATTATACGCGCCCAAGGTTTAGGTTTCAATTAAAAAAATATCTGACATTTAGAATGGTTTACCGCCGTTTTAGAACCATAGAGTATTTATCTATTTTACGTACAATGTTTTTTTTTACATTTGTGGTCTGGACTGACTAGTTTTTAGAATTTGTGGGTGTCGTGACTGCTTAAAGTTTAAGCCACGGCTTGGTACGAGTAAATCTTTTAACGAATAGAAATGTAAATGCAAAACATGATTAATTTATACGTAAAGTAAACTGAATTATTCACGCCGTCCCCTTCCAAAAGTGGCGATAAAAAAAACTGGTATATTTAACAGAAGCAATGGTTATCGCATGTGACACCCCACTCGCGGAGTCAATAATGGCCCCCGTTGGGGCGCGTTGCAAATTTAATTACGCTTACATACTGCTAGTAACAAATACATATATTTCGGTTCTATTGTCCAAGTCTCTTTCTTTTACTGCTGACAAGTTTTGTCGCTTTTTCGCTTGCTCTGATTTTTGGATCAATTTTTAAACTGCTGTGCTTCGAATTCAACTAGTATTTATTGTAACTACATGTGTATACCTAGGTACAAAATAATAGTACATTACTGCAGAGGCCGTGAAGTAAGGGATTTAAGGACGAGATTGCGATAGAGATAGATAAATTGAGTCCTTTAATCCCTGTTCAGGCCGAAGCCTGTATAGAGCTTTTCTCAAACATTTCAAGAAAATAATAAAATTAAAATAACAACAAAGCAATCAAGTAAGTTTTTGAATTGCCGCCTTTTTTATTTTTTATCATTTCGTGCCATTAACGCATACATTTCGTAGTATGTTTGAGAAAATGTATTTAAATGACTTAGTGAATTGTCTTGCTCCTAAACATGGTTTATAAAGGAGATTTGTAATTGTTCATTGCTAATGGCTATACTTCAATTAGCAATTCTTTCTTTATGTTTTAACAATTTTAACAACAAGTGGAGGATTGAAGATTTTTAAGCGCTTCAGCGATCCGGAATAGCTTTGATTATTGATTTGGTATTAGTTTAGGTATAATAACATCCAATAAGCTTGTAGTACCAATTACTAAACATATTTCATAAAACTTTTCAAACATGCAGGTTTATTTAAGTTACTAATATAACAAGCACGGAACAAATCATACCTACAAGTTATAGTTATTTACGAATATGATTGAAGCATGTATTCTTTATGGTAGGTGTTTACAGCAAAATAAATTTCACCTAGAAATAATCAAAATCATATTAATTCAGAACATTCTATTTATTTACCGAAAACGTAATATGTAATACTGCAAATTGTAACCAAGTTAAACTTCCCATCCCGAACGGGCATGGTCCGGAAATTGTGAACGCACCCTTCTGTCATTGTGGCAGCACTGCGCATTGTCGCCATTGTGCCGGTACATAGCCGCAGTCTACACTCTATGGATCGACACGTATTCATACTGCGTGGAGGGGGCCGAACAATGGGGTGTGAAAGTTAATTTTAATGTATTTTTAGTAATGCGATGCGTTGCCTCGTTTAGTTACTTATTTTATTGTGTTATTTTTAACGAGAACAGCATGGCGTCTCGGGGTTTTGTAATGCTGACATGTTTTTTACAGGGTTACTACCTACCTACTTACATACATATACGAGTATAAAGTAAGTATAAGTACTTAAATATTAAACTATCCTCGACACTAACTCTGTAGAGTTCTATATTCTTTCTAGGCGTATTTTTTATGTAAGTACATACATTAACAATATTAAGCGACACAATGACAAATTTACTACTCTTTATTACCTATAGCTATTTAGTCACTTAAAAATTTTAGGATGTTTAAAATGATAATAACAGTTGTAATAAATATATTAAAGACTTGGAATATATATCTAAAAATTAAATTGTATTTATATTTATTGCTCTAATCTGGAACAATGTAATATGTTGTAAATATAAGTAATATTTATCTGTAAATGTAATAAATTATCTCGGATAGTTTTGGTTTCGTTTTAATAATTCAATGTTATCTAAATCCGACATTGCGTCCCGAGCACAGATTATCATCAATCAACCCTCATCTATGGTATAATTCGTTAATTTATTTAAACACCCAAGTCTCTGGTTACATCCATTCTGCCCAATTGCTCACCATTATCCCCACCTTACTGTCATCGCTTTATTTGAAATTGGAACAATGTATTTCAAATCAGAACATCTTAGCATTACGTTTGAATTTCGAACGCGTTTATTTTTAAACATAACGCTTTTCTGTTTTAGATAGTAATATCTTTAGAATGGGCAATAGTGATCCTTATCCCTTTGTCATAAAGTCTTGGTAAGGTGTAGTTGTGGTTTTAGTGAGGTTCTAGTTGGCAACGGCTGTGAGCTGGTTCCGAGGCTCGGATTTCGCTACCGGTAACCGTAACCGCTGTAATATGCTCACTATAGTTATTAATTGATACTAAACTGGGGCCAATGCTAATCTTATTTTAGAATGTATTTCAATGTTAAACGAAACATTTAATCAAACTTATACAATAAGTTTACGCAGATATAAATTAAACTACATACGTATTAGTATGTGTAGCTTAGATATCATCCAACATAACGCCATTAATTTATCAGCCACGAACGTCCACTGCTGGACACAGCGGCGCTACCGCGAAACACGATATTCGTAAATTTCAGGTTAGGACAATTGTCTCTGTCACTCTCATGTAGCCTTAATTGGAGTAAAAGAGAAAAATGCTCGAAATATACGAACTTCGATGTTCGCGGTACCGCTCCAGGCCCCATAAGTCGCCACGCTTAGCAGGCGGTTTGGTGATCGCAATTTGATATAAAGGGTCGTCATTATTTACTATTTTTTTAGAATTGTTCATTTCGAAAGTCTATGGTTTAAGATTTAGGTAGATTTAAAGTCTAAGGTTTCGAATTTTCACTGTATGATGTTGATATAGTATATTATTATTCAAATACGACCACCGCCCGTTTTGTACTCAACTGTAGACCTTCGTGAGCATTTATTAAAAACCTATCTCTATTCCGTGCTTTATTGACATAAGACCTTTTGGAGCTGCCTGTAACGTGGTGTCAGGACTCAGGACGCGGGCGCAGGCTGTCAGGGGTAATGGCTGGACACCGGTAATCGGCTTATGCGTCGGCGCAAGTCTTGAGCGAACGGAGCTTTGCCTACTCTATGGCCCTTTAGATACAGCTATTAAATCAAAGCTGTGGAAAGGTCCTGAATTTTCCCCCAGGCTACCTTCCCTTCCCCATACAATTCGCCTGCTCTATCATTCCGAATCTGAAGTACAAAAACTTAGCCAATGTAAACAGATATTTAAGTCACCAGAAGTAGATATTTAAAATTACTACTATTAATTTATCGATGTTGCAACAAGACTAAATCCTGTTATGTATGTATTATCTAATGTATTTAAGTGTAATATATGGGCGCCGAGTGCCTACAACACAAGCTACCTATATCAAGCTTACTGTATAAGATTGACCAAAATATTTATTTGTTACATATCTCATCATATCATCGTATGTATCATATCATAAAGCATGGTTTGGATAGATCGCTCTAGGCGGTGCAACGACCTGGTCAACTCTTTAGAGGCAAACAATGCAGGACCAGTCGTTTTGGCAATCCTTGGGGGAGGACATCATTCTGCTGAAATGATGATGATATATCTATAATGTGGTTTAAAATTAAATTTCGTTACCAACCTTACGGATCTGCGTGTGAGCCCGCGGTCGCCGCTGCCTCGCGTCGTTTTTGACGCCGGACAGATACCTTTAAGAAGCATGTCTCATGTCCCATGGTCATTGATATTTTTTGTGTGATGCCTTTATTTAAAAGCAAATCGGGCTATTTATACAGTTTATCTATGGGTTGACACCTTTTCAATAATCGGTGGTGATCCCTATTCAGCCAACACTGACCGTGTGACGGGCAGCGTCAGGCATTAGTTAATCCGTGATCAGTATAGAGAATGGATTTAAGATTTTGTTATAATGTTTACTGGTCCGTTATGCGAGTTTGAATATGTTTACGTGGTAGAGGTTTTGGAGATACTACCACGAGTTAGAAAAAACGTATCAACTCGTTCTGCGTAACATATTTGTATGGACTCAGTACAGAGCCTCTGGAGGTCACTTATGGGACTATGGGGGATTCGCTGACAACTAGATAAACGTAACGTATGTCAGCTGTAGGAGGTCTTGGTAGTGTTATCTATACTTAGGCGGTAATTCGTAATACAACCCCTTTGCTGATGTGTTGCGATAATAATTGGACTGTAATCAAATGTTAGTTGAAGTTATACATCTATAATCTAGTTAAATCTTCATAAAAATAAAGTTGGTACCAAGACTGGCATGAACCACTAAACACTTTTTTTTATTAAAAATTTCCAGATCGAACAAGATTCCATTTATTCAAATGTGATCCAAGTTTGCTGAATCGTTTTTGCTGTTTAGCAAAAATATTTATACACATCGTCAAATTAGTTTCTCAAAAACGATCCAAATGGGTTGGATCAGTTTTGTTGATTATATATTTAGGACGAAAAGTATTAATTGCATTTTCTCAAAAAGATTCCAAGCAGTTTGGATTTTTCTTGTTGAAATTTATATAAACCAGTCCTGTCACTAACCTAATTTTACAACAAGGTACCAAGAGTATTGAATACTTGTTGGTGAATATCATTTTTAATCTTTCATACATGTGGGATGGTATCCGATGTCGATTAAAATATGAAAACGCTGTGTGAGCTCAGTACTTTTTTGCTGAATGAAAATATACACGTTAAAGGCCTGCCTAGTATACTTAACTCATGTTTTGGTATTTTTGTGGATTGGATCCTTTTGCTTTAACTACGTCAATTTTTTATAAACAAAAGACGCGCCTAAGCGCGGCATGCATTGCGACCTGTGCACGCGCCAACGAGGTTGGTTATCATTTACACGGCTTACGTAGAGGTAAAATTTTCTTTTCACCTCACTCGCTCGGAAAACCTTAATTTATAGCGCGAAATCTGCGTGGAAAAGCCTATTTTATCCGCTAGCGTGCAAAAGTCATTCGAATTTCGAAGCCGATGATTGTAATTCTCTGTGGTGCATGTAACTTTTTTTAAAGTATAAAACTCCTTCAACGCGTAACTAGCGCGCTACCGCGAAAAACGATATTCGTAAATTTCGGACGATTGTCTCTGTCACTTTCATTGGAGTAATAGAGAAAGATTCTTGCAATATACGAACTTCGATGTTCGCAGTACCGCGGTGAGTTTATAATAACCATAGATAATAACCAATCAATTTCTTTATCAATTTTTTGATAAAGAAATTGAAATATAGGTTTACATACTATTGTAATTTCTGAACGCAACCGAATTTTTTTTTATTAAAGTTTTAAATTATCACAATTCACGTAAATTTGTCGAATTTCCTGTGCTAAGGTCTTTGAACTCAACGTTTGAACTATAAAAATGAATGATTCTAGTATCGATGCCGATATGATTTCCCTGGACTATCGCGCAATAAGTTTTGTTTTCTTGTTTTTTTTGCCGCTCGAATTTTCCTCGCTGTAGTGAGGTGAAAAATTGTGTGTTCCGCATGACTGCAAAATTATTTGGCGTCTCGTGTCTTGAAAGCCTCGCTACGCTCAGGAATCTATCTTTGAACCATTCGCTTCGCTCATGGTTCAATCTTAGCTTCCTTCGCTTGCTCAGCTTTCAATTTCAACACTAACGCCAAATAACCACTTTGCAGCCTTGCATAACAAATAACTATTAATTTCCTTGTAAGATTTCATATTTTAATTTCCCACAGACAATGCCGACAGGGATTATATTATACATGGCAACAAACCGCGTGTTTCCCCAGCATTGCCCGGACGCACTATACATGTCTATACGGTTTACAGTTTAATTCCTCCCCGCAAATATGAGCTTAAACTAAACACAAACATTATTCTAGTAACCCGATGAGCTGCTTAGCGATTAGCCCCCTGTTCGACTTAAACTAACATTCTACCCTCAATGAAAATTGTACCTTTCGTTCAAGTACATACAACTCACTTTTGAATAGTTTAAATGTATCCGTACTGACAATTGATTGCTAAAATAAGTTTACTACTGTAAATATTGATATTCACCACCATTGAACCGTATTGCGATTTAAATAGGGTGCAAAATACGAAGTAACTTAATTTCGAAATAGGCAATGTTGGCGATTATTTTCAGATTGAAACGTTTATCAATTATTCAGTTTGTAAATGGAAGTGTAGCCTCTATTTTTAGTAACGTAAAGGTGTTTTTTGGTAAATTTTTTATGTATAAATAGAGAGTGGTAAATTGGTAATCCACCCTCCGCAGACTATTACTTGCTGATTAATTTGTAAAAAGTAGCGGACTCGAGGACAAACAGACAAACAGGGCGAACTAATACTGGGTGTGAAACTGTTGCCTTACATATACTAGTGGTTTATAACAAATTACAACAAACAACATCGTATGTGTAATGTGAATGTCCTATCCTGCGTCTGTGCTAAATAGAATCGAACAGACGAACAACCTGGTTTTAGATATAGAGGCTATAGTGTAAGTTTCTTTTGACGTAAAAAAACGTCTCTAACGCGGTGATAATGTTATAAATTTATACGGGTAACGCGATGGTGACGTTTTGTTACGTTAAAAACTTACACTCGGGGCTCTGTTAGGTAGATTATGAACGTTAAACATTTCGAGATTTCTACATTTTAGGAATTCAACTTTCTGTTCCTGGACTGATGTAACAAATTAACCTAAGTTTTTCATTCTGTCCATAAAGGTATTTCGTTATCGTTTAAAAAAACAGGCTAAAATGTCCTGACGAAAAAGGAATTTAACGAATGTGTCTGGCGCTACATAAGTCGGTTCAGATCCGGCCTGGGACACTGCTAATTTTGGCAACTTTTTCTAAAGTATAGGTATTTCAACCAATTTGATTTATGAGCCACTTCGCTCCTTGTCACAGTGAAAATCTATATGAAAGACGCAAAAGATCCTAGAAAAGGCCTAGAAATCAAATTGGTTGATTATACATACCTACTCGTAAATAAAATCTTCATTATAATTTATAGATATACTGTCCGTGGCTGAGAGAACTTACAATCTACACTTTTCACACCCGTTACATTATAGCTGTTCTGACTTCATCCATTTGGATTGTTGTGTGCCTTCATCACCTGGTCCCGGGAGGCGGAATCGGCTTACCCCTGATTGACAGTTGACAGTGACGGGGCGAGGGGAGCGGCGGGAGGGGGGAGGCAGGGAGCGCCGGCGATGTGGACCGCTAACGAGATTGCTGGCGGGGATCCATGTTAATTGCAATGTTAGGTATATGGGTACAGTCGCCATCAGATGTATCGGAGCTGTGGAGGTGGTCACATATATCTGGACAATGCAACGCCAAGGCTATTAAGTGCATGTTCAGATAGTTGTGACCACCTCCACAGCTCCGATATATCTGGCGACTGTACCAGCGTCCATGAAAGCTGAATCCCGTCGGCTGAATAACTTTCTTGCTGTTCAAAATTTTTCCGTAGGCTATAGTCTGCCACTCTCATGACGCCTTATTTGGAGTAAAAGAGAAAGATGCTCAAAATATACGAACTTCGATGTTCGCGGTACCAGGCATGTTATAAGAAGAAGTTAATAACCAAGGTTACAGTATACAGCATGGAATCGTTAAGCCAGGCCTTTAAACTGATATCGGAAGTACCCCAATGTCGTCGCAAAAAAAATAAAATAATAACTTTTTTTAGTAGGTACGTCGTGCGTTTAGTCCGTCTACAACTAAAGGTTCATAGTTCCTTCCAGTTCACTACGCGCGGAATCAGACTCGCGTACGAAGGATTCCGTACCATTATCACAACAAGTGGTAAAATCTGTAATTATATCACTTTTTTTACGCCTCCCATAATTTATTTTATTTGAATTTATTACTCTTTTATTATTTGAAGTAATAACTGAATCATCTTCCTCGCCTTGTCCCGTGGCTCATGGGAGCCTGGGGACCGCTTGGCAACTAATCTCAGGATTTGGCTAAATATAGAACTGATATTTTGTAAATATTTGAAACATCCTGTTTTTGTGCCTTAGCTTAAATATATTATTTTTTGTATTTGTAGTTATAGCGGCAACAGAAACACATCACTTGTGAACATTTCGACTGTCTAGCTACCATGCTTCATGAGATAAAGCCTGGTGATAGACGGACAGACAGACCCTTACTCATTTAGAACCTTAAAAACCTTCTGCCATAGCTTCTCACACTCATAATTAAGTATCGTTCGTTATCGGGCCGTTCCTATTACAAACGTTGTCCATTGCAGTTCAACGTGGCAACGCAGCGAGTGTAATGGGCACCTTTGTACCTGGAACGACGCGGGGTGGGCTATTTGAATAGTTTAGTTTATTGTTATTTTTATTCCATTTTTTCTTGATTAATTCGTGTAATTTTAGTGAAGATGTTTTTATACATACTATTTATCTCGTAATTTTTTTTTTTAAATCAACGTTATCATAAGTGTAATAATATTGGTAGTAAGCTGGCAGAATCTTGCAACGCCTACAAAAGCTTACTGGATGTTAAAACCGCGCTAACAAGGGGTTAGGAAGCTCGAGAGTTACGATAACGCGTCTCCACTGGCTCACGTGTTTAGCCAACTGGTACGGTTCTTACGGTAGAGCTCCTTGTCCCACCGAACTGATGGTTTGGGGTTGTAAAATCGTTAGTCCACAAAAATACATATGTAAAATGATTCCAGGATATCCTTCCACAAATTGACTGAGCCCCACGGTAAGCGCAAGCCGTGTGTTGTGGATACTCAGCCAATGATATAGTATAAACAAAACCCTTATCCAAAGGTAGCCTGGGCCTTGCCACCACTGCCTTTTGGCGGTACCTAAGGTTATGATCTCTATAACGTGGATAACATATTATATATTCCTTTTATAATGAACCTATATATATGTATGAGAGGTAGGGCACAGCGATGAATGACCATCACGTTTGAATCTGGGGCAGCCCAACTGGGGAAGTACCTCCTCCATACAGAAGACCACAGCCATAATAGCACTGCTACCTTTCAGGTATGTAGTGTTGTGTTCCTGATGGTGAGTAAGGTTCCCAGAGCTCCAACCCCCCTTAAAGGCCGGCAACGCGCTTGTGACTCCCCTGGTGTTGCGGGTGCCCATGGGCGACGGTAATTGCTTACCATCAGGCAATCCATCTGCTCGTTTGCCGCCTATGTCATAAAAAAAAACCTAATTTAAGATTAATGATGAATTGATATATCACATTGGAGAAATGAGCAGCTTTACAAAGCCTTGGCGTTGAGTGGTGAACTATGCCGTTTGTAGATGAAAGATGTATCCAGCGTTTTACCGTGTCGTGTGTGTCCGTGGGCACACGCGGATTAAGCTGTGAAATAGCGCGTGCGCCGCTCGCGTTAATGCACCGCGGCTGATCCGAGCAATCTGTTTACTCTGCGGGTCAGAGCTGATTTGTTTGCGAGTGTTTTCTGTAATCTGGACTACATTATGCTAAGTTATGTCTTACGAAGTCAAGGAATAACATTTTTCTTTGTATCCTTAACGCTTATTATTTGGTATTTAAAAACTGTAATATCAGCTTGGAATTTGAGAATACTGTTGTACACAAGTTTTACATGTTTTTGTGTTACTTGTATTTTTTATTAATGTATTTTTTCTGATGTTGAAGTCTCATAGGGAGTTGTGGGCTGAGCGTAAGCGCAGACGAAGTTATATGGCTAATGACATTATGTTATAAAGATTACTTTACACTATAAAGAAAAAAGAAAAAAATAAGACAAATATTTGACAAATATTGGACAAATATTTAGTGGTGAGATGATGGAGAGACAATAAGATGACTGAGGTATAGCTTGATAGGTACACCATATAATCTATAGATAATATTATATTGACTGGCGTTTAAAGTTTGCTTTTCGAAAAAAGTCCGACTAGTTACAATACAGAAAATCTGACACAAATCTACCTAAATTATTTTTTATTATGCAGAAACGTCTGCTAGCGAATATCTTCGATATTTAAATCAAAAGAAAAATAGAAAAATTTTACAGGTCTAAGCGGTACTCGGATAGCACAATTGGTAGTGCACTGGGCTAGTGATCCAGTGGATGTGGGTTCGAGTCCCGCTTCGAGTCAAATTTTTCTATTTTTCTTTCGATTTAAATATCGAACAAATCTACCTAGTTCCACAATAAGATACAATCGTTTGTGTTGTAGGTAGGTACTACTCATATGATATACACATAACCTAAATACATAACCTTTTAAATAGCCTAAAGATAACCTCATCCATAATTCAGGAACGAATATTTGTGAGAAACATACAAATACATATCTTGACCAGGATTTGAACTCCGGATCTCCTGCTTTGTAGATAGGGTCAGCACTACAGACCTTTGATAAGTTATACGGCGGTTTTGTATACGTGAGGAACACATCGAGTTATTCTATTAAACAAATATTTTTTGCGTTGGTTTAAGTAGTAAAATTACTGTACGAGTAAAAAAAGGAGTGTACAGATTTATAAAAAGTCGCAACGCGCAACACCTCTGGAGTTGCAGGCGTCCATAGGCTAGGGTAACTGCTTACCACCAGGGACGTATGCTTGTTTGCCACAGACGTAGAAAAAATGTTACAGATTGAGTTTTAAATACTTAAGATGACAATAACTTAGACTCAGGAACACAGCTGAAACTAAATATATGTAGATTTAGATAAATAAATTTATTTACTTCTCAAGTAGTATCACATGCTTTTCAATGGTTTGAATACGATAATATTGGTATATACAAGGATCGTCAAAAATACATTGTATTTACAATATTTGTCAATAAAATTGATGTCAAACTCTTTGCTAGTGACAATTAAAATAATTCAATTCATATTAAATTAAAACTATTTCAGTTAATATTAATAATGTCTCTGCCACCACTAACGTTTATATTAGTTTCAGCTTTTAATACTTTAGGCCGCTTATTCATATATAGCATATTCTTATATAGTTTCTGAGCCATTATATACATCATTATATCAACTATGCTATTTAAATGTAGGTACCTGTGTTGTTTCCCGCATGCATTACTTTAACAAAGAACCAATCTAAATACTTCGATATTTAAATCGAAAGAAAAATAGAAAAAAAAAATTTTTTTTCTATTTTTCCTCCGATTTAAATATCGAAGATCGCTGGCAGACGTTTCTGCATAATAAAAATAATTTAATCTAAGTACTGTCACGTGCGTTTAAGACCGTATTACCACGCCGTGACAAACGGCGACTACATAATAACCAATTTGCGCGCGCGTCTGTCTGTCAGTCCCAGATTACTTTATGAGCTCTGCGGTTCAACTCTTGATGTTCTTTTTCTTGTTAACCTAATTTGTTCGTTTAGTGCACGGGATACACATACTTCCATATTTTGACGACCGGTCTGGCCTAGTGGGTGACCCTGCCTATGAAGCCGATGGTCCTGGCTTCAAATGTTTTTAAGTATTTATATCTATCTGTTATATATATCGTCGTCTAGTATCTGCAACACAAGCCTTACTGAGCTTACCGTATGACTAGGTAGATCGATTTGTGTAAGATTGTCCCGAAATATTTATTCTGTATTTATGTACACTAATATTAATTTGGCGGGAGCATGCACTAGACCGCGACGAGTGGTTAAAGCAAGGGGAGGCCTTTGCCCAGCAGTGGGACACAACATAGGCTACATAAAAAAAAAAAATTTTTACATTATACTCATAGATGCGAAAGTAACTCTCTCTGTTACATCTTCATGCATAAACCGCTGAGCCGATTGCAATGAAATTTGGTATGGAGAGAGTTAGACCCGGGTATGTCCTTAAACTACGTCCAACAATGAGAGGTAGGGCACAGCGAAGTACCATCACGCTTGAATCTGGAGAAGCCCAACTGGGGAAGTACCTCCTCCTTACAGAAGACCACAGCCATAATAGCACTGCTACCTTTCAGGTATGTAGTGTTGTGTTCCTGATGGTGCATAAGGTTCCCAGAGCTCCAACCCACTTATAGGTCGGCAACGCGCTTGTGACTCCTTTGGTGTTGCGAGTGCCCATGGGCGACGGTAATTGCTTACCATCAGGCAATCCGTCTGCTCGTTTGCCACCTTTGTCATAAAAAAAAAAGACCTACGAGAAAGGACAATGGACAATTTTTATCCCGCAACCATACTTTAAAGACGGGCATGACTGGCCGACGAAGTCGCGAGGAAAAGCAGTACTTAATACATGAGAAAGCGTAGCCGTATTGAAAATCGTATATAAAAAACGGAATTGAAACGAAAAATGTGTGGAAAAAATCACAATGAACTCACAAATGAATTTTGGTTGTCATGCCGATACATTTATTTTCGATTCTATTGTTTTCTATGAAAATGATTGTTATCCCGGTTATGGCACCTGTATACATGCAGTTTCCGACATTATCGAGAAGGGAGTCAGTAATTGAAGATGTCATTTTTATTATAAAAAAATATTTTACCAATATCGAACAGAAGAACGAGCGAGCAGATTACTCGCTCAACGAATTGAGCAACATTAAGTTGGTGGATTTTTAAGAGCATAATTTTGTGCTCTAATAGAGGAAATGGCCGGGTGATGAGCTGATGGTGGTTTTTGTTAGGAACATCCCTGAAAAAAGTGTTCCACATTTGTCACCTGTGGAACAACTTTTTTATTGATTTTGTTAATAATTTGATAAAATGTTCATCAAAAGCTATATCAAAGCATGTAGTTAGAAGAAACTTAAAATAAAATTGGGGCTGAAACTTACTGAGCTTACCGTGGGACTAGGTCGATTTGTGTCAGATTGTCCCGAAATATTTATTTATTTAAGCTGTGTTCGTGAACGTGTTAAGTTTTTAAAATGTCTCCAGATGATATGAAGCTAGATGAAAGCCTGTCAGTAAACAGTGTACACGCTGTATCACTCGCTCGCTCGCGGGTCGTAAAAAGCTCGTGAATCACTCGTCAGTTTGCGGCGGTGTGCGGGCGCGCGCGCAGCTAACTAGATACGGGCTGGTGTGGCACCCATAGTGGTGGGTACACTTGCTACAGTCACCATCAAGTATATAGATAGATAGATAGAAACATTTATTCATGACACACACGCACACATAATAATAACAAGAAAAAAAAAAAACACATTACACAAACGACGTGTGCCACGAAATGGCCTCATCTCAAGGGTTGGGTTGGTATATCAAAATACGACCTCCACAGCTCCGATATATCTGGACCTTTGAGGTGGTCACAAATATCTGAACATCCACTTTATCGACTTAACAATTTAGGCGTTGTTGAGATTTTTGTGACCACCTCCACAGCTCTGATATATCTGATGGTGACTCGTATAACTTTTCTTCATGATCATCAATCTTTATGGGGATAGCTTTTAATATAGCTAACGTGTAGCTGTAGGTACAAAAGTTATAAACATTAGAGGAAAATTTCTATGATAGAGTTGCGGGGTTACCGCGAAAAACAGTATTCGTAAATTTTGGACGATTGTCTCTGCCACTCTCGATCACGACGCTGATAATGAAATTCGTTACTAGTACCTACTGTTCAAGAACAAAAACATTTTTTAGGGTTCCGTACCTCAAAAGGAAAAAACGGAACCCTTATAGGATCACTTTGTTGTCCGTCTGTCCGTCCGTCCGTCCGTCTGTCAAGACCCTTTTTCTCAGGAACGCGTGGAGGTATGAAGCTGAAATTTATATCAATTACTCAGGTCTACTGTCCCTTGAAGCTGTGAAAAAATCAAACTTCTAAGCCAACGCAATCAAAAGATACAGCCGTTTATGCCGCAAATTTTCGACACTTGCAAGGGAATCAAAACCTACAGGGTGCTTCCCGTGAACTCAGAATCTTGAAATTTGGTACGAAGCAACGTCTTATAGCATAGATAAAGGAAAAATTACGAAAACCATACATTTTTAGTTACATCACATAATATATATTTTTTTAATAATTTTAAAATTTATGGTTTTCGGAACCCTCGGTGCGCGAGTCCGACTCGCACTTGGCCGGTTTTTTTTTTTACATATGGGAGATTTAAGAAAAAAGTGTACACAATTAGCGTAACTTGTCGTAGCGTATATATCTGATAGCGACTCTTCAAGTAAAATTTACTACATCCAGGTGAAAAAAAATTGAATATACAAAGTAAAATCCATTCTTCAAAAGGCTTTAAGGAATACTAAACTCTGTGCCTAACCGCAGGGCAAAACAGAACACTATAGTCGGATGGCGGGTACAAGAAAATTATTGTGTACATGCTCTTGATAATAGTAACTTTAAGAGATAACTGTTAAAATATGTCGCGTAAGCCGTGCTCTCACACGATAACAATCGAAGGACAATTCAGAAATATTATTATACTTCGCAAACAACACAAACTATGCGGACGGAGCCGCGGGCAATAGCAAGTGTGCACTGAAGCAGGCACTAAAATAAGCAGAGTCGTAATTTCCTAATGGAATACAAGTCCCCGTCGGTTTGTAGTTTATGTGGCCTCCAGCGTGGAGAGCAGGTCCTGTATGTACCCACACCCACAGTGAAGGATATTTTGAATGTAAGTAAATAGGCTCAGTTTCTAAGTTATTGTACGAGTATGTGGTCGCTAAATCTCCTATATGTACAGTCAGCAGCAAAAGTAGCTAAGCGTTTGAAGTGTTCAAAATGACCTACGCACGCTCTTATTCTCTTGACAATAGAGATCTGTTGACCTCAATTTGATCACCTCAAACGCTTAGCTTCTGCTGCTGACTGTATAAGTAGGTATAACTTAACATAATTTTAATAGTATAATGGAGATAATGATGATAGCTTGCTTCCCTTGAAACCTGAAACCCCATGAACAGGTAAACATAATTAATTTTCATTGTAAAGCTGGGCAGTTATTGGCGATTTACCCATTAAACTTTATATTTCATTTTGCAGTGACATCAATAAAGTGACCGTCATTTAATTTTGTCATCAGTTATTGTGATAATTACTCATGAAATAAAAAAAAACTATATGAAATACTCGTGAAATAAAGGTATACATTATCGGCGCATACAACCTTCGATTCCTATAAAATCTTGGTATTTTAATATCTGGATGAAGTTGGGTCACGCTGCAACACTTGGCATTACAACATCGCGTGACCATTCTGCATGTGATTGCGTAGCTGATCCCGCAAATTTAAACCATATATATTTTGCAATACATACATACATACATTTCAGCCGTATGCAGTCCGTTGCTGGACATAGGCCTCCCACAAATAAGACTTGTTTCATCTTGGGGGTATATTATAGTTGCCATAGTCGCCACGCTTGGCAGGCGGATTGGCAACCGCAGTAGCTGTAGATTGGGTTTCGACGGACGCTGCTGCCCGTCCGTAGGATTTTTTCCTTTGTCGCCTCTTACGACACCCGCGGGAGGAGATGGGGTGGTGCTGTTCTAGTCAACCGGCATCACACGGCGTTTTTTTTGCAATAACCTGTAACAAATATCAAAGGATTATATCGCGTATACCTTTATAGGTTACTTATATACCACGAATGCAGCTAAATGGTTCGAAACGTTGGGATGAAGTTTAATAAGTATACGCGATATAATCCTTCAGTGTTTTTATTGAATAGAACCGTTTTCCCCCGAAGGGTAAAAAACGTATATTTAGGTTTCAGCCAAAGGCTTGACCCACTGTGAGATAACCCTTCAGAACATCAGCGCCATCTAGTCTTAATTGGAGTCAATCCAATGACATTTGGGTTGTATTGACTCTGTGATTAGGAGTTGGAAGTCAGCGCGTAGGCAGACGGCCATTTTGTGTTCAGTACGCTTTTGAATCTCAGCGTGTTATCGCGTATGTACTTATATAACACGAATGCAGCTAAAGGGTTCGAAACGTTGAAGTTTAAATAAGTATACGCGATATAATCCTTCAGTGTTTTTATTTAATGACCGTTATTTAGTACCCTAAGCTTGCGCCTCGAGCCTTCTCGCGTAAGAGCGGAAGGCGGAATGTCCCATTGTAGGTGTCCGGCCGGCTCCACAATGCCCCGTTACTGCCCGAGTGGGCCGCAGGCAGCAACAATCAGCATCTCAGACTGCACTTCACCTATTCGTAATCCTTATTGCAAACACTACCAGTCAGGTATTACTGGTTTTACTTCTGTATTGTTCGTTTTCTTAAGACTCGTAAAATAGCAAAATATTCTTATAAAGAAGGCTTATATGGCCAAAACTCTTATAAAAGTCATGACTTCCATGACTTGTTACTCTTAGCTTCATAAAATTCAACTATAACGACTATGAACATATTAAGGAATTAAAATTGGCAGTTATAAGTGAATCATACTTATTGCTAATCGTTATATCCTCCTAAGGCACACGGGCCTACATGTAGTATTAATTTACTTTAACCCTTTTCCAGGCTCCACCAATCCGGTTGGTTTTTCTAGAAATCCCAAATATGCTCTAAATAGTTATATATGTACATTACATACGTATACATTTATTTTAAATAAAGTTGATTTTTGGGATATTCCAATCTAAGATTAACTTAAATGCTTAGGTTGAAATTAAATTGACACGCATGACGTGGTCGATACCAGGTGGGATGTAACATGCTTGTTGGCCACCATATTATAAAAAAAATCTTCGGAATTTCTGATAGATATCATATTTTTTGTAGGTCCTCTAGGTACTACCTATACATACATATCCGCATAGCGTTAACACTAATTGATATAACATCGTAGACATTTTCTACCTTAGCAATGTTTTCCACCTTGCAAACGTGTCTTAGGTATTTATTTGTGTGATGAGGTATTTGTTCCTGATAGTCATGGGTGTTTTTCAGTATTTAATTATTTGTATGTGTTGAAGTAATCGTTGACTGAGTACCCACAACGCAAACCTAGAGCTTTCCGTAAGACTTAGTCAATTTGTATAAGGATGACCAGTAATATTAATTATTATTTATTACTGTAACCGATTCTCATCACAACTAGCCCGTAGCCCGGTCGCAGCGTATCCAAACAGTGATGCCATATTGAAATGCGCTTGACGGCAATTTTCTCTGCGATTACGTCCGTGGCCGGCGCCTAACTAACCGTGCCCGAAGGGTTAAGCCCTCTGTGATCACTTGCTAGTTTCATTTTTCCTATTCACCTTGTCCAGCCGAGCGTTTGCTGGCATTCTGCAATGGAGATTGCGGGGAACGGGGCGGCTTATTGATTTTACGATGTTTTGATTACAGCTGTGGCATTGCGTTGAGAGGTGCATACGTCAGCATCATTGTTGCTGGTGTTACAAGCGTCTCGAAGCTGCGGAGAACGCTTACCGTTGGGCGGACGTATGCTTGTTTGTCAGCAATGAAAATTACTCAAACAGGTGTGATCAATAACGACATGACAGTTGGCAGTTGACTGGAAATACGGAATTACTTGGAAAGTTGCCGCTAATTGGTTTAAGGTCAAGAGCAAACATATGTAGGAATATTCGATTTATATTTTTTTGGCCAGCAACAAGCACTACTTGTGTGAAGAGGTCTTGATAATGTTTTGAAAAATATAACAGTCGTCACAAAATACCGACTAAGTTGAGAGAGATAAACTAAGTTGTTAGACTGAGGTTTAACGTTTTATTAATTCTATCACGTTGGTGGTAAAAAAGCGATCAACCCGCCTGGTGGCAAGCAGTTAGTGTAGCTTACTTACGGCTGCAATATCAGTAATTCGTCTGTGACCGAAATGTAACTTACCAGCGTGGAGGAACAGGGGCGAGGATTGAGCCGTTATTCAATAAGAATTAACTCCGGCTTAACAAACACCGGCTTCGTTTAGAGACGGAACTCAATTATTTAAGCGTGGCCAATATCGGGCCGCATATTTTGAAGCATAACCCTTCACAAATCAGTCTCGCTAAGCGATGTGTCAAACCGCGTACCGATACGCGCGCCCGTAAACTGCCCTTATGACGGATGGTGCATTGTGTGCGCCGCCACGCTAATATACGCCTCTAAAAGCGTCTCTCGGACAGACGAAGTGTTAAATCGCTCGCGGTAAAGGCTGTTTTGAATCGTGCTCGAGTTACCGACGGCAAGCGAGGAGATACTATGTTGCGACACAGTAGCCTCACAGATTTTACTTTCAAATTTACAAATGCAAAATAGCATATTGTATTCCGCTCGGCGGCCGTCGCGTTTTGTTACTGCGACGTTACTCAACCTACGTGTTAGCTATTGCGTATTTTCGGAAGACGTTCCGAGCAAATTGCCTCCTCGAATAGGCCTTTGTGGGACGCGAGCTAGCTAAGTGATGAGGCACCAGAGTTTCTTATAAATTTGGAAATAAATCATAGTAATGGGGTAGCACAATGGTTCGGCAATCTCGGGATGACGCGCTTTGTAGACCACACCCACTGAAGATTTTATATCATCCAAACAAAGATAGCGCTGAAAGGGGGCCCCCTTTATCGACCGGGGAGGCTCGGGAGACATCACACCGCTGTGAGCTATGTACCGCTACATACAAGTTGGGACTCTGACGTGATTTCATTTGAATGTTTCAACTTGAACTGGCTTCGAGGTTTGTTAACTATCTTTATGAAATTGGATTTATTTGCAGTAGCTATTTTTAAACCAAGAGTCACCAACACTGTTTTTACGTCTTGAGTGCATTTTTTTTATGACAAAGGCGGCAAACGACACCAGCGGAGTCACAAGCGCGTTGCCGGCCTTTAATGGGGGTTGGAGCTCTGGGAACATTACTCACCATCAGGAACACAACACTACATACCTGAAAGGTAGCAGTGCTATTATGGCTGTGGTCTTCTGTAAGGAGGAGGTACTTCCCCAGTTGGGCTTCTCCAGACTCAAGCGTGATGGTACTTCGCTGTGCCCTACCTCTCATTGTTGGACGTAGGTAGTGTAAGGTCATACCCGCGTTTAGGTAGTTATATCCAAATGAGTTTTTTTTTTATGATATAGGCGGCAAACGAGCAGACGGATTGCCTGGTGGTAAGCAATTACCGTCGCCCATGGGCACCCGCAACACCAGGGGAGTCACAAGCGCGTTGCCGGCCTTTAAGGGGATTGGAGCTCTGGGAACCTTACTCACCATCAGGAACACAACACTACATACCTGAAAGGTGGCAGTGCTATTATGGCTGTGGTCTTCTGTAAGGAGGAGGTACTTCCCCAGTTGGGCTTGTCCAGAGTCAAGCGTGATGGTACTTCGCTGTGCCCTACCTCTCATTGTTGGACGTAGGTAGTGTAAGGACATACCCGCGTTTAGGTAGTTATATCCAAATGAGATTCTCCTCTATTTAGTAGTAATCTATTTTCGATCTGCCCAATAGCGAATACTACTAATACTTAATAATAATAATTCGCAAAAGTCTTCGTAGGTGGCGCCACTCGCAGAAATGGGCCACTGTGACGCATTTACAAGTGATTGATCTATTAACTGAAAGAAATTATACTCACATGAAAGCGTAAAAAATAAGTAGATTTCAATAGAGAACATATATCAGCATAATTCGTATTGTCGCGTGTTTTGCCGTAAAAAGTGTTAATTTATTGACTATGTATGTGTGCCTTATGAGTCTTATGACATTTGTTGACTGACAGTAGCTAATGGGTGCGCGCGATGCGTTCGGAAACTATCTTTTAATCCGGCTTTTGACACGGTTAGATAGGCAGTGTTAATTTCAATAAAAGTTACAGTATTTGTCTTTAACCAAAGACAATATAATACTAGGTTAAGAGCTTAAACTGGTTGCTAGTTGTGCTAGTGCTGCACTCTGGTGGCAGAATATTGTAGACTTGTAGAAAAGTAGGTATGTGTTAGTTTTGTGACGATAATTAAGTATTACTTTTCTGTAAATAGGTACTTAAATTTGGTGCTCGTTTTATAAACTTTAAGCAGTAGTAGAAAGCAAAAAAAGGTAGAATAGTTATTTGTTATACAAGGGAGCAAAGTTAGTTTTTACCTTCTCGTGCTAATATTGAGACCCGAGTTCGCTAGCTCGGGTCTAAAAATTGAACCACGAGCGAGCAAAGATTCTAAAATTGAACCACGAGCATAGCGAGCGAGTGGAATCTTGAGCATTCGGAGGGTTTCAATGCACGACAGGGGAACGCACTTTGCTACCGAGTGAAAAACAATTTTTAACCTCACTACCGCGAGGAAAAAAAAAACATCCATGGCATCCATTATTAAATATAATTCAAAAACATTAAATAAAAGAACATCCAACCAGCTAACATCAAAAAGCATATGGCATAGTTTTAGGGGGCACCTGAAAACTCCCCTTATCTGATGTATGATTGAAATCGCTTCAGTATCGTTCATATTTATAATATTGGTAAGATGTAGGTATTGGTAGCAGTACCTACCGTCAAGTAAGTATTGAGAATTAGTCTGTTAAGTAGATTCAAGCTTAATGTTCGAAGTAAGTGGGAAGTGCAGGTAGCCGCGGCCAACTTCGCAATAAGACCTGCGCGCCCGCGTCTCCCCCGGGAACCTTATATTTAATGCGTTCACAAAATGAAAACAAAATGAAAAGTTGGAAGGGTGCTAATGCTAAAATATACAGGAGATTTGTGCCAGGAGGTGCATCAGATGTTGTAGGTATCTGTGGGTATATCCATACTTCTATGCTAATATTATAAATGCGAAAGTAACTCTCTCTATGCCTCTTCACACTTAAACCGCTGAACCAATTGCGATGAAATTTGGTATGAAGAGAGTTTGAGCTAGAGAGGTTTGAGGCTGTCATCATTATAGGCTATCAACCTTCAAAAAAAGAGCGTATAGATCGGCAAATTAAAGGTCGGCAACGTACTTGTGACTACTCTGGTGTTGCGAGTGTCTATGGGCGGCGGTAGTTGCTTACCATCAGGCAATCATAAAAAAACATAGACTCTATAGAATGAATGATAGATAGATAAAATAAATAAATATAAATAAATATTTTTGGGACAATTTTACACAAATCGACCTAGCCCGGTACGGTAAGCTCAATAAAGCTTGTGTTTTAGGTACCTACTAGACGACGATATATATAATAGATAGATACATATAAATACATAGAATGATTATCTTTTTAGAATTTGTATTATCTATTAACTTTGACAACCTATATGGGTGGAAAACCAAATTTGGTTCTTGCATTTCCTGCGAAGTTAAGGAATAGCGTGGATATGATAAGTGTTTGTATATATTACGTCATTTGAATTGATGATATTGAATAATAAATAATTTGGAAACAATTTTAATGTTTTAGAGTTAGTATTTTCCTCGCGATAGTGATATGACAATTATTGTGTTTCACTCGGCAGCAAAGTTTGTTAACCTTTCGTGCCTTGAAGCCCTCCCAACGCTCATAGCTCCACTCGGTGAACCACTTGCTATGCTCGTGGTTCAATTTTGGAATCTTCCTCGCACGAGAAGGGTAATATAATTTGGTTCTCTTCAAGGCAAGATGAATATAAGGCTGTTACTGAACCAGCGTGCTACACCCTCGACCTCGTCGACACTTACCATCAGGTGCGACTGAGGTCAAACGCTGGACAGTCTTGTATAAAAAAAAGGTAAACACTAACTTTGCTCCCTTGTATAAGAAACAACTATTGCCCATGTATACCTAGTTTGTAACTGGACCCGGGTATGTCCTTAAACTACGTCCAACAATGAGAGGTAGGGCACAGCGATGACCATCACGCTTGAATCTGGGGCAGCCCAACTGGGGAAGTACCTCCTCCTTACAGAAGACAACAGCCATAATAGCACTGCTACCTTTCAGGTATGCAGTGTTGTGTTCCTGATGGTGAGTAAGGTTCCCAGAGCTCCAACCCCCCTTAAAGGCCGGCAACGCGCTTTTGACTCCTCTGGTGTTACGGGTGCCCATGGGCGACGGTAATTGCTTACCACTAGGCAATCCGTCTGCTCGTTTGTCGCCTATGTCATAAAAAAAAATAGAACCAAAATCAAAATTAAAATGTTCACCCCGAGTGAGCTCACCCCAGCGGGATTAATTCTGGCTAAGCCAGGCTTGTTGTGATATGTAAAACCGCGCGGCCGGGCTCGACTTAACTCGTCGCTCGCGCCGGCTCGCGAGTGGGTTCTGTCTAATCAAATCTCAGCTCCAGAAATGCTAATGAGGGCGGTATTACGCGGTTCATGCATATTTAATACCAATTTCTTTTTGTTTTATTTAGGTAGGTGCCTTTGTGTCCGTGTGATGCCGGTTGACTAGAATAGCATCACCCCATCTCCTCCCGCGGGTGTCGTAAGAGGCGACAAAGGGAAAAATCCTACGCAACTACCCCCAAGATGATACAAGCCATATTTGTGGGAGGCCTATGTCCAGCAGTGGACTGCATACGGCTGAGATGTATGTAATGTAGGTGCCTTTTTGTCTCTAAGACCATGTCGAATCCCTTAGGGAGGTAGATTTACTACGGGAGTTTACAGAAAAAAATCTTTTCAACTAGTGTGATTTGTAGAAAAATTAACTATGTTTTGTGACGATAATTAAGTATTACATTTTTGTAAATATTTAGATTTGATGCTCGTTTCATAAACTTCAAGCAGTAATACAATGCAAAAAAGGCAATAAATTAATTTACATGGAAAGTTCATGGTCAATTATCGTCACAAAACGGATATAATTTAACGTTTTTCACGTCACTTTAAGGGGGGGACTTTTTTTGTGAATCCTCCCCTACATAGTATGGGTGAGAAACCACGGAGTGAGAAACTCAACAGAACGACCACTTCTATGTAGTTGTGCAGATAATTAATTTGGAACTTACGTCAAAATTTGAATATAGAACGCCAACATGCGTGTACAGTCAGCTGCAGCAGTGGCTAAGCGTTTGAGGTGTTCAAAACGAGGTCAACACATCTCTATTGTCAAGAGAATAAGAGCGCGTGTAGGTCATTTTGAACACTTCAAGCGCTTAGCAACTTTTGCTGCTGACTGTACATACGTTACTACTACATAGGCCGGGTGCCTTAGCTAAGTTTTTCACCTTTATATCATTATAATTCTACAGTAGGTACGTTAATACAAATGAAAATATTATAGGTAGGTATATAAACAAAAGATAGCGAATGGAGTGGACTGTATTTAATGTTCATGGGTTTATGATGGAAACACTATGAAAGATTGAGATCATTTTAATAATATTTAGCACAATTAGCAAGCAAAAGTTTTTTCGTTCACATTCTAAGACAGACTGCCGAGTTGCGGTTGTCATACAAAATCTTATCGTCTAATCTAGGTATCTCCTCTGGTGTTGCGAGTGTCCATGGGCGGCGGTAGTTGCTTACCGTCAGGCAATCCGTCTGCTCGTTTGCCTCCTATATCATAAAAAAAGTTGTAGGATAAAAAAAACAACATACAACCTAAGTGATAACCTCCTCCTTTTTTTGAAGTCGGCTAATAATATAAAAGTAAAGGGCGCAACCCAGACAGTCGCCAACGCTATAAAGTTGAAAGGACCGAAATGTACGAAAGTAACAAAAAATATTTGGATAATTATTAAAATTGTATGTTCAAGTATCGTATGCCGAAAAGGTAGGTACAGTCAGCAGCAAAAGTTGCTAAGCACTAAGATAATAAAAAACATTTTAGTTAATGATAGGTCTGTCTGGTTTTATTCTTTGGCCACACGGCCGACAGATTTACTAATAGGAATATCTAGAAACGCTACACAACTTAAATTAAAGCCACATACCTATACCTACATAGTAACTAAGGAAGACATAATAGACGGTGGGGGCATATTACTTAGTTGTATAGTTATATGCTTAATTGTTTTTTAATTTCGATTTTCTACTTCCAATCACAACCTCTTTTGATCCGGAGAAAATAAGTGTCCCAAGTTTTTTTTTTCCATTCCGTTACTCATGTCACATACCTATCATATGGCGGTAACGGAACAGATAGCACCTAATAAAAACTATGACTGAATTTTTTGTCAGGGTCGAAAGAGTATGTGATTCTTAGTAGAAACCACAAAAAAAAAGTTGAGTATTGGCAGAGTGCAAAGCGGGTGGAGGGGGTAGCCTAAACGATCACAGTGCTCGCTACGGCTAAAATTGTCATTTTTGTCGCTGACTTGAGCTGTCAAATCCATATTGCAGTAAACATTTTTAATATTATTGGCAATAATGTTACTGACTACCATTGTCAAAAATTGTGTAATATAGTAAAATAACACAAGATTTCCTTAATATTTTTCACAATATTTACTTACTTCTTGTTTGACAGCGGTGACAATATTGTCCATAATGGCCGCCTGTCACGTAGCGCTGTCGTCGCGCTCGGTCCCAATTGAGTATAGATACAACTTTCAATAAAAAGCCCCAAGTTCGTAGGTTACCTAACTACCTACCTACCCAGTAGGTGGGTATGTAGGTACCTACTACCTATACCTACGTACATCTATCTCGTCTCTTCGTTTCAAAACGATATCGCGTTGAGCCGTTTAGGTAGCAGTTGTTTATACCCAGTTAAATATACTGGAAGGTAGCCGCCGGGTGGTGGGGCTGTGGGGTGTGGGGTGGGGGGTGTGGTTTGCCGTTCAATAACTTAATACTCCGGGAAGGCTTTCACGCTGAAATCTCGCTGGCGAGGGCGCGAGCGGTCTTGAGCCGCGGTTTTGATACTTTTATTATCATTCCTTTTCTAAGGTAGAGTCTCTATCAGAGGTAGGGGTTTGTTTTATATGAAAATAATAAAGGTAGGTTTAATAAGTAAGTAGGTATATTTATATAAAAAGAAGTAAAGTGTGAACTACCTACGTATTTAGATACAATAGAGTGAATAGGCTGTTACTGAACCAGCGTGCTTCACCCTAGACCTCCTCGACACTTACCATCGGGTGCGACTGAAGTCAAATGCTGGTCAGTTTTGTATATAAAAAAAAAACAATATAGTTAAGCCTCGATTTTATTTAGTTAAGTTAGAACAAAGGTAGTAGGTATACCTATCTGCTTAAATACGCATTGGTTATTAATTATTATACCTTTACCTGGGTAGGTATTAGGTAATGAAATAGTAGGTATATTAAATACATAGGTACCTAAAATGTAGAGATTTATCTTGTTAATCGTAAATCTAAATATGTTTGCCACACAGGTGCGTACTGTTACTATGTACCTACAGAAGTACTGTACGTAAATCAGCACAATGTAAACGGTAATGACAAATAAATGACTAAATAACTGTATCGTCTAAGTATAGGTACTAAAATATGATGTTAGGTAGATTTGCTGTCAGCTAAGGTAAACAATGCTTGATTAGTAGTTTTAGTGGACGTGAAACGTAATGAAGGTGATTGTGGTCGGGCCGAGCGTGCTGATGGCGGGCTGACGTGCTGCAGCGTGGAGCCTGTAGCCTGTGATCACGGCTAAATAGCGAACATCGAGCGGCGCGCAAACAGCGGCGGGTAATCTACCCGGATGAATATATGGAGGCTATTAATTGCAGGTTTGCGAGTAATCGATCGAGGCGCGAGGTGGGATCGCGGAGTGTCGGTCGCGGGGGCGGTGTGCGTGACGGATCATGGCGGCGCGGGGGGCCGCGCCCCGCCGCCCTCGTTAAACGCGCCCGCCGGATACACGCCGCGCGGTTGAAAGCTATCCGGCCCCGAGCGGCGCAGCCGGCGATTGGCCGCCGCCGAGCGCGCCGCGTAACCGATAGCCAATCGCGCGGCGCGCGCTCGCCCGCCCTCCGCCGGGGCGCGCTGCGGGCTCACAACGCGCGCGACGCCGCGCACACTCGCACCGATGCGCGGCTCCTGGGACGAGTCCACGACGGCGGCGCTGCACGCGCGCATCCTGGAGGCGCACCGCGGGCCCGCGGCGGCCGACCGCGCCGCCGAGCCCGCCGGCTGCGCCGAGCCGCCGCTGGCGCTCAGCGTGGAGCTGGCGGCGCCCACGCCGCTGCTGCCGCTGCCCACGCTCTCCTTCAGCGCGGCGCAGGTGGCCACCGTCTGCGAGACGCTCGAGGAGTCCGGCGACGTGGAGCGGCTGGCGCGCTTCCTGTGGTCGCTGCCGGTGGCGCACCCCAACGTGGCCGAGCTGGAGCGCTGCGAGGCCGTGCTGCGCGCGCGCGCCGTCGTCGCCTTCCACGCCGGCCGCCACCGGGAGCTCTACTCCATCCTGGAGCGGCACCGGTTCCAGCGCTCCAGCCACGCCAAACTCCAAGCTCTCTGGCTCGAAGCGCACTATCAGGAAGCCGAGAGGCTAAGAGGTCGCCCGCTGGGCCCCGTAGACAAATACAGAGTGCGCAAGAAGTTCCCGCTGCCGCGGACCATATGGGACGGAGAACAAAAGACGCACTGCTTTAAAGAGCGGACGAGGTCGCTGCTGCGGGAGTGGTACCTGCAGGACCCGTACCCCAACCCCACGAAGAAGAGGGAGCTGGCGGCGGCGACGGGGCTGACGCCGACGCAGGTGGGCAACTGGTTCAAGAACCGGCGGCAGCGCGACCGCGCCGCCGCCGCTAAGAACCGCTCGGCGCTGCTGGGCCGCGGCTTCGCGTCCTCCTCCACGTACGACGAGGACTCGGCCGACTCCGAGATCAACGTCGACGAGGAGTAACAGACTGATAGTGTAAATATCACGTGATACAAATTTCGTACGACGGTTTTATAAGACTCGAAGAACGATGCAATATGGACGAGATATCTTTATATTAGTTAGATTCACAGATTCCGTGATTTATGTGACGTTAAGGCATTGTAAACCAGTTTATTAGGGTCTAATTCTGTCGTTGAGTGTACAGAGAGTGCTAGCAGTTAAATCAGCAATTCTGCGTATCAGGTATGTACCTATCGTTAAGTAAACTTAATTTGGGCGCCTCTTGAGTTGCAAGTGTCAGAATTAGCAGATTTCTTACGCACAAATTATAAAATCACGCTGTTTCGTGAGTTGTCAACAGGGTTAATTTAATTATATTTCGAGTCTTATACTCATTATCCTTCTAAAAGGCTAAGTATTTATTTATTTCCTGCGGGCGCTGTATTAAATAAGAAAGACTCTTATTAACGCCTCTGCAGAAGCATTTACTTACCTAAAGTATTTATATGTATCTTTTACCAATAAATATAGATTTTATTTATCGTAACAACTTTTAGTTTATGTTATAGTTATTACGAATGCTGTAGATATGAGTTAGACTAATATTCGCCTAGTGTCGGGCTGGACGAGTACCTGAGCACGCATCATATCACTCACTTTATTTTTTTAAATTAAAATTAAAATTAAAATTTTAACCAATTTTATAATATCAGAAAGTTTCGTTTTCTGATTGAGAGTAGCCAATTCCGAAGTGCTGTAAGAAGTGAACTTAATAAAAAATTAAATTACAATATAAGTAAAACAAACTACAACAAAAAAAAAATGCTTTCAATAATCATTGGTCAAATTAGCTACTAAAATGCTCACTAAATCACTGACTTGAGTAAATAAAACATCATTCATATTTGACCCGTTTATAAATATTTATTACTTCACACGTAGTTTTTTCAACCGAACTTAACGCGCCGACGGCGTCGTACGCCGCCGCGATTACAACGATTGATTACCTACCTAGAGGTGAAAAACTTAACTGAAAGACTATGTCCATGTAGTTGTGCAGAGAATTAATATAGAGCTTACGTCAAAATTTGAATGTAGAACGACGACATGCGTGTACACACACACGTTACTACTATATAGGCGTCTTAATGATTTCGTTCGAAATAATGTCTATTGCATCAAGTATGTATATTTTGTTATTTAACAAAGTATACATACACAAGTTACTAAATAGAAAATTTGAGGTAAAACAATTGGCGGTCTTAGCGCTAAAAATCGATATTACCAGATAATCTTTTAATTATACCTTTTTATACTTAGACAAAATATAATATCTTCATATCCACAAGTGAATTCATTTATATATCAAATCAAATCTAACTATGTTAGTTTTAGTAGAATTTTTATTGTTAGTTTAAATTATTGATTGTTTAGGTATTTAGTTGTTTCTGAATAAGTGAAACTTAAATATTTAACATTTTCTTGTTAAATAAAATAAAGGGGTCTATTCGCAATGTGTAGGTACAAAACGAAAAAAATACAAATAATTATTTTCTTATCAACTGACGCGTAACTTTGCACATTTTTTAAAATATTAATACACATTTAACAATTACTTTCTAACAAATTTGTTGATGCGGGAAATGTAAAAAAGTTTTTACTAAAATAAAATTAGATTTTAAAGAGGTCTAAATGTTGCAAAATTGTCTTTGATTGCTGCCATTATTACAAATTCATGAAAACAAAAAACAACGGATATTATCTCGTATAATTTAAATTCTGTCTCGACATTTTTCTTGAATGAATAATATCTAAAAAAACATTAAGCTTAGATTATTGCTTAAAAATACTTGTACTAAAAACAAAATTTATGATTTATTTCAATTAGTAAGAATTTAAATGAATCAGATTTATATCAGCATGAAAAATGGTCGTAAAACACTGATAGAAAAGAATTGCAATAAAACTGGTAAGTCAGTATTGAATCTCGCACTTATTCTGTCATAATTAATTTAAAAACAAAATGAATCTATCGTTATTTCGTGTTTTAATGTTTTTGCTTTTTTTGTAGAGCTATAAATTGTTCTGTACGCCTAATAAAAAAAAAAATCTTTAAGCCGAAACAAATAATTTACACCATTTTTGGAAGTAATAGAGTAATTAATGGGCTCAATAAACACTGGTACAATCTATTTGTATAACAAATCATTTTAATTGCGTTACAATTAACTACCCGTTTTAATTACTTTTAATTAAGGTCGATTAGATGAAATACTCCGCTATTTAGTTAGGACGCTAATTCATGTTTTGCACGGTGCGTTAAAAAATTTTTGTGTATTATTTTAGTAATTGGATAAAAAATACACTAATATAAACGCTTAATATGGAATACCGGTAAAACTAAAGTATTAGTTTTCGTTTTAATAGCTGACCCATTTTATTTTAATTTGTATACGCAACTCTTTTTAAATTGAATTTTTTTGTATACTTTGTACTCAGAACCAACTAATTCCTTTGATTCTGATAGGAGAAAAATAGTACCCAAATTTTCGTAAATTTAAATATATTTTAATGAAAAGTAACGGCTACAACAAAACAAAAGTAAACAAAAACATATAAAAAAATCCACCCTGTTACCGTCTAATGAAATCTTTAAAAGTGGTAACAGAATGGAAAATAACTTAAATGTTTTTAGTTTACTTTATTTTTGTTGTAGCCGTTACTTTTCACTAAAATACATTGAATATCATAATGTGGTAACGACTTAACGTAAATAATATGCATAATTAAAAACAAAGTCTTGAAAATACATAATATATTTTTTAAACAATAAATTCAATTCGAAACATTAACTTAATAAACTATTAAACTATTATAGTTAACACATAACACTGCATAAGCCTTTTATATTACAATTATATTTATATTTATAACATAGGAATATTTATTTTGTTTCTGCTGAACTTCATAGTAAGTTTAAAATAAAACGTACTAGTACTTATAATTTTCTTATAACGGCATAAACATAAATAAACATCGGTATCTAAAAAACTGAACTAATAAATATAAATAAACATTTCAATTTATGACAAGTTACCACGCTCAAGAAAGTCAAAAGTTTTTACTCGACGTAAAGGAGTTTACTTTTTACAGCACAAGGATTTGAATATTTCTTAACATATTTTTTAATTTTATTTATGTCAAATTGTATATATCTGCTTTCAAGTCTCGACTTTGGAACTTTACGTGTTTTTCGTGCAAAAGTGTTAGCAAGTATTTTTGGATTGATTTTAAATCTTATGGAAATGAACAGTCGCTAAAATAATACGTAGGTAGATAAATTATATAGCGATCAATACCGGTATTACTAATACTATAAATATTGCTTTTACATCCTAATTTTTCATTGATATTGTTAAATGTTAAAGAGACTACACTATCTGGTTAGCTGAATAAAAATGCGAATGTATGCAATAATAATTTAATTTTTAGTTTGTATTATAATATTATCGGTATTCGATCTGTTCAGTTCATGTTTGCTAACTACTGAAAATAATTAACTTTGAAAATTATTTTTGATTATCAATATCTGAATATTTATTTGCTTTTGTAAAACTCGCATAGTTCCAAAGACAAGAAGACAAGCAGGGATTTGGTAATATTGTATTCACGTCTGAAATGGGTACATTTAATGTGACAAAAATATGTAGCTACGGCTCTTTTAAGTTGCGACTACAACGCTGTCTAAAAAAACGGCGACGCTACGGAATCGCAGTGACGCATCGTATTCAAGTCGTTTTTACCGCACGCTCTCCACATCGCTGCTCAAAATACGCAAACGGTACGGAATCGCAGTGCCGTAAACTTCTCGACACGCTGCTTAGAATACGCAGTCATACCGTAAGTTGAGCTACGTCAATCATCTGTCGTATGGAACACGTTATGGCGTACAAGTTGCGTCTGCGTATTTTGAGCGGCGGTGTGTAGAGCATGCGTTAAAAACGGCCTGAATACGACGCGTCACTGCGATTCCGTACCGTCGCCCTTTTTTAAGCAGCGGTGTGGTCGTAACTTTACCACGCTGTAAGTCTTGGATATATGTTTTTGCCACATTGAATGTATCGATATTTCCAGTCGTGACCGTATGTGCATTATATTGATGCCCTCCGCGTGCATCACACGGGTTGCGGCGACATGGTGGCGACTAGGGCCGAGAGAGATTGTATAAATGTATTATAAACCAATGCAAATTGTAAATATTGATATCGACTTACATTACAGTCATTAAATTAAAATTGTTAATAAAATTATATTCGTAAACAATGTTCTTTTGTATTATTTCACCATTATCTAAAAAACTAAAATCCGACAGTTCAATAAGTCTGGATTGGCTATCTACACTTTTTTTTTTAATTAGATTATCTTTAAAAAGGTAACGGAAATGGGTGTAAAATACATCTATAAGTAGACTATAAATTTAGTTAAATAAAGTGTCACTAAACTCAACCAACGAACCCGAGGAAAAGTAAACCTCTACATATACATATAGGTACTTTCTTAAAAGCTATTATTTAAAATCTGTACAATGTATGCCAAACTGATAAGTGATATATAAACATACGTAGTCGAAATATTAAAAAGATATGTCCGTACTTTGGTTGTGCAAACAGTGTAAAATAAGTAAAGGAGACACAAATTATAATTATTATTTTTTTACCTTCATAGTACTAGTAAATTTCAGTTCATAGTAAAAGCCAGCAAGATTTTTCCTGTCTATGTTCTAATTATGAAACGAACACTACTTCGTCCGTTTAATATTTGCCTCTTTATCACTCGTATACACAAGAGCGATAGAGACGTACTAATTTAAACTTTCGTGATTCATTGTAATTTTTTATCAATGAAAATAATGACATGTCGCGCGAGTATTTTCATTTATAAAATGACACGCAGATTAATTTTCTTAATTCAACTGTACAGGGTAGGCCTTGAAACAAAGTATATTTTAAAATTAGAACATGACAGTTAGAGTACATTCCAATATGCACAAAACGGTTAGATATTTAAATCGCTGAGCGCGCTCGGTGCTCGGTACTACATTTGACAATACTCGTAAGTGCTGATCCTATCGCGACTGAAATTGAGCGACGGACTATTTACCGCCGAGTGTGCTCACAGCTGTGATTGAGCCGCGATTGCTTTTTTAATGTTTCTTTAAAAGGGAATAAAAATATAATGCTAAAAGTTTTGTCCATCCAAATTGCAGAGTTGTTAATAGGTACATATTATGAACATTTTTATGATAAATATACATTAAAATGCTCACCAACAGTAGTAGAGTGGTATAAATGATAATAAGACGCAAACAAACTTTATAATTAATGCTAATAACGTCCTACAAAAGAACTACAAATTGTAGTAAGTAAATATTTCGATTCATTCAATCATCAAAGCCTCAAAGGCTAAGGGAAATGGGTCAGTAATACTTACTTTTTACGTGTATTTAAAATTACTAGCTTCTGTGAGGAATTCGATAGCTACAAAAAAGGACTGTTAACTAAAAGCCGACCGTGTTTAGCAAAAATATAATGACAACTAAAAACAACAAGTACAAAAATAGGATTCAAAATATAGGCATAGACAAAGCAGTAAAATAGTATAAAACCTATAGCCTAAACATCGACAGCTTCAATATTAAAGTATATAATTTTAGTAAATTAAAGAAGAGGAATTTTATACTTAAAAGTATTATAATAGAACAACATATTATGACTGATGTTTGAAGTATAAATTCGAAGTAAAAATAGTTGTCTATTTAATAATACTTTAAATAAAGTTACTATTGGTTCAAATAGATAAAATAGAAATAGATTAAAATAATACCTACAAGTAATTCAATGGAAACCGTAAAATGTTTATATTCCACTTTTATTTGCAAATTACAATTTTTTTTTCTAATTTTAATGGGAAATAACAAAATTCAAGTATTCCTATAAAATAAAATAATGCTCATGTTACCTGGATAATTCATTATTTATAGTTATGAAAAACTTGGAAATTCCTCAATTCAATAAAGGTATCAATATGTTTTTACAAATATTATGCTTAAAATTAAAATAATTTTAGAAAAGAGCTCAGTAGTCATAAATATCAAAAGATCCTTCGCTGATACATTTTTTTTACAATAATTTAGGATTAGGTACCTATGTCATTAAGTCTTATACGGAATCTCAGTTCTCGTATAAACTTTTTTGACCATTTAATTAAAATTTCCAGAACATTAAAATAACTACTCTAGATTAAATCTAGAAAAATCGTCCTTGAGGCATTCTATCAAGGATGCTGGCGCCATTTCCTCGTTTCCAAACTTTTTTTAAATTTATTCAGATAGCCCAGGTTGGTTTCTATTGCTCTGTACTTTTGCTTCCTCAAAAACAACTTCTTTTAGCGATAGCTGGAGATGCGGGTTCGAGTCCCGTCTCGAACGCTGGAGGTCCTAGTCGCTTTTTCTTAAGTATATGTCATATCAAAAAAAAAAAAAGTATATGTCATATATTTCAACTTTTAACTTCTTTTAGGTAGTTCAATAAAATAGTTGCTGCGAATATTACCAAATAAAAGGTACTATAGTAAAATATAATATAATATTCGCATTAACATAATGGAATAGGAGATATTAATCAAGATTTTTTCAGATCAAAATATTAATAAAAATATATGATTCATTTTCCCTCAATCACAAACGTAATGACTCTCAAAATTTGTAAAATATTTTACCAATTATAAGCCTCTTTGGCCACTCAATAAAAATCAAATTCTCTGAGGAAATCAAGATTTTCCTCCATCAAGTGACAATTACAGATACTCAATTATAAGGAAAAATCCGCAAATTACATGTATAATGTCGCGGAAATTATAATTGGCTCGTACAGTTAATTATCGAGAATAATAGCTCAATCTAAACAATTATACTGCTGTCGTGGCCCTTCGTGGACCTTAACCCGAGGCTATAGGAGCCACCGGTGGTCACAGCATGTGCTGTTGTTACAATTAGCATGGACCTGACCTGCGCGGGAGTGCTGTAACGACGTAAAACGATGGCAATAAAATTATATTGATGCTCAATTGTTTTATAACATGATTGGAGTGTACAGTCAAGTGTTGTCAGATTAGAACGAAGACTGCGACTGCATTTTGTGCACATCATCATCGACATTTTGCCACAGGTCGTGGGAGGCTGGGGTCAGGATTTGTGAAGGCACTAGTTTTACGAAAGTGACTGCCATTTGACATTCCAACCCAGATAGTAAACTAAGCCTTATTGGGATTAGTCCGGTTTCCTCACGATGTCTTTCTTCACTGAAAACTGACTGGTACATATCAAATGATATTTTGTAGATAAATTACAAAAACTCAGTACAAGCTGGGATGCGACCCTGCGACCTCGTGTAAGTCGCACGCTCTAGCGCTAGGCCACCAGCGCTGTATTATGTGCAATTATATTTCTGATAAATAATTAATAAATATTACATGACGTCCTTTTTATGTAAAAGTGTCCTGTAATATTTGTTTATTCATTTATATACACACAAACCTTTAATTTAGCAGAATTTCTAAACGACAAACAATCAGCGTTCCTCACGCGTTCCTTCAGTAACATAGAAAAAGTGAAAAATGTCGATTTCGCTGGAAAAAAGGCATAAAGACATCACTTTACCTTCTCACATGTTATAAGTACTCGTAATATATTTAAAGCAGTAACTTTTTTTATTTGGAATATGTAGGCCCACAGATTCTTTGAATTCGAACGTTCGAAATTCAAAAATCTCAAGTAATGTAAACGTTAGGACATGATCAGACGCAGGAACGCCGTAACGACGTTTACGAATGCAATAAAGCGAGTGCCGCGGACGACGGACGACGGGTGTACTGCGGATGCGGTATCAATGGTTCGTTATTCGCGGCTCATTAACATACCAGCAGTCCTGGCTGGCCTTGCAGTGTGGGACCGTAGCGATTAAGGCAAATACATATATATTTTGGTATCATAAACCAAATGACACAGTAAGCTCAGTTCAATTTGTAGGTTTACATAATGAGATATAGTGATAGGAATCTTCGACAATTGTCATGATTGCCGATATATGCACATTACTGACGTTGCAGGTTACTTTGATCGCTTACCATTGGGTGGGACTTGTTTTCCACCAATGCGTCACTTTAAATAAAATGCCGTTAATTTTGATTATATGATTAATAAATAGGTATAGTATTATAGTTAGGTGAAGGGCTTTTGACAATTGTCACGAGAAATACGACAATTATTGCATAATTCTCAGGATTGTGACAATTGCCACGAGCTCTTTACCAAACTACTACCTATTTATTGACGAGATAATAAAAAATAACAGCGTTTTATTTAGAGTAAGGTAGGGGCCAGGTCCACCTGCAAAAAATCCGGTTAAAAATCAAAGCAAACCGAAATATTTAATATAAAATAATTTGATTTGCTCTTAGTCTACAGTAAGCATAAATACTAGCGTACGACCCGCCAAAAAATAAATAAATAAATATTACAGGACATTCTTACACAACTTGACTGAGGCCCACGATAAGCTCAAGAAGGCTTGTGTTGTGTGTACTCAGCCAACGATATATATAATATTAAAATATTTAAATAGCCCAAGACTCAGCAACAAATATCTGTGCACGTCACACAAATAAATACCCTTACGGGATTTGAACCAAGGACTATCGGCTTTATAGGCTGGGTCACTAGACCAAAACCTGCCGTCGCTATTCAAATATTATTTTACGAAATGAAGCTACATCTCCGCACTTGAAATAAAAGCGATTACGTTAGTTGAGGCGAACGACAACTTCGCGTGTTGTGGTGACGGGTACGTCACATGCAGGAAGATAAAGCGTTCCTCTCAGTGACATGTCTATTTTAATGGAAAGGTAAATGGTTTTCTCTCTGTGTAGGAGCGATAAATATATTCATCTTTTGACACACAGGTGAAAAACTTAGTTAAACCCCGGCCTATGTTGTAGTAATGTGTGTGTACACGCATGTCGGCGTTCTATATTCAAATTTTGACGTAAGTTCCATGTTAATTCTCTGCACAACTACCTAGACACGGTCCTTTAGTTAAGTTTTTCACCTAAATGTATACCTGTCCTATAAGCGGCGGTGCTTTCATACTAACCGATTTCCGCCGGCTTAACTAACTTTCTCACAGTTTTCCTAGGACTCATGAAAAAAGGAGAAAGACATTCGTGCCTCGGAACAAGAAGACAAGAGAGACTTCTCTGAATTCGGGTCTTCTCGGGATTCGGGTTTGAATTTGTTTGATGTTAATATACGAAAAAAATAATTCACATCAAACAAATTCAAACCCGAAAATATAGGAATTTATCGTTTTACGGTATCTTTACAAGCTTACAAATACATAGTGTTTTATAATGTCATTTTTCAATTTTTTTTTCGCAGATTATAAAAGGTTATTTACGCGGTTTTTTAGGGAGATTTATTCGTGTTTATAATGCAGCATCCAAGAAGGTCCGCGGATGACAAATTCGCGTGCCGGGATGATGGATGCCGCGGCCGCACGCACAATCATCAGTCGCTCTAATTGTGCCACATTTCATCTTTTGTGGAAACCATTGGTGCTAGGACTGGCGAGGAGAGTAATCATATTTCTGTCACGCACTTTATTACAAAACTTGCTCATCAGTTTTGAGTTAGAAATATCTGTTGTCTTCGTTTGTTTATCGTTTTAAGTTTGTCGTGTTTTTCCCGACCTCGAAAGTATTTCCTTGTAAGTTTATGGTATACCTTAAATACTGTCTAAATGGTTTTCATATTAGATAAAATAGTAGTTTAGAATACCTAGGTAAAGGCTGATTAATGTTGGGTCAAAGAATGTCAATTGAAAGCAAATTTTAGTTGGTTTTACCATATTTCAACAAAATTTTAACTATACTCTTGCTTTTTGTTGAGTAATAACTTTTCTGTAATAAAATAACAATTTGTTCATGTAGCCACCGCCTATAATTTCGTTAATTCAACTAATCTATCACCCACATATATGCAAAATCAACTTTTTTGTTTCTGAGCGTGTGTGTAAACAGTATAAAATAATCGTTTACATTTCCATTGAAATTATAAGTGTATTACAAATACTTATCGTAGTCAGCTAACCTAAAACATCCCTTTATTTAATAAATACAATGGATAGAAATAGTTTCAAACAAAAAAGACACGCTACTCAAACTGAATAAACAACACCCAATAGTGTTGTCAACTAATAAAAACAAAAGCTGAACAGAATAAGTTTGAAAATGGAATAAAAAAAGAACACACGAGCTGTCAAAACTCGGGAAGGCGCCGGCGCCGGGCTGGAAACGTCAATATAGGCCTACAAAAAGTTGTCTATGATTTCAACCTCGTCCCGTCCCGGGTGTAATACGCATATTATACACATGTCATGGTGTATTTGGTTACATACAGTCAAATATCACAAATGATATTACTTTACGTTTTATGCAAATATCTAGACATTATTTATTTTTATGTAATATTATTTTATGTAATGTGTATCACGAAGCTTGTTACAGATTTTTTATTTATTCTTGTTTGTTCATGTTTTCTGTCTAAGCTTGCGTGGCGGATTTTTTTTATTTTATTCTTAATAAATAATTTATTAGGGAAGTAAGAACTTAGGTAAACTTCAAAATAATTCATTATTTTTCTACTTTATATTAATCTTAGATTTAAACGCATGTTTTTGTGTAACGTAAGCTTTTTTCTTTTACAAGTTCTTATTTAAGTATATAAAAAAGTGAAGAACTAAGTCAATAGGTCAACTAGGGTGTCTAAAGTAAGTTAGGTAGGTATTTAGGTAAAATAATGTGAAACAATAATTTTATAAACTTAATGTTTTTGTTTTATTTAATTCCGTAATTTTCAAAATCTATGTTCGCTATAAGGGAGGTCTGAAATAAATCATTTAAGTATATTTTATTTGACTGTACTGTATAAGAATGTGTAAATCGGCTTAGTGGTTTGTTACCTGTCTAGTCATTTATTTTACATTTTAAATATGAAAGGAAATATATTTTTTCTCAAAATAAAGAATGTGTAAAAATCCTTAAATAATTTATTGGTACATTTACAATTATGGACACAATATTTGTATTTTACACGAATATGAAATACGAACAAAACAAATAATTATTTCGTCGCTCATTTGTGTATATATTTTTTATTTTTGTACTTATCAATGTCCAATACTTTGTCCTTAAATGTGCATTGTAAATAAAGCATATTTTATAACTGTGAACATTTTGATATCTTATTTGATTGAGCATTCGTACATTTTGTAAGTAAAAAGGCAAATAAGCAAAAACTTTAATCTCAGGTATTAGAAATCTCCCTGAGTTTGTATCGAAAGCTTTTAATTGAAAATAACCGAATACATTCTGCAGGCAGAGCTGACTCATGTCACATGTCAGTGGGAAGAGTATCTGTTTAATCTCCTCCATTGATCAAATTCATCAAATTCTTTGGTGCCTGTTCACCATGACACGGCAGACATCACCATTTTAAAACACACGAATTTAAGAACATTGACGTTTTTCAATTTTAAATTAAAGATATTAGTTCAAACTGTTGCGTTCATATTTTTAGCGTCGAGTATCCGACTTGTGACATTTTAAACTCCGTCAGAAAAATAGACATGGTATTTTAGATACATGAATGATATAAATTAATAATCGTGGGCATCAAAACTATACATATTGTACAAGAATAATTGTGAGAAACTTTTGTGTGCGATTATTTTTGTCCTCAAAGTTTAGTAAAATTGAGTGCACGGCTCTAAAAAATAGGCGCCCAGATTTCTTTGATTTTCCGGTAATATCCATTTGAGGTCGTATTATACATTTTTGTTGAAACTCAAAAATTTTGGAGTAAATTTCAAATATAAAGGATAAATTGAATATTGTGGTAATAAGCGTGGTAAACGCCATTTTGCATATTTTATGTTTCTTTCTCATTTTAAAAGTTAAGGCTGTGCAATGCGCAGTCTATGGGCAAAGCGACTAATTTATTATTTAGAAAGGGGATTAATACTGTTTTGATAAAGTTCATATTCCAATAGTGCCAATGGTTATTCTACTCTTACGTTATTTATTTGTTATATGATTCATAGTGAGTGCAAAATGTTACTTTAAACAACGGTATAGCATATTTTTGTACACGCTAGGTACCTAGTTATGTCGTATACAAGCTCTCGTTTGAGACGTCACGTGTACTCTATTATCTCCACAACAACAACATACACACATACTGCCTACAGCCTCAGCCTGTCTGTCCAACACTCATTAGCTAACGATACGTCCGTTAATTTGTTTGAGCTGCAATTAACATGTCTACTCAAACGCTCTTTTTTCCTTTAAGCTTAAAAAGAAACGTTCTTTTTGACAGCTCTAAATATTCCGCCCACTAAAATACAACTTGTGTCTTTTTTACAGACAATAGAGATGTTAATGGTGTGTTTGAGGTTTTGGGAGGTGTTGTTATTAATTTTGTCGATCGCTAATCGGTTGGGCAACGTCTTAGTATAATGACGGGTCCAGTTTGTGTATTGTTAAATAATACGATGAGATAAGTCGCGTGCCCAATAGCTAACTGGCGAGATTGGCAGGTCTTATGCAAATTGTAGGCGAATATTATTTTGTTGAGGCTATTGCAGTCTCAATCTGATTGACATAGAGTACATACCTGCTCAATGCTGTACTATTCTAGTGCACTAACGTGCTGCAATCAAGTGTGTTCACGCATATTTCCAAATTTGAATAAGCATGGCCCAAATATAACAACAATAAGTAAGAATATGTCAATATCAAATGAAAATTAATTTCTTAGTAAAAAAAATGTGTGAAATTGATATGCTGAATCACGAGTGCAGTAAACTGCAGTTGTGTGGAATCTATTTATTAAGTTATTATTTAAGCAGAAACGTCTCCTAACGAATCCATATTTTTTAGAAATAAGGGAGAAATGGAAAATCAGCTGGCCCGGGCAGGACTCGAATTCGCGACTCTTAGCTACATGCCCATCGCTCTTAAACTGAGCTACAGAGGCTTACAAAATGACTGCCAATATCTGCACCATCCTTCAATGCCAAAATGCGTAAGTGTCAATACATTAACGGTAGATGTCACTAGGTGTATTGAAGGATATGGTGGAGAAATTCACAGCCTAAAGGCTCTGTAGCTCAGTTAGTAGAGCGAAGGGCATGTATTCCAGAGTTACGAGTTCGAGTTTCGTCCGGAGCAGGTGATTTTTCATTTAGAACTATGGAATCCGTACTGTATGGGTATAAGATGATATGCATAAGAGAAACTGCATTTGTATAATCGATCACATAATTCGTATTAAAGAAATCTGATATGATATCCATAGAAAGCGCATATTGTAATAGTTGTGGAACCTTGAGTGTCGCCACACAATTACAAGGGCAATTAAACACGAAACGTCAGCATGTTGAGGCAACAGCGAAACCACTCGTCTTGACGGCTGATGGGGCATTGTCGGAAGTGCGGGGGCCGCGGCCCAAGGCTGCGCCGGGAGCGTTTCGTAGCAGACAGGAGGCGAGGGCGAAACCTCTCTCATTGAGGAATTCTCAATAAATTGCCACAGGTTTTATGTGTATTTAAACTTTATGAGATTATGAGTCATTGTAGTATTTTATAAATGAAACTAACGGCTAAAAATGCGTGACGGGCCGGCGACGCGATTGGATACTCAGGACTTTGTGTTTGAAAAAAATAGAGGTCTATGTTCTCCGAAACGTGTAGCGCGAGTGACTAAATAAACGTGAGTAGAGCCGTTATTTTCATTTATAAAATACCTAGTTATTTTAAGGTAAGTCTTATGTTTATTCTAATTAGAAACACGAACTATTTCTAAAAAAATCTTTGCAACTATATTATACATTTTGTATTGTAAAATAAGGGGATATTACAAAAAAAAATTCTAATATATTTTTTAGATATTGGAATGAAGAGAGCTTTTGAAGAATGAGACAACTAATTTTTCAATCTTTATCCCACTACTGTTGTTTCATAGCTTGCGCCCTCGTTCGTATTTCAATTATCAGTTATTTGCGGAGTCCCCGGAGCCCGGGCCCTGGGGACGGGGGCTCGGACGTGGCACGGAGCCCCGCGCGCGGGCTGCGCGCCGGGGCGATTATTACTGCGTTTATGTGGAGTTTGAGTGTCTTCTTTAAGCGTGAAAGGTAAGGTCACGGCAGTAGCAATACTTAAAATATATTAAGCAATAGATCACAACCAAAATTATGTTCTAATTCCTGTGTACCTGATAGGTGGCAACTCTGGTTGACACCCGTAGGTGAAGGGTAGTTAAAATTCGTTCTATTTGTCCGGAGAATTTGCAATTATAATTTGTAATTGTAACACATTTTTTTTAAATTATATTCAATATTTTGGTTTTTTTAAGATACAGGCTCGGCCTAGCTTGGGAATTACTGTGAACATATAGTTTTTTTTTCTATTGGGCCTAGCGGTAAAAGCATGCTACTTGCAAGCTTGAGGTTGGCAGGTTCGTAATGACTAAATATTAATGAATACCAATGACTTTTTCTGAACTTATGTACGAAATATCATTTGATATTTACCAGTCGCTTTTCAGTGAAGGAAAAAATCTTGAGGAAATCGGACTAATCCCAATAAGGCCTAGTTTACTCTCTGGGTTAGAAGGTCAGATGGCAGTCGCTTTCGCAAAACTAGTGCCTACGCCAAATTCTGGGACTAGTTGCCAAGCGGACCCCAGGAGTGATGTCTCGTGGGAAAATGCCGGGACAACACGAGGACAATGATGATGATAATCGACACTTTCTGATAACATTATTAATGACTGGCAAGGTGGTTGTACTTAAACTTTCGTGGGTCATCTAATTAACACTGTTTCAAGAGCGACAGTCCATGACGTGCCGGCTACACGAACAGAGGCTCAGCACTATGCTCTCCGAAACATGTCGCGCGAATGACTGAATGAATGAGTGAAGCCGTGTCATTCATAGAAGACTTGCTGTTGAATTAGCCGATTGAATGATGTGAATGTTATTAGATCGTCACTCCGAAGAATAGGTGTTTATTTACGTGTCGGCCCCTTCAGACGTTTAGTGCCAACCGCCCTCGGAGGGGGCTCACGGCGACGGCAAGTGAAAATCGCTTACAATGTTTATTTGACTTAATAACGTTGCTGGTGAAATGTCCTGTGTATTGGTTTAGATGTTGTTTTATTTTTTTAATGGGATGGGTTTACTAGAAGCTATAGAATTAAAAAAATTAATAGAATTATTGAATAGGTGTTCGGGTGGCCCAATCGGTTAAAGCGTCAGCCGCGATAGATGGAGATGCGCGTTCAAATCCTATCTCGGATGCCGGAGATACTCGTCACTTTTTCTTAAGTATATGTCATCTATTTACAAATTTTAATTGATATAGTAGGTAGTATTACTACTTAAAAATCAAAGCAAATCAAAATATTGAATAAAAAAAAATTGATTAGTTCTTAGAGGTATAATACCTAATTCTTTATAAAAAATAGTGCGATGGGGAGGTATTCTTATCATAACTAACTTTTACTCATTAACAATTTATAATAAATTGACAGGCAAATTCGACTTTTTCAGATATTAAGTCAGGTTGGTAGTGCGTAGTTTATGGTTAATAAAAAAAACAAAAGTTGATTTTATGCGACAATAATGTTGCATACGAATTCAATTAACTCTTTTTATCCTCCTGAAGACTGGTATCCTACATATAACTAGTACAAAAGCTCCAATTAAATGATGACTCTTTGTCGATCTGTCAGAGTGCAAAATACCTACGCTGGCAAACTTCGAAACTTAGGAGGTTATAGCGCCCGTTTTAAACTTTTAATCTTTTGCGTGCGCGACTCAGTTACATTACATAGAAACTGTCATTTGTGACATATAGAGAAAGTTGAATTTTAAGTTGCCACCCGTCCGTAAGGAGGTAAAACATTTGGATCGGCCATAACATGATATGTAGCCATAGTAGGTCTTAAACAGACTAAACTCAGTAATTATAATTTATAATATTGGCACTGCTTGTTTTACGGCAGAGTATAACTTATACTCAAAATGTGTTAACTTTATTTGACTGCAGCTCCATTTTTGATTCAAGCGCCATGTTGATTTAGTAATTTTAACGTACACGTTTTGGTTTGTTGCATCTCTAGACCTACCACGTAATCTTTTATATCTTCATCTCTATCGCTCTTGCACGTACGAGCGATAAAGAGGCAAATGGACAAACAAACGACGTGGTTTGCGGTAGGTTTTTTAGTTCTAGAATTTAGAATATAAGTTAGTTGCTACGATAAAGAAAAGGGCACCTGTCGGTGTAAACCTGATCTAACGCAACCCATGCATACACAATTAGACACGTACGTTCAGTTTAAACGATAGACTAATTCAGTCGCAAATTACTTGGTTGAATTGAATACTAATTTGTCAAATTAGTAGGAAAATAACGCGATGCTTTCATGAACGTTACTATGAATATCGTCTCTTAAATGCAAAATTCAAATTTTATAATGAAGTATTAGAATTGTCATTGCAACAAGATCTTATTTTGAAATGTGTCGCTTTTGTATTTAAGAAACGATATGTTGTCTGTCAGTCAGAGCCCTGAGTGTTTTTAACGTAATATTACTTTACCATCGCGTTAGTGTTTCCCATATAAATAACATTATAACTTACGCGCTCGAGACGTTTTTTTTCGTCAAAAGTAACTTACACTAGAGTCTCGGTAATGGGGAGTGGACAAATATACCTACACTTCTTGCGTCAGACTGTTCTTGGTGACCTTGTAAGCTTTTAATATATCTCTAAATATAAGTACTTAAAATAAACACGCTATTAGAAGGGAGAAAAATAATATATGAAAGTGCCTTGTGTGTGCCAATAATACTACCTTGACAGTATCTAAATCCTATATATGTTATATTGCTATCTTTACCTTTTTTTAGTCTATTAATTGTAATTTTCACCGATGACCATGATTGACAAACTGTGCAAATAGTTTTGCGGGACGTTGTACCGTAATTTGAGGTTACTTCGATTCGTGGGGTAACATTGACCACCTATTTTTTTTACTAGGAATGGTTGGTAATAAACCAACTAATGAAGGATACTTGGCTGTATATTTATTCTGCAACTGACGTGATATTCAGTAAAAATCTAATTATACTTAATAACTCGTAATATTTTAATTATTGTAATTAACGATATTTTATTTCTAATTGAATTTCTGATGGAGTGTGGTGGGTCGAAATGACATAAGATATAAGAAGTTCTACATAAACAAATTCGTGTAAAAAACAACGAAAGTGTGTCATCTCATCTAAAGAAAAAAAGAGTTAAAAATCGAAGCGTTAAGTTGTACTTGTGTGGAAAAAAATCCAATCAGATTCTAATAGGTGGTGGGGTTTCAGCAAACAGAGGAGTTCCAATCTGCAGCCCGCTCGGTAATAACACTGAGGGACTACTGCAAAAATCGAAGTTCGACAATTCGAGCATCTGTCTCTTTTACTCCCATTAAGGCCTAATTAGAGTGACAGAGACAATCGTTCTATGCGAACTTCGATTAATCGGTAGGTCCTCTGTATCGTAGCGGGCTAACTGCCATGGAAGCTAATATCGCATCGGCCCAACGCTGGGTAATATCCGGCCGCGCCCCGGGCACTAGGCTATTGGGGCATTTGCTGCATGTGTTGTGTCGTAGGATTCATTTATCTCGTATGGTGATAAAATTGAGATCATAAAAAAAGTTAAAAGATCTTTATTTTTCAATTTAGGAATATTACAATGTACGTCATGTTGAAACAACCGGTTCTAACCCTACACCTCTGCCCGAGAAGATTCTAACCGGCAAGAAATTCGGTGAGACTTATTTTTTCAAAACAACGTAATACATCATACGTAGTTTCACAAGAAAATATTTAAAATGCTCAAGATATAACAGAAAACAGTAAAATATGAAAATAATAATGTATAAACAAATTGGACTACACGGAATAGACATGCTCTGGTCTCTTTATCCTTATCTGAACTCTGTCATTTAAATAATCTGGCGAATTAAATGCTAGGCGGTTTAGTTATAGTTTCTGGTTTCTGCTATATATGTTTGTCTGTCAAATAATCATATATTCTGTAATAGCTCTCTGTCATAAAATGTTTTTTAAAAGTAATTCTAAAGTGCTGGAAAGGGTAATTTTAAGGCATCAGGTAACTTATATAAATGAATATACTTATTGCCCAAAAAATAATTAACATTATAAAACAAGAAATAAATAAAATATATAATTATCTTGTCATTAAAATTCCTGGATTGATTATTTTATTTTAACTACGCTTAAGAATGTAATATACTTACGTATTTCATATTAACTGAGTTGAAGTTCTGTGCCCTCTGGAATCAGAACACGGCCGCAGGCTATGGGTTAGTGGTTCCGACGGAGGGGATGTCAAATATGTCCCTATTCGTTTATGAGTTCAGAACTTGTATTATTTTTCTGTCGTACAAACGAAACCCTAAAATCTACAGTTGAGCTCCACCGAGTGTCTAAAAACTCTAAACTTTACTATCTTCTTCTAGCTTTTTTTTTTTGAACTTGATTTGGGTTTTATGCACATGTGTGGTGCGATAGAGCAAGCGGACTGTGTGGTGGGAAGGTAGCCTGGGGAAAATCCAGGACCCTTCCGCGCCAGACTTGACTTGTACTACTGGAATACTCCTACTGAGTTTTCGCTTCCAGTGAGATTGGTTGAGACGGTCTCAACCGAATCTGAGTGGTGTGTAATGGTATCGAGCTAATGGGAGTTTTATTGCTGGTTCGCTACCCCTAGCCTGCTGGTAAAGACTCCAGCAAGAAACCCAGCAGGCCCGACCGCTGTCGGACTCCTTCTAGCGACATACGAGCGATAAAGAGGGCAAATAGAACAAATACTCAGGGTTATTGGCGAGGTCGACGCAAGGGTTCGAATTAGTTCGACGTTACGATACCTATTCGATTGTGAATTTATGAACCTCAGCTGGAAGTCGTTACTTTGTTATGTTGTCCGCATTGTGATATTGTAATGAATAAAAGCGTTGGGAAGATGGCCGACTGCTGAAGAGTGGGGTAAGTTGTAACACTTTAATAATATTAAGAAGTGACGGTTAAATTGTGAAACGATATGGCATGTCTTGTTAAAATTAATAAACATATGTCACTGCGTAAATCCATTCACAATTTTAGAGAAATCTTGGGAACTACACTGGCCTAATAGCATGTACCATATGTCGCGTCAACTAACTAGTAAGGCGAGTTTAACAACAATAAAATGGCTGGCTCGGAATTAACAACTTATCAATGAAATAGCAAAACTTGAAGGAAAATTTATTAGTTCATTACAATAATTGAACTACAATGTTTTTTTTATTAATTAGGTACGTGATTTAATGGATGCCCTACTTTAAATACCGTTGAGGCATTTTAATGTTCTTAAAAAACAAAGCAATTACAAAGTAATTCATTGATTAATTAGTACAATTAAGTTTTATTAATAAAAAGTCTATTTTTGTTGTTGCATGACCAAAACCTGCCCGTTAGTTATTTTTTAAATTCTTCGAATTTATAAATAATTAGTCATTTGTTTCACAAGGGAGTAACGTTGTAGTTTATAGCCTAAGCTCATCTTCCTGTCCCGGCAATTTGCCACGGCTCATGGGACCCTGGGGTCCGCGTCGCAACTAATGCCATCTGACCATCCAACCCAGAGGGTAAACTAGGCCTTATTGGGACTACTCTAAAACATAAGGTATTTCATGTAAATTATTGGTATCTTTGCATCATTTAACCAGCTAACGACAATAAAATCAGCTGTTTTTGTTTAATCTTACGTCAGAATCTTCTCAATGACTAATCCGCAATAAAAGCTTGTACAGAAATGCCATTTTGACAGAAACTTATTACGTCATGTTTATTAAATTATTCTGCACCCTTATGGAAAAAATGCAGTTTTGCTATCTGTTTTTAAATAACAAACGGACTTTCCGAGCTAGTGTGGTGACAATAATATTTTTATCCGTAATAATTAGCCGTCAGACGAGCAAAATACAATGTAGCTATACAATATATAAATAACTACTAACGCAAAGTACTTTGAAACAAAACAATCTCCCGCCGGGGCCCGCTATACAGATTATTGAATTTTCCCTCAAACCCCAAATCACTTTTCCTTTCCCCCCCAGCACCGTATGTCCGCGGGACAGGGGCGACATTCGCGTGGCAGACGGCTGGCAAAGTTGTCATATTGGCTGTTGATTCGACTTCCTTAGAGGGATCCGCGTGGGGCTAAAATGTGGATTTTCTTCAGGTAACGTAATATAAGTCGTTCAGATTGAGTGGAGACGATCAGATATGCTAATATTGTAGATCATGAACAGAATCATTTCTTAAAGATCTTGTAACAATTAAGTGAATTCTAATCTATTAACAAGAATACGGTTATTAGGCACCTACATTTCAATTTCCTAACGTAGAACCTATAGATTTTTCAACTTTAGGTTTTTTTTTATCTTACTTATTTTATTTAAGTAGGCCTAGCAACAAGTGCTTTCGAATAGTGAAATACAAATATAATTTAAACCTAGGACTGCCGGCTTCATAGGGTCAATAGCCATTAGGGATGTCGTCGGGTTTTTTTTGAAATTGCAATATGTCACTTCGCACAAAATTTGCAATTAATCACTTCGTTGTACATTAAAAAAATCGTGCTTTTTTTCTTATTTAATACGTCATTTTAAGTATTATCAACTTATGTGTTTATTTTTTTTGTATTTAAACTTTCGTGAGACAATAATAACGATTAATATGGCACTACTCACATTTATTTAGTCACTCGCGCGACATGTTTCGGAGAACATAGGCCTCCATTTTCAAGCACTAAGAGTGCTGAGTGCCCGTTCGGTTCGCCGATCGCGTCGCCGGCCCGTCGCGAGGCCTATGTTCTCCGAAACATGTCGCGCTAGTGACTAAATAAACGTGAGTAGTACCGTATTAATCGTTAATTATGTGTTCGTGTTGTGTCCATATAATAAGATTTGAAACATCAGAAACTTGTTTAACTGCATTTAGAAAGAGATGTTTTTAGAGTTCTTTAAAGAAGAAAAAAGTGAAAAAGTGTGTGCTCAATACTTTTGGCCAGTGCTGTAATGCATTGTATACAATATTTTTTCGCGCTCGACATGAGGGACACCTGATAACGTTCATCACATTAGCGAGCGATTAAAAAACGTCCGGTTGACGGACGGCTGGCGTCCCCGCGGGCCATAACTCAGCCCATGGCGTCCACCACACTCAATAAACTATTTATACGCCGTGCCACGGACACGTCAATAATAAAGCCAACCATATAACGGATTCGTTTAACGTAGGTACGTATGGTCTACAATGTTGTTTTATGAAGTGGTCCACCCGATGACCACAAACGATGCTAAAGAGAAGCGAAACATCGGGATGAAGTTTAAATTAGTATACGCGATATAATCCGTTTTGGCATTTGTTTTATTTCATGAGTAATTATGGCGGCAACCGAACACAATATTGCTTTACTTTTGCTCTGTTTAATAATGTGCTAGTCGTTTTCTCCAACCGGTTTTTACTTCCGTATTTTAATATGCATTAATGTAAACTTCACGCCGTAATTAAAAACAAACCACCACTAATAACAGTAAAACTCGCCACGTGTTTCCCTTGTCGAGGACCCTTGCGCCGTGTGATGCTGTTGCTGCGGCTGAGAATGGCACCACCCCATCTCCTCCCGCGGGTGTTGTAAGAGGTGACAAAGGGAAAAATCCGACGAATGAGCAGCAGCGTCCGTCGAAACCGAATTAACAGCTACAGCGGTTACCAACCCGAATCGCAAGCTTGGCGACTGTGGCAAGATGTGTGATGTGTATCAAGATCATGTTGACGAAGCAACCTAAGAAGATGCTGGAGATGTGGTCTGACTATACCGCAGTTCCGAACTAAGTAATTATGACTTGTCGCCATAACTGAATAATACGAATAAATAATCTCTATTCAAATTTCTCCGGTTATCCTACAGATCACTTAATTTTTAAAGCGATTCATAGAGTCACAGCAAGCGTTAGTTTCGGGCGTCTGTGCAAAATGTTTATATTTACAGTCACAAAACAACAACTTAGTCAAATTGTTATGTCCTGTAATATTTAATTTATTTATTTTATTTTTACAATAATGACGCAGCAATAGGTATATACTTAACATGAAGCATAATATTAAATTACTAGTCTTTACCATTTATTGGTCTTTAGTTCGATGGAAGCTTTCAAAGTTATTCCCCAGTCTGATGCAGGACACTGAATCCTGTCCCAGTATCAATAAGGTCGAGTCTTCGGTGTGCGCTGCAAGAAGTATCTCTTGAGGACGTATTTCATAAGTTTTTTCGATCACAAGACAGCACAAGCTGTTGGTTTTTCCATGAGATGCAAAAAGGAGGGTTCAGTTTTTACAGTTTTTACAATGACACAAAGTTGTATGCAGAGTGCTTGCTAATGTTTGTTTTTAAAGGAGAAATAAACTGATTGATCGCTTTGCGTTTTTTTTGAGTTAAAGAAAAGTAATACGTACCTACAATTAAACCGCTAAGATGCTTGTGTCTTTTTTTTTTCGTGGAGTCGTGCACTCGATATCAAAAACTTTGACGAAGACAAAATTCCACGCAAAAGTATCATAGAGCCGCACGGTAAGCTCAAGCTTAAGTTATATAATATACAAATACTTACATGCATAGAAAAGACTCATGACTTAGGAACAAACATCTGTGCTCGTCACACAAATAAACCGGGATTTGAACCCAGGACCTTCGACTTCAACCCTGCCTTTGAACGACTACCCACTAGAGCAAACTTATCGTCATATTTTATATATCTTAATTAGCTGTAGCTTATTTATATATCGCTTATTTATATAATGGTTATTTTCTTCTATTGCTAGGAAAACATACCTTTCGCCCCTAAGAAGGAATAGTAATTATCTGGCCATGTAAATGAGAAAAGAACATTCAATGACGTTCAAGCAATCTTCATTTACTCACTAAGGTGTGTTCGGTTAATTACGTAATCATAAACTGGCGTAGAATTCCAAATATGGTTTTTATTTTTTTATATATTTTTATAGAAGCTGCGAACTATTACAGACACCAGAGGCCTATTACTCGAACACTTGTGACTTGTAATACAAGCGGAACTCTCTTTCTAACAACAGGTGTCAAAAAGTGACTTACTAGTTACAAGTGTTCCAGTAATAGGCCCCCAGGAGTCCTCTATGAACTGTGTCACTTATGCTGATTTATTATTATGCTCTTTATTTATCTTCTTTCTTAGAATTAGGTTTTTTACAATATTTTATTATTATGTATGTCTCTTCCGTACACGGAACAATGGTGTTCCGGACATTTGGAAGGCGTACGCGGAGCCAGATCGAGCCAACGCGCAGAGGCCCTTTCGACAATTTAATGAAATGTAAGGGGTACACTAAGCGGATGTTGCCCCTGTCCGTATCATGGGCCGCGCACAGAGACAGCACCCGCCATGGTGTAAGGACTATTGAGTTATAATGGAATCTAGAATGTACTAGGCTATTGGGTGGAAAGGATGGACTAGCTACTGGGCTATTGGATAAAAACCGGACGTCTGCCTAATAAAATGGTATTCAATTTTATTTCCGGCAGACGGTGACTCGCCCTATGCGAGATGGGCCCCCACAAAAAGCGACATCAAAGATGGCTCAAGGGCAACACCGGTGCATAGGGCTAAGGGTAGAGAGGTGTCACTGGACTTTAAACATATAGCCAACTCGCCACTTAGGTTTCCACATCTACCCTCGAGAACGCAGCTCTCGCGACCCCACTCTGGACGGCCGGTGAAGGCAAGCCAGAGGCAGGGGACCTGTCCCACCTGTCCGACAGGGCACCCCAGGGGCACTCAGGTACGTGGAGTCGCTACTCTCCAACAGCTCGCCACAAGCTGCCCTGCGTTGACTGATTGCACTGGAGAAAACCAGTGGGCGATGGGGTCGTCACATCCCTACGCCAAAAGAAAATGTGTTACACATTTATATAATCTTTATTTCAAGAAGGTATACAAATGTTGGACTGAATTCATAACATCCTTATATCGGAGCTGTGGAGGTGGTCATAAATATATGAACAACGCCTCTATTGTCAAGGCGATAAAATGTATGTTTAGATATTAGTGACCACCTCCACAGCTCCGTTATATCTGCTGGCGACTGTAATCAGAATGCGGATGGATGTGTTCAAATCAAAACGCTGATGGCGCTACAAAGGTAAAAAGGTAATATTTAAGTATGACAAGCAAAGCAAAAAAGGTAATACACCATAGACAAGCAAAGTTTGGAAGCTTACAGCGGCGGTGCGGCCATACAAGTCGATTCCAGCCGGTTTAACTATTTATCCCATCAATTCAATATTTTTCTTTGGGTTAATGTAGAAAAGACAGCTGTATTGGGTCCGTCTTGCCTAAGACAATAATTCACCCGCCGCCACTGGGAGTTAGTGTAAGATCTCAAAACAAAAGACAGTTGGAGCCAATTATTATCTGTGAGTAATTATAACCTCATTAAGTATCTTCTTAAACTGTTCCAATATCGATGCCACGGCGGCTACTAGTGCAACTTGTACACAAACTAACTTCTGTTCTCCGGGTACTGTCTCTAAACTGCGACCTAACTTGATCTGATTTGACTACTTAGTTATGGACCTGGTCCGGTACCGCGAACATCGAAGTTGTTATATTTCGAGCTTATTTCTATTTTAATCCAATAAAGGCGTCATGAGAGTGACAGAGACAATCGTCCGAAATTTACGAATATTGTTATTCGCGGTAGCGCCGTTGATCCGTTATTCTCGTTATTGATTTTATCTCTTAGGCTTGATATTATACTGGGTGTCACAAAAAATGTGATACAAATATTATCAAACCGGTATCTGTTGATGATTTTGTACAACTTTTACTATGGGGTTAACTTCCCTAAAATCTATAATACGAGACATTTTATGTCTTGGATGAAGTAATTTCTCTTAGATCAAGTTCTCTTAGATCGAAATTCAAAGAGCTCTTGAAACATATCACGATTTTTTTCCTGTGTAGTAGATAATGAAATCGAACAGTTCGTTAACAAAGTAGCCTTTCGTGATTATAAAACATAATAGTTAAGGCAGGCAGCTGGTGATTAAAGACGCAAATTGAATAAGTTATATAGTAATAGGAAAATACCGGGGTAGTGCGCAAGGAGCGCCCGGGGCGACCCGCGCGCGGGCATCTGTCGACGCGGCGAGCTGGGATCTGTCTTCATAATAATTCATTAAATTATGTCAAACTTTTTATTTCCAAAATATTTCAATTACAGATATGTGTTGTTCTAACACAATATATCCATTTCTCATTTGATCTATACAATTTGGAAGATGTGGCTGAAATGTGGGTAGGTAAGGTTGTAAGTCCAACGGGACTTATACAAATTGACGTTTTTTATGGATATTTATTTAGGTATGAGTAATAAATATAACTAAGTATTAGTTATTTGTCTCTGTTTTGGTTTCATTACGATGGTTTTCATAACACAGCTGCTTCCATTGGTCAATTTTTTTTGAAATTAAACTACGGGATGTTCCATTTATATTTTTAATTATTTATAACCGAATAAATATAACAAAGCGGACTTTTCTAATTAAAGAGCTGCTCCAGCGCGGCTAATAAGAGCCCGTGTCGCGCATTAGCTGACATTCCGGGTAATGGGTAAATGATCGGCTTCCCGGACCAATAATTAAGTCATAATAAGCGCAAGTAAAAAGAACATCGCATAGACCCCACGAGGAAGAGTCCACAATGGCGCGCCATTTGCGCGCTCATTGGCATAATTTTCACATAAAACATAATTATTTTCTAAATAAAAACATGCAATTATTTAAACATCGATGGTATCTGTGAGGCATTATGGAGGACCTATTGTGTCTGTTTTTGCTCGCTTGTTAGCCGTGACCAAACGCAGGGACGAGGTGAGGAAAGTCATAGCTGTTTTGCTATGTAGCCACCTAGCCACTAATTATGCGGACCAAATTAGTTTAACCGTTTTCACTGGATCTTAAAAAATATGCACTAGTTGAAGTGGCAATGTGGAGCACTGTTCATATTTCTTCTAGTCAATTACATACCTATTTAATTACATAACAACGATGCAAAAAGTAAACATATACGTATTATCTAATAATGAAACCTATACCTACCCATTTTGTTTTATCCGAAACACTTTTGTCATAATGGATATTGACAATGTTCAGAATTTTATTTTGTCCGAAAATATATTGGCATACTAATATTGTGGCCGAGTATTATGACCGCTAGTGCGAAGGAAAAGTTGGGTTAGGTTAGGTTATTTAGAATTGCGACATCCACAGTTATTCACTTACAAGGCAAAGTGGGTTAGATTAAGAACTGCGACCTCGACAGTAATTCACTTGTAAGGCAAGAACAAGTAATAAATACATTCCTCATCATTACTTGCAGCATCGAATTTATACTTGTATGCATAAACAATATTCGGACAACTCTAATTCTGGCACATCAAATTATGTTAAACTTGACAATGCCACAGTTTATGCAAAAACTCATTATGACTCTATAAATTATGCCATATAGAATATGTATAAAAGAATTACAGCCTTGGCCAAAAGTATTGAGATCACACTATTTAAATCGTCTCTTTCTAAAAGCATTTAAACTACCTATTTTCTGATATTTGAACTGTAAAATGTGTACACAACAAGAGAACATCAGTTTATAATACTTAAAAGTACGTATTAAATAAGAAAACAAAAAGCACCAAAAATTCGGATCTATGTACAATGTGACTTATTGCAATCACTGTCACCGCAACGACCATTATCTAATCAGTTTAAATAATTGATAATATGTCATCAGAAATGATGAAAATACTACACTAAAACATCGACAGCTTCAATACTTCTTGCCAAGGCTGTATGTCATAAAAGGGTTTTGTACACATATAAAAGAAAATATACTAGAATCTGCGATATTGACCAGTGATGTTCGAGGGTAGGAATCCAAAATATTGAGGATGAAAATAATCGTACACAAAAAAAAACTATTATCCAGGTTTCCAAAATACCATTTCTTGGTTCTGATAGGCTTTAAAAAGTCAGCATCGAGTGCACGACTCTCAAAATTCGCCTCCCTGAAGGTCATCATCATATCAGCCGAAGGACGTCCACTGCTGGACATAGGCCTCCCCCAAAGCGATCCACAATTACCGGTTTTGAGCCACATCATCATCATCATCGTCATCTCAGCCATAAGACGTTCACTGCTGAACATAGGCCTCCCCCTTGGACCTCCACATGTAGCGGTTGGAAGCGACCTGCATCCAGCGGCTTCCGGCGACCTTAATGAGGTCGTCTGTCCATCTTGTGGATGGACCTCCTACGCTGCGCTTGCTAGTCCGTGGTCTCCACTCGAGCACTTTTCGACCCCACAGCCACGGCCGTTTTGAGCCACATCTAGTACATTCTCTCGATTTTTATCAGAACTTAAATAAGTAAATTCGCGAAAAACCCGTTCTATTTCAGTTCATATTATTTTCAATAGTATGTATACCTTTATACAATTGGTAATACAAATACAAACGTTTATTAGTCATTAAACTAATATTATTAATTTATTACTGTTTATATTATAAAGTCTTTTTCACAAATGCATCTATCTTGAACGTTGGAGATGATTTACAACAAAATATGTACCTAATGTAATTGAAAAAGAAACGTGTACCGTGTACAAATAACGCCTGGTGGCTCGTAATAATTGGTGACGTATTTACCAATGTACATTTTTTGGTTTTAATGGACGATATTGTGGACCACATCATGGCATTGTCCTGAGCTATGTATCAACCACATATCTGCAGCATCTCAAGGTCGCGGAGATAATGTCGGCGACCATTACAATCTGCAGTTGTAATTACAAATGCTACTCGAACGATCAACTCCAAGGTCTGAGTGGACGTTTGAAGCGGAAAGCACGGCGGGCAGCGTAGCGTCAAGCTTCAAGCAGCAAGTACTGTCCGCGTTGCACGAAGCACTACCTGGTACTTACCTCGACTTTATTTACTTGTCTATTAAGACCCAGCTCAGGTTATTATATCGACATTGGTTGTTACTTCACGGGACTTGGCACTAGGCACTGGCTTAGTGCTTGAATGCCCTAGTCCTTAATGGAGACACCAAGTCTCTCCGAAACGTCTCACGAGTGACTCAATATCATGAGATAACCGGCCTACAGTCAACAGTCAGCCTTATTATTAATTTTGCCAACCTGACTCCAGCTGAGAGGTAACAGAGAAAGTGCGAAGATGTTTGTTGCCAGAGGTCTATGTACACTGGTTCCTCTCGCCCTCTCGGCACAACAACAATGCTTGTCTAGAATTTGGCGGTTTCGGAAACCCGGCAAGGCCGCAGCTAATGGCGCTCTTAGTGCCAATGCCGCGGCAAAAACGCAATTATTGTAACATCGCATTATGATTACGTGTGAATGCGATTCAGGGTCAGCTGCGGTCTCTGTGCAGACAGCTAGTAACACTGATGAAGGTGGCTGAAACGGCCGAAGGCTTTTACGACCACTAATTATGTAGGTAATGTAAATACAAATTTATTGAGGATATGAAGAAAATCAGTTTTACGAACCAGGCGAGTCCGGGTCCAGCAGTGGACTGCGTATTTCTTACAGACGAACAGAAACTGCACCTTGGTCACTCACTATTAGTCAACATAATCATCATATCAGCCAAAGGCCCTCCACTGCTGGACATAGGCCTCCCCAAAGCGACCCACAATTACCGGTTTTGCGCCATCTGCAATCTGTGAATTCCCGCGAAATGTGAAGCTACGGATACAATAGCCTAATTTTTGGTTAGGGCTGAAATAGTCTGAAATGTCCCCAGAGACCCGATCTCTACTTTTTGCCATTTAATTTCGAGTATTTTTAGATAACAATATAAAAAGTTGCAAAACGAATCTTATGGCAAATCTAACAGGAGGTGTTGAAACTTTTTACTTAACATGGTTAACGAAAGCGACGCACCACTCTTCTCATATTCAATATCCACAAAATAAGCCGGCGGGGGATCATTAATATCATTATGTCTTAATAAATATTTCGTAATGTCTACTACGCTACGTTGACAAAATAATTAAGCATTCAAAAATTTCAAAATACGAAAACTGGGCGAAATTCTGACTAGTTGAAAGGCAAAGTTACCCATATCCCAATCTGTAAGGTCAGATGACTTAAACATTAATATTGATAATACTGATAGTCGAATGTGATATCAAAGTCTATTTCTATGTGAAAAGCTCACAGCAATTTAAACTTTTCCTCTACCGTAAGGACTATTATGAAATAATACAATAACAATAAGAAATATCCCTTATTGAATACATTTAAGATATCCTTTAGGTACCTTATTAAGGCATAGCATATTAGATATTGAACTTTGTCGTTCCATTACCAATCTACCTTGATACCGTGACATAACATGATAAATTTAACATGTTGTGAGCTCTCAGCCGCGTGCAGCGCGAACCGCCCGCGACCCGCAGCCGCGCCCGGCGAACCGCGCAAGTTTTTCAATTCTCCTCGCGGATTTTGCGGCGAGATTGAAACAATAACAGGCGCTCCCTCGGGAGCCGGGACCCGCGGCCGGGAGGGGAGGCTCTAGAGTTGCTAGGCGATCAAATGTAGGGGATATTTTCACTTTTTAAGGGCCAATATTCGCGTCGTCAATCAAGACCCGTCGGATAAAGTCGCGTGTTTTAAGAAGGCCTATGGTGAGGTTTTCAGTTTTTGGTAAACAAAAGCAAAATCAGGTATTTGATCATTAACTCAATTAATTTAACAAGTTCGCTGCGTCATTAGGTCGATCGACCCCTACACAAATATGGTTAACTGCGATGTTAACTAACTGCCGCAGCGAAGGTGTAACAATCAATATCCTTAACGTTAAACAATTGAGTTATATATAAATAAATGCGATTGAATTATGCCCTTTGGATCTTTGAAGAAATACGTGTTCAAGATCTTCTCGGAGTTTTATTTGAGAGCAATTATAAAATGCGTTAGTAGTTAAGTGATAGTTATAGCTTTTTTTGCTTTAAAATTGCGGAAAATTATGATTGCAACAGTGTGAGGCCCCGGTGGAGATCAGTCGGCGATTATTGTGCGGTATATTATACCTACAGGTACGTATTAGAAACTTACACGATTTTCTTACTTAGCTTCTATGCATCCAATCGATACGATGTTTACCTAACAGTAACTGAACTAAAACTAAAGTTAATTTTATGGGCACATAAGTACTTAAATCTCATCATAAATGCATTGCGGCAGAAAGCACGTCAGTAGTAAGTTGTCAGAAGTTTCATAAAAACTCTTGGAACAGCTGATTTGCAATCACATTCAAAACAGTAATATTAATGGAACTCCATTCAAATCAGTAATTAAAGCATGTAATTAACTACTTTATGAATGGAATTGGCATCAAAACAGTAATACAAAACTTGTTGCACAATTATTATTTTAACTCTTTTACCAATTTGCGTATTTACATCATGTTTCCCAAGTGGGTACCAAACCGGCGGCCGTTGGAAGACGCCACATTTTTCCCGATTGATAGCATTTTAATTTTTTATTGAAAGCGATATTGCGCCACGTCTTATGACAATTAATCGTTTTTTAATTGGCACTAATTTAAATAAGGCAAAACGTCTGCCGCCTGGCGTCCGGTAGAATGCTGGTTGTGGTTGATAACGACGCACCTAATTAGTTGTTTGTTCCAAGTATGTGATGCAGCTGAGCTATGGAAGATAGAAGGGGTTACGAAGATGTCTCAAAATGTTCGTGTTAACCTATATCTTTCATATAAGTATACAAGATGTTACAAATATAAGTATTAGTATACCTAGTGTAAGGGCATATTCGGTAACGTGTTCTGATTTTAAACAAAGCGGAAGACCAACATTTTATGACTCGCAAAATTTTGGCTTTTGTTGGTTGGCTGACTTGGACGGCCCGCCCCATAGAATCAATATTTTTTTCATCATCACCATCTCAGCCATAACACGGCCGCTGCTGAATAAATACCTAGCTCCCCCTGGACATCCATATGCATCGTTTGGAAATGACCTGCATCCAGCGTCTTCCTGCGAGCTTCATAAGGTCGTTTGTCCATCTCATGGCTGTCCACTTCGACACCCACAACTCATTTAACATCGGCCATCTGCTTCGCGTGCGATGTGGCCTGCCCATTGTTACTTCATCTTGCAAATTCGGTGGGACATATCGGGGACCTTAGACCTACGGATCTCCTAATTTCGATAATAAAAAGTGAAAATAATATTTTTTTTACTCTTAAAAAAAGTGTTTCATTTAGTACCTAATAGTAGTTTTTTCTTAATCAGAACATGATACTGATAATTACCATAAACGGACGTTTTGTAGATACTAGGATACTAATCTAACAGATAAACAGTATCAACATGACAGTAAAAACGAAATAGCTCGTGATCTTCGATACATTTATGTTTCTATTGGATTTTCTATAGACGATCTCCATCTTGGCTACGGCCCCGAATTGTTCGTCGAACCCATACCTATCGTCAAAACTTCGTAACACACCCTTACTGCTATACGAATAAAGATGTGTACTGATATACTTGTCTGCTTTGGTTGTTACTATTTTACAGCTGACTGTAACACAGTGATGCACGACACGAGTCACGCCACCCCGGCGACTAGTCGTCGACTCATTACGCTATCAGTGCTCCACTTGTAATCGCCTAGCGATTAATTAACACGTTCTGTAAATCAAGAAATCATTAGTTTTTTAACGTTCGAGAATCTTGAACACGGGCAGTTGTTTAATTACGATTGTTGTTTGTGAAATATTAGCCAAATACCAATAAATGCAAATTATACTTAATTAATCATTCATAAAAAAATGCAATAGATGACATATTTAAATACAAGATAAAGTATGTATGTACATACATTTTAATAAATTTGTTTGACGATCCTTATTGGGAGACACATATTTCTTATTGTACAATATCATCACTATTATTTCCATTGTGACTATGAAATGGTGACGATCATGATTGAAATTATTATAACTTTGCAAATAAGTCAAACTTATAATGTAATTATCTTTCGTGAAATAAAATAAACTAAACTAAACTATACTTAAAAAGAAAAAGTGACGTACGAAACTGGCATCTTCTCATGTATATGTTATCTATTTAAATTTTTAATATATATAGTAAGTAGTATTACTACTTAAAAATCAAAGCAAATCAAAATATAAAAAAAAAAATTGTAGTAATTCATAAAACAATATTGAGAATAAATTGTCCCTGTCCTGCATTATGACGTTTTGTTAGAAATGGACAGCGTTAGCATAAACATTACGTACAAGTTCATGTCTGCTAATTGAGTCTGGACTTAAAAACAAATCGACTATTTTACTAATTTATGTCAGCAGCGAGAATAACTAAATTATTCATTTCATAAATTTCGCATATATTTTGAAGGGTGACCAGTAATTGGAATCCCAATAGTAAATGTGTTCTTGAGTGGTATTTATAGGTAAACAGAATCCATTTTCAGTATAAGGTGGCCAGTAAGTTACTGGCGATTGACCCTGCCATATCCTCGTAAGGCCCACGGGCCTACTTGTGGTACTAATTACTTTAAAGAAATTAGAATTTGATACAATTGGAACAGAGTTGGATTTCATTTGTTTCCTTCGATGTTGACACAAAAGAAATTATACTTTATGTCCTACACTATAAAGAACGAATTCGAGTAGCATTTTACTTGTGTGGTATGGTGGGCCTTAGAAAGATAAAGCAGAACAACTATTAGCGGATTGTTCGCGTGCATATCGATCATATATTTTATTGCGATCCTAATGGACTTTCAATTTCATAAGTATACCTGGATAATGCATATCGTTTGGTTAATTTGAATATTTAAACGGTTCGTTGCTTATGTGCAGGATTATCGTACATTATTGTAAAATGTAACTTTATTATCCACGAGAGATATATTTGAAGGTCATTTCAAAATATTGTTTTAACAGCCGCCTAGCCTCGTCGCTATCCGGGACGAATCCATTTGGCATTTGTGTGTCTATATATTTACGTGTCTGTATTTATCCATATACTTAATAATATCTCATCGTCTAGTACATACCTACAACACAAGCCTTGTTGAGGTGAGTAGGACTAGGTCGATTTGTGTTTTGAAGAGGAGAGTCCCACATATCCCCTGTAAGACCCCTCCTCTGGGCTTGGGGGATGCGTAAAGCATTTCCTCTGCGTCAACAAAAAAAAAGGTCGATTTGTGTAAGATTATCCCAAAATAGTACATTATAGTTATAGCCGTTTTTCATGTAAGAAAACTTTTTATATATTTATATTTGTATTTTTAGGCTTGTACATAATTCTACGTATGTATAAACATATAGGTTGTTGTCTACTGGTTTAGTGTTGAAAGCTTTATTGAGCTATCTGTAGGATTAGTTCAATTTGTATAAGAATGTTCTAAAGCAGGTATTTATTTTTTATTGCGAGGCTTGTTTCGAACAGAAAAGGGTTTAAAAAACTGTAGTGAGATTCTCATCAAAACAACCTGAATACATTACATTTCAATCGGCATAACTAGCCCGTCACCGCGCGGTAATGATAGACGGGGCCGGCAAACTCTCCACTAACAAGTGGGATGCAATAAGAAGAGCCGCGCCGCGCCGCCGTCGCCTGCCGACCTGCGCGCGCGCACGACCAGTTTAAACTGAGTGCCGTAGATCATAGCCGTCAATGGTTGAAAAGAACCAGAGATTGTAGTACCGCGTATAGAGAAAAACCCGTAGCTGCCAAGAGGTTAAAGGTACTGTGATTTTCATACTTAAGTATTACAAGATTGTTATCAAAGCTATTATCAATCGCATGTACCGGGAAAAACCATTGACTGATTTTAACTATTGGTGTAATTGAAGTAACCGGTTTGTCAAATTTTCAGCTTCCTACCTTAACCGGTAATGACGTGCTCACTAATCTTGAGGTCCCGTGTTCGAATCCGAGGGCCTTTAATTATGTGTTTATCACAAATATTTATTTATACTATGTATACACTCACCTTCGTCTAGTGCCTACATAAGCGTATTTTGCTTACTGTTTCGTGTTTTTTTTTTGTAAAATTATCCTACTGTAGTATATTATTTTTATATTATGCTCTTTATTATTTCATTTTTGTAAATCAATAATTCGAGAATACCTATGAACATTAACTAATCAAATAAATTTAACTGGGATTGGTTCCTTCGCAGAGGCCAGGTTACGCTGGTGGGCTGCGCCTGCGCCGGGAATGGTTGCGCCGGACAACCCCGTGTTGAAACAGAAGCACTCTCGTCATTACCGGTAATGGCGCCGTTCTCTGTCAGCCGGGAATGTGCGGTGACACGCAGCTTTACAGGAATCCGTCTTAACTACGTCCAGGGCCGTAGTCGAGGTGCCAAACGATTGTAGAAATAGGTACTCGAAATATTGTGTGGAAAAATATGAGGTTCGATCCGGGAACCTGACTGTGCTTGTGACTGAGCCCCACGATAAGCTCAAGAAGGCTTGTGTTACTCAGCCAACGATATATATAATATACAAATACTTAAATATGTAGAAAACATATTGATTGCTGGGGATTGGGGATGATTCATGGGGAATTAGGAAATACCTCTGCTCATCACAAATAATTGCCTTACTGTGATTTGTACCTACCATCGGATTCATAGGCAGACCCACTAGACCAAACCTGTCGTCAAATCCTTTTATTCTTTCTGACTGTAACTTTCCTCTTAGCATTTATTTTTTACTAGATGATGCCCGCGGCTTCGCCCGCATGGTTAGAGGAAAATGTAACATATTGAGTCTTCACGTGGGAATGAGATATTTTCCCGCTGGAAAAAGTAGCCTATGTCACTCTCCATCATTTCAACTACCTTCACTTAAAAAATCAAGTCAATTCGTCGCTGTCCGTGAAAGACGGACAAACAAACAGACACACTTTCGCATTTATAATATTAGTATGGATTCCCGTTTGCGCACCCCCGACGACCTCCCCCGGTGTCTGCCGCTACCGCGTGAAGTAATTAACGCACCACCGCGCACCGCTCGTCATCAATCACACATTTTTTTCCTAAATGCGATTTTTACTGTCCATTCGAGTTCATTTGCCTTAATGAGAGCGGAAGGTGGCCGTCGCATCAAAATGTCACTGCATTTCGTATTGAAGGCGGTAACGAATTGAAAACAGTAGGTACGAATTAGCCTTATCTCGAAATACATTTACTTACAGAAATTGCAATCGTATTATGATAACTACAAGTACTTAACTCGTTACAGTATAAAATCTAAAAAAGGCCCTTGAGGCATTCTACCAAGGATGCTGGCGGCATTTCCTCGTTGTATCGCAATGCTGATACGTTGTGCGAGGAAGCCGCCAGCTCTTTGGTCACCAGTTACATCAACCAGACGCTTCGCGATTTCTGTAAAAAGTTTGTGCGTGCTGGGACCCCATGGACCTAGCGTCTCTACGCCAAACGGTACAAATGGTACTCTCTGCCCAGGCTTTTATATTTGTTACGTTTAAGAATTTCGGCACTTTCCGCCGCTGCACCCGCTTTTACATTAGTTCGTTGGAGATGGGACGGCGCTAGGGTGTCTAGGCAGGTAGCATCCCACACCAGCATTCGTCCCAAGCTCCAAGGAACCAAAGACACTCCATCAGGCCTCTTGCCATCATCTCTGACAATGCCGGTCGGCTCAAGAAGAGCAGGCACATTGATGGTGGCAAGAGACCGACGGATTATATCATTAAGCGTTGCGTGTCTAGAAAAACGGCCTGCACTTTTCTGACAAGATAATCCATGGTGCTCCAGTCGGTCCACATCCGTGCCACAAGAGCATGTATGTGGCGTACATACCGAAACTCCAAGGCGCAAACCAGTCGCCAGTCTAAGGGAGGTCGGGTCCAAGAAAGTACCAATATTTGGTGAAGGATGGGCATGTAGCTAATAACCCGCTTCCCGGGCCCCGACCGCCAATAGTATTTATCTTAGTATTTTTGCTGTTATTGTACAGATGAGAACTTACCGATGTTTTACTTGTTAATTTTAATAATCCAAAAAGTTTGAAAAAGAACAGTCTATTTTTTTTCTTGACGAATGCTCTAAACGGTTCGGCTTATTACGGTGGTTTTCCACCGACAAGGTGAGACGTGATTTTTTTTTATTCGTACGCAAAATTTAACCTTATATTTCTGCATCGTTGCTTATTACCCGCGCGAACCATCGCGAGAAAAATGCATCCGTACAATATTATTGCAATAATTACAGGTTAAAAATAAACGTCTGTTATCATTATTTTTGAAGGAATTTTATATTTTTTCACGATTTTTAATTGCAATTACACATAATTTTAACACTACCCTATCAAATGTTCAGAATCGAGAGCTCGATTCTTAAAAAAGGCCCCCAGCTCACCTCACATACTCGACACGGAATCATTGCCTGCTGGTTTTCGGCGTGAAATCGCGCCTGGGGCAGTTTAGGGTTAACTTTGAGTGATGTTATCGTCGCACTGAATTATGGCGTTTCGCTGCTTAATGTTCCCGCGGCGGTAATTTATAATGACACTTCGTACAACCGGCATGCGTCGGCGCGGATTCTTTAATTCTTTCAAAAATATAGTCAGTAGCAGCAGTACCCTTTACACTCCTTTGCTTCAAAAGTAATAGAAATATAGATTACATACTTCTCCACAAAATTTGTGGAGTTGTCCAAACTGCCCCTCAAAGAAATCAATGGTGCTGTAGTCAAAGAACAGGCATGCTTAATTTCCAGATTATTGAAAACTTTTCCCATAGTTTTGATGAGAAGATAAATAATTTTATTGTCTTAGTCTCGGTTTCGATTCGCTGATAAAAATATAAGCCCCTTTTTTATGTTTTTTGGGACGCAATCGCGACCATTTTCTCGTATAACAAAACCATAATATTGTGTTGTATTTACTCACAGTTTATATTAGTAACAATATAGACACAAGGTCCTCTACCGTACCTTTCAAATTTACTTAAAGGACTTATAGCCTTGTATCTAGTATTCTAAAATCTACACGTCGTTACTATTTCTAATCACCCAACAATCTCTTAACCTAATTTCAAACAATCTCCATAAGTGATAGATAAACAAAATTGAAAGCTAATAGAGAAAAACAATGAAGGCTGGTGGCGATAAGGGCGCGTTCACACGGCAGCGTGACGGGGCAGTCTGCGCGGGCGCCGCTGCGCCGCCGCTCCGGCGCGCCGGCCTGGCCCCGCGTTACCATTGGGCTCAGAGCGAACCGAGAACCACTTCCTTCGTATATTTACCTCTTTATTGCTCGTATTAGCAAGAGCAATAGAGACAGTAAATTTTCGAATTTTGTGTTGTGGTTTCGATTGTTAGCTAAGCTCCTTTAGGACACCTAATGAACCATCACTCGGAACAACTTACGTTTCAATTGTCCCTCTGAGCTCTCTGCTAAGGGCAAACGTCCTAGTGGTCGACAAAGAATGCCCGATAGGCGACATCATATACTGTCGCCTTTATTGCCTATGACTTAAGTTTAAAGATGAGGTAAAGGGGCTACGAGCACCCCCGAAGCTACCTTTACATGTGTTGTATATCAATATTGACAAAGGTAAATTTAATATCGATAAAACTTCAACCACGACTGAATCATATTAGTACTTGCAAGTTAGCTTTATATCCCTATTTATGCGTGTTAAATGAACATATAATACATACAAACGAATCATCAATATTGTTGGTATTTGTCACTCCCGTTTACACAGGTATCTGTAACTTTTTAATCAATCAAGGCTTAAAATTATTAAATGAAAGTTCAATTTAAACGTTTGATGGTCAAGCACAATCCCATTGGTTTCGGAGCGACCCCCAGAGAGCGGGATGAAGACGTCAGCTGTCAGTGGCCGTCGCCGGCCGACACCGATAACTGGACGCCAGTGTAAATACAGATCGGAGATACGTTATTAGAAATCAAGCTCGCCCCGTGAGATCTGTCTTACTTGGGAGGGCGCCCCTCACACCGACTTGCAACGCTGAAGCTCAACCCGCCACGCCATGGCGAATGCCCGTGGGCAGCAATCTTCTTGCGTTAATCGCAAATGTCTTTAACGGGCGCCTGTGTCCAATCTTGGACCCGGTTTACAATACTGTAACATGTACAATTAAACAAGCGAATGTCTTCTCTGTAGAAAAATAAGATAGTAACTATGGACTGAAGCGACGTAATTGAATATCGCTCATTGTCTTTACATTTCATGTTGCAGGTTTGTCAGTACTTTCATTTAAATAAATATATTGAAACAAACTTACAGATTTACACAACTTGCACTAGTTACAGTAAGCTCAATAAGACTTGTGTTGTAGATACTAAGCGATGATGTGTAACATAATAAACAAATATATAGATAACGATCCAGGATTCGAGCTCGGGACGGATAGGCCGGGTCAAGTAGAAGTAGGTAACTCCTACGTACATTTGTCTTCCAACAGTAGTAACAGCAGGAAGTACTAACATCTTCCCACTAGTATTATTTCAGCCACGGACGTCTAACGTCACGTCACGGATGCTATAATCGCCACGCTTCGCAGGCGGGTTGGCGATTGCAATATGTTCCACCGGTGGAAAGCTGCTGCCCATCTGGACGCAGTCCTACTAACTATAACAATAATAACAATCAGCGTATACTTTTGACGGTGTAAGCACAGCCCACGTCCAAAACAACCTTAATTCAGCCTTCTCAGAAACAAAACCCAATCAATATGCCTCATAACAGGCCGAGCCGTCGATTCCACGTCCATGCTGCGTCGATGGTCGCTCGCGATTAATTGAAACTTGTTGCTGTCGTGTTCCCGTCACCGGCGACACGGGCAACACAGGCACACTGCCCGCCATCTTGCAATGTATTAGCAGGGGGTTATTCTCTAGCTTGTCCAAGTATCAATATTTTATTGCTGTTAGCGTTCTTGGAAAAGGAAAGGTCGTAGGAGTGAAACAAGGTTGCGTAAGAAGAAGGCTTGGCTCTCTATATTTGATCTAACCATTCTACAGACATAATACTTTTCGTAGCTACTTTTTAAGTTGCATCAAATGATACGTCGTTTTATGCTTACTAAACTTTTGTTTTTGAATACGGTTGACTACTTTTTTACTTTATTTCATGACTTTTTCCCCGTAGCTCTTTTTTAAGAACCAATTACCTAAATTTTCCGCCAACACATACCTACCATCAAGTACTGCAATATATTTCTAAAATAATTGAAGTAATCAATACAAGCCCTGATGTTGGGTGGAAGCTTTACACAGTATACTAGAACCTTGCCACAGTGACGTCAATAAGAGATCTTTTGCCTCTTTTATATATAGTTTCATTGTGACAAGGAACGAAGTGGCCTATAAATCAAATTGGTTGACTGTGCGTCCGCCAAGTAACGTTTCAAAGGAATATATTTAAGTGCATGTCTTTTTAGTATATGAGCATCTCGGTACGGATTATATATAAGTAGTGATTATATTATCCCAATTTTGCACGTGAACTGACGAGTCATTCGCAGGTCATTTTTAAAGGCTGCGAACCTGCTGTCAAAATTAAGTAAAATATACATCATAATTAAGCTGAGGAGCGGATTGTGATGCATCACGGCCGGTGTAATTGAATCGTCCGCTCCCGCTGCGCTCGCGTCGCTCGAGCTGGCCTTATCTGGACTTGCATGATCTTGTGCCCGGACCTAGGCGCCTCGCGGTTAGGGACGTTTGAAATCCAGTAAATGACTTTCGGACTGAAATGCGCTCCAACAGCACAATCATAGATATTGTAGTCAAAGAGAAGTCGAGCGCAGTTGTAACCAGTAAAAAAATATAATGAAATTGTAGACTTATAATCTCGAAATATGTATCTTTCGGGGTATGTGCGAGTGTAGTGTCCCAAACTCTCCCGTACCACCCACGACACGGGCTGAGGCAGCATTAGCAACAAGCGAGCATGACTAAAAGCCCGTCGTTACCCTCGCTACTTACAAAGCCATCATCCAAATCGTATCATCTCAAATGGCCCACAAAAACGCGATCTTACTCCGTTCCAATTGTTTGTATCAAAAAACAAACAAACCTCGAAGCAATATACGAACAAAAAAGCGGAAACTCACGAATCATCGTTCGATCGGTTTTTTTGACGTCTCAATAATAAATTCGGATACAAAATAAATAGTTATATCGCAGCGTGGCATAATTACGTATTTAATAGCTACAATGCGCCTGAGCCGTCAGCGGTTGACGTTTCAATCAACATCGCATTGTTGGTATTGTTGTCTAAATGTATAGATGGTGTTATCGATATACGTTTTTGTGGGCCTTTGTTTTAGGCCATTGTGTAGGCTCGGATGAACTCGTAATAGCGCGTAGGAGTCGCCCAAGATGGCGGCCGAGGGGAGATAGACGTCTGGCATCTTATTGAGAAAGCGTAACATGCTTGTTTTAAAGCCTAACCGGTAATATGCAACAGAGGTGACATTATGTGTCCTTTATTACTCGTATGCATGAAAACGAAACAAAAAATCTAAGCTAAACTCCGATGAGAAGAGAAAGCTATGTAGTTATTATCATATAATGGCTAAGACCAGAGGACGATACGTAAAGGTATGGCCAACCACATTTGTTTCTGGACCACTTGTGCTTTTGTCTCAATGAAAATCTGTATCAGAACCGCGCAATCGCATCAGAAACGATGTCATTTGCAGGAGAACTAAAGATATAGCTCTCCGGATCGCTAAACTTAAGTAGCAGTGACGGGGAATATTGTACACGTAGTACATGTAGGACCTATAGCCATTGGGGCGTAAAGGGTCTCGAGTGGCGACTGGCGACCCCGTACGAGAAGATGCAGCGTGTGCAGCCCCCCAACAGGGTGCACCGACCACATGGTAAAGGTCGTACAAGTCGCATGATTTTGTCATATTTTTTTTTTCGTCGACTGACACTTTCGTAACCACTCTTTTACCAGGAAGATCCCTGCTAAAAGCTCAGGGCATAATGGCTGACTGATTACCGCTTAGGTACCTGTGTATCCTCGTATATTAAATACTTATTCTATTTAAGAAGAAGTACCGTTTGGTTCGCATTAAATATTAACACATTAAGTTAAAATTATTGTCTGATATGTTAACAAGCGCAGTGCCTATTATCGGCAATAAGGACATAGCGGGGAATCCAATTAGGAAACAGTCGTGAGCTGCAAAGTACTAGTTTACCATTTAAATAATTATTAATTACAACCGTTCGCGACTCCGTAATCGATGAACTTTAACACCTCCACGTAAATAATGCGCCGATGTGTATCGTGGACGCCGCGAGCGCCGACGGGTTCACGGCGACACTATTTAACTAGTACTAAACCTACGAGCACACCCCCGGTATTGCTTTATAGTCGACTGTAATACCCCAGCTTAAAATTCAATATCACGTTGTGTAGATAATACCAGTTTTGTATAAGTGCATAAACAACGCCAGGCTCATTAATCTATACGCGATACTAAATCACAAGAAAAACTACAAACGGCCAGCACTTTAAAAATAAATTAACATAACACCAACTGGTCTTAAAATAATAGAAGAAATTAAGTTTTTATTTTCAAACCGAACCAAGGGGAAGTTTCATTTGAATAATTCGCGTTCGAGCGAATTGTAAAATAAATACCGGCCGCACCTGACGTACGGCCGGACAAAAACGGCTGACCGTTATGAGTTACAATCTAATGACTTGGATTCGTAAAAAAAGAAATTAAAAAGTAAATACGTGAGTTCCAATTTGGACGTCGCCACATGGCGGGATGACTTGCAGTCTCGGACGAAATGTTTGGGTAAATTAGGTGCGGGGGGATTAAGGACGCCTACCGACTTTATTTTGCACCCTTACAAAAATATTGTGTTACGAGTGTATTTAAATACCCATTAGTGTTTTAAATTAAATATTAATCGTAATGCTCGGCCAGCAGAAACGTGAGGGTTACCGCGAACATGTTTCTTTTAATTCTTATTAAAACTGCCTTGTCTTACCTGATGGCAGTTGAAGTAGGGCGAAATTTACTATTAGTAACACATTGTACTGCATGTAAACAACAAGCAATACAATTACTTACTAGAGACGAATTTATCTCTTCAAATGATCTCTTTCAGCCAGCTAAAAGTGCCAGTGTATCGTAAATCTACCTATAGCGTTTTTGACAGAATGACATGTAGGTCGTAGGTACATTTGCGCTATTACGGAAATAATAAAAAGCAAACCTGTAGCAGAATAGAAAAAACAATGAACCATTAAAAGCTACCTAAGAAGTCCTAGACATAATTTCTATGATGAAAAGTCACTTTGAAGAGAACATTTCCTGTCAATATTTTTTCTGACAAGTTTTTTACAGACGCGGGGCTAAGTGGCAACTGTCCTGGACGTGACTCGCAGCAATCGCCCGGAGACAACCTGCCAGGAGTGGGTAAGGCATAATGGCGACCTTTTTCTATTCCTACATTTGTCCAACTGAGTTATGGGCCAATTTACGCACTAACAGATAGACGGATATAAATGTAATTCCCGATAATAGTGTAAATAGCGGAGCTGATAAACGAGGGCTCGGGCACTCGCGACTATTTATTACACACATGCCGACTTGCAGATATGATGTAGTTTCTACTTAGCGTTTATCGCATATTAAAGAAGTAATGATAGAAACATGAATTACTTATTTGCGCGATGACATTTTGTAACAGGATACGTGTACAGTTAAATGCAATTATGACGCCTGCCAGTTCTTGCATGTAAATGTTGGATCAACATCTTGCTTGACTGAACTTAGGTGGATGTTTGCCTTATTCGACTTTAAAACACAGCTCCTGAAATACATATTGAAGTTTTTGGAGTGTGTTTGATGTTTCCGCACTTGTCGGTTAGAGGTATTCTTTAATTTAAGTAAAAAATATACTGATTGATTGCTGTCAGATGCATATTGTGTCCACATTCAGTTGTATAAATATAAATTCAATAAATATATCTTGTCTTGATAGTAGTTCCTTTATTAGGACGTAAACTATTTTAATGTGAGCATTATTTTATTACTACAACTATAAATGTCATTTGTTTGAGAAATTACCGATGTAAGTACCTATCTGTAAATTGATGGAGAGTGCAGTCTCGCGGAGTCCTCATAACGACACTTGTTATTTGCCAACTTGAATATGGACATCACCATAAAAGGTGAAGCATATTTTCTTTTTATTTTGGCTTCAAAGAGTAACATTTCAAAAGACTCCCGTTGCTAATGATCGGTAGGTATTAATAATTCCGAGTTCAATAATGCCGCTGCGCAAAAAATATATAAAACACTCGAAAGGGACTGACGTTTCTCGTTGTATCAAAACACGGGGAAGATGTTTTACATGATTGAAAAGGTTTTGTGTGTCCTCATTAACCACTCAACCCTTTCCGAGGACACTTCACACACAAAGGTTGTGTGTCTGCCTGTAGCGCATACTGCACACTGTCACGTACTTGTGAAGGTTTCGTTATGTTTTGCTTTTTGTGGCGAGCCGAGAGCCGGCAGATGAGTCTTATGTCTGCTGGGCTTTTTGATAAGTATGTTATTAAAAAAAGGAGATCGATGTATAACCTCGTCTTAGTTCGAAGCTGTTTTTGTAGTATACCTACATATAAGTACATGTTACATAAGCATTCCTATTGGCTGTCTTTGGTCTGTTACGGTTACACGCTAATACAAAGATATTATAATTTAGAATCAAAATTTTAAGAGCGTTACAGTATAATGTGATACATCTTATTTATTTTTCTGCATTTTATTGCAGGTCATCAGTAAGTTGTATTGGTCTGATAGACAATCAGATATACTTACTTTTAACTTATTTTATAGTATTAAGTGGCGTGTTTATTCGATTTGAAACAAATTAATTATATAGGTATATAATCATTGTAATCTAAAATACAGTAGAGTACAAAAACTCTGAACTTTAAGACAATTTCTTTAAAATAACTTTATAGCCATTTATTTGTTGAGAACTGCTTACATTTACACGCACTTCTAAAAACGTATTTTTACATGTAGTTAAACAAACATTACACTCATTAAATATTAAAACCGTTTTAAGATAACATTTGAAGCAGCCCCCGGCCCCGTGCGCCGAGGCAGCGGGCTGTGAATGATTAAAACGACGCACCCATCCTCAAGAGCAAATACTACCATTGTGCTCCTACCAACATACGTTTGCTGCTAAAATTACAGTGTTAGTACCCCCGGTTTTACTTTTAAACATTTCGCAAGTACAAAGATATGTTGGTCAGCCATAGACAGTAATAGACAAGTAGATTCACGCGATTTTGACTCCGCTATCAGGTTTCGGGTTTATGGTTTTATTTCTTTATTGCAAAATACGAAGCGATTTTATATGAAGGGCCTTTTATTTGTTTATGTGTTTGTTGTAACTGGCTCTGTAATTATTGAGCCATGTTTGTTTTTTGTTGTAATTCAATATTGGCGATAAGTTTGAGTAGACACAACTGTAATGCTCACATCGCGTAACAGACCCGCAGTAGTTGAAGATAATTAAAGTAATATTAAACTTAATAATTTTAGCTAGATAGTAGCTGCGAACATGCCGCATGTTGGTAAAAAGGGTTATACTCGTATTTGAAGAGCTTTGCTAAATTCGGGTTACCCTCGTGTGACAGAAAAACTATTGTCAGAATTTATCATTAACCATATTAGTTGCGTCATTTTGCAGAATGTATGCTGAAACTGTATAACTTTCAGCACTTTTTAAGGCATTACCCCGTTGAATATATTAGGTTAGGTTTGTTTTATTATGATCCTGAAAAGGCTACAGTTTCAGTCATGTGAAATGATGAATTATGCCAAAGGATATTTTATGCTAATAAATTTTCTGTCAGTCAGTAGTGACCCGCTAAATTCACTTTCACATTGCTATGGTTTGTGTTGAATAGAAAAAATATTTCGTGTTCGCATGTGTGACGACCGGTCTGGCCTAGTGGGTAGTGACCCTGCCTATGAAGCCGATGGTCCTGGGTTCGATGCCCAGTCAGCGCATTTATTTGTGTGTTGAGCACAGATATTTGTTCCTGAGTCATGGGTGTTTTCTATATATTTAAGTATTTATATGTATCTATCTAGTCTCGTCTAGTACCTACATTACAAGCCTTACTGAGCTTACCGTAGGACTAGGTCGATTTGTGTAAGATTGCCGAAATATTTTAATTTTTTTTTATATAGGCTTAGCGGTAGCACTAGCAGTTTCGCAACAGCAATGACGCTTTCAGGGATGTACAGCCTAAAACCAATTTTGGTGATTTATCATCTAGGCACCAAAGCTCATTCAAACAGACGTAATCACACAACATGACGTTACAAATCTCCACGCATGCTCATTAAGTCGCGGCGTTGTCCGCGGACGCGACGCGCCGTGTCGCACCCGACGACGTCTAATCTCCGGGGGGACTGTCACGCGGCTCGCGATTAAAATAAATGACGAGCGTGTCTCCCGACCAATCGCAGCCCTCAACCAACTTGCCAGTTTAAAAAATTAAAACACCATTTGTTGGGCGTTCCCCTTCAGAATAAACAGTCATGTTTACATTCCTTTGATTAGTTTGTGGACTCGGATTTATCCCTAATTGTCCGAGACGCTAGTGATAATTATTTGAATGGGATTTGAGTTATTTGTATTGACATAACGTAATGGGTTTGTCGTACGGTGAATTGAGATCAATAAAGATTGGATGCGCCTTTTAGTGGATTGATTTTTCGTTTTGTCCGTTCAATATGTTAAATAGGGGCTCAGAGCTTTCTCCCGAGTCAATAGGACAATCTTTCTAATGTTACGATAATTGCCTACAATTTAACTGAACTGAATAAAGAAAAATTTCTGCTCTTAAATCTATTCGCGTGTACGATGCCCACAACAGCCATGTGATACCATAACAACTCTGTTGACCCTATTACCCAATTTCTTAGCCTTTTTTTAAACTGTAAACCTATACTTTGCAATTGAAACATACCCATAGACCACAAGTATCAGGTGTCGTGCGGTACCGAGGGTAACCGATCCGCGCGTTCACGGTAGAGATGCGCTTAATATAATTACACTAGTAAAAGTTACCGAAGCATTTTTCACGAAGCATTGGCTCGTTGCAAAAAAGGACAAGGGAATTAGCAAATGAGCCGTGAAATTAGGGTCGAGAGGAGCCGGGGCCGCGGCTAGTATCGCGTTACTGCGGCGCGGGGCTCGGGCGCGGGCGGGCACTCGCTTCTTGCACGCGCAAACAATAAATGTTCCCGCTTCTGCTCCTGAAAGTTGCTGGAATACAAAAGCATGATTTCTATTGACAATGATATTGCTGAGAAGGAAACATATCGTCACTACTTTGAAAAATACTCGTAAGTCCTAACTGCGTGTGTAATTCATAGAGAGCTTTTAAACTTGGAGTAGCAGAGATACGAGATTGTTTCAAAGTACTGACGATATGTAGTATTTAAATGTTAAAAGAAAACATAATACCAAATCTGTATAACAAATATGTGTGATGCCGCATAATAACCTTGCAAATGGCAAAATTGGAAATAAAGCCCAAAACGTTTTGAAAAACCTAAAGCACAATATGCAAGAGATTCAGAGCTTTGATTGGCCTCAATTCTATTATAAAATTTATACCAATTTAAGAATTAAGCACATATACATGCAAAATGATTGGAAAAGGTTAAGTAAGTAGTTAAAGTCATTGGTTATGAGCATCGGCCCCCATGGGCCCGGCGTAAAGTGATTCGATGACGTATCAATTGTCTACTTGACATCTTGCTTTGTCATATAATTGAGCAGATAACGATCATAAATTAAGTTGCAAATGTCTTTCATTCTTCTTAATTAATTATTTATTGGAAGTAATAGTACAGTAATATTATGTTAAGGTATAGTCAACCAATTTGATTTCTGGGCCACTTCGAACCTTGTCACAGTGACGTTAATAAGAGGTATTTTGCGTCTTTCATACAGATTTCCACTGTGACAAAGTACGAAGTTTGCAATAAATCAATTGGTTGACTGTACGAATCCTTAAACTTTAGTAAGGAAACTTGTTCAAATATCGGTTGGCTTGGTACTCCTAGTGCTTGATAATGGAGACCTAGACTATTTATTACAACGGAACCCGTTGTACAGTCAGCAGCAAAAGTGGCTGAGTGGTGAATTGTTCAAAATGACCTACACGCGCTCTTATTCTCTTGACAGTACAGATGTGTTAACCTCATTTTGAATACGTCTACCGCATAGCCACTTCTGCTACTGAATGTACGCATTTTTTTATTATAATATTATTGTTTCATTCGGTGCACAATCGAAACAAAAGATAATTATAAGAAAAAATAAAACAGTGCATAGATTAGAATTTGAGCTGTAGTTTAATTTTATTCCCAATATTCTTTCTTTTAAAGCTACAGTCCTAAAATTATTCTGCACCCTCCAGTTTCTGTCAAGTTTCCTATTCAAATAAGTTAAGTATTTTTAAACTAACGAATCATTTTGTATGTGACATTTATTTGATGGTTAATTTATTACCATGACAAGGTGTACTTTTTATGTCACAATATTTGTATCATCCAAGGAAATTTTAGTATAACTGGAATAAGCCCTGTGAAAAATACCAATAAGTGAAACGTGCTTTATATGCATCTTGTTAAGGTTTACTTTCGCTCGCCGAATATGAAGAAAAAAAACGAGCCGAGTAGGACAGCTAGTACACAGACCTCTGTCCCTTTCTGAATGATGCTATTCCAAGAATAATATTAGATCTATGGCAACCCAAAGTCAACTAGATCTAGGGTAACCATGCTTGTACATGGACGAGGACAATTAGACAACAGGACAACATTAATGTTGGTGTTGAGATAAAGTACATTAAACATATTTATTAAAATTTGTAAAATGTGGTTTCATTGTCATTGTATATTATAGTAGAGGGAATATAGCAATTGGGGCAAAGTAATTCCCACAGAAGCGGGGTTATAGTGGTTTAATTTCCTGCGTGTATTTTTTTGATATACCTAATAAACATATAGAATATATAAGTGTGCAAAATACGAATTTTCACCTGGTAAAGATTTAAAAAAAATCAACATGTAAAACTCAAATCGTGTGTGTCAATTACTGGAAATTATACACAAAAATGGTTATGAGGTTAATTTTATAAAACAAGAATCGTAAATAACAAAATGGTGGTTGAAGAACAAAAATATTTTTCAAGTAAAATGAAAATCTGAACATTGAAAACTGAACGTAACATTTTATTGTTTTACACATTAATGTACGTTGTAATAAGAAAACCATATTTAATACATAAAATTTCCGATTATATTATATTTTATAAAAGTATAGGCTGTATTTTAATCAACACGACAAAATATAGGCCTCTCCCATAGACTGCCACATGGAGCACACACATGAAGAACACTTAACATACTGCGGCCACCGACTACCAGCGACCCGGTCATCGGTCCGTCTGGTTTGTTGATGTCCGACATTACCGATTTACGGGAAATAAAATAAAAATTTTGGGAAGCAAAAAACGCATGCAGTATGTCAAATAGATACAGAGCTGCCGGCGTGGTCTCTACACCGATCTAGTACATAAGAACACTATTGTATTTAATAGAATTTTCCTAACTTCTAAAATTAACTTGGTCACCCTATAGAAAGAGACAAAGGTCTGCGTGGTAGCTATCTCACTAGGCTTGCTTTTTTCGGGCTAGTACTCGATCTAGTTATATTAGTATATCTATGGTATCATCATGTCATTTAAAGACTAAGCAATAGAAATTACTATTTTTATTTGCTATATATTACTTGAAGATTAACTGTTCGTAATGGTCCCAGTCCCAGTACCAGCTTCTTTTTCAGCGGTCTTCTTTCTATTCTCGGTCAGCGGTATTTCCTGACCGATACGACCCTCATACCTTCAAGAAAAAAGCGTACTGCTATTTTAAAGACCGGCAATGCGCATGTGACTCCCCTGGTGTTGCGGGTGCCCATGGGCGAGGGTGATTGCTTACCATCAGGCTATCCGTCTGCTCGTTTGCCACCTTTGTCATAAAAATAATGGATGTCCCGGGGTCGAATCCTGGCAAGGGCATTTGTGTGTTACGAATGTGTACGAATATTTCTACCCGCAGGTACATAAACTTCGTATAGTACCTACTTACCTACCTACAACGTAAGTCTTATCGAGCGTACTGTACCCTTACCGTGAGTTGTGACATTGAAGTTTTCACAACGAGTATCGAGTTTACTATCTGTGCATCTCGCTTGTACCATTTTAGTGCGAACGAGATGCACAGATAGTAAACTCGTTATCGAAAACGTCAAAGTCACAACTCATGGTAAGGGTACTGAATTATTTTGGTCCGTTTGTCCCGTTAGTTTACTCAGATTGTGTAATGAATGAATATATTTGTTTCAGACACCAAGTATCTGTGTTTGTTTACAATATTATGTTAGTAGTAATATGATATAAATATATACCTATGTTAGTGAAAACTATAGTGCCCAGATCCAATGAGTGATAGTGTAAACTCGCTGTTCGCTTATGGCTCGCGGCACTCCGAAATCGCGTTATTAACACGTTTTACCGCGAATCGCGATTTTTTTACCACCCAGGCCGAAACCCGAGCCGGCATTGTGCGAATCCGGCGGCCGCCACACGCGTCAGATACCGGGAGGACCTAACTTAAGAAACGATATAGCGTAACTTATATTTCAGGGTAAAAAAACAAGACGCGACATGTAGGTTCTGTCAAGAATCAGAGGAACTAGCGATGCACATTTTCTGCTCAAAGCTGGAAGTCAAAGAGAAGTATAGCTACTGGGGCGGCACAGACTGCAAGCATGAGATGTACACGATATTACAGCCCAAACGATCTGGTACTTCTTAGATACAGCGGGAATAATAAGTAATTAACTTAAAAAAGGGCTTCCACAATATACCACTCCTGGTGGAAGTGGCAATTAAGGCCCACACTCAGATAATAATAACTGATATACCGAGTTTATATGCAACTTAATAAAAGTACTGGTTACTGTATCGTAACTAGCTATTTATATGCTCGGTGCGAGCTTCTATAACTGCCCCAAGTACAGTCGCCCAGTTTGATTTATGGGCCACTTTGTACCTTCTCACAGTGAAAATCTATATGAAAAACGCAAAAGATCTCTTATTAACGTCACTGTGACAAGGTTCGAAGTGGCCTAGAAATAAAATTGGTTGACTATACAAGATTGCAAAACTACAAGCTTTGTCTAATCTTATGCTGGTCTGGTGATTTCTCCACCCTTCCAGGGTCTGCATAAACAAACAAATTAAGGACATCCTTATAAAAATTGACTGTGCCGCACGTCTCAAGTGTGTTATGGATACTCAACCAACGAAGTAAAGAGATAACACCCATGACTCAGGCACAAATATCTATGCTCATCACACAGATGCCCTCTAGGATCTGAACCCAGGACCGTCGGCTTCATAGGCACTACCTGCAGAGTTCTCCTCCTCTGTTTCCACAGATATAAGAAGAGTTTTCCTTGTATCAGTGATATCTGTTCTCTTTAAGATCTTTTCTTCCCCGGCGAACCAGCAATCGGTCATATGGCGCTGCATTCTGCTTGCATCCTAGAAAATGATAAATGAAAATATTTATTCTTCAATATATGTACTTTACAATGCACTTTATTGTTACATTACTGTCAAAAATAACCTATTGCAGATTGTAACACATGTCAGGCTCATCATCATCATCATTATGTCAGGCTCAATAAAAATGATTACCGGCAAGACAATACATCTCTAACATCGCATAGAACAAGTCAAGGATAAACCAATCTTTGCAAAAGAAAACCCGATCAAGTGCACGGAGTCTGATAATACCAGCACCAGTTAGGATATTGTATGACATCGTGTGTGTTTCTTTTTACGGAGTATCTTAGCATGAATGAAGGTGCGTGGTGGCAGTAGCCCGGCGCGAGGGAGCCCTTCACGGTACATTACACGTAACGCGATCCTGCTCCGGACCTCCGCGGCTCCCGAGACTCCTTAGACAAGAAAGTATAGGCATGCTATGTTTCCTCTCTTTATCTGCTGTTGCTGTGTGAGGTGTGCAATAGAGACAGGCATTGTATCGCCTTTCGCCTTTTATGTTGCTATGTTATTGTCGGATAGGTGAAAAACTTGGCTAAAACATGGCATACCTATGTAGTAGTAACGTCTGTGTACACGCATGTCGTCGTTCTATATTCAAATTTTGACGTAAGCTCCATATTAATTATCTGCACAACTACATAGACATGGTCCTTCAGTTAAGTTTTTCATCAATACAACAATAACATAGCAAAATAAATAATATTGCATACCTCACATAGCAACAGCAGATAAAAGAGAGGAAACATAGTATGTCTATACTTTCTTGTCTAAGGAGTCTCGGGAGCCGCGGAGGTAACTGATAGGTTTATCATTAGGTATATGGTATGGTTCTATTGTTATTGTATACATCAATAGGTATGTCTTAGGTATTCTTCCTGTCCTAACTGTTGGTGACTGTCAGTTTCATGCATTATTTGCATCGATGTATAATAAACGTAGATTCTCAATCAGCCTCAAAAAAGATGCCTCTAAAACAACCGCTCGAATAACTTGGGCGGCACATTTAGTTAGTCTTCTTTGAACCGCTGTCAGTGCAAGTGTCAACAATGACTTAAAAGTTATTACTTTATCAATAGTGAAGTTTGATACTTAATAATTAGAACACTCAGTTCTATTTTGTTTGTTTATATTATCTAAAAGAAGATTATAAATTAGCATTATTAGCATAAACTGGAACGTGATAGAAATGCCATTTAGTGACATATTTTTGTACATAATTTGTTCGGGTGTAGGAGTCTTTCTTTATGTGAGTATTATTTGGTTAGATTATTTGCCAAAAAAGTAAAGACACTTTTACAACCTGTTTAATTCTTGCTGGGTTAGATAAAGTGTAGTCGATTGGCACCTCGCGGGCGGCGATCGGCGCGGCGGTGTAATGCGCGCGTTCTTGCGTTCGCGCAGATTGCGCACAACTATGTTAACGAGCCGCTGCGCCCGCGCCGCCGCCCGACGCCGAACATTCATTCAACGCGGAGTAAAGTGATCTAAGGATTTCGAAATTTATTAAGACTCATAACGACAAAAAACTAGAAGTTCTTAAAATAAAATGTGTCCGATTACATATATAGATTAACATAAACTTATGGTGCTGATCGTATAGGCCCCCCGTTTGCAAATTACTGCGTATTTTCCGCTTGGATGGTTTCCGATACGGAGACGTCTACTGTAAGGTCAGCAATACGGCGAAATCCTGCGCCAGCTGTGGTGCGCAGACGCAGGCTCGGGTTTCACCGTGACACTGACACAGTGCGGATCGCACAGGGAGCCAACTTGCAGCTCACTGGGCACAGAGCCGGGAATATTGGTGCCAGAGAAAGGTTACCTTACTCAGTACTCGCACCTGCCAAGGTCATGCAAAAAAAATATGCATGACTGACCTCCCTTTGACCTCAGTCGCACCTCATGGTAAGTGACGACGAGGTCGAGGGTGTAGCACGCAATTAGGATATACATGAGTGTCTAATAGTTTTTTTATACAACGACGGTGGCAAACAAGTATACGACCCGCCTACAACTACAGAGGATAATAGGTAATAGCTATAAAAACAGATGGTTAGGAGTAAAACGCACGAATTAGTTGAGTGTGTCTTTTATAATAAAGTTCCAAGTGAGAATGCGGACGGCAAGACAGCAGCGCAAAATGCGCACAGCAAAATTTTATGTTTTATTGCTGATGTAATTTTCGCCAGATTTTCAGGGAATTTAAATATCTTATTTTTTATTATATTTGACAGTCGTGGCCATTAATATTGGTGGATTAATCAAACAATGTTTTTCGGTTGGAGTAGTCTATTTTTTGTAAAATAAAAATGCTGATACTCATATATTGTTTTTTCTCTACCTACTCGTATTTATGGCTAGGGTCATGCAGGACTGTTGGAGTACCAGAAGTCTCTCGATACGCGCAGCCTCCAATCTCTTGCAGGCAGTAAGTGTCTGTGTAATTGTAAGTGTCTGTGTAATTGTAACACCCGGTAATGTCTCCATCGAACTGCAGTAATTAGTTCCCGCAGCTCGAGCTGTAATTGGCCGTAATTAACGAATAGCTGAGCTGGAATGATGCCGCTTCGATGCTGCGGAGATCAATGGCGTCACATGTGGTTGCAGACGTTTTATTTAACGGATTTTCAATGATACCTCTATCCATCCTATCTAAACTAGTGCCTACGCCAATTCCTGGGATTAGTTGCCAAGCGGACCCCAAGCTCACATGAGTTGTCGCAACATGCCGGGACAACGCAAAGAAAATAATGATGTAAAGAGAGGTACCGTTATCTCTAGAACTAACGCGCGTCCATACGAGCCGACTCCCACCGACTTTACTAACTTCCCACAGTTCTATAGTTTTGTTTAGTCTATTGCAGAAAAGGCAAAGTCACATTGGCTCCGTCTAGCCGAAGAACAAACCAGACCCGCCACCGCTGATACCTAGCAATCGAACCCAATATGTCAATCACAAACCAAATCACCGATATGACATCCAAACCTTCAAGAAAAGAGCGTATAGGGATCTTAAAGGCCGGCAACGTACTTGTGACTCCTCTGGTATTGCGAGTGTCCATGGGCGGCGGTAGTTGCTTACCATCAGGCAATCCGTCTTCTCGTTTGCCTCCTATATCATAAAAAAAAAATTTGGCATGCAGGTAGATGTTATGACGAGGCATACGCTAAGAAAGGATTTTGATCAATTGTACCCCCAAGGGGATAAAATAGGGGATGAAAGTTTGTATGAAACTTTGTCAATATTAAACTGATCGGACTGAGACTTGCATACGCGAACGATGGTGTCCTAAAATAACTTAAAAAATTCTTAACGCGAGCGAAGCCGCGGGCAAAAGCTAGTAGCCCACAAAAAATCTCCATTGCTCGATTTCGCCGTAAAATTACATTTTGTTTTTTTTTCAGAAGTTTTCGTAGCCACGTCCCGTTTAGTAAAGTCAAAAGAAGATGTGCCCCGACTCCGTTCATTATAGTTGATTATATACTTAATTGTCTCTAAGCCACCGACTAGTAGGTATACCGAGCGAGCGGAGGCTCTTAATAAAGCCGATCGTTAATTAACTGCGCCGGCGCATCAAAGAGCTCCGGTTACCTATTTGGGTGCTGCGGCAGGCATGCGCGTAATCGCTTTATTGACGGGAAGATGGCCGCTGCGCCGCTGGCTCGTCACTCAGACCAAGTTGTCATCGGCGAAAACAATTAAAGGTAACTGTGACATGGATCTTGGACCTGAGCAATATCAGCTTTCGATGGGGTCATGAAATAAAACAACTGAAACGGATTATATTACGCATAGGTACTAATTTATATTTCATCCCAACGTTTCGAAGCTTTTCGCAGCGTTTGTGATCATCGAATGGACTGAGGAAAATAATAATATACCTCCAACCAAAATTACAATATGGAAACCTAACATACATTACCTAAAACATACATTTTTGAACAATTTTGGTGCTTTCACATATTTGCACACGCCAGATGGGCTTACAAGTAATTAAATGACCAAAAATGATTATACAATATATACCCAGAATGTTGCGAGAGGTTATCGAGATAAAAAAATGTCCAAACTTCCACAGAGAGGATGGTTTTTCTGTACCACCAGCTTGGGATCCTGTGGTTCATTTAAGTCAGTAAACGACAAAAAAAAACGTGCTTTAAAATATATATTAGTTTAAGACTAATCTCTGGAGCACAAGGTGGCACGCTCTGTACGGCTTAGGAGGAATTTCCTCCCACGAACGCTGGCTGTGGAATAAACTCGCTGCCGGGGTTTTCCAAATAGGCTACTGTATGAGGTTGCTGAAACCTCTGTAATTGCCGGCATCTATAGGCAACGGTAACTGCTTACCATCAGGCGAACCGTATTGTCACCAAACAACCGTATTGTCAATTGTATTGTCGTATATTTGCTTCTTTGCAACCGTCGTATAAAAAAGTATGATAATTATAGAAACCTTAATTGTTTGAGCAACATGGTTGAACTCCATGAGGAGTGTCTTTTTAAAAGGGCTAATTCCTTTATGTCAATAGGGCTTGTTTTTTATGGTTTTCTTAGAAAAATAACCCCTGCTTACATAAAGAAATAAACCTTTTTGAAAAGACACTCCTCACATGTATTACTCGGCATAATATCAGAAACGCTAGAAGACGATAATAAACATGGTATATACGTACAATAGATGTTATTGTAAACAAGTACGATCTATGAAAATATGCAAAATACTTAATTTCTATAATGATCTAATTGAAAGTAGCTGCGTTGCGCCGATGCACCTGGCTAGGTGTGGTGCAGCGCTGCAATCCAGGCATTCCGCGCTGCACTATTCTTTTAATTAGCAGGTTAATTGCGGCCTGCACTCCAGCTGCAGTGGTAATTGGCTGAGAATTCATCGCACTGTGTCATGCTCATGAAAAACAATATCTTTGCATTCAAAAATTTCGATAATTAATTCTAGGAGTAGGTAGGCCACAGGGCCCCAGGAAAGTCGGGAACCATTGGCACAAGTTGACAATACTTATTACTTATAGTATAGTGGTTTCATCATCATCATAATTTCAGCCGTAAGTCGTCCATTAATGGACCTAGGTCTCCCCGAAATAAGACTTGTACCATCTCGAGAGGTAGGTACGTAGAGGTTATCTGGCGGGTTGTCAACCGCAGTAGTTGTAGATTGGATTTTGACGATTTTTACTCAAAAATTTCCTCCTTTAGTCCCGTTACACAAAAATAGGAAAAAAAACTTTGGAACAATATTTTATCTTATTGTATTAGAAAGAGCTCGTGATTCTAAGTAGAAAAAGGATAAGAAAATTTTGAACATTTAGTGGAATTTTTATTGCGAAATTCTGATTTGATCTTAGGTCACGCAACTCAATCAACAAAACCCAAATACCAAACATCTCTACATTTTAAAAGGCTCTAAATGAACCGATAATTATAGCTATCACGTTAGGGCCTAAATTGAGCCATAAAATGCCCGTAAGAGAGCAGGCTTTTACCAGAAAAACCGCGTAACAGAGCAAAATAACGCAAGCAAAAATAAGCTTTAAATGGAAGACGTAGGAAACTTCCCCAACCAAGTGGTGGTGGGACACTTTTTGTGGTTCGTGGGTTTAATTACTCGAATCCTCGGTCAGCTTTATTGATGCTGATGAATATGAGTGCGCATTACTCTTTGGACGTCACGCCTAAACGGTGCACTCGTGTTAGCTGGATTGATGTTTCTAATAATGCATACAGCTTACTGATCATACAAGGATGTAGTTGCTCTCATTTATCTTATTACAGCTGTACCTTTAAATCGTAAACATGGGAACATACATTCATCTGTTTTTTTATTAAGGTTGTTTCCATTCCTATGTAAATTATTAACGATGGCATTCGTATTCGTTACTCACATGACATGTTGCCTAGAGTCTCGGTCTACGGCGCACCAAGGACGCGACTGGAAATATAATCTTAAACAACTAAGAACAAATCAAATTATTTACTATTAAATGGTCATGACAAGATTACATATACTTGGCAAATTTCGACGGGCTCCGCTGTGTCTGGATTGGTTAAGGCGTCAGCTGCTATATCTTCAAATCCGAGTAGGACGCCATCTATTTTCATTATATGCTAAACTTACTTGATAGAAGCGGTTACATTTAACTAAATTGAGGTGCTCTCAAAATATTTATATAAAACATGAAATAGTTATATAGAAGTGTCGAAATAGATATGGAGCTAAGTAGTAAGCAGCAAGGCATACCTGTGGAGTAATCGAGGTCGTGGGATCATTGGGGAACATTTAGAAGTCATTAAGGCGTGCGTCAGCGCCGCTGCTGGGCCGCGTCCCGCTCGGGCAGCGGTCGCCGGTCGGCGTCAATACTATGTGAACGGTGATCACTATGAAACGACGCACTAATAGTATTTTTTACTAACTCTAGCACCAACAAGTCGACAAACTCAAGCCCTATTGGTTTGAGCTCGTCGGGTCAGGGCGATTTGTGGGAGACTATTTGCTAATATTTATTTAATAATTATTTATAATTAATTACACATATGTTCATTTATTTTATTGCGTTCATGTGCACTTAAGTACAAAAGCGTTTTAGGCTTAGTTAGTCTGAATATTCAAAGGTAATGTAGCATATCAGACTAAAATGAAGTTATTTAAATACTAGTTTATCCTCGCGACTCCGTCTGCCAGCCTTGCCCGTTTTAAAGTACCTATGGTTGCGGGATAAAAATTATCCTATGTCCTTCCTCGTAGCTCAAACTCTTCATACCAAATTTCATCCCAAATGGTTCAGCGATTTAAGCGTGAAGAGGTAACAGACAGACATACAGAATATTTAGTATAAATAAATAAATATTTCGGGACAATCTGACACAAATCGACCTAGTCCTACGGTAAGCTCAGTAAGGCTTGTGTTGTAGGTACTAGACGACGATATATATAATAGATAGATACATATAAATACTTAAATACATAGAAAACACCCATGACTCAGGAACAAATATCTGTGCTCATCACACAAATAAATGCCCTGACTGGGAATCGAACCCAGGACCATCGGCTTCATAGGCAGGGTTACTACCCACTAGGCCAGACCGGTCGTCAAGTATGGATAATAGGAACTATTATTGCTATATTTGCCGTATGGTGCCGGCTGAGCTGGCTGGTCATATAGTTAGTTACGGTCAATATGGCCAAATATATCGATACACATCCTTACTGCTACATAAATAAAGTAATCATGTCTGACTCAATGTTCTACAGACCATAAACATCTTTAGATTACTGTACCACGTTGGTATTTGGCAAGAGGATCTTATTGTTTCCTATGGCTAATGACAGTAATGGTCTTCGCAAGGCTTGAATCATCGGGTGTAATAAGAATATATGTGGCGGTGACGGAGCGGTGTCGCGGCGTGACGGACGCGGGCCGACCGCGGCTAAACGGCGTTCCCGAACGACTCATTACAGCGGGCGGCGCAAGTGGCGGTGCTGCAGCGTTTTTGTTTCGCTTACAAAGCATGGAAAGTAGGGTGTTTCATTTTTCCAAATTTTTGATTTCCATTAGACTTCGCTTGGTTTCTTGTTCTTAGTCATGAAAAATGTATATATTCGAAATAATATTAAAATTATTCAATATTTAGAGGTCGCACCCTATCGGTTTATATTATGCCATATAATTATTGACTCTACAGAGGAGGGCAGAAAGTTCTGTAATTGGCAATGGCTATAGTGAAGAATAACGAATTCCTGAACTTTCTTGATATATTAAAATTTTTAATTCAGTGGAGGAATAGGAATTTGATTACCTTTAAATTGTTCTATTTATATTATTCAGGATTTCGTACCTTTTTCCAAAGAAAAAGTTATTTTTTTGTGTTTTAGATGAAAAATTATACTTTTTCACTTTATTTTAGGGTCGATTCATTATATTTCGATATTTTAAAACATAGTTAATTTTTGATCTTAGTATGGGATAGTTACTCCACTTAATTGAAGAGTGCGACCCCTTAACGTCATCTGGTCTCCTTGAAATTTAAAACATATCATTTTTAGATTAGGGAGACTCTAAAAGTTTGCGAAGTCAGGAAAAATATCACCTCTTTTTTTTCTCCATACAAACGTGAAACACCCTAATGGAAAGTATGTGGAATAAATATATTGAAAAAAAAAACACACGGTTTAATGCTAAAACTTATAAATAAATAAATTTAATTACATAATATAAGAATAAAAAGGAGATGGCGGGATGTCCTGAATGGTTTCTGTCGCGATTGGCGGGAGCATGCACTAGACCGCGACGAGTGGTTAAAGCGAGGGGAGGCCTTTGCCCAGCAGTGAGACACAACATAGGCTACGTAAAAAAAATAATAATAATAATAAGAATATGAAATCCATTAAAAGCTTTAAAAAGCTGATAAATTGTACGAGATTTCCAGAGTTCTTCTGTAGGTAGTACACTCATAGATTTAATTAAGTAGGTATTACAAATCTTCAGTGCACTAATTAAATTAGCCTGAGTATAAAACTCTTTGTTCTACATTATTGTAGTTGTAGGTACTAGTAATTAATGGCTACATTCCCTAATGTAATGTCCCACTTATGAAAGTCAAAAATATCTTTATTCTTTAAATATAGAGTCGCAAACTTCTTTGGAACACAGCTATTGAAAATAGGTAATATTCATATAAATATAGAGGGTAATTACCTTGTAATAATAAAAAAGCCGACGAACTTTCATCTCGTTCTTATTACATCTCGTTGTCCAAGGGTCATTAATAGTTAATTTTGTTTTAAGAGTTATTTTTTCGTGTTCTACTATTAAGATATAAACGCTTTTTAAATTTAAATGTAATTTAACTAAGACAACTAAATACGTAAAAAAACAATAAATCATTAAAACTAATTAAAACTACCAATTAATTTAACTAAAACTAATATAAATCTAAAAAAGGCCCCTGCGGCTTAGTAACGAAGATGCTGGCAGCATTTCCTCGCTGAATCGTAAGATGGATACGCTGAGCGAGGTAGCTGCCAGCTCTTCGGTCTCCTGTGGCGTCTCTGAGTATCTTTGAAAGGTCCTTAAAGAGACTCAGAGCGCCAGAGCCTCACGGACCGAGGGTCTCGACGCCGAATGGGATAAAATTGTATTCTGCGCCAAGACCACTGTATTTTCCTATCTTGGCCTTTTCAACTAATAAAACCAAGTCTTAAAACAGTTGTCCAGGTTGCTATGGCTGGAGAAGTTGATTGACCCTACAACAAAAGTTAAATGCTTCTGTCTATGGGTTTTTTGTTGTAGACGGAGACACGTGAGCGTCCGCCGCCGGCCGTGCCCCGGGCCGCGCGCCGAAATCCGTCAGGTCCACAGTTTTTACTGCGGCGGTAACGACGGTGTATCAAATTTGATACATGGATGTCGCGTTCCCAGCCGCCCGACGCGACCGGACTGATGAATCGCGTCCATATGTAATGTGGGACCGCCGTAATCAACTAATGAAACTCGGACGCATTAGTCATGCCGGTGATCTGCGGTGTGAACGTCGTGCCGGAGAATGAAGGTTGACGTTGCAAACTCGCAAGCATGTACACAGAGGGCCTAGCGCGAACATTAGTTCAAAAATTTCGTGCGTTCTCTTTTACTACAATTAAGGCGTAATTAGAGTGACAGAGGCAATTGTTTGAAATTTGCTTGCCTTCTGAATTATTCTTCTATATAGATGTTTTGTAGTTGGAATTACCCGAGCTAACGCTTCTATCCATATTGTAACATTAAGCTGAATGTTGGTGCCACTATTGAGGCTAATGCGAAATCCGCTGCTAAAAACTTGGCTTACACAAGGTGAAGCGGTACTTGAGGCCGGAACAGCTTCTAACACTTTACTAAGCTCAGGTTCGATCGTTTATGGAGTACTATTGACACCTTTGGGACGGGTCTGCCAAGTATCAGCTGGCCGCTTTGGATTCAATAGTGCACCGTGCTCGCAGGGTTGATGATGTTTGATGTATGTTCTTAGTTTTACAAAAAAGAAATTAGTCACATTCTTTACAAGCTTTGCAGGGCAGATAACTTGCATATGACTGTATAGTCATCTGTATAGCTATATGGTACATTTCAATTGTATACAAAAACTGCTTTAGCGATAATAGATAAAACATAGATCAGCTCAGTGCATGCAAAATAGCTAGCACTAACACTACAAATTAGCAATAATTACAATTTACGCGTAACATGTCTAAAATTATGTTGACAGAGACAAGGTGCAGATCTTGAAACTATTATCCCCTGCAATCAACATGTCAGCCATGGCCGACTGCGGGGCGAGTGTAGACAATTAGCGGGGCTAATGCAGTTGATGATTAGACACCACTCACACGCCCACAGATATTAACAGTGGAGAGGCAGCAGGCAGCTGGTGTTTCAAAATGGGGTAAAAGGTTTCTAAACATTTAATTAGCATTTTGTAATTGTGTTAATGTAATCTGCAATCATCTTCAGAATATGTTTAATTCCAATAAAATACGAAACTGAAGAAAATTAAGAAAGGACTGTAACTTTGTTATAAGCTTTTATTTAACTTGCAATGTAAGTAGGTTCGGGTGAAATCAACTCAATTTTGAAACAGAAATCTTCAACCGAAACAACTACTACTGAAAACTCGTGACAATGCAATTATGGTAACACTGATCTGATCTGATGCTGGAGCCAGGTGGTAGCTTTAGCAACTCCTAAAATACACAAGATGAACCGGGGTGGTTAGGCTTGTAAGAATCCTTGCTGTGAAGTAGTTGATAATTTTGCAAAAAAAGTACCAAAGCTTGTACCAAAAATGTCATTTTTGATTGGAACTTAGTTACAGTTGAAAATACATATATGTATTTGCTTTAATACAAATACAAAATACAAAAATATTTATTTCTTTAAAGTACACAAACAATGATTTAGGGGATGGAGCCGCCCTGCTTTTCTCATTATTATATACACCAATGGGCTGACCTTATCTCTTCATATTTCTCGTATCGGAAAACGATATTTTTGTATCTTGGTAGAGCGACTATTACTACTACAAGGATACTGTTAGTATGTGTGTTTTGTACGTATCTACAATACAAATGATTGTCCACATTTGCAACACTGCTGGGGGCAATGAGGGTCGTTCACTCGACTCAGATAATTTAAATTCTGCGGGAAACCAAGAAATATGTACAATTTAATATGTAACAAATCGATAATAATATATAAATAAGTAATTAGGTAAAAATCACACAGAACAGAACATAATTTAGGTACAGATTTAACAAATTTTAATAATTTGCAAAAATAATGGTGACAAGGTTTTGTGTGCGATTATTGCCGCTCTCAATTTTTTGGTTCCAAAGGCTCGAATGTCAAGAATCACCTCGCTGGTCTGCTTTGGTTACTTCATTCTTCATTCATTCTATATGTTCGTTTTATTTTATATATTTGGCACTACTTTTTTACTCTTCAAGAACTGTTGTGTCAGCAAAGCTGAGTTACGAGTTTGTCACCATCATCACCATCTAGTACTAGAGGTCCGGGGAAGTGAATAGACTTAACACCCACGATTTTAATTACGATTTAGTACCAAGTATATCTCATCACCCGTAATCATTTATAGCCTCGGCACATCGACGCGTTAATTCAAGTCCTTACAAAAGGGCACTCTAATGACCAGTTCTTTGACTGATGGCAAAACAGCTGATTGTGGATTCGGAAGCACTTCCCAACAGATCATTAAATGTATGTTAATGTATCAATAGGGCTAATGACTCGAGTCGGGACCACCGCTAAGTGTTATTGATGGCACGCCGAATCGCGGCAGGTGTCAAAAGCGCCGAGTGGCACAAAAAAGGTCATCAGACTGGAAACCAAGATGGTCGGTGACCATAGACTACTTAGTTCTCAGGTAGAAGCAGAGGTGTCAATGCCTCTGGGGGGTTTGTACGGGAGTGCCTAAGACGTTTTTTCACAAGATGTCAGCCAATTGTTTGTTATTAGTCGATCTTGCCATATACCCAGGCTAGTTTGAACTCTTGATAAAATCATCACCATATCAACCTAAATACTACTGTTGGAGCTCTCCCAAAACGACCCACATTGATGTTGCTTCACCTGCATCCAGTGGATATCCTGGATCTTTACCACGTCGTCGGTCCACCTTAAAAGTATATTCATATACATAATAAAATATTTAAACTGTCAACTTCAAATCGGAATCACTGAGAGTTCTGTACAAAATTATTTATGTAAACCAAACCAAAAGAACTGTACTGAGGAACCCCAGAAATGTATAGCGAGCGTAGTAGATTACCTGTTGTCTCTCTCGGGTACTTGGTCCTAAACCAGGCCCGGTACCGCGAACATCGAAGTTCGTATATTTCGGGCACCTATCTCTTTTACTCCAATAAAGGCGTCATGAGAGTGACAGAGACAATCGTCCGAAATTTACGAATATCGTGTTTCGCGGTAGCGCCGCAGAGTAGCCTCTAAACCAAACTAGTCGGCAGAACATGTGTTGACTCTGGAATAATAAGTTGATCTCGGACAGTTGCTCGGTGAGCGCTAACGCGCGTTTTTATCCTCACGACAATATTAAATCAGGGCGGGGATGATTTATTGGCACCTCGTTGGCAGCTCGAGCGACGCAGCGGGCGCAGACGGGCGCAGGCGAGCGCAGACGGGCGCAGTCGGGTGCCAAGGAGCGCGGGTGGCAACGGAGCGGACCGGCGTCGCCTTTAATTAAATAAGCAGATACAGACATTAGAACAACTTATAAACCCGTTGTGGTAGAGAGTGGAAGTTAAGAGTTGCGCTTAGTATATAATTATATGTCGCATTACGAAGCGTACACACTACACGTGTGTAAAACGCTTTTATGGCTCTACGACGATTATTTTGTGTATATTTTTGCGCGGCTTTTGCAACTACGGCGCTACCGCGAGAAACGGTATTCGTAAATTTCGGACGATTATCTCTAGCATTCTCATGGCGCCTTAATTAGAGTAAAAGAGAAAGATGCTCGAAATATACGAACTTCGATGTTCGCGGTACCAGGCCTATACCTAAGCATGTTTCTTAATATCTAGATATTTTCTATGAACCTACTGTAAAACTAAATACAACAAAGTCAAGTAAACATTTGACGTACATATATCCCAGTCACTGAGATGATTTTCCTAACTTATAGTTCGTGCCAGCGTATAGAATGTGCTAATGGTATCGACATAATTAGTAGCCATAGAAAACCACAAACCTGCGTAGATTCGACTCCTAATGAATGTCCCAATAACAAGCAATCTGCGGACAATCGCTAGCCGCACGCGACATCCCCTCCGATCCCAATTAATAAGAAAAACAGCGACATCTCCCGCCGACATGACGCATTATCCCGATTTGACACTACAATAACACTGACCGCGCTTCCGATGTCCGTTCCGTCAACACCCGCGCGCGTCGGCTGCGGTACAGTTAGGTCGCATTTTGCTTGAAGCTCCCACTGCTTAGAGCTCTGGTTGTTTTCCTAAGCTGCAGGAGGCTTATTACGCGTGTGAAGCGAGGAGTGCTCCTGACAAATTAAATGCTGAACGAAGGAATCAGGTTATGATTAACCTGCGAGTGTTTTCTTTTGATGGCGCGCTATTGTGTTGGGCGCTCTTTGTCAGGGCAGCTATTTCATTAGGACTGTGACGGACCAATCTATTTGGTAAAGGAAGTTATATGATGTCTCTCATTTCATTTATTCAGTTTATTTGGGTGGAAGTTTTTTTAATGGTTAATAATATCAGACAATTTATCTGTTCTATTTAGTAAGTGTATGTACGTTATATTTAACTAATATTGAGAGGTTACATAGGCTGCGTTACGAGAAATGTGTTTGCTAACAGCCAATATAATTGCGTCATTTCCCTGTCCATAGTAAATTATGTGATTCTATACCTTCTTAAAAACATATTTATGGAGGAAATGCAGCGTCAAATAGATTCCCCGATAACTACAACTTTAATATTTAGCTAAGTCTTAACAATCACTGCAAAGGAATTTAGCAAAATATCATGTTTCAGGGTTGATCTTAAGCAGTAAGAAAATGAAAAGGATTCGAGTAATGGCCGCTTTGTGCGCAGTGCAGCTCGCCGTAAACAAATGAGCATTCACATCGCTCCAAACGCTCACCACAATAAAGCATCGCATTTCTTAATTAATCAAAAAGGTGTATAAAAGGTATATTTATAATAACCCCCGGCATTTAAACGTGTCGAATTACACTAAGTACGAATATCTGCACACATTAGGGGCTATCGCGTTCCGTTCGTTCATTCAATCGGTGAATGAGCGGAGACAACCGATCCGGGCTTTTGAACGAACTGAAAACAAAAGGGGGCAAATAAATAAAATAATTAGTACGAGTGTTGATTCGTTTAGCGACGATGGGTACTAATAACAAGGGGTTCGCTTGAAGTGGCTTCGATTTACAGACCTTTCAACGGAACCATTTGGTACTCTTTAGTCGTTATTGCGCCGAAGTTAAGCATATTCTTGGAGCTGTCAATATAATAATATTGTGTCACAATTACTTTAAACTTAGGTAAATATATTTTGCTCTAAGATACATTAACTTTCAGGTTATTATACATTTAGATAATCAACCTTAAAGAATGGGTTTGAAGTTAAGCGACACAATTAATATAAAGTACCGCAGAGACGTAGTAACACTTTTATTTAGTTTCGTTTTGTTACTGAACCAACTACCTACTACTGAACTAAGCTACACCCTCGACCTCATCGACACATTCCATCAGATGAGCGCTGTTTCATACGTAACTATTGATGTTGACTGTACAATATATTCGTGATAAACAGAGGCCAGGATTCGAACTCGATACCTTCTACTTAGTAAGCAGGGTCACTACTGACTAGGTTAGCTATAAAGATAAAAAAGTCAAGCTCAGTTAACGGTTAACTACTGTCAAGTATCAAAATATATGTATACATTGAATGTGACAAAAACATGTATAAAAGACTATGCCGCGGTACAGTAAAGTTTTTTCTAAGACAGTGATAAAATAACCCAGATAGTCATTCAGAAATGAATGTATGTTTTTAATTCTAAATATATACATAGGCAAACCCGCGTGCCCATCTAGTTTGGTTAACAAGGTTATCGAATGTCGCTCAGTAGCGGCGGAGCAAAAAGGTTAAGTCTTCCGTTCATTTAGGCTTCCAAAACGATTTGAGTCGTTAATAATAGCTTGTTTGGAGAATAAATCGTTTAATGAGTATTTGAAATGTTAATGGCGCTTATTAAACTTAAAAACCGGGAAAGTGCGAGTCCTACTTCTCTATGAAAGGTTCCGTGCCTTTATCTATTCATATAATGCCGCCACTATAATGCCTAGGAGCAAAACACGGCAAAAAAATTGTGTTTACATTGTTTTGACGACAGATCTGGCTTAGTGGGTAGTGACCTGCCTAATAAGCCGACGGTCCTAGGTTCACACTCCAGTAAGGGCATTTATTTGTTTGATGAGCACACGAATACCTGTGCTCATCACACATTCCTGAGTCACGAGTGTTTTCTATGTACTTAAGTATGAAAAAATTATAATATATAGGTAACTATATCGTTGGCTGAGTATCCATAACACGAGCCTTCTTGAGATTACCGTGGGGCTCATTCGATTTGTGTAAGAAATATATGAGAGCCCCTCAAATGTTTCCTAATTTTCATAATCTGCAAAAATAGCATCTGTCCAGATATCTCCGCTTATAAGATGATATGAGACAGCCTGGTAACAGACAAACAGACAAATAGTGGAGTCTTAGGGTCCCGTTCGGGTACGGAACCCTAAAAAAAACGACCTGGTTGCATTAGTATTTATTTATCTCTTGTTCAGTGTACAATGCGCATAACACAGTGTAATGCAGTCATTTATCACTCGACGCATACTACGATATGCAAAACAGAGCTCATTTGCAATAAAAGGTTATGTTCAGCTACGTAACAAAGAAATATTAATGCATTACTTTGTTGTCTGTAAATTAGTTACTTTTTCATTAAAGGAATAAACATGAAATCTGCTTATACCGAAGCTCCGGCATGCCAACTATTATTTTTGACACCGACGCGTTATGGGCACTAATATAAAAAAAATCATAGAACTCAGAATATTGTTACTCATCCTTAGCTAGACATGGGCCTCACCCATAAGCAGGTTATAATCGCCACGCTTGGCAGGCAGGTTGGTGATCGCTGTAAGTTCCGCCGCTCTACAAGGACGCTGCTGTCCTTTAAAGGATATTACTCGAGGAATAGAACCCTAAGAAGGTCCGTGGAAAATATTAGTATCAGAAAGAATCTCAGCGACACTTATTCCTTCAAAACTAGGTCCATAAAATCTTAAAGTACATATAATAATATATAAAGATTATAATTAATTTTTATTTCTTAAAACATATTAGGTAAAATAATAGTTCACGACTCATGGCCCAAATCAGCGCATGCTTCGTCACAAATATACATACACTATAAATTATAAGGCATTCGTCACAATCATAAACTTCGTCCACGTCAGTAATAATCCGCCACAGATTTCGTCAAAAATGTATAAGATAAAATCTGCAGCACATGTATGTACAAAGTAGGTACAGTCAACCAATTTGACTTCTAGGCCACTTCTAACCTTGTCACAGTGACAATGTTGACTTTCACTGTGACAAGCATACGTCGGACTATAGAGGGCAGTTTGAGGGTAAGGTAAAGTTTACAAAAAAATCTTAACTTACGAGTATTATAATGTACCTAGTATTTGTAACATAGTTAATTAAATTAGTTACGGCCCGTAATCATCTTTAATGTGTAAATACTCTTTGAAGTTGTGTTTTATTCCTTTCTCACAGCTGCAATTGTCTGCGTGACGGATAAAGCCAAACGAACTTTTTCGCCATTTTGACTTATGTGTATTCCATGTACGTTTATAAATAACATAGTTAGTTGCTATGATATTTGGAATTTCACATTAAAAATACTAGGTACCAAATACTCGAAAGTGAATTGATTGATTTGCGAACCTTACCTATAATTCTGACATGCCACGAAAATGCCCGCTGGAGTCCGACGTATGGTGACAAGGTACGAAGTGGCCCATAAATCAAATTGGTTCACTGTACATGGTTATCCTTAATAGTTCTACCAACGGCAGCGGAAGAATAATCTCTGTACATTGCAACACGTATTCAATAGAAGCTGACCCCACCACCTGCCCCTGTTCCCAGGCCCGCGTATGAACTTATTACTCCAACTGGATTATCTTCGCACAAAACAAATCGAAGTCCAATCAAACCAACAATTCACACTCTTGTAGGTAATGAGCTTTCGACAAAGAGTGTAAATGAAAGCTTCAATCAGAGCACAATGAGCTTTATGGAGGTGCAATTAAGCTCAGGTGCAGGCATTAATCACCGCGCGGGTCTTGTGGTGACAGCGGTGCTGGCCGAGGCAGAGGAGGTAGCGGGGCAGGTGCATAATGAGACCGACTGTACAACGACGGTGGCAAACAAGCATACGGCCCGCCTGATGGTAAGCAGTTACCGCAGCCTATGGACGCCTAGCCTACCTTAAATGTTGTTGGAGCTCTGGGAACCTTACTCACAATCAGGAACACAACACTACATACCTGAAAGGTAGCAGTGCTATTATGGCTGTCGTCTTCTGTAAGGAGGAGGTACTTCCCAAGTTGGGCTTCTCCAGACTCGAGTGTGATGGTACTTCGCTGTGCCCTACTCATTGTTGGATGTAGTTTAAGGACATACCCGGGTCCAAAATTGGGTATTCTCCTGATCAAGTCACATCACTTTATAATCATCATCATTATCATCAGCCGTGGCCTTACTCGAAGCGACCCACGGTGACCGGTTTTGCACCACCCGTATCCAAAAAAATCCTTCGATCTTTACCATGTCTTTGGTTCATCTTGTGGGCTAACACCCATGCTGCACTTTTCGGTGCGTGGTCGCCACTCGATAACCTTTACCCGCCAACAGCCATCGGGTCGACGTGCAATGTGGCGCCCCCATTGCCATGATGCCATACTGCCTAAAGTTTTATTATAAAAATTCTGTATATAAAATGAACATATTCATATGTATAATATAATGATATTGAATTATATATTGATTCAATTAGCTTCATTATCATAGTTAAGAGCGTAGAGGTTTCTCGGTTTACTACTCAGCATAATCCTCTCTTCAAGTAGGCCACTTGTCGGGGTCCTGAGCTATAAGCTAATCCAATAATAATCCGCGATCATCCGAATGTTATCCATCCAACGAGTCTACATCAAGGGCTTCTTCCATCCGAAAATGGCCACCAATCTGTCAAACTGTTTATAGCGTAGGCACACTAGTTTCTGTCCCGCGTTTTTTCGGCGTTTCCCATATAAATTTGCACGCTGCCCTGGCTGTGGCGCTGGCTCGCCGAAGACCTTGCTATCTCCAAGAAAATGTCAAGTCTTAGTCCAGGGCCTTAGTCCACCAAGCCGTCACTCTTCTAGCAACATGTCGTAGAAAACGCAAGTTCTCGTAACTTGCAGCTCGCGAAGCTGAGCGCGGACACACTGGATCGTGTCGCGACCGTCGCGCGCGCAGGTGCCTGGAATTTATACTAATGTAGTAGTGCATTTATTCAGAAAAGTTCGATTACAAAGTTACAAAAGAGTTTTTTGATGTTTAGATGCAAGTGCGATCCTCTTAGATAATCTTTTTGACTTACAGCAATAGGTACAGTGAATGATTACGAAAACAGAAACAGCTAAATAGATGACGTCCAGGTCTTTCGGCGTCTGAGGCAGGAATTGAACCCACATCTCCAGCTCTCGCGGCTGACTTTCTTAAGTACATATGACGGTGAAGGAAAACATCGTGAGGAAATCGGGCTTATTCCAAAAAGGCTTAGTTTAACCTCTGGGTTGCAGGGTCAGATGGCAGTTGCTTTAGTAAAACCAGTACCTATGCCAAATCCTTATTAGTTGCCCCAGGCTCCAATACGAGTAAGCCGTGGCACAATGCCAAATGATGACTTTTGTTAGAAAATGCACAGTTAATTTTAAGTTGTAAAAAAGAAATCGTCTCAAAACAGCACCTAATCGAGGTTATAATGCTTCCCCGATGTGCGCTTCATGTGGATATCGGATTTGCAGCCGATTCCACTGATTGGAAAAAAGGTACCGCCTGTTTGAAGGTGTCGGTGATTCACTTCCGAGCGCAGGAGGCATTCGGCGAATATCGAAATCAGAAAATTGTCTACCTCCATCTCTATCGCTCTTGTATATACGAGCGATAGAGAGGAGCGAAGGGAAAACGTGGTGCGCGGTAGGGCGTCAGAGCTCCGCAGCGCGGGGTGACGACTGCACAAATCGATTAATCGGATGTTCGGAACATCGCCGTGCGGGGCCCCTACCATCGGCACTACCTACCTACCTATTCTCAGTAATCATCTCTGCTACCTACTTGTCAAAATAAAAATAAAAATAAAAAAATTAAGCTAAGTTGACGTTTTCAACTAAGAGGGCCTACCGCCAAACTCGAAGCTCGAAAATGTTGTGCATCTTTGATGCACGATGGTCACGACAACATGATGGGTACACATGTGGATTTTACAACACGCAGTGATTTTTTTATATTTTTTATCGTATTTATTAAGAAACAGGCTGTCGTTTACATATAAAGACTTATAAAATATTGCTTACATATCTATTAAGACATAGAGTTTCGTTAAGGTAGGTAGGTACATTGCAGGCTGTGTTAGCAGCATGTTCCACTTTTGATTGCTTTTAACCAAAAATATTTATGTAATACTAAAACTGATTATACATTCATTTTGACATAAGAAATTTAAACTAAGGAATTACCTAATAGTTGATTTTAGGGAATTAATGGAGCAGATCGATATCATTCAAGTAAAACAATTTGCAAGCACGTCCAACAAATACATTCCTTACATAACTTTTTCTACTCAAGGCAATTGAAAACATTTTTTTCTTTTGACATTGGCGCTGAAGATGAGATACTCTCAATTGTATTTGATGTACAAGTGAGGGGTAAATGCATCTATATGTGTTTAAATAAAGCTAGCTTAACTATTACGAGAGTTATTTTTATGCATGAACAGACTTAGCAGCCAGTTGATTTGGATACCCGCGGCGTGTGTGCAGAGCCGACTCGCGCCATCGGTAGGGGCGGGCCGCCCTCTGTTTGCGCTGGAAATCTGTTCGCGCCGGATTACGTCCGCGTTCGATTAGTGCGTGATTGCTACACCTCCGCGCGCGATCAAACGCGCAACGATCAAAAGTATCGCAACATCTGAAGAATAGCTATTACGCTCACTTTCAAAGAAGTAGCCTAGAAAAATGTAAACTTAAAACGTCATTTTGGCTATAAAATGTTTTTGCGAGTGTATACTCGTATTATCAGAATTTTATTTACATTTTACGCTTTGCAGAAGCCCGCTGCAAAGCGTAATGTAAGTAGAGCTTTGCTTAGGCACTGTTTGTAATATACTAAAAGTTAATGGATTATTTAATCAACACTCAACTATAGTTCAATACGAGTAGTGCAACCATGGGCCACAAGTTCAATTCTTAATTAAGTATCAATCCCAATGTTCTTTTTGTAGTTTCTTTATTCGTTCGTTCGTTTATAAACAAACTTTGTGTTCTAAACTGCGTAATTTCAACAATACTCACACCTAAATGAAGATATTTACCTAGCTTAGTTTTGGACCATACTTGGAAACTTTTGGAATGTGTTGGGTAGTTTTACGGGATAGATTCACTTTTTAATTATGTAGCTATCAGCTTTTATTCGTATAAATATTGATACAAAAATACTATAGGCTTTCGACATAATTGATGTAAATATGAGCTTTGTTATATTGGGGGGTAGTTGCCATAGTCGCCACGCTTGGCAGGCGGGTTGGCGACTGCAGTGCAGCCACGGTTTTTTTCCTTTCGTCGCCTCCACTCCACACGGCGGACAGTAATTAATTTATCCATAATTAATTTATTGTAATGTAATATTTATACTTTCCACCCAGTTATCCGTCGGGGGCCACGGCGCAGCACATTGTGACATCCCATTACACCAAGTACTTAAGACAATAGCGACCCTAGTGCTTCAGACCCTCGAGAATAAGCACCACGATGCCGTTGCATTTAAAATCTAATTACAAAAGTTTTAAGGTTGAGATTGCAACGTTAGTGTTTGTGTAGTGAAGTCGTTTTGTTAGTGAATGTGGCGTGTGTTTGTGCAAGTTAAAATGCCGCGCGCTAATACTGTTGACAGTTTGTTGCGGAGTCGTTGTAGTCGCACGCGGCGGCCTGGGCTCAAGGTAACCAGAATTACGTAGTGGTTTCTGGTTACAGGTTGCAAAAACTGTCACCAGAAACCAGAACGGCTGCAGCGTCCGTTAGAGCGGTGGAACAAACTCAAATTTAATTATTTTTATAGACATACTGTGATCGCCAATCCGCCTGACAAGCGTGGTTATTATGATAACAAGCTCCCAATGCTGCTAAAGGAGACCCATAAAGTCATATGAGCGGTGGAAAACACTGCAATCGCCAACCCGCTTGCTAACCTGCAGCTGCTGGACTTGGCAGGCGGAATTCTGAATGTTCTGATTACCTACAGTTGTCAAGGAACTCGAGGCCACATTCTACTGGTCTTAGCTTGATACCTGCGCTTCCGCAGCAAAGTGAATGTAGCGTGGTGTGTGTACGCACGGGCTACACTTGTAAGCAGGGCTGTCAAAATGTTATTGTTGGAATTAAGTCTTGCAGAGTGTTACATTAAGGAAGGAAAGTTTGAGCATAAAATTATAAATTGTTTTACAGTATTGGAATAAAATGCACATGAGTTCCAGAAGCACTGTGTTATTTGAGTCATTTCATTTATAACTCCTATTTAGTAAATAATGAAATGTATTTTATTGTACTTATATTTAATTTTACTAAATATTGTAAATTGAATAGTATTCGATGACACGTCGAGCCTAGTGAACCTGCCTATGAAGCCGATAGTCCTGGGTTCAAATCCCAGTCAGGGTATTTATTTGTGTGATGAGCACAGATATTTGTTCCTGAGTCATGGGTGTTTTCTATGTATTTAAGCAATTGTGTTTTTATATATACCTATGGTTTGCAGAGTACCCACAATACAAGCCTTCATAAGCTTACCGTGGGGCTTAGTTAGTTTGTGTGAGGCTAAGTATGTCCTGTAATATTACTTTATTCATTTTATGGACATTTGTTTGCTATAAAGTATCTCATATAAAATGGGACGGTAAATAAGACATTACTAACGATCTTGAGGTCTAAATATTTTTAGTACCTACTAAAGAAAAAACAACACGTTTCAACAACAGCAGTTACATATTTAGCCATTTACGTAGGTAGCTATTAAAGTTGCAGTTATAAGTAGGTTCGTATATAAAGTGGCGCTTGAGTAAGTATTATAGTACGTTGAGGTCCACAATCCAGCAGGTAAAGACGTCTTGAAGTCTCATTGTAAGGTCTATAATCATATATTTCCAGTACCTTATAATTTATAATTAACTAACCAAACGGTAGACCGCTGGGAGTTGGTGGCTGTAGTGTGCTGTAGTTCGCTCGCTGTGGCAGTGTATGGGGGAGCCAATAAGAACGGTCGTTGTTATAAGATATACGCTGTAACTATGCCCACAGTATGAATTCAACCAAACGCGTAACTTCCCTTTTGTCTATATCCAGAAGGCTTCCCGCGACAATCAAAAACCGTAAATTACGATTATGTCACTCTTAATTACGCGTTTATTTAAAGTAAAAGAGAAAGATGCACCATATCTTGGAATTTCGATGTTCTCCTATAATGATATAGTCACTATATGTGTGTAGTTAATTATGCTTTAAACAGCTTTTAAAACTAACTTAGGTTCTACGAGTAGGTATAAGCCGTTCGGAAAGTTAGAGCAAGTGGCCTGTGTGGAGAGGATTAAGGTAGCCTGGGGAAAATCCAGGACCCTTCCGATTTGTACTACCTACTGAGTTTACGCTTCCAGCGAGATCGGTTGAGACGGTCTCAACCGAATCTTAGTGATGTGTGATAGTGTTGAGCTAGGGAGTTTTGGTCGCTAGTTCGCTACACAGCCCATTGAGAAGACTCCATGCAGAGAAAAATTCAGTTAGGCCAGACCGCTGTGGGAGTAAACTTTAAACAGCTGAACTAGAAACTATATATTATTTTAAATATTCATAAAACTAAGCAAATCTCTGTTAAATCTTGTTTTTTTTTTCTAACAGACACAAATGTTAACATAAGGGCTAGCGACAAATGATTATGAACTTCTCTCATGAATAATGTCATAAGACTTTAACAAAATTATTTTGACATCGTCTCAACAGCTAACATTATGTCTCCCGCGCCAGAATCTGCAGCCGGGATTGTGAATCCGTCGCGTCCCCGCGCGAAGGGGCGAGAAGGGACAAGATGGGGCGAGAAAAATGAGCGGTTGTCAGTCGCCGAGAATTTAATTTAGTCTCGAGCGACAGGGCGCGGTCCGAGGACGGTATTACGTGTCCGAGGGGATCGCTGTGGAATATAATGTAACCATAATCGCACCCTATAATTTTTGTGAATAATGGTCAAATAAAACCTTCCTCTTGACTTTGGTTTGACGTAGACTACAGACAATCGATATCAATTTTGTAGAAGATGTTTAAATTTCTGTAATGATTGATGATTTTTCAACAGTATCTTTGAATTAGGCGGTTACCAATGTGACTGTTGCGAATTTCGGATGCTGCGACTGAGCGTAAACAAGACATTGCTATGGAAAGACAAACCGCTACCTCTTTCCCACGCCGCGGAAATTCGTAGAAGTGTGATATCCACCCTACTTACATATGTTGCCCTACTTATAATTCGCGTAAAAGGCGTCGAAATTCAACAGTAGTTGTCATAGCCATCCCGATAGCGGTCGCCATGGCGTCTGGCACACGAAGTGCGCCGGGCACTAAGTCCGCCAGCCGAGATAACCGTGATTTCGTGACTCCTTTTTGCATATTCAATTTTATTTACAAACACCCTGCTGTATAACAAACTATGCCCATACAATTTTCATGCGTTCAAACGTAAATCTCCTCACGTCCCTGTCTCCCTATTTAATTCCCTTAGTTTGAAAAGGATGGAAGGTCCCTCAAAGGTTATCCCCGGATTGCGAAGAGACAGGTGAGTGGACGGGTCGTATGAAAAGTTAAGCCCGCTCTTGCCCGGAGGAAGAGTCTGTACACTAAAGTGGCTCCTTGAGGAACCCCCGGGTACGAAGCGATGAAATCTTATTTGACCGTGATAGCGCAGGCTTTATGAATAAATATTTTAGTCGGGGCGAGTAGAGTTAATTAGTTTGTAATGTTACAAAGGCTGAGAGGGTTGCAGAGTAATTTAGGATATTAAAGCGCCGTTAGGATTTGTAGTCAAAAGCTTGGAGTGAAACATGAACTCGTAAACTGGAATAAAAATACGTCAAGGTGTTAACATAGAGTTGATGTTTTTTAATTAGCAAGCTTCAGTTCCAAATACTTAAATAATAATCAGTATACAATGTAGTTGTAGTAAGAGCGGCGGCGTTAAAGTAATTGATTTAAAGTGCTAATCAAATAGTCACTGTGTCCTTGTATAGCGTGCCACTTAACTTTATTAGCTAGTAAGTATTATTAACACTACATTGTTGCACAACAAATGGACTACTCCTTTTCAAACACCATTATAGAGTTGAAAGAAACTTTCTGAAACAGACAGATGCTGTATAGAGTTGTGTTGTAGAATCACCATCAGATATATCGGAGCTGTGGAGGTGTTCATAAATATCGGAACATGCACTTTACCGCCTTGACGATAGAGACGTTGTTCTGATATTTGTGACCACCTCCACAGCTCCGATATATCTGATGGCGACTGTACATATTTGTTTATTTGGAGAAAGTTAAGCATTTGATAAATATCACCTGATGGTAAGTGCGAAGCTGACTAGGATGGAGGATACTTACAGTTGCTGTGAAGGTGGTCACCAATATATGAACATATACTTTATTGCCTTGTCAATAGAGGAGTTGTTGGAGTTGTATCTGGCACCTGTACCTGAAAGATGTCTATTCACTCTCGATTTAAAAAGATCCAAGTTATATTGGCCTGGGAACAGATTTGCAGGGAATTCCACTCATTAGCCCTTTGCATGATAAATTTATTTATTTTCCTGGAAAGCATAATTGTCGCGACTGTATAGATATCTCGCGTAAACAACACAAAACTCAAGCGAGATGAATCCGTCCATTTTAAATAGAAAACAACGGGTAGTCTATATCTCCGCGACATAGATACTGTCGCACCACATGTGCAAGGCCTACAGACACAGATAAACAACCCCCTTAACCCCCTAAAGGCCGGCAACGCGCTTGTGACTCCCTTGGTGTTACGGATGTCCATGGGCGACGGCAATTGCTTAACATCTGGCAATCTGTCTGCTCGTTTGCCACATTTGTAAAAAAATACGTCTAGTCCTACGGCAGCATAACACACACGAAATTCGAAAAATCAATACCAATTATCTTCAAATACTTGGCTGTAAATCTTGACCTCATCCACTTGAAAAATCCTGTCGAAGTCTCAATAGACCCTTTACCCTCTATTACCGGACAATGCCCGTCAATGACTCGACTATTATCCCCACTTAGCAAACCAAGATTCAAGACAACCAGTATAACTCTGATATTGCTTTACGCCCAGTTGTTGCGGATCTAGAGGTCGCATTGACTTGGAACAGCGAGCAATATCAGGCGACGGGGAAGCCCGCCCTGACCACTGCGCGGGACGGCATCAATATCGCCAAACTAGTTTCGCGTTAAATCGATGAGGGAGTGACGTCACGAGGGTCAGCTGACGGCTGCAACTATGGCCGTATATACACACACGTGTGCATGTGCAAGTTGCGGAAGGTGTTCATCAATTAAAAAAATAAAAAAATTCAGGGAAATTTTTCACAGGCAATATTCTAAAATGTATGCATATTAAGGAAAGTTTCGATATATACATGTAGGTAATTTGTTTCCGAATTTTTTTACGTTAAATTTCCGAAAAATTTTGGAAAGTTTCCGTAGGGACATATAGGTAAAAGTAGCTTAGGCCAAGCTACCGTGGAGCTGGAGGCAGATTATGTGGTCACTTAAGCCATTGTAACTTGATAGCATTATCAACCTTAATATAGACAACGGATAAAAAATATATTCATTAAAAATTTAAAAATCTACTACTGGACTTGGGGGGTAGTTGCCATAGTCACCACGTTTGGTAGGCGGGTTGGCGACCGCAGTATCTGTAGATTGAGTTACGACGGACGCTGCTGCCCATCTGTCAGTTTGTTTCCCTTTGTCGCCTCTTACGACACCCGCGGGAGAAGATGGGGTGGCGCTAGTCAGCCGGCACCACACGGCGGACTTACAAGACATATTTGGGGGAGGCCTATGTCCAGCTGTGGACGTCTCATGGCTGCACTGATGATGATGACTACTGGACTTACTAGAGATACTACCCTTACTTAGCAAGTTCAATAAGAGGCGTGTTGTATACTCTAGAGCAATAGAAACGGATCACTTTATATGTTAATGTCCATCCAAATGACCCGTTATTATTGCTCTTGAGTGTAGATACCAAACCCTAAATGAATAATGATTGTTGATTAATTTTAATGTAAGAATTGTTTAGGCCATCAAATATCAAGTCTTTTTGCGAAGAAAGCCCAAGAAGTCTGAAGATACAAATATTTTTTTAATTGTAACTCTTGTTCGGCCTCTACCAAACGGGAGCAAGTCGAGCCGTAAATAACAGTTGTTAACAGTCCAGTGAGATGTAGGCAAGGAGAGGAGACGACGACGATTATCCGCGTGCTCTTCAGCACTCGATAATGGCGGCAATTGTCTGCAGACACAACAATAGTTCGCTCAGACAATGAACCTGTGATAACATCGAATCACATTCAATTATTACGAGTCTAAAAACCTCGCCGGCGCAGTTTCGCACGGGCCGCAGCGCAGCGCAGCAGGCCTGGTACCGTGAACATCGAAGTTTCATATATTTTGAGCATCTTTCTCTTTTACTCTAATTATAAGATGTCTTACGAGTGACAGAGGCAATCGTTCGAAATTTGCGAATATCGTACTTTGCGGTAGCGTCGCAGGTCTACTCCTTGTGCTATAGGGCGCTTTGCAAACTTCCAATGTACTTAAGTAAACTTCTGATTCTTAATCATATAATCATACTTCAGTAATCGCAATAATGCTCTTGGTAGTTCAAAGACAATCATTGTGGCCGTGGTGGTGGTATTTGACCTTTCATTGTGGGGCTCGCTACTATTGATTGCTTTTTTTTTGACCTTGATCAGTGCACCGTTTCGGATATTTCGGTGTTTTCTAGTTAATTATTTATAGGCATTAACCAAGGGATACCCGGACGCTTAATATGTTTGTAATTACGTTTAGGTTAACTATTTAATTCCCAGTCAAAGCAACTAGGTTCTCTCTATTGTAGCATTGATAATGAGGCAATTAGAAAACACGATAAGTCCCCCCGTCTCCGCGCAAAAAGGTGAGCGAGTAACCGATACAATGTTACCGGCGCAAGCGCAAGCGGCACTCGCGCAAAAACCAAAAAACGACCGACTAACACGTTGTTACCATGTTATGGGAATTCCTAGATACTGTTTATGGCTTTACTTGAGTGTCAAACTCTCATACTCTAGATAGCTCTGGTAAATGTTACTATGTACCCATTAATAACACCTCGATCATGTTAGATGAGCCACGAGGTCGAAAAATTTCAAACTCTCAACCACAGCTTATCTATCAGAAATTTCTAGCATTGGGGGACAGTTATGAGAATTATTATTTTGTGAATCCAATAAGGGGGAATAGTGTTGTCAACTTCTTTGAAACTCGCAGTTAATTTACAAAAATGTGGTTCTTCAAAAAAGGATAAAGGGCCGTATGCTTGTTTGCCACCGTCGTTGTATTAAAAAAAAAAAAAAACAAAGTGTACCTAAGTGAATAGGTGAATGCGCGTTGAATGTGACCCAGCTAGGCTTCCGATTTATGCTGTAGCTAGATCTCTGAGACACCGAGCTGCTGATATTAGATACGAGTGTTCCGTGCATGCGTCGGAGTGAGACACACCGACGCCTCGTGTCAGGGACAATGAGAATGTTGAGTCAGACCTACTAATGAATGAAGTTGTCAACGCACTGGTGACTTGAGCATGTCTTCTTCTTTGGTAAAGATGGGATAAGGATGATTGAGCTGGATTGGGTCTATGGACGCTGATTTTATGATGGCCGAGACTCCGTCTTTTTTTTAAATCCTTACTGAAGGTGAAGACCTTGGCTTTCATTCGACACGCACCAGAATTATTGCTCATTTGTCTGTTAGTCTGTTTGTCTGTATGTCCGTCTGCAAATGGCTATCTCGCTCACGTCCTCAAACGATTTACGTTTGTGGGGATCTCCGAAGGCGGTCGAAGATCGGCGGAGATGCCCGAACGTGGACTACTATGGCGACTGTTAATTACGCGGCACCTTATACAGCTCATGTGCGTACGCGCAATGAGGGCCGCTTACACATAAGGGCCGGTGTTCACGAGGTGATACATGATAAGTTTACACGCGAAGAACTACTTCAATGAATACTTTTATACATAGATAATGTCTAATATAATGTATATCACGAACATCGCAGTTCGTATATTTCGAGCATCTTTCTCTTTTACTCCAATGAGAGTGACATAGTCAATCGTCCGAAATTTACTAATAGCGTGCCGCTGTAGTTCTATTGAAGTGAATTGAAATGCACTTGTTGACGTTAAAGTTTATAAACCAACTAGGAACGCATCAAATTATTATCTTTACCCTTACCATGAGTTGTGACTTTGAAGTTTTCGATAACGAGTATCGAGTTTACTATCTCGGCATCTCGCTTGTACCTACTATTTTAGTGCGAACGAGATGCACAGATATTAAACTTGATAGTCGTTATAGAAAACCTCAATGTCACAACTCATGGTAAGGGTACTTATATAAATAAATCTGATTAGCTTTACTTTTTAAGTCGTTAGTAACTTAAGTATTAACACTAATATCTAGTTATCAACTTACAAGATGAACAGACGACCTTATAAGGTCGCCGGAAGACGCTGGATGCAGGTCGCTTTCAACCGATGTCTATGGAGGTCCAGGGGAGGCCTATATTCAGCAGTGGATGTCTTATGACTGAGGTTGTCATAATCAACAAATCATGCTTCGGGTAGGTACATTTATCTTACTTATTGCTACAACTGTAAAAATGTTGCTTTATAATTTATCTGTTACTACCTGTGCCCCGCGGTGTTACCCGCTGGAAAAAACGTAGCCTATGTGTTAATCCAGGGTGTCAGCTAACTCCATACCAAATTTTATTAAAATCGCTCCAGCCGTTTAGACGTGAAGAAGTAACATACATACACACTCACAAACTTTCGCCTTTATTAGATTCATTTATACCATGGCATCATCATTACTTTGAAAAAACGTCGTAACTCATTCTGGCATTGAAAAGAAAAATTACGTAACTATGTATGGGATGAGTACTGAGTTACTGCGTTTCAACTTAGAGTATATTTGTCATACGAGATTTTTTCAAAGTAGAGACTATATGAAAACAAATGAATAAACGTCAGCTAACTTCTAACCGGCTTTTCATTTACTGCACTTATGTGTTAAATATTTATGACAAGTTAAATATCAACTTGTAAGTAATTAAACACAAAAAGTTTATGTTAATCAAATTCCACGCTTAGCCTGTGAACATCCACCATAAAAGGAGCCATTGTGAGCGTGATTTATTTTTATTGCATTGTGGTAATTAGTGCAGTCGACAGCGAGTGCAACTGTTGCATCAATGAGCGACGGTTACTTCTGATCAGCGATCTGTCAGCTCGTGGGAGACGTTTTTGTTTCCGTCTCTGCGGCTCAGGCAGCCACACAAACATATTATGATCTTCTTACAACCTTTACAAGGCTTTACAAAGCTGTACTTGCAATATTTACAAGGGTAATCTACCCCAATGAGCTTACGAGTAGTGGTGCTAAAAGTAATAAATAGTATTTTATTTGTACAACAAAATATTTCATCATTCATTATTTTTCAGATAGAAAACACCAATGCATTACTTTGTATAATAGTTATTTGTGCAACAAGAGAGGAAAGTTGTTTTTTCTTGCGAGTGTTTATTTTGAGTCTTTTTTTTTTTTTTTTTTTATGCAAGACTGACCAACGTTTGACTTCAGTCGCACCTGATGGTAAGTGACGACGAGGTCGAAGGTGTAGCACGCTGGTTCAGTAACAGCCTATTCACTCTTGACTTGAAGAGACCCAAATTATATCTTGCCGGGAATACAGACGAAGGGAGCGAATTCCATTCCTTAGCAGTCCGCATTAGGAAGGTAGAAGCGAATCGCTTCGTTCGAATGAATGGAATATTCACAACGTAAGGATGAAACTGCTCCCCTCGCCTCGACGTCCGGAGAAGGAACGGAGATGGCGGAATTAAATCGTGCAATTCCTGAGCACACTCTCCAAAATGTATCCTGTAAAACACAGACAAACTAGCAACCTTGCGGCGATGCTCAAGGCTCTGCAACCTTACACTCACTAATTTAAAGTTATTAGTTATTTATTTAGTCCCGAGTAAGCGAAAGATTCTATAATTGAATCACGAGCGTAGCGAGTGATTCTAGTGTTAGAATCTTGAGCGCAGCGAGGCACTCAAAAACACGAGCTGTAAAATAACTTTACTCTAGTGTGACACATACAACTTTTCACCTCAGTAGTGAGAACATATTAAAGGTTAAATAAGTTGCCAAAAATGTCTATTTTAGTACAAGCTTTTATTGCCGACTGTACTTTTTTTCACAATCGTCATCTACTCTTCGAAAGGATTCTAATGAGCCTAAAACACCACGGGTTTATCTTGTGTATTTTAGGAGTTGCTTTTGCTACCTTCTGACTCCAGCATCAGATCAGATCAGTGGTACCATAATATTGCATTGTAACCGAAATTATATAAATTTGTGTGCTAAATTTCAGCTCAATCAGTTAAAGATGTCTGCTTCAAAATTGAGTTGCAAGATTCCATCCGGATAAATATACAAATACATACATCAAGTTAAATAAAATCTTGTAAAAAAATTAACATCAAGTTGCTGCACTGGCTTCATTACTTAATATTTTGTTTAAATAATTTTCATTTTAAAATATATGTACATTTCAAAATTATAATATTTGATTAATTTGTGAGGGTCAGAACGTGGTAGTGGTGTTAAGGGAGTCATATAAATACTAAAATACATAGAAAACACCCATGACTTAGGTATAAATATCTGTGCTCATCGCACAAATAAATGGCCTGACTGGGATTCGAACCCGGGACCACCGGCTTCTTAGGCAGGGTCATTACCTACTAGGCCAGACCGGTCGTTATTTAATAAGCTACTTTGTCTCACTCCCTGGAGTGAGGAAAGTAGACATGTTCGAGCTGCTGAGATGAAAAGCTTGTTACCATACTACGACTAAATTGGCTGAACCTCACGGTAAACACAAGAAGGATTGTGTTGTAGGTGCGTGGTACCAACGATATTATACGATAACTATATATATACCTATAATATACAATTACTTAAATACATAGAAAACATCCATGATTCAGGAACAAATACCTGGGATCATCACACAAATGAATGCCCTTAATGCCCAGAACCATCAGGTTCATAGGCAGGATTACAATTACCCTCTATTTCAGACCTATCGTCATAACAAGTAATATAAAAAAATCTTTTAAATAATACTATTAAGGTCAAATTACGTGTCTTGCCTTATTTATTTTTTTTTTTTTTTTTTATGCAAGACTGACCAACGTTTGACCTCAGTCGCACCTGATGGTAAGTGACGACGAGGTCGAAGGTGTAGCACGCTGGTTCAGTAACAGCCTATTCACTCTTGACTTGAAGAGACCCAAATTATATCTTGCCGGGAATACAGACGAAGGGAGCGAATTCCATTCCTTAGCAGTCCGCATTAGGAAGGTAGAAGCGAATCGCTTCGTGCGAATGAATGGAATATTCACAACGTAAGGATGAAACTGCTCCCCTCGCCTGGACGTCCGGTGATGGAACGGAGATGGCGGAATTAAATCGTGCAATTCCTGAGCACACTCTCCAAAATGTATCCTGTAAAACACAGACAAACTAGCAACCTTGCGGCGATGCTCAAGGCTCTGCAACCTTACACTCACTAATTTAGGATCGCCAATGAGTCTGCGAGCTCGGCGTTCTATTGAATCCAAAGCGGCCAACTGATACTTGGCAGACCCGTCCCAAAGGTGGCAACAGTACTCCATACACGACCGAACCTGCGCTTGGTAAAGTGTTAGGAGCTGTTCCGGCATGAAGTACCGCTTCACCCTATGTAAGACTCCTAGTTTTTAGCAGCGGATTTCGCTTTGGCCTCAATAGTGGCGCCGAAGTTCAGCGTAGTGGTACATTTAGCCCCAAGCAGCTCGAGGTGGTCGGTAATTGTTAAGGACACCTTCCGGCAAGCTGGAGTCAGGTTAAAGAGGCTCCTTTTGGCGGTGAATAAACACGCCTGTGTTTTGGAGGCGTTAAACCTAACCAAGTTAGCTTCGCCCCACTCATCAACGGCCTTCAAGGTCTGGTTCGTTCGCTCAACCAAAGCTTTCCTAAAGGACTCAGTCTCTCCACCGGTAGTTTGGGCCTCAGAAAAATATCTCTCAGTCACCGTACTGTCGTCTGCATACCCAAAGATACCGGGTTTAAGCAGATCGTTTATATGCAGCGAAAAGAGGGTGGCTGAAAGAACCGAACCCTGAGGCACTCCGGCATTTATTGCCATGCGATCTGATGTGCAACCATCCACTACGACCCTAATAGATCGCTGCCTCAGGAAATCGGAAATCCAAGAGCACAAACCAGCGGAGATTCCGTACGCAGAGAGCTTGCCAAGGAGGCCGTCATGCCAAACCCTATCGAAGGCCTTGGAAATGTCGAGAGACACAGCGAGGGCTTCGCCGCGCTTCTCGATGGCCTCGCTCCAAATGTGGGTAGCGTACACAAGTAGGTCCCCAGTAGACCGATTTCGGCGGAAGCCGTATTGCCGGTCGCTGAGGAGATCGTTACCTTCAAGGTACGCAAGGAGCTTGTTGTTCAAAACACGTTCCATAATCTTGCAGAGTATGGAAGTGATTGCGATGGGACGATAATTCGATGGGTCAGCACGGCTACCCTTTTTAGGCACAGGCTGCACGTTAGCAAGCTTCCACGCTTCGGGAACTTTTCTCATCTTTAGGGAAAGTCGATACAGGCGCGTCAAAACAGGAGACAACTCAGGGGGACACATTTTTAAAACGATTGCTGTAATTCCGTCGGGACCACTAGCCTTATTCACATCTAGACAGCGTAGTGACTTCAGTACTTCCCTTTGGTGAATACGCACCTCAGCCATTGATACTTCGCAGCGGGGCAAAGAGGGAGGTACGGCACTACCAGCGTCTAAATGTGAATTTTCCGCAAATAGAGAGGCAAACAAGTTCGCTTTCTCTTCCGCAGTGTGGGCCAGTGAACCGTCTGGTTTCAGCAGCGGAGGTAGTGATGGACGACAGAAATTCAACTCAACCGATTTCGCGAGTGACCAAAACGCTTTGCTCCCAGATGGGTATGCGGCAAGTTTGGCCCCTAGACGACGAACATGGAGGAATCGAGCTTTCTGCATGACCTTCTTGCAGAACTTGGCAGCTTTGTTAAATAACTGTTTCTTAATGCATACTTCCGGAGCTTTGCAGCTGCGAGCATCGACCCATGATAAATACGCTTCATGCTTTAGCGCTTCCGCTTGAGCACACTCTGCATTAAACCACGGGCGAGCTGCGCCACCAACAGCTACGTCAGAGTAGGGGATGTAATACTCCATACCCCGCCGCAACACGTCAGTAACGGCTGCTGCACAGCTCGACGGATCATCGCTATTGAAACAAGTTGGCTGCCAAGGATAGGATGCAAAGAAATGCCGCATCTCGTCCCAATCTGCTGACTTGTATCGCCACACACGGCGCGAGCCCTTCGGGCTAAGGACAGGAGGTGAGTGGTGCGACACAGATTTCACCAGACAGTGGTCAGAAGTTCCCAATGGGGATGACACTGACACGTTATATCTGTCCGGATCGGTTGTCAGCAGAAGGTCCAGGCAATTAGGCGTGTGACTCGCAACATCCGGAATGCGGGTTGGTTGGTCGACCAGCTGAGAGAGATCCAGCGATAACGCAAACTTGCGCGCCTCTCTCCCTGCGTGGTCAGTGAACTGGTATGGGCACAGCCACTTATATGGTACTTCAGCCGTATATCGATATTTTTGTATGATGCAGCAGCGTCCGCCGAAGCCCAACCTACAGCTACTGTGGTCGTCACCCGCCAGCCAAGCGTGGCGACTATGAAAACTACAAGGTGGTATTGTGAATGAGGTGATAAGGTGATGAACGGCTGAAATGATGATGATGATCTCTAGTACTAGTAAGTTTGTATGGTGGCCGGAGTTAGCCGATAGCGATAATTGTAGTATAAGCAAGCGGTACCCGCGTGTTTTGTCACCGTACTTGTGAGGGCCTTGCTGACAGACCCTACAGTTCTGCTTCCTAAGTAAGTAAGACACTACTATTCTAGTTAAGCAAGACTTTGATACAATCTCTGTCGAAAAGAAAAACGACAAATTACTTTCTAAATCTGCAGAAGGCCAAAGAAGGCTGCGTAACCCTGGAAACCGAAAGGCAAATACGTACAGTCACAGAAAAAGTATAAAATTACAATACAGAATAATCTCTCCTTGACAAGTGACATTTTGGTATAAAACGCCAGCAAGCAAAATTGAAACTTTAAACCGCGCACACATCAAAACGATTTCGTGCGAAGACTTATTTGAATGGAGGATCAAATGATATTTGCTATTGATATGTTCGAATAGGAACAGACTAGGACGAAAACATAGAAAACATAGAGAAGTGTTGTATCGTACAAATAATGTGGAAATACACAAATATCATTGGCACAAACCGAATTATGTGCGGGCAGAGCCGCGGGCACAGCTGGTACCTATATAATATAGAAATACTTAAGTACATAGAAAACATCATGATCATGACTCAGGAACAAATATCCGTGCTCGTCAAATTTTACAATATGCCTAGGCATTTCATGATATGGCGGATATAACGATCGGCCACCAACATCCACCTCTCCCAAATTCAGCAATTCAGCGGTTTAAAAATCACGAGTAATAAATTACACAATTTCTTAAAGTTGTAAAACAAACGTTGCTACGTTCCGTTGTATAGAAGCGACCCCTAAAGTTATTGCTTCTAATACAGGTCACAACAGCATAGCGTGATTATTCGGGCGTTTGAACCGCTCTTATTACTCTGTCCAGATTTCTGTAGAAATGATCACACAGTTTGGTGTTATTTTTGGTTTACTGGTAGACAGCTGGGCTGGCTAAAGGACAACCAAAACCTACTTAATATAATGCAGGCACTTCTACAGAAATCTGGACAGAGTAATTAGAACAGTGCAAACGCCCGAAGAATCACCCTAATAATATGACGATTAAACATATAAATACTTTAACAATAAATATTTGTGATAAAAACAGGATTTGAACCCGGGATCTTCTGCTTCGTAGGCAGCCGACTAGACTAGAGGGTCGTTACACCACGTTGTATTGTAATGAGTGCAGATGAAACGGAACAATTTACACGCCAGTAGCGTTTTATAGTAAACAATTAGCGCGGCCAGCAGTTATTATGTTGACAATGGTTGAACAATGGAGCGTGAGGGCGCAATTACAGAGGACAAAAACCGAGCAGCGGCCATGTCTGCGCCGTCGCCAGGCAACCACGTAACTCACGAATTAGAAAAATATGTATAAAATAGCACATCGCACGTAGAACCGTTGGCCGTTGGGGCGTAAAAGTTCTCGAGTGGCTACCACTTACGGGAAAGCGCATCGTAGGCTGATCCCCTAATAATTATAAGTAACAATAAAATTCAACTTAAACTAACATAAATTAAAAAAGGCCCCTGCAGCGTGGTACCCAAGAAGCTGACAGCATTTCCTTTCTGAACCGTGAGGCTGATAGGCTGAACGAGGTAGCGGTCAGCTCTTCGGGATCCTGTGGTGTCTTTGAGTCTCTTAGAAAGGTAGGTACTTAAAGAAAAAAAAATAGAATAGACATAAGTACACAAATACATACAAATAAGCGTAAGTACGAGTATACTATATTGGAAAATATATCATGCATGTATATGTGTTGTCACTCATTTTTTTATGATAAAAGTGGCAAACGAGCTGACGCATTGCCTGATGGTAAGCAATTACCGTCGCCCATGGGCACCCGCAACACCATGGGAATCACAAGCGCGTTGCCAGTCTTTAAAATAGGAGTCCTTTTCTTGAAAGCATGAGGGTCGTATCGGTCCGGAAAAACCGCTGACGGCAAAATGTGACGGTAGAAAACTGACAGCAAACTTCTTCGCGTTACAAGCTACCTATATTAGAACTGCAGGCTAGGCCGAGTAGGAACTTACATCAGTTCCTAGTACCTGAATAGTTTAAATGATTTGCTCGAACGTGCCTTACGCGGGTTCGTCGGCAGCGGCGCGAGAGTGGGTCGGCAAGTTTTTGCGCCGGCGCAGCCCGCGGTGTTGCTTTCATACATTTGCATAGACGCAAGCGCACGCCGCGCGCCGCCACTCGCAGCGACACTACTGACATAGAATTTATTTAATTACTTATGTGAGCTTTACATATATAGACACAGATTTGGATAAAAAAATGCCGTTTAGGTATGCGTACCATTGCCTCTACCAACAGATGTCGAATATCCTCGTTGACACTAAAGTATGTTCCGACTCGGAATGTTACTAGAGCCCTGAGGCACTAGTGTAAGTTTCTTTTGACGTAAAAAAACGTTTACGAACGCGTAAGTGATAATGTTAATTATATGGCAAACGCAAACGCGTTCGTGACGTAAAGTTACGTTAAAAACTTACACTCAGGGCTCCGAGTGTAAGATTTTAACTTAACCAAATTATTAGTGCGAACGAGATGCACAGATAGTAAATTCGATACTCGTTATCGAAAACCTCAAATGGTAAGGGTACAGATAGTTCTGTTAGTACTGCTTTTTTTGGTATAAACTGTGAGAACTACCCCTGTTGCCCTGTACACGAGTGTACCTAACGCCACGGTTTCTCACCCGCCTCCACTGCGGCCCCTCCCAGCGTCGTACGTGGAGCGTACGACGGCGATGCGATATCTAACCGTTTCGTATTATTTATTGTTTAATAATTATTCCCGCGCGAGTGTTACGGCCGCGGCATGCTAATGAGTTAATTTAGTAATCGGTTCATGTGAACCTCGTCAAGTAAGGTTTTTCAACTGGTGTACGATGTGATACTTGCTTTGTTACATGAATACTTATTTTCATGCATATGTACGAGGTAGGTTACATAAAAATAAGAAATAGACGATCGACTCTGCGTTGGCCACTGCCACCATGGACACAGTCATAGTTCACTGACCTATCTTGTACCTTATTGCAAGGAAATAAGCTCCATTTACGTTCAGCAGCTGCTGGCTTACCTACGTTTCCGCCACACAACTGCCTGCGTAGTTACACTTACCTCATTAAAAACGTAAACACAATTGGCAAATACTGTTTATTCAGCTAAAATTGCATTGGCTTAATATGGAGTGACGGAGACGCAAAAAAACTGGGCGAGTGAATGATTAGATGTCGTCGGGCTAATTGCGTCTGCGCAGGCGAGTGACCCTACATAGCGCGCAATTACCTCTGGACATATTTGCCAAAGTGACAGAAAAGGACAATTATTGAAATAGCTTGTTATTTCTGTGACTGTCCCTTTCTATAAAACTTTGTGAGTTTATGATCATAGTCCCGTTTGTAAGTCTCGTTCGCGCTTGTGACTCCCCTGGTGTCGCGGTGCCCAAGAGCGACGGCAATTGCTTACTATCAGGCAATCCGTCTGCTCGTTAGCCACTTTTTTCATAAAAAAAGTTTATTTCTATGGTTACCTACGTGTACAGAAATTGACATATTGCATCATATACAATCCGATCTTGTAGCAATGATGTAAATTCAAAACAATGATCGAAAAACATATGCGTATCTCATAAAGATATTTTCATAGATGATCACGAAATCGCCAATCGAAGTAAATCAGAAAACCAGAAAGTCGTCAGTGGTCTGATCGGTGGACAGAGGAACCGCAAAGCCCCGTCAATGCGCCAACCCGCCTTCATTCAAGTTTTATAACTGATGACTTAATCTCCATCCATCATCCAGTTCTTAATTAAATTAAAACACATTAAGGTGGCTGGGCGAGTGTCCCGCGACCGCAGCCGCCGGCTGGTCGGCACGGTGTCGGCACGGAGTCGGCACCGCGTCGGCACCGCGTCGTCGCCGCCGCTCCTTTAACGGCATTTTCACTCCAATACAAGGATCCATTCGCTTTATTGATTCGCAGAAACAAAAACAAACATTGAGTTAAATGGGAGCTGGACGCAGATTAAGCAATATATTTTCACGTCGTCTGTGGCGCAAGTTATAAGATTGTGAAGGTTCTCCGATGTTTTGTGCACGACTATATAAATATAATACAGGACTATATCTGGTTTGATAAGCTTTCGGTCCATCGCAAAAACCTGAACCACCATGCTAGTAAAATTAGTCTACGTTACAGAAGTCCTTATACCTAACTAATTAGTATAGCCAAGTGCAAGACAATAACGATATAATGACAGAAACTTACAAACACTCACAGAAAATTACCAAAAATATTGAATACCTCAGCCTAGTTCCCTGACATGAGTAATCTGGAAAATGGCGTAGACCCGACACCGCCGTATCAAGATGTTCTTTCCAAACTAAAATAAAGCAGAATAGCACGTATTGACTTGTTCGTCGTCTCAAAGCAAATAGTACTGGGCATTTACCTCGGTCTGTTGACTATTCTGAAGCTTACCGATTGCTGCTAGAGAAGATTAGCCGCGGATGTAGCACACGGTGCGTGTGACAGCGGAAGGCGTAGGATCGCAGGCGCCGCGCCGGTGTGCCCCGCGCGGTGAGCCGCGTAAGCCGGCGCCCGCGCCGCCTTATTTACGACGCCGTAACCTTTCATTCCGACATAATTTAATTTGAACACGCACCGAGACTTAATTATGATATCCCGAGATACCGAACACCGCGCTCTGAGCTGTTTGATTATCAATAAATTACTATTTAATTACGTAATAGCTTTTTACGGTTATGTGTTCGATATCGATTATGATATGAATTCGCATTCGTTTTTCAAGTCATTTAAACAAACTCTTAATTCGCGCCACTTGCATCTAGCTGCATATGCAAACGTCTGGTTGCGTTTTAAAATTTCGATAGATGTCTTTATTACATTATAAGCTCTAAAAATGGCAAAAATACTGCATTGCGTCAATGACGTCAATCCAGAAACGCATATATCACCTAGTCATAAAATTTAACTGATCAGGTGTTTAATAAGTGAATATTGATCAATAAACACACTCTTTTGTTCAATGAATACCTAGTTATGATATATTTGTAGAGTTCGTTGTAGTTATATGGAATTCGCTCTCTTAGTCTAAATATGTTCTCAGGAAAGATACAATTTGGGTATTTTCAAGATAAGAGTGAATAGGCTGTTACTGAACTAGCGTGCTGCACCCTCGACCTCGTCGACACTTACCATCAGGTTTGTCTGAGGTCAAACGCTGGTCAGTCTTGTAAGTATAAAAAAAGGTGTTTCTATTTTTTAAGCGGGGAATGAGTCCTCTATTTGAATCTCACTTTTCACTGCAAATATTAACGTTTATTGCGAGAAGTATGGCGCTCATGTACACGGTGAGGTTGTCATTATGCTGGGCTGAAGCTGTCGCTAGCTTATCGTTTGTCATCATAAACTGTCACTTTCTAACAACCATGTTAGTACAAATAGTTGGCGATACAAGCTCCATCCATCCTACATAATGCGTTCTAAACTCTCATTGTCTATATACAGCAGATACTCGCCCGAATCCCCGCCCGCCACGCTTTGGGCGAGGTTACCTGGTCCCTCGAGCCGCTGGGACATAATTTAATTTGAGCACGCACGTGTAATTATAAATACGATACGATCCGCGCAGAGCTGCGGACAATACGTTACAAGTTGATTGCGTCGTGTATTTGTCTGATGAAGAAATTAACATAATTCAGAGCGAGCCGATCTGTTGTTGAGCAACATTTTATCGTTGGTCAAGTTTGGGATTACAAGATGTTCAATAAATTATATGGAAATTCGAACCCGATACAAATTCGAAAAGAGAGAGGCGTTCTATCAATAAGTAAATATTTGTACAAAGTAGTGCGAATATTACAGGACATAACACAAATCGACCGAGCCCCGTGGTAAGCTCAAGAAACCTTGTTTTATGGGTACTCATGCTGACGGCATATCACATTATATGACTCAGGAACAAGTGTCTGGGTATATCAAACAAATAAATGCCGTAACAAGGATTCGGACCCAGGACCGTCGGCTTCATAGGCAGGGTCACTAATCCACTAGGCTCACTGTCGTCAAGTATTTATCCAATTCATAGTCCATTGTCCTTAGTCCTTCCATAGTCCTTAATTGTGCTGAGCACAGGATCCCCTCGTATGCCACTTACACTCAAGTAATTTCACCCAGAAGTGACCACCACCTTCCGAATGTCGACTATCCAACAAGCTAACGGATGGAGGCTTCTTTCTAATTAAACTCTTATAAATACTTTAACTATTGAAGTATCTTTCACCCCCAAGGGTAATGGAGAGGGCTAAACTGGTAGTGATCGCAGCAGAACCAAATTAACCGATGTAACCCACCGGACTGCCAAACTTGCGTCAGTGGGCGGGCACAACGCACGCAACGACTACGTACCGGAAAGCGCACCGTGGGCAGAACCCCCACAAAGTGGACTGACGACCTGCTAAGGATCCCAGGAATTCATTGGATGGGTGCGGTGCTAAACGGATCATTGTGGGTCGCTTAGAGGGAGGCGTATGTCCAGCAGTGTTCTTCGACTGATATGATGATGATGACAAGTATATTAAAATAGGTACTAGATCGTTAAATAATGAAGGATTAAATAAAAAATAAAATCGTGCCATATGTCCCCGTGAGAGCAATGAAGCCAGGCCCGGTACCGCGAACATCGAAGTTCGTATACTTCGTGAATCTTTCTCTTTCACTCCAATTAAGGCGTCATGAGACCGACATAGACAGTCGTTCGAAATTTACGAATATCGTTTTTCGCGGTAGCAGTCAGTTCTCTGTTCCCTATTCCGGGAACGCTCATTGTTCTCATTAATTACCGCTATCATGCCTTTTGGAGCCACTCGCCTCGTGACCACTATAGGCGACAAAAACCGGGCGTGCGACGGCTATACACGTCGCGGACAGACGCGACGTGGTGTCTGGTGTCGCATTTCGCATTCTTTACATTTTCTTGTCGGCATTTACTTGTGTAAGCTTCAAGAAAGTTTAATATCGGGCCTCAGTCCTTCATATTATTGTCACTAGTACTTATATATTTAATTTTAGTTCTAAACTAGATTTTCAACATTGCACTTGATTTGATTTTAATATACTCTGCGTTCAATATGAATATGCTCTGTCTTAACTGGACTTGGACAGAATCACAACTTTTTCCATAATGGCTGAGAGAATGTAATTAGCATTAGTTAGTTTTATTTAATATGACTTCCATCGATGATGAGGTCTTGATTCACTTTCCATCTGTGTTTTGTTTATTAATTTTGTCAATCTTAATAATCAGCCTTGTCCAGAAGTAGTATTTTAGCTACAACTTTTCTGATGACATATTATCTATTAATTTAAACTGATTAGGTATTGGTCGTTGCGGTGACTGTACCCGTACCGTGAGTTGTGACATTACGGTTTTCGATAACGAGTATCGAGTTTACTATCTGTGCATCTCGTTCGCACTAATAATTTTGTTAAGTTAAAATCTTACACTCAGAGCCCTGAGTATAAGTCTTTAACGTAACTTTACTTTACGAACGCGTTTGCGTTTCCCATATAAATAGTTTACTATTCGCTTGTACTATTTTAGTGCAAACGAGATGCACAGATATTAAACTCGATACTCGTTATCGAAAACCGTAATGTCACAACTGGTCACTATCATTACGGGTACTGGTGATTGCACAGAAAGTTTGCAATAAGTCACTTCGTTGTAGATCCGAATTTTTTGGTGATTTTAGTTTGCTTTATTATTGAATAGCTATAGTTACGTATTTTTAAGTATTATCAACTGATGTTATGTTCTCTTGTTGTGCACATATATTTTAAAGTTTAAATATCAGAAAATTGCTTAACTGCATTTAGAAAGAGATAGTTTCTAGAGGTAGAGATAGAAGAGAAGAAAGAAAGTGTGCTGAATTGCTGAATACTTTGAGCCAAGGCTGTACTTACTTTATATTATTGCCTTACAGTCATAACACCGTAATTAAGTAAACATGCACCACACGAAACCTTCGCACAAATCGTACAAGTTCATTAATCCCTTTCAAAATGTCCAATTGTTTTTAAATAAACTGTTCTCCGCAATTCGTTTTAATGATTATAATTCCGCGTTCACATACGGAGAGTAGGGCAAGTCGAAAATTCATAATTAAGTCGTCGAATCGCCATCAGATAGCATTTAAACAAATTAGTGAAGAAATAAACCAACAGGAATGGTAGGGTGCGCGGGCGCGCTGAGTTATGCTTTATAATTAAGGCCTGCTGCGTACGCGCCGGGTAAAGAACTCCATTTGGCGCGATACGCGATAAACGCGGCTTGGACACCGATAATTATTTATAAGTAAATTGGAACGACATCCGCGTGTAGCCATGTCGCCGGGACCGCGGGCCCCTCGGACCTTTGCGACGTTCTGCCATCGAGCGGGATTGTTGATCCGAATCGATACTCGCGGCATTGGCCTGCAGATCGCTTTAATAGATGGGGCACAATATACGACGTTAAGTTACTGTTAATTAGAAAAATGTATTTTATGGTACCTATCTATATTTATCCTTGACAACTGTATGACCTTCATTACAGTTGCATATTACGATATTAAAAACGATATTAGATTAAACTTGGATACATGCAATATATAGCATAGGGCACAACTATATGGCTTGCGGCGTTTATTTATAAGTAAAAATAACCCACGGTTAAAAAACATGTGACATACGTACATTATCATTGTTATATGTTGTGTTGTCTGACGACCGATCTGGCCTAGTGGGTAGTGACCCTCTCTATGAAGCCGATGGTCCTGAGTTCAAATCACAGTAAGGGCATTTATTTGTGCTATGGGCATAGATATTGATTCCTGAGTCATGGGTGTTTTTTATGTATTTAAGTATTTGTATGTTATATGTATATATCGTTGTCTGAGTACCCACAACACAAGCCTTCTTGGGCTCAGTCGATTTGTGTAAGGATGTCCTGTACTTTTTATTTATATGTGTGTTACCTATGTATGATTGTACGGAGTCCATCAGAGGTAGTAAGACCGAAAACTTGCGTTTTGTATTAAGCAATTATAGTCTTTTTATAGTTGAAGATAAGAGCGACAGTGCGGCGGCAGACGGCGGCAGTTTCTCGTACGCTATCTTATATCTGCATACATTACGGGGCTTTATTTTAGCTGATGAGTAGATTGCGCCGCCGCTGGGAAAGTTTGCGAGTACGACTGTTTAAGTAGGCTGATGGAAATCGCTGAGCTCTGTTCTCCAGCCACTCATGTAAACCAGGGCGGAATGTCTTGTCTTTTGGATATTGAACGAAATTCGGAAGCTAATCAATATTATATTACAACATCATATATTTTAAAGGAATGATTTTCTTAGGCAAATACAAAGAAAATTAGATACGTTATTTATCTTTTACATAAAGCAATCTCTTTTGGAAAAGGGCACGCATTCATAACGACAAGAGCGTGTCGTATTTATTTATATCCATATTTTTAACCTGTTTTGTTTAATGCCGGTGCCATTTTAACCATATTAACATAGTTGTGAGTGTGAGGTATAATAGGTACCTACCCATAGTGTTGTAGTGTTGCGGGGTTACGGCACTTCTGCAAAACCTCCATAAATAGTAAGCGATCGATGGGCTCGCTGCACTATACTACCGCAAAACGTTAATTAATTAAGCTCCACATTATCTGGTTTCTTGTAATCTCTATAGAATTTCGCATCCCACTTTTCTTAACACCGCTCTTTGTTATCATTGGCCATCGCAAAAAGTCGCCGCTCGCCGACAAAAGGCGCTCCACACCAGCATAGTTCCGATGGAATCCGGCGGAACCTTCGCTCATTAACGCTTCTCCGTCCGTCTCCGCGGCGAGCCGCGAGAACGGCTTTAATCCTCCACGACCCATAGCCAATACTCCATCATCGATCCTTTACTTACGGTAGCCTTTACAATCTTACTCTCAATATGATCTTAGAACCACACTGATACAACTCTTCAGGCGGCATCTTCGTTGTAAACTCATCTTTAGTAGCTTTCCATTAAGTTCATTCTTCACGGAAAACACTAGGTCTTATAGGACATTTTCGTCTGGTTGTGACTTAATTGGAGCAAGTAAGAACGCCTTAAGTAAATTAAGCGTCGCATGCTAATCTCAACCTTATGCTCCTCAAGAAAGGGTTGTATTTTGCTTGGGTGTGAAGAGGATTTACAAGGGTTTGTTAGTAAAGGGTTGGTGTACGATGCGCGATTAGTGTTTTTGCGTAGCGCGTAATTAGGGAGTATCGGCGGCGCGTATGAAGACATAAATAAAGCGGCCGGAGTGAGCGCAGCGCTCGAGGTCCGGCGGAGATCCTGGAAGGCGATTTCTTGTCACATCTGCAGCAAAATCGAGCTCCGGGATCCGATATTTATAGGCCAAATAACCGAAACCTATGGGAACAGTCGTAACGTAACAAATATAATTGCTAGGTATTTAGAAACTGATAAGATTCCAAGTAAGTAATTTGTATTTAAACTTTTATAACTAAGAGTGCTGAGTGTCCGTTCGCCTCGCCGCTAGCGTCGCCGGTCCGTCACGCACACTCGTGAAAATTAACCCGAAATTCATAACTCCAAATTGGTCGTCCCAAAGCGGGAACTTTTACTTGAGAACTATAAGTAGTAAAACGACATCGATATAGGAGCATACAACTTTGTTGTTCACGGGTTATGACGTTCGCGCGGCGGCAGCGGACGAGTCTAAAGTAAGACATATCTCATACATGGACATAATCATATTCAGTTCCGTGTCTCCTCAATATGGAGAAATAACTATAATCACGTACTCGATATTACGAATAATGAAGGAAATGTGAGCAAGCCTTGTTAGGGAACGGAAAGAACTTCTGACTTTAGTTTTTCTTAGACACGACAGCATGCTGTAATGCTTCTTAGAGGTTCTTAAGTTAATGTATGTAGTACAATAGTTATTTGTCAATCGATACTAATATTGTAAATGCGAAAGTAAGTCTCTCAGTCTGTCTCGTCTTCACACTTAAACCGCTAGATCAGTTGGGATGAAATTTGGTATGAAGAGAGCTCTGGAAACCTTACTCACTATCAGGAACACAACACTAGGTACATACCTGAAAGGCAGTGCTATTATGGCTGTGGTCTTCTGTAATTAGGAGGTACAGTCAACCAATTTGATTTATAGGCCACTTCGTCCCTTGTCACAGTAAATATATATATATATGAAAAATGCAAAAGATATCTTATTAACTTCACTGTGACAAGGTTCTAAGTGGCCTAGAAATGAAATTGGTTGACTATACTTCCCAATTCGGCTTCTCCGGACTCAAGCGTGAAGGTACTTCGCTGTGCCCTACCTAAAAATACCTCTCATACGTCGGAAAAAAAAATTATAGTTACACCTAAACTTGGCGCACTTTTGTTTTCAGCCTGGCAACAGCGGCGGCGCCGGCGCACGCAGCGCGCGCCGCGTGACGTTACATGCACAATCTGCATACGCTCGGTTTCGTTTCCTAATGCACGGTTCATGCAAACGGGCTCTTTAACACTACCATCTGACAGCTGGTTGGCCAATTTTCGTGGGCGGGTCGACGCCTACCTCACGGGAAAGCAATCGTGCTCATAATTAAACGATTAATGCGACTTAGGGACTCTACTAGCATTTCAATCCAGCGTTTTGGTCGCTGGGCTGAAATGCTACTGGAAAATGTGAGTTTACCGAAATGCACTAGAATGTAGGTACCTATTCCATGAACCTAATGAGTAATCTAGTTCAGTAACTGGAGAACCCCTCTATTATTTAATTCCATAATTCAGCGCCTTTGGAATAGAATAGGAAGCAGTGGCGACGAATTTTTTTTTTTTTGGTAAGCCGAAGCTTAGCCAAGAAATACTTTCGAACTGCGAGAAAGTTAGTAAAGTCACTTGGAATCGGCTTGTATGGACACGCCGCCGCTGGTAGACAGCCGAAAAACAAATCCGTCACTGAATTCGTCAATTTCTAGAAATCATTGTCACAATGATTGATTCAATGTTGAAGTGTTACCTCCTAAATGACTGGAATTATCTTATCGATATGATCCACTGGCCTGGATCGGTCTCATGAATGATGAGCAGAGCTCGGCGGGGGTGAGCTGTTTTCAGAGTTTGCACAGCATGCACATGCCTTGTCATTCGATATGTGGTGTAATTTGATAACTATAAAAATATTTAGGCTGCCTTTCCGCTACGATATTTGCGTCGCCATTCTGTTGTGTTATTTTATTATTTCTATAATTAATAAAGTTTTATTTTCTTTTATTTTAATATTTATTTCTGAAGTGTATCTATCTTAATATCTACACTTGACAAAAGTGACGTCAAAATGGCTCTCCCCTGGCGAGCTCTGATGATGAGGCTAGAATAATGTGAACCAGCCGCCAGGCCTACCCCAAGGAGGTAGGTCGGCGCGCACCCGGCGGCGCGCCGCGCGGGACGCGAGCGCCGGTTTCATGCGTAGGTATGCAAATATCGGCGAGCAACTTAATTACGGAAACAACTAGATTTATTCACACTAAGTATGCGCAACGTAGACCAATAAATTTACGTAAAACGTATAATTTTTATTGTACCCATTTCAGGAACGCAAGTTGAATTATTGCTTTATTTCTGTCCATGTGGCTTGTACACGTCAGAATATGATTTGCATTCTATTATGTACAACATTAGGATTGGATAGTAAACGTTTACATTAGCAGTTGTGCCGTTTACATTGACACCATGGCGTCGGATAGAAGATAGAAGCTGTCCTCAAAGCTACGGCCTTCAAGCTGCTTCATAAATAACCCTTCTTTTAAAATAAATTCAGCTGTATTTTCCTTATGGTGCTTCCTGCAGCATTTACGTCGGTACCAAATGAAAGGAAAATTATTTAAACCCTGATATATATTTTTTAAATAGATGTCATAATACGGGATTCGAACCCGCATCTCCAGCTATCGCGGCTATCCTGTCTTTTAGTTATATCAGGCCTGCACAAGGCTGTATAACCCTGATATAACTATCGGGCCTTCCCTAAAATATCATTAAGCCTCACTTGCAGAGTGTTAGTTCAGAGCAGCCTGAACATTCTAGATTATTCGGTCGCAATACAGTCTTAGTGGTATATTGAGTATCTCAGAGTGCATCTACTTATTATTCCCGACGGAGCATTACCAACTGCCCACCAAGCACCTTGTCAGCCCTCCCCTTTCTGGTACAAGAGACGTGAGTGTTTACACATTATTAAACACTTCCACTGCAAATAATTAAAACTTATGTAAAGTGTAAAGTTCAGAGTAAAGTCGACGGGAAGAAGTCGATAAGTCGGATCACAAAGTCGATCAGATGAGTTTTATGCTCGACTTGTAAGGTTGATATTCGTAACCGATTCTGCGGAGTTATGGAGTTGTAGCGGAGTCGCGCAAAGGTCTCACGGCTGCGCCCGCGCCGCTGTCCGCGCCTGCGCCAAACCGCAGCCGACAATTAATGGCCATTAACACTATGTTACAGCCTAGCATGTCACGGCGTGCGGGTGTCGTAGCAACATTCATGTAAATCAGACAGTCAAATAGAATCATATGATATGTATGTAGCATTGTAACAACAGATCCTTTTCATATTTCTTTTCATGCTAGTTACATATTTGTAGGCTTTGCTAAGCCTAACGAAAGCCTGTAACGGAAATTTATTTGCAAGGACAATAATTGGCATTATAATTAATGTAGGTACCTATCACTGACGGGAGCTTACACAACATATTTTGGGGTGTCGCTGCTACAAGTATCTGATATGTCATAACATGCTACAGCATGCTAGACCCTGAAGGGCCACCCGGCGGAGCAGTGAATCTATCACGTAGATCGCCGCACGCGCACGTGACGTGCACTCGTGGTGCTCCTCCACACCCCGCGGCTGCGCAAGCGATCATTGCTTCCCCATAGGTCAGGCTACATGCTAATACAAGCGGAGATAAGATTGAAAGTCGAGCACAAATCGCAGAAGCACATCCTGATTTTTTCCTGTACGTACCTCAGTTTGAATGTAAGCGGTAAGAGTGCGGCTTGCAACCCGAAGGTAGCGGGTTCAAACCCGGGCTCGAACCTATGAGCTTTGGAACTTAAATACGAAATACCATTTTACATTTACCAGCTGCTTTGAGGTGAAGGAAACCATTGTAAGTAAACCAGACAAATCCCAATATGGCCTATTAGTTTACCCTCTGCGATTCCATGGCAGTCGCTTTCAGTCATCAGTGTCAATTTCTGGGATTAGATTCCAAGCAAACCCCAGGCTCCCATGAGCCGTGCTAAATGCCGGGAGAATGCGAGGAAGAAGACGTTGAAAAAAGTAAAAAGTAGGGACTTTTATAACATTATTACCTTACAAGAAATCGGATCAGGGAAGGAAATATGGAATCTGAATGCTGATGACGTGTAGTGTTACAAATTTAATTGGCGTATTATAATAAGATCTCTCAGACGCGACGAAGCCGGTTTGAGGATAGGGCTGTTCGGAAACGCACGAGCGGTCGCCAGCGCCGCGTGTATCTGTGCGGAGTTTGGTGCACTGACGAGTCCAACGTGTAGCAACCAGCATGTTTGTCGAACAAGCTCGGAGTTTGCCCGGGAGGAGAGAAGAACTGAGAAGATTTAACTCAGATGGTCCAGGAGTATGCATAAAGACATGCGTTGTTTAGTAACATTAAGTTGAGGTATTCAAACTAGCCATAGCTCCTCAAAGGACTGGTTCTATGGTCCCAGATACCAAGCCCACATTACGGCGCACATTGCATACAGAACCGATAACCTCTGTTGAAGAATTATTTTCAAGTCAAGGCCAAGACCTTATTATTCGCTCAGGTGCTATTCAGGTCTTGACCTGATGGAACCATTTCGATTGAGGCCAGTCTAGGATATCCATAAGGAGATATTTCTAAATTAGTGGCTGATGGGACTACCTATCAGCCACGATCGTACACTGCTGGCCCACATAGACAGACCTCTGAGAACAGGGGACTTAATGCCCTAATTGCAGTCGCAATATGATCCACGATTCGAACAGGACGTTGCTCACACAGTCACAGTTTAAAGACGATAGCCGGGGAAGCAGACCTGACATAGCTCACAATTAGGCTGGATCTCGTCAGCGCGGACTCGCCCGCGCTACTGATGTTATGTAAGGAAACACGATTGTTGTCGGCGATCGCGATCATGATACGCCGGAGCCGATCGACTGTGAAGCATGAATAGAAACTACGAGGAAACGGACGAAATACGGGCGTTCGATAACGGGTAGTCGGCAGTCATTACAATATCATCTCACTTGCACCGGGACGGCTGAGCCATCTAATTCTAAACGAATCCTTCATTAATTCAACATAACAATATTTAGCATTTTTTTGTTGTTGTTTGATTGTAATACTTTATTAAATATTGGTACTAAAGGATTCTTGCAGAGTAATAGGTAACACCTATTTCTGGCATAACAGAAGTGGACTGCTGTAAGTATGTAGAGTGGCACTGGCCGGCTGACCCAACGGTAAAAACGAAACCAATCAACAAACAGTTACACAGTAAACTGGAATCGAAAGAACATGTGATTATAAATTAACTAACTACCCTTTACCGAACAAATAAGAAGCTATATCTTGACACTAGAGTCGAGCTGCTGTGTAATTAGAAGTAATCGCTTTAATGAGCCAGCCATAACCGTAATTGATAGTGCCGTGGCTCCACAAAAACCTACAATAACGTACACCAGCAATACTAGTTTTTTGTCCAAGGAGTTTTTGTTCATTACTACTAGAGCCGTTCATGAGTTTGTTAACCGGGCAGAATTATCTGAGCATTTCGATGGAAAGTCGTCGGTGATTCCGCGTATTGCAGCTTTAATTGAATATCATTCCAAACCTGCAGCAATCAGAAAACAGTGTAGACATAACCTCTCTTAAGTACAGTATTATGTTAAACATCACCGCAACATTGTCTTCGCCTTCATGGGGTCTAAAAGGTCGTATTTATAGGCTAGTTCATGTAAAAAATAGAAGTCAATGGTATTCCTGGACAGTTAACATTTATCATGGAAGAAAGAAATCACTAGAGTATCTTAAAGGTAAGTTACTGCTTTTGTAAAGACAGAAAGGACCAAAGGTAATTTAGGTTTGGCAAGCTTTTAGAAATAACCTCATGAAATGTCATTATAGCCTCCAGAAGTGTGTCAAGTGTGATATGATATACCTTTACCCAAAGTTAACTTTACCCAGATGCAGTTAGCGTACACTTTTATATCGGTTATAAATTAAAATGTATGTAAGAATGACTACAAAAACTATATTTTTTCCGTATCTCGCTTGATTGGAGTCAAACTGTAGATAATTAGCATGCGCGGGGAGTAATTAATGGAATTACAAGCACCAGTGGCCACCACTGGTATCGGTGCGGGTACCGTCGGAAGCACCCTAACCTGTGGGGATCACGTAACCTCATGGGGATCTAACAGGTGTCAACTAAGAGTGTGGGCACTTTAGCGTTGTCTGAGCGTTCACTATAAAATTGCACGCTGCGGAAACCGAGTGCCGAGTACTATGGAATCGTTAGGAAAACGTCGAGGGGCCGCCGCTATTGTGCCCGGGTCCCAAAGCTCTGACTGTTTAAACAAACCTATTGTGAGAGGAAGATGAGAGAGAAAGCCGAGCTGGACTCTAAATGTTACAAGACTGACCAGCGTTTGATCACAGTCACTCCTGATGCTAAGTGGCGACGAGGTGGAGGGTGTAGCACTCTGGTTCAGTAACAGACCATTCACCCTTGGCTTGAAAAGGCCAAATTATATATTTACGAGAATATAGACGAAAGGAGCGAATTCCATTGCTTAGCAGTCCGCTTTAGAAAAGATGTCAACGGATACAAAAAGGAGGTTTTTAATAATTTCTCTGTCGTGCCATTAGGTTATTACACATGTGGTAAGTAATTAGTTTAAAATACTGTTAAATGAATAAATAATAATGTTAGTCGAGACTCTTCGCCATTATCTTGTGAAACTTTTGCTACGTGTTTGTAGTTGGAGCAAGGGTCATCAAATTTTTGAAAAAACGGAGCTTAAATCAATTCTTAACTTCAGTCTGGCGTTTCCTCTCTGTAGCCCCATCTGTATTGTCCCGTTGCCGACAGCACTCAAGGTTTTTAAATTTGTTTACATGTATTTTACATTGTCTTTTTGTTTGTCACTTGTATATCAACTAAATAAATAACCTAAAGAGTTATGCTGATCTAGACACTACGGTAATCCAGGGTCCGTCATAAAACTGACTGCGACATTACAGGCATCCCACCAGGCCGGTAGCTAACAGTCATCGAGAGGCACTTCATGGACACCAAGTGGCACTGTAATGACTACAGTAATGGCTGCTCATCACCACTAGCGTCGCTCGCTGGCGGCGCCACAAAGGAGCGACTCGAGACAATAAGTAAATTAAACATTTATTACTCATCAACCGGCGCGTAAACCCCCGAGTCTGTGGGTTCGTGTCAGTATCGGTTACTATTCGCGAAGGAGTCCACGGCATGTCTACAAAGACCACTGTACCGTCGGCCCTCTCTTAAACTTGATTGTACACTCGTACATTGCAAAAAATATACAATTTACAAGTTAGAGATCAAATTAGAAGCCGGCTTTGCTGTTAGGCCTAGGAGCCCCAGTTCAAGTGGCGGAGCCTGCATAAAACGTCCATGAAACCCTATCTACCTACAGCCTAGTGAAAAAACTTTATCAAAATATTTGTTTACTTCTCATGCTCAACACAGTCCACCTTTCTGCTAGATGTAACTGCCTTTTCCAAGGACTAATATACATGCCTCAGGTCCAACGCCAAAGACCGATATAGTCACAGACATATTTAGGCCCACAGGAGTAAAGTTCAATTTCATTCAACGTCTGAGCGATAGCTGCGGCGTTTGACATGGTGTTGAAAAGGTATAATGAATGAAAAATATTTCTATTTTACTTTACTAGTGTACTTCAAAATGGAATAATTTCAAGATGCAAGGACAGGCTGCAAATGCGAAGAGACTATGGGCCCTGATCCTCTAAGTCCGAGCGTGGGAATTAGAAAAGTCAGTTAAACTAAATAGTTAGAATATGCTACTAAACACTAAATGTCCCCCTGCAGTGATTGTCCCGCGCCGAGCTCCGCCACATTTACTTTGTAGTTCAGCAGTTAAATTTAATGAACAAATGGCATTTAGTCTCCAATTTGCATTCCTTCATTAACCTAAGTGAATAATTTCTAAGATGGTAGTACCTCGGGGCTTTCAATTTATAGGATCATAATTTTCCAATGAACCATGTCGATATCGGCTTACTTTATTGACGCATCGATTATGCTCAACAACAAAAAATGGAGCAGCTGAAATACTTAAAACAACAACTGTTTTGCATTTAGGCGATGATACTGCAGGTAAGAATACATACAGACTTGGCCAAAAGTATTGAGCACATACCTTTTTTCTTCTAACTCCAAAACTCATCTCTATCTAAATTCAGTTAAAGAATTTTCTGATATTTAAAACCTAATACGAGTATACGCAACAAGAGAAGCTTACGTACTCTTAAGCATGCTATGCAATGCTCATTACTTCTGGCCAAGGCTATATAGGTACCTATATTTTTTCCTTTGAATGTAATGTTTCATGTTGCAAGAATGTGATTTAAGATGGTAACAACAAACCGTCGGAGGAGAGCAGGCCTGGTACCGCAAAAATCGAAGTTCGTTTTCGAGCATCTATCTCTTTTACTACAAATAACGCGTCATGACATGAGTGATAGAGACAATTATTCGAATTTACGAATGTCGAATGTGTGTGAGTTAGCACCGCTGCCTACGATTGGCGACCACACAGGTCTTTGAGAAATGTATCCAATGATGTTGAGTTCGATTCCAAGCTTCATTACTTCATTAGTATGTAGGTAAGTACATAATCAAAATATCGTGGTTGTTTCTAACTGTGACTCCAAAAGCAGAGAACGAAAAAACAGTGAGGCTCAGTACTGTTGGTACCAAATAAGACGGATCAGTGGGGTGGTGCCGGCAGTCGGGCCGGTCGGTCGTTAACACGTGCACTGTCCCAATCTGACATGTGAACCTCATGGCTTTGTAATAGAGGCTAGCCGTGGCCCCACATTGGGGGCACGGACAGTGAACATGTTAAGTCGCGAGTTTGAGTCCCGCTCGAACATTTTACCACGTTTCCATTATTCCAAACATTCCAATAGTGGTGTTCTGTATCGACGCGCAACGTAGTGCAATTACATGTGCAAGCGCATCTCCGCGTGACGTGCGGGGCGCGGGGTGCGGGGCGCGGGGTTGCGCGGTGTAATCGCTAATTACGGCTCGTAACTCATCTATACAGCAATTAATACCGCCGAGCCGCATTTTACTAATTGCCACTGATTTTCATAAGAGTTGCTATTTGCAACCATTTGTAAAACGGGAACTGCATTGAGCTGTTTGTGTAAAATCGTATCGGTTTCGTGACGCTCGATCATTTAAATGCGTTTTATTTGTTGTATAACATTATAGCAACGTTATTGCTGACGTATTCGCAAGGCATCTATAGAGAGTGGTTATTACCCAGTAATTCGACATTCCTTTTTTATCGCATGAAACGAAAGTATTTCAAAACAAGAAAAAGTAAATATCTTGACTTCCGTGTAGGGTATTCCTAATGTATACAGGGAGAATGGAATGAATAGGACTGCCGTGCCGTCACAAAAATTGGTCAGTAATCGCTCGCTAATAATATTGAGTAGATTACATTTTTTATGAATAAAGTCACATCACAGTCATAGCCTGCAAGTAGGTACAGTAAAACATAAATTTACCTAAAATAGGTTTGAGAGAAGTTTGTTAATAAGCACGGGTTGAGTATTATTTTCCTTTATTTATTTAGTAATTTTTTTTAAAGTAAAACATATAAATACATCTAAAACATAACAAAACAATAAAAACATTATAAGAAACCTGGTCGCCGGCATCGGGGCGGGGCCCAGGCTGCAGAGAGGAACCGCCGGACTACACGCGCCGTGTCCAGGATTCTGAATCTGTCCTTTGATGCAACCACAACCACGTAGCGGTTATTATTATTTTATTTTATTGTACAGACAACATGATCCATTTTCAGTAAGTATTTTATCTAAAACCTATGTTAGTATTCATACTTATCTAATAGCGATATAGTAGATTGTTTGACAAGCGGCTAAAGTAGGCCATAGTACCACGAGATGGTTATTTTCCCGAACGAAGTGAGGGAAAATTGTTCGAGGGGTAATATGGCGTTTAGACCCGAGTTATGCATACTAGTTTTCACTTCGATTGCGAGAAAATAAGATAAAATAACATTTCAACAATTAACAAATACAATTTTATTCACCCGCAATGAATTCTGAGTCAAAAATGTTTAATTTGGCAGTCTTTTTATTTTTTTTACTGATTTGATACAGATAGGATATATCTACGCCGTGAATAAATGCCATAGACAACGTATAATTGGGGCTTAAAAGTGTTTGCCAACGATTTAAACTAGTTTTAATGCTTGTGAAGTAGGAACTAAAAATCACCTAATGCTTTGACAATTTGATTGCGTTTCCTCATTCGTCGATTTTAATATTGTGGTATTGTCTGATTGGTTGATACTTTATACAAAGTTATTTTTAATGATTTCACATTTTTAAACAGTATTCGCACCAAAAAAGAATCTAAAGTTGCGATTAACTTCGATATGTGTCGTGATTGGTGGATTTAATAAGATGAAGTGTTCTGGTTGGTCAATTTAAAACGATTTGTATATCATAAATATGTATACATATTTTCCCAAGAGGCTAAATGTATTACTTTAGTCCGCCCTGGCAAGCATAATATGACACACTTTTAGAGCATGAGAAGTGAAAAAGTATTTTAAGAATAACGTACATTAGTAGATATGGCACGAGGGGGAAAGCAGCTCTATATGGTGTCCCGCGCCGGCGCAGCGCGGCCGTTACACACAACAGGTCCGGGCAGTTTTTGTCGCGCGGGCTCCGCTCGCGGGAGCGCCCGCGCCCGCTGTCGCTACCGCCTGTGGCTTGCGCTCATTGCGACTGGTCATGGGTTACAAACATCTCTAAGAACGTCGCTATACAGGGTATCTGTAAATATGTTATGTACAAAAAGATTCTGCTGTAACCTGTATCAACTGATTACAATAGGTACCTCAACTAATTACGAGAGTTAGTATAGAATTCGCTAGCTATTGGTTGTGATTTTTTTTAAATCGTAGTAACTGTCGATTTTTATTGAGAATTTAGGTATTTTATTCTTCACTCTCTATTTCGAACTTTATAAGAGTACCTAATTACCTATAGCTGGCTAAAACACAACAGGTAGATACATTCCGTTTATTGTAGTTATTTGTTATGTCTAATTTATTTATTTTAATAAATAAATAAATTGATACATAATATGATATAGTAAAGGCAGCGATGCCTATCTTTTACCAGAATGGACATTCAAAGCAACAATTATAATAACAAGACAATAATAACTAATCATAAAAATAAATTATAATGATATTGAATTGTTCTTAATACTGGAACAAAATGAAATATTACTAACCAAGTTCAAAAAGTGACATACTACATTTTTTCCAATGTGCTCGAACGCCAGGCTCCTGTGAGTTGTGGCACGCGGTAATGTGAGGTTTCTTTATCGGCATTTAATTAGAAAATAAAGTTAATGACTTAAGCACACATCTCAACTGTATTACCCACTTTTCGACCTATGGGATAACTAGTTTAGTATTATAGGCGCGTAAAAAGCGAGCTAATGGGGCGAAAACGCAACGCGAGGATGCTCGGGTCGGTGGGACACGCGAGCATGACGGAGGTGCTGCGACTCGCGGGGATGCCCGGGTCGGTGGGACTCGCAGAGGTCAAAAAAATCATTTAATTTCACTAATGATTCCTAAATATTTTCTTTATTTCTCATGTTCTGAATGCGAGTCTGTTTATTTATAAAACTATTGGCAAATAATTAATTGTTGAACGAGGCTACTATTATTCGTGACTTAACTGTCACAATTAGTAACAACTCTGCTCCAAATGGATTTATCGTATGATTCTCGCTCAAGTATTCCAAAAATGGTTTTGCCTAGATTGTTTATTGCCTAAAATTACTTTAAGGCGTAGTACAAATTGATGCTTATTTTTGTTTAATACTTTTTTATATATTTCATATCTCTACAACATATAATTACAACTGTGTTTAAAATCAATTACAGTTTAAATCAAAATTTCCAAATTATGATTTCCTATGGGAAATAATTGTGTAAATCATAGAAATATGAAAAGCTTGCACAGCACGTTATAAGTCCAAACCAGTCTATTTCAATCCTTAACTGTAAGAATGCTTCTGGTTCTTTGTTAAGTTCCTGCGCGGTGTATTCTGGTTTCGTATGTCTCAGCAGGTGCGGAGATCCAACTCGCCCTGGCAGGCCACCTCAGCCGAGTTTCCCCGTGACGTATTCTGATCGAGGCTTGCCGTGACGCGCGCAGTTTGCGTCACGCTTCTTTTGTGACGAAGGGTGACTTCATCTGGCCTTTAATTACATCACACCATAACCCTGTTGAGACTAGTGAGAACGAAGATTCTGTTTACTCGTACTCGACCCTGTAACCTCAAATTTCGCCGAATCTTGTCACATCTATGAATCATATACATACATACATTCCAGCCGTATGTAGTCCACTGCTGGACATAGGCCTCCCACAAATATGACTTGTATCAGCTTGTATCGATTCATCCGCCTTAACAATGATTTGTAGCATTCCTGGTACTCTTCGTCAGGAAGATCTTCTACGGCCTGCAAGTAGCCATCTAGCCATTCACATTACTATTGTTCTGTGTACGGGAAAGTCGACATAAGAGTACACCCCAGAGAAATGAGAGTCGACATCATACCAAGTAGCATGCATTGGCTGGTAGTGACGTAGGGAAGTCGAGAGCTTGTCTTGATTTATGGCCTTTAAAACCAGCGCTAAACATTTTAATGCTTTATTTACGATGTTTTTGCGTACTACATACAATAGGTACTTGTGTTAAGTAACAGAAATGAATGACCTATCCTACATATCCTATCCTTTAGCAGCCAAATTAAATTTCCAATTGTGGCGCAGAGGCCGTGCATATCGGTCACCGGCTCACCAGCGGCGCTACCGCGAAACGCGATGCTCGCTCGTAAATTTCGGACGATTGTCCCTGTCACTCTCGTGACTCCTTAATTGGAGTAAAAGAGAATAATATAATATAGAGAGTAATATATGTTTGTTGTTCGCGGTACCAGGGCAGTAGTATGTTATTGCTAGTTTCTAATTTATGTTTTAAGCTAATGTTAGTTTTAAGTAAGTACTAAAAATTTTTATTCTTATCCATCGTGTGATTGTATTTCAAATAATTTATATTCAGATTCTCTGATGTTAAAATAAGATTCATTCTACAATAAACGAGAGACCTCATTGTAGGCCACTCGGCGTCTAGAGGTTGTAAAATGAAAGAACGATTAAGGGTGAGGACGCCTGAGTGAGGTTTTTCCTGCACACAAGCTTTCTTCACAGTTAACTAAATTTCTTGTGAATTCACGAGATATTCTAAGAAAAATTGTCTCTTGGTATTGAGTCCCTGGTATTAATTACATGAAGATGAAGAGCATACAGCTGAAAGCTGAGCTGACTCAGGTGAAATTATATCAGTAGAAATGCAAGGTTTGTTATTTTATAGATAAGTTGAACGTTAAAACTAACGCACCTTGAAGTGATCGGAGCTAGTCAGACATTTACAGCAACATCGTTTCTAGACCTGTCCACTTTTAAAACAAACAGCGTAATTGAAAAATAATCAGTAGGTATTCGTCGTGCGGTGACGGACAGACGGAGGAAAGCTACCAGCGACTCCTAGCTTGATTTATGACGTTTCGACGCGCGCCAACAACGTTAATGCTCCATGCGTGATAAATTTCTCGTAAACACTCCTTTTTAGGTGCTAATAGCTCCACCATCGAAGCTGGCAGCAATAGCTCTGGAATGCCCGAGAGCCGAGCACTCCACTGCACAACTGTAGACCTTATGCCGTGGTGTTAAGGTTCAGGACTGACCAGGGAGCTGCGCCAGCGACGGCCGGGCGTGAAATTTTCCTTGTTGCCGTTTCAGGTGTTAATGTGACGGTTTATTGTTTACAGGGTGTTCGGAATGTGCGACTGGGCTTGTTTAATGCTATCTGCGGACGTCAACGTAATTGTATGACGCTAACGCATGTAGCACTTGCCACATTCTGTCACTTCCTCACCTGTTTTTAACCGACTTCAGGATTCAGGATTTCAAAGAGAATCCAGATAGTTACGAGTTTCGCATGCATCTTTTATATGAAGTTGGGCAAATTTAAGTGATGTACCCATAGTTAAAATAATTTGAGATTCTTAAGGAGGCCCTATGTCCAGTAGACCACTGCGGTTATTATATGTAAAATAAGGATTTATTAATTTGATTAGCATTCAGCATCAGCCCAACAGTTAAACTACTTTTTATTTGAATGTTAATGATATTATCATACTTTTTTTTTTCATTTTCATTTCATATACTAGTAGGATAATGTTCATGTGCATCCTACATTTTTTTTTTACTATTTGGCCTAGAAACCTTTACGTATATACTTTAGATTTTAACAGCTATACTCGTATGTGAAAAACTTAGCTAAGCACCTGGCCTATGTAGTAGTAACGTGTGTACGCATATACCTACGCCTGTCGGCGTTCTATATTCAAATGTTGATGTAAGTTCCATATTAATTCTCTGCACAAGTACATAGACATGGTGCTTCAGTTAATTTTTTCACCTATAGGTATCACCTAGGAGTATATCTGGCTGATATGCTGATATGATAAACAAGTACAACGCAGATGCGGTCGGCGGTACGTGCAAGCGACCACCCTGTGCATTCGCAGCTCGCAATGACTTCATCTGCCGAAGATTTGCAAGTTAGATTTATGAAGACGAATGCTCGCTTAATGCTAATATTTAAACCACTAATTACTCTCATAAACTCTTATCGGGATTAAGCTGGTCATCGGAAACCACACCTTATCTCGTTGCTACAAGACTTATTGTGACATTACAGTAATTAAGGTGGATAAGCCGTTATAAGTGCTCGTAAATGCGTTATGACGACACGCGTGATGGATTGAAGTTTTTATTAATTCACGAATATAAATATTTATTCGATTATTGTCTCGACTAAATTTTATCGATTCATGGTAATAGCGTCTTCAATTGTCACGCTACGATTAAGCCCGTTTTTGTGTGGAGTGTGTACCAAACAATGCAACATTTAAAACAATTCATACATTGTTTATTATTTTCCTTATAGCTTAGCTTTTTGTAAATTTAATGAAAGTCGTAGCGCACTCACTGTAACTCGATTAGTGTCCGTCATTCGTCATTAGTGTCCGTCATCCGTCATTTTAACTGTGACAGATGTAGTGGTCAATTATTCATAAAAAACTGGTAAGGTCCTTCCACGCTTTTTTACGACAGCATTTAATAGGCCATTAACTTCAGACCTTGCCTGTATACGAGTACCTACTACTGACGATGCTTAAGTCTGGTCATACATTGTACTTAATCGGACAATTAAACTTAAATAAAATTTTATAACTTCATAATACCTATTTTTATACTGAATTGATAACTTGAAAGATGGGTGAGACTTAATTATTCTAGGCTGCAAGCTCCACGCACATTGTATGAAATCATACATTCAGCTGTCGTCTCCTGGAACTGTCGAGCTTTTCATGGAAGAACATTTTAACTATTACGATGACGTTAAAACATTTATAACCGATGCTTATATAGTGTCCCCCTAACACGATGTCTAAAAATGACCTTAACCCCTGGAATGCCGCTGTCAAATTTTAGTTGAAACAATGACTTCGTTCGAGGGGTTAAATATTACTTTAAATAAATAATTATAGGACATTTTACACAAATTGACTGAGCCCCACGGCAAGCACAAGGCTTGTGGGTACTCAACCAACGATATTATATAATATACCACATACTTGACATGGAAAACATCCGTGACTCAGGAACAAATTCCTCATCACACAAATAAATGCCCTTACTGCTATTTGAACCCAGGAACATCGCCTTCATAGGCAGCTATTTAGGGTAACTACCCGCTAGGCCCAACCTGCAGTTGTCGACTATGTTTCGATTGGGTGCATATCAAAACATGACGTAGGTATAAAAGTAGTGTAAGGGCGTTTCATTGCGACATTTTCCGAAAACGGAACGACGCTTATTCTTCGTGACAGAACAAGGATTGCCGTTAACTTTACACGAACTCTCATATCTCGGCGCACCGATAGCAACACCCGCAAATTATGTTATGAACCTTATGGCGCTGCAATAAGGTCTATGGTCATGGTCGGCTCGCAGACACACACGGAGTTATGCCGAGCCGTTGATACGTTCGGTTCGGGGCAGTTTCGCTGGCAGCGTTTCTTGCGCGTTTCCTCAGTAGTCGCCGCGCCGTTTTTCTGCGCGACACCGAGCGCGCGCGCAATGCACTACCGAAACCCGGCGCGTTGCGCAAGCGCCGGGGAGTCCCGTGTATCAGAAACCAGTGTAACTTGACATTTTACGATTATGAGCTCCACTGTTATAATGTTGGAACTGATATCCTGAAGTACACGAAATTTCCTGTTGTCTCTTCAATCGCCTTAAATAGACTTTGATGTGTTCAACTGTTCGACCCGTTGTACCTATAAATAATAGAAACATATAAAGGTGCACTGGCCCTCGAGTGAGATTCTAACACGCGACTCCGGGATGCCACTCGCCGCTCTGCCAACGTTCTCAGTATAGGTATTGCTATTACTTACACCATATGTAAGACTGTTGTATTGATAAGAGTGCTTCGCTAGTTTGTTTGTCTAATCAGTAACGAACAAACATGACTAATAGCATAGTACATTAGCGTAAAGGGTAGCACGATATTTCTCTTTTACTCTAATTAGGAGTCATGAGAGTGACAGAGACAATCGTGCGAAATTTACGAATGTCGTTTTGCGCGGTAACGCCGCAGAACTATAGAGTTTGCCGAATATGATATGTTCGATTTCTGTCAATCAGAGCGGATCTTCGGTCCACAGTGAACACCGCGGCTACACCGGGCCGTCGCGGCTGTGGACTCCTGCGCCGCTCGGAATGAAACCCCAAACTTAATTGCGCAGTATCATCGCATACTAAAATGCCCTTTCGTTTTTTATTCTCTGTTTAATGACATAATCGAGCGCGCGCGGATGCGGCCTGCGCTTTTTGCGGCACCATCTGCAAATGCCATAACTGCGGAAAGAGTGCGGATACGTCGCTAATTAAGACGTTAAATTAACAAGCGTCGGTGAGAGTGTTACGCCTGCATGTTCCGATGTGCCTGATAACAGAGAGCAATCAAACAACAGCGGCGCTACCGCGGACAACGATATCCGTAAACGGACGATTGATCTCATCCACTCTCATGACACCTAAATTGGAGTAAAAAAGCAAATTTCGGGCATCTTTATTTATTACCTATATATGAACTTCGATGTACGCGGTACCGCTCCAGATAGGTACTACAGCCAAGTAACCAACGAAAGGAATGTATCAAAATGATAGATCGAAAGAAAAGTCACGTGATATTATTAATGGGATCGAGCGCGACCACAGCGCCACGCGACAGGCGGCCATTATGGACAATATTGTCACCGCTGTCAAACAAGAAGTAAGTAAATATTGTGAAAAATATTAATGAAATCTTGTGTTATTTTACTTATTACACAATTTTGGACAATGGTAGTCAGTAACATTATTGCCAATAATATTTAAAATGTTTATTGCAATATGGATTTGACAGCTCAAGTCAGCGACAAAAATGACAATTTTAGCCGTAGCGAGCGCTGTGATCGTTTAGGCTACCCCCTCCACCCGCTTTGCACTCTGCCAATAAAAGACGGTCATCTTACCTACCCACGGCCCAGGTCTGCATTTATGTATATACATATACACAACGTAGGTACAGTCGTCTGTGCTCGCGGTGGGCTACTGCCATCCTTAGGGCGATATAGATGAAAAATGTAGCTAAAGTACCCGGCCTGTGTAGTAGTATCGTGTGAGTACACACGTGTCAGCGTTCTATATTCAAATGTTGACGTAAGTTCCATATTAATTATCTGCACAACTACCTACATAGACATGGTCCTTCAGTTAAGTTTTTCACCTATAGCTTGAACACTCGCTACCTGCAAACGATAATGTGCTTAAGTGAATGAAACCCCAAACTTAATTGCGCAGTATCATCGCATACTAAAATGCCCTTTCGTTTCTTCATCGCAAGCGCAGGAGATGGAACACTACCTTACATTGTATACCATTTTAAAGTTTCGCGTTTTATAAATGTATTAACTTAAATAGAACGGGTCTATCGCGAATTAAATTTCACCTTGAGTTGCGACGATTCGACGCCGATTGCACCCGTCATCCTCGCGGGTAACAAACCATAACTGCAGGTCAGAATTTGTCTACCCGACAAATTGTTATGAGAAAATAAGGGTAAACGTTGTAAAACCTCTATTCATTGCCGTCACAAAACCTGCACTTAAAATTGATTAGAACTTCTGTAACTTTTAATTCAATATTTATAATGCTGTGAGAAATTGATTATATTTTTAATATTTCACTGACAAATAGGCAATATTATATATTAATGACATTTTCGTAATAATGGTTAAAAACAACTCCGGTAAACGGTAAATTGTTTTAATCCTAATCTGAATCCCGACCCTCCGGGCAGCCCGCCCCGCCGCACTCAGTATCAAAGCACTCAAATGAAATTACCAACCCTTTGCTCTAATGTGTGTCTTTAGGCCGCAAACTGACACAAGTACCGTCCGGGGTGATTGCGCAAGTTGTGGGTCCATGTAGCGGCGGATCGTGTCGGAAAGTCGAGGTCACAGAGATTATACCCGTATACGTAATTAAGAAAAAATATAAAACATTACGAGTAGTATTTGTAAACTGTCCTATCTGTTATTCAGCGTATATATATTTTTCTTCAGGAGCCCAAGGAAAACTGCTGACCTTTAGGACATTCAGTTACGCCGCGGCCAGTGATACCTCTCTACCTTTAGCCCATTGCACCGATGTTGCCTTTAAGCCATCCATTTTAGTAATATTATGATTACTAGGGACTACGAGTAACTTAATCATTGTTCCCGTCGTATTTTCAGTTAACTCCTTATGAAGTTTAGTAGTAAGTTTTCGTCGTCCGTTTGGAAATAATTTCTAGGTAAATTTTAAACACAATTGAGAGCAAAATTTATTTCATATGCAAGCAAGAGCAAATCATACGAGAGTAATTCACCTAAGTGGGTATACTCTAGGTAACAGGTCCGTCCAGTAAATAAGTTTGTATAATATATGTATATACTGTATAAATATACCTTCTTACTCCTCAATAAAAAATATTGCGTTAATAACTTAATACCTTTGAAAACGGGAGTGGATTCAGCAATTAAACCACAATTTAGCAAATTCTACATCTTCGTTACTGTTCACATACAATTACGTGGCAAAAACCCGTGAAGTGTCGGCCATATTGGGCGGCCATTTTGTTTAGTCGGTAATTGCGCGAGATGGCCGCACCGGCGGGGGGAGGGGTGCAAAAAGCCGGGAAAGTGTTAATCGGTCCAGATTCGCGGCTAACGAAGTGCGATTGCGCGTAATTACGCGGCCCGGCGGCGTGGACGCACGGGTAATTGCGACGGGAACCGATGGCTACTACAGTTACAGTCCCAACAAAGCTAGCGGTTCCAAATATCTATAGGAGATCAAACTACCACGTCTACAGTTAACGTGCAAGACAAGACTATCACCTTTAGGTACATTTAGGAACAATGGTAAATTGGCTGATCCTTTTCGCAAAAAAATCCTTTGGCTGAATATCACTTGCCATCAACATTTCGCCGATGATTCACTTTGACGACTGACTACCAACTGATTAAAGTTTTGTATGACAACGTGTCAGTTGGATAAATTATTATAAAGCGGAATACAATTTACGACAATAATTGTGAGAACCGATGTTAAGATTGCTAATAGGAAAATAAGTGAAAATGAATTCTACACAATACTCCCAAAATCATTGTATAAAAGTTAACATAAAGGGTTGCAAGGGCAGACAAAGAATGAAAAACTTTGGAGCAGGCTACCTAGATCCAAAAGACTTAAGAGCACTATCCCTGAGCTCCATTATCCAATACATGCCTACGGTTAGAAAAGCTCTAAAATAGGCGCAACAGGGGACAACTAAACAAAAGATCCCAATGGCTCGAAGTGTATCCGAAAGGGTCCCTATAACATAAGATAAGATAAGATAAAGGGTTAAGTTGCACGTAAGTTCTGATGGGCCCAAAAATCTGCATTACTTCGAATGCAGCAGCAGCGAAACTGTCGGCGGCGAATATTGCAATTTTTTTAATAAATAAATAGAAAGACGATTAATATAAATTCTCTATAAAATTTCTTGTCCCCCCAATAACATCGAAAACACGAAATTAACGGATATTGGATTCCATCATTTTGTCGTTAATTTGACACGATACTTTAGACGACAAGAAGATCACGAAGCCTCAGTGATTCAAGCACATTTTACACATGATAAATGTCTCAACAACTTCCAACCTCTCTTGGGTACTTTGATTATCAGCTACCGATGAAATTATAGTTTTTGTCTTTTGCTGCACATAACTTTCTCATAAATCCAATAAACATGTTGTCAATAAAGAATTCCACAAATCGTCCATCTCGTCAACGCGTCCAAACACATAAATAAAGCAAACATCAGGAATAATGACCATAAAAGGCTAAAATATATCTCACTCGAAGGCCATCGTGAGGCCTTCGGTGCGCGTGCGTTTGTCGGCGGGCGTCGCAAAAACTGCGCATGTCCACTGTATACCATCCCGACCCAAAAAGTGGTAAGTCATTACAAAACTCACAGCTTCAGTTTTTTTGTTAAATCACGGAAATTGCAGCAAAGACTTAGAAAGATTTTGTTCTGCGAAGTAATATTTAGACGTAAGATTTTCTACCGTAGAAATATCTTCTGAAGAGACCATTGGATGATAAGATAACACCGCTAATAACACAAAAGAGAAATTCACACAGAGAAGTGAGGAAATACACGATTACCAGCCAAATACAAACGCTTTATCCAAAAGCAAATTAATTAAAACCTTTAACACCTTCTAAAAACTTTTAAGGTGTGTATAAGTATAAGTACTTAGATTATGCTTACCTAGGTACTTAGTATTTCGTTATGTACCTCTATCTGTATATTTATTACCTCAATTCTCTGAATAGACGTTGTTTATAATTTGACCATGAATTTGATATATTTAAAGTTTATTGGTTGTGACAATACTTCAACGTCGAGTCATCTAACTACAGTAACGATACGTGGATACTTATTCACCAAAAAATTAAAGGCAGCACTCGAACTGTATTTCTCCTCGATAAAAACTGGCATAAATCTTCGCATTTGTTTCACGTCTCCATTCCTCTTATTTTGTTTCGTTATAATTTCGAGGCTCCTCATTGTATCAGTATCAATCGATTTAAACAAAAACAGCGGTTTGATTTCAATCTCTACGATTTATTCCACACCTCCCCGCGCCGCCCCCGCCCGCCCCGCGTCACACTAACCATACTGCCGAGACATCTTGATACGCCGCTTTGAAAACGCCGATTCATGGGATACCGACCCTTAGTCTAACGGGTTAGAAGCCAGTTTTGGAAGAAACCTGGGAAAGCTGTGTCCGTATTCGGTGATAGCCTTTTGTTTCGTTGCAAGTGCAGCAAACGATTTATTGTGGTGTCGTGGAATGCGTTAACTTCTTTGGCTGTCATTGTTTGGTGTGTAATAGGGCCGTTGAACGCTAATATTGAGCATGCTACGCTGTTTTATGTCTCGTCTTCTGCGTATGCAGGAAGTCGTATCTTACTCTGTTAGAGTTTGAGTCACACTTCGCAGCCAAGATCATTCTTAATATATTACCGCTGCACGCCTATAATTTTCGGTTATCATAATTATTATTACGGGTGGGACACATCGTTTTGTAGTGTGAAAATAGTTGAATACATAAAAATGAACGCCAGATGCAAAACAATCGGGTTTCCAAGATCTGCGAGGAAGCTTTGAAAGAAAAACGCTAACAGATTTTTGTTTTTATGCGTTTAAAATAACTCGAGTATCCGAATACGGCGGCGACTGCCCTTCGGCAATTAAAAGAGAGAGATCCCATAACATTTGAATATCGGTGTTTAATTTACGCAAATAAAGGTGTTATGGCCGAGAGTGGTGCCCCGCGGCGCCGCGGCCCGCTGCCGCCGCGCAGCGCAACACACCTAGCTGTGTGTTGTGTGTTGTGTGTGTAGTTTTCATCCTTCGTTCTCCAAAGTGTCCAAACACGTAAACAGACACTTTTGTCGTACTCTATTCTTTTATCACAGAGTAACAACCACCTAACATGCTGCTATATGGTTGAAGAAATTCGCAAAGCATGAAAATCAACTAAAATATAATTTTATACGACTGGTCTGGCCTAGTGGGTAGTGACCCTGCCTATGAAGCCGATGGTCCCCAGTTGGGGCATTTATTTATGTGATGAGCACAGGTATTTGTTCCTGAGTCATGGGTATTTTCCATGTCTTTAAGTATTTATATGTGTCTATCTATTATATATACAGGTTGTCTCACTCAGATCGGTCAGTATGGACATACAAAGATTTGTTCTTAGAAACCATGTCATCGATTTTAGGGACAAGAAAAACTGCTTACATAGATTTAAAAAAAACTAATTGTACTGTGTTCGAGAATCGAACCCTAGGTTGTTTTGGAAAATAAAACTTAATTATTTTCATTTGGATATGGATTGTGTTGGTTATAGGCAGCAAGAGTTACCATGAAACATGGTATCTCAAATGAATAAAATGGATTTTAATTCAATATCTTTTAATTTTATTTTTAACAACTGTGGTCGATTCCAAAAAAGAACACAATTTTTTTTTATCTATGTATGCAGTTTTTTTCTCCCTAATATCGATGACATGGTTCCTAAGAACAAATCTTTGTATGTCTTATAGTTCCAGATTTCCCCATACTGACCGATTTGAATGAGCCACCCTGTATATCGTCGTCTAGTGCCTATAACACAAGCCTTTACTGAGCTTACCGTAGGACTAGGTCGATTTGAGTAAGATTGATTGTCCCGAAATATTTATTTATTTATTTAATTTAGATGCATTGTGGTTTAGAGGTACTCGTAAGTCCATATCACACAGGCATCACTGAACGGCTTTTCGTCCAGCCCATTCGGTGATGCCCTCACTGGGTCCTACTAACGCGGACTTACTGAGTTGGGTCCATTTTGTGACGCACTTTTATGTAAATACATGTCCTGTGTTTAGCGTTGGCAACTGTCCGGATAAAGCCGGACATAGGTAGGCCTTTTATTGCGTGTCCGGCCAAAATAAACAGTGTCCGGCGTGTCCGGTTTTTGTTAGGCTATTAAAATTACGTCTAAACGAGCGAGCGACGAGCGTGGCCGAGCGCAGGGGAGTACTGTCGGTCGCTCCCGCAGGACGCAATGAGTCTCAAACTGACCTATCAGCCAACAAACCAACCAACCAGCCAAGGCGAACGGCTCATTATGCTCCTTGTTACGGAGTGAAACATGTCGAGCAATATTCGACTACAACGTGAGTTACGACTATGGCCCCTTTTATACAATTAATATGGGAGACATAAAATCTTTAATAATGTAGGGTGTTCGGCTATTCTATGATCAAATGTCCGGCCATACTGTCTGGTCTGTCCTGTTATTAGGTTTGGCGACCTGGCAACCCTACCTGTGTTATATGTATTTGTAGAGAATGTTTTTATTTGTTTTATATAAGTTAGTACATTTTGGTACTCGGTAGTGAGTACATAACTGTCGTATTAGATTCCGGTCAGGCCGTGAGGGGGGCATGCAGATCGCGCGGCGGTGCTGAAAAACTTCCCACGCGGACGGAATATTAAACCTTCGTAGCACCCAACCTCTCGCAGCTTGGCACGCGCCGTGCTTTCATAACAGTGCTCGTACGGAAGCATTTTTGGAGAAAGATTACGGAATATATTATGGCTCAAATCGCTATCGAACACTATCATACAGTGCCCGGAATTTTCGTAGCCCGGAACTTTTGAGCTGTCATAGGGACTTCTCGTTTATTGTCCGATATATTATCGATACATTACAGCACGCAACACAACATCAAAAGAGATTAAGAGTAGCGGTAAATAACAGGGGATCTTATTACTAAAGAGCGATCTCTTTTAACCAAATCCACAAATTATATACAAGGAACAATAAAATATTATTATTTTAATTTCTGTTTATAATTTTCTATATGTTAGAACCCAAAGGTTATCTCGAAGACATCGCTCATTGGCGATAAGACTGCATGTCGTTTACTTCAAATCATAAACATGTATTGTTTTACATATTGTAATCGATATAACTACAATATGTACAATCGGAAGTCGATAAATGAGAAGTCTCTATAGCAGCTCAAAGTGCTGCGAGAATTCCGGGCTCTGGTACAAAAAAGCAAATCAGAACGTGGCAAGTCAAAATAGACAATTCATAGACATGAAGCTATATCGAGGCTGTAATATATCAGTTATATTGGCATTAGGTGCCACGTAGAGAGCTCGTGGGCGGCTCCTCTCACCTGCTAATTACACGTCACAAATCAAACGCAGAACAACAGTGCCACAATATCGGTAAATCAATAGCGACCGTCAAACCGGGTCGCAGGCGGCAATTAGGGGTCCATTAATTACGCGGCGCCCCCGCCCCGCCCCGCTCGGTGCCCCCTGACTCCTGACCCTGGACCCTGGCCTGCTGCCGCGGGGCTCAGGCTTCACATACAACTTGTACAGTCACTATAAAAAAAAATAGAGCTTGTTAATAACCAGCTGAGTTACTAATTCCATTCGCGTCGCCTAGGTATTTTTGTGTGTACCTATTGTTAGATATTTTGAGAGCCTGATATCTGGGGCGGAGGAATGAATCAACCATTATGAAAATTGGTCTTGTCCTTTTTTTACTTGTAAATAGTGTAACTAACCCGATTTTGGTTTATAGAGATAATTATTACACTCTGTAGCACCTACATCATCAGTAGTAGCGTATGAAACAGCGCACCAAAAGTATCTACCGTTATTTAATTAATGTTTACAAAAAGAAATTACATATTTATCTATTGAGATGCGATAGAATCTAAAATTTTTGGCAACTGAACGATTTAAATCTGTAATTTTATTTTTATAATTTGTTTTGTATAATAATACTTGATGACATTATACTATGTAGAGGTCTAACGAAGCCGACATATGTGGTCTTGGAGAACAAGGCTCCTAAACAAAACAGATAAAATTAAAACAAAAACTTCGAAATGTAGAAAATATCTCATTTGTAAAAAAATACACAGGATGTGTTACTATTTGACGCTGACTGCATTAGGTACCTGTAGTCAACTCCTATTTAGAAATCCCAGTAGGTAAGAAGAATAATTTTAACGAATACTTACATAAACAAGTCTGACTTTTTAAAAATCCATTTTATATTTAGTACACACAAACAAACATTACAACTATTATATGTAGAATTCAGATGAACCATAATAGCTATTGTCATATATATGAGATGAGCAGGAATTTTATGGCGAATGTTACCTATGTTATGACTCATAAGTCTCATAACATATCACTTGCTATGAAATTAAAAAAACACTTGTATTTGGGCGTAATTTTGTGTAATTCTTAAATCCGGTACTGAGATACTGAGTTGCAAAAATATCTTATAATTCAGGGTCTAAATATCCTAATGTTAACGTCACCTTAATAGTAGATAACCTTCATAAACAAAGTACCTATTTATATATCCTATCTTAGTTTTACTTTACCTTAACACCTACCGGTAATACTACTTCCTGGTATACTAATAATTTATACCAGGTCTTTTATGTCAGAACTACCAAAATGGTATTTTTTTTATTTAAATCAATATCTCATTCGAACAAAGTTATTTGAATATAAATTGTAGCAAGTTAGACGCCGGCCGCATATGTCAAGTTTCCCGGCAGACTAATAAGCGGTTGGGCCCCAAATGATTCGCTAATAAAGTCGTTCTCTTATCTGAGGCGCGATAAATACTGAACTGTTCCACTAGCGACGCGACGCGAGCTGCCCTGTCACACCAATCTATTTTTACGAGGATAATAATGTTAAAGTAGTAAATTATTTCTGATGTAACCTTAAAGCTTGTGGTATATTGATGGAAGCCACATTTTAAAAGAAGAAAAGGATGCAAAATTGTATTTTAACTGCGAGTGTGGGATTTTCAACTCGGTGCGTGTGCGAGTTACCACCGCCGCTGCGGGGGCAAGTGAGCTGTACTTCGCGAATTTAGACTTTAAAACCATAGCAATAAGAGCTATGAGAAGTCAACTTACTTTAATCACTAGTGGATAAAATGCGCTTTTACCCTCTCGTATTAAAGGATAAACAAGCGCTTTACGAGCTAGTGAGGGGAAAATAAAATATCTTAATTGTTTAGAAGCGGGTGAGCCAACGCGAACGGCTCATGATTATGCTCCTCGTTATGCAGTGAAACATGTACAGCAATATTCGAGTTATAAAACGTCAGTTACCCGGGGAGCAATGGACAGGAAGGGAAATCATTAATTACTAGTGCAAGCCATCCCATGATGACCGCGATCCTCAGTCATGAGGGAACGACTAGAGAGAGTTGATACCACAATTTGATCCCGGCAAATTTTTTATAAAAGCAGGAGGTCTCGCGACAGTGGTCGCCGCTCGGCGTGCGCTCGCGCCGCGCGCCGAGCGGCGGCGCCCTCGGCGAGCACCCACACCTTTTGTTACCTCCTTCGTTACGAAATCGATATATGGTGGACACACCCCTCAGCCACTACGAAAGCTTACAGGGTATCGGTCTAGATTTAAATGTAGAACATTTCTTTCCAAAATGAATTACGAGTATACCTTGTTTTTTTACTCTACTGCAATTCAAAGCTTAATATTCTGCTGACTGTAGTGATGATACTGATGATAAGCGCTTGCTTCCATTGCCAAAGATTATACAAAAGGCTAGCGGCCAGCAGATTCATATTTAACCAATAAAGCGTTAAGTCTAAATCTGAGTAGGTACCTAAGTACTGATGTGTGATCTGGTCTATTCAGATGGCTAGGTTGCACAATTGACTTACTTTTTAAATATGAAGAAGAAAGAATAGAAGAGTGAAATTATATGTTAACTTTCCTCTTAAACTACGAATGGAAAGTAGTAGATTTCATATGGAGAGTAACGATTGCGATAAAACACGGGCAGAGCCAGTAACACCGCGGTCAGTGCTGCTTAAATGATTTCATAAGTGGCCGGCAGATGGCGTCCATCTGCTGCAGGTATGACCACAATGTTGACACTAACTACACTCCTAGGAATGTTAAGAGCAGTTTGTAATATCTAACCGTATTTTAGTTATTAAACTTACCTATGTACATACATATCTGCATACAGGCGGCATGTCCGTGTGCAGTGTCCATGGAACCCCACATCCCGCCGGTTTGTCTGTCGAATAATTTTGATGACATACTGATTTTTAGGCAACCAATTTAAAAGCTGTCATATGTTCCTCTTATTTTCTTCACCATAACGTACGTTAACAATGAAAACTTAAATCTTATTTACGAGGTTACTGAAATAAAATAAACAAAGTCAACCGTTATTTTTCTAATCATAAAAAAACAGGTATAGGAGGCAGTGGCGGCGCGACATTTTTTTCTTAGGCAAGATGGAGCCGATATGTCTTACCCTTTTCTTCTTGAGCCCTAGGAAAACCGTTGAACTGCAATAAAGTTAGTCAAGCCGGCGGGAATCGGCTTGTATAAACGCGCCCGCACTGATAGGATGCATGCTCAGGGCCTGCTACAGGTGTAGTCGGTCTGACGTCCGGCAACGGAACTCGACTGTCCAAGGTTCGCGTCTTATTTCTTTTGCACTCGTCGACCCTCGACCCTCGATCGACTGTCTTCTTGAAACTAAATTAGCTGTTGATGAAGAGATATCCGGCGAGCAATTGCGGCGGCGCCGGCGCCGACGCGCACTTGACCCGCGACACTTGCCCCGGACAACCGGCTCACCACTGCTGAATATCCTCAATAATGCTCTCTCTTTTACGCTTCCTAGAACGGAGTAAGATTGAAAGAGATGACATTATGACTTTATAGTCACCAACTGCGACTACTATAACATGTATCTTTGCGGTTTCCTGTCCCACGCACCCGGCCAGCACTTTGTTAGGAAGCTGATTGTTTATCAATTACCTCTTGGCTACAAACTGCATTTGATGTCAATTTTAGCGTTTTTCAAGACCACGACTCTCGGAAAGTTTTCAAATTTACATATATCATTATAGACCGAACATAGGCCTCCCCCTGGACCTCCATAGAGCATCGGTTGCAAGCGACCTGCATCCAGCGTCTTCCGGTGACCTTCATCAGATCGTCTGTTCATCTTGGACGTCCTATGCTGCGCTTTATTATCTTATACCTTATCTTATATCAAATTAAGTTATGGGAGACTGATTTGCATGTAATGTGGCCTGCCCGTTGCCACTTCGGCTTGCTAATCCGGTGGACTATGTCAAATTTATATTCGTTGTAAGGAATAATCGAAAAGTCTACAGCTTTGAACTAACGACTCCAGGATACCACCCTGCCGCTACGCGAATTGACTCGTCTGGTACCGTCGGTCGAAAAGTGTTAAGACATCTACGGTAAATACCGATGGCATAGTCCCAACGTCATATTAATAATTCATAGATATCGATACCCAGTATTAATATATTTATTGTATCAGCGATATAGGTAGGACCAAACTCTTATTTTATTTGCTAGTCCAATAACAACCCTCCGTCCATCCGTCCTGAATGTCACCAACTGGTACGGCCAGGGACTTTAATTGTTGAGCCATATATTTAAGGTTCTTGGGCTTATCATAAAATAAGCATTCAAGTCCGTGACTGTACGCATTTCATACAACGGTGTAGTAAACTCATCATCAAGTTTTGAATTTTCTCTGACTTTATAAATAAATGCTCTTAAGTCTGATAACAACAGAAATGCAAATGTTGTGGTGTAAAAGATTTCAGAAACAGTCGGACAATCAGAGTCCGCAGTTATCCAAAACATAATTTGTTTGAGGAAATCGCGCGTTTGCCAACAATGGCACGTAAACTCGTTACCTGGCCGGCGGCGCCCGCACACACGCGCAGTCCTAGTATGTGGCGGTCGGGACTCCATTACGGGACAAATAAGTCCAAATGCGCAATAATCCTTTCGCTAAGTTAACCGAATCATGGCGTCGGCCGCCGCCGCGGGCCACGAAAAATCAAATGATTTCGCGCTAGGGTTGTCAGCTGCAAGGATAAATCTCTAAGGGATTTTTTGGATCTGTTGTACATAAGTTCAGATAACCTATAGTAGTCGGGCTTTTATCGTCTGTCAATCTGCATTTATAATATATCATGACTATCACAATTATAAGAAGAACATACATATGACATGGAATCTATGGTCTATACAATGCGCGTTCTTCCGACATGTTAGCTATTTCTTTCTTTTCATAGAACTAGTATAGACTGAGACGTACTGCTGTTAAACATAATAGATGTCGTAATGTGTCTGCCAGCATACTGGGAACGTTTTGTATACACATTGTCATTCCATGTCGTGTATGTTCCTTGCCTATAAGTGTGTAACTGACGCAAGTGACGTTTATCTTAGGGCGAAAAGTGGCAACCACCCTTAGATCTTTTCAGGAGAGCATTTAAGGAAATTTAAATAAATAATAATAAGAGGTGCAGTTAATTATTTCTTTCGACCATAAATACGTAAGTAAAAGTAAACACACTTTTTAACATAGTATTAAATTATTAATGAAATAATTATAAAAAATATTCATTTCTGTAACTGTTAAAACCTGCCAACAGTTACTTTAACCAAGTCATAGAACGTTGTTAGAAACATTGATTTGTCTGAAACCTTGCCTTATCTACTTGCCTTCTACAGTCAGCGTCATATAGTTCGTAGCATTCAAAGTACTCAAATAGTGCAGTACACCATACTAATTCTATGGTGTATCGAACTTTTTGAGCGCTTTGGATGCTACCAACTATATGACGCTGACTGTACCACAAACCTAGCCCTAACATGTATTCACATTCCCGCCAGCGGCAGCCCTGCGCTCTGGCGGCGGTCAGTCAACCGTTTGCCGCACTCACCGGATTCAATACTCGCTGCTTCGTAGACAAAGAGCACTTGTAACGCCACCGCTGTCGTTATCGTTATCGTGCGCGTCGGCCAGCTCTTGTGTCAGGACTCTGATAGACTCGTATTGTTCCTCTGTAGACATGACGGCTGGTCGTCGCGCCATAAAGTCGCCACATGTGTAGAAATCACAAACCATATAGATATACTCGCTATAAACCAGTGGCGGTTTGTCCATACAAACCAACTCCTGCCGGGTTTACTAAATTTCCCTCAGTTCAACAGCTTTCTTAAGCTCTTGAAGAAAATGCAAAACCATATCGACTCGATCTTGCTGAAGAGAGAATAATGAGCTCACCTACACTGCTATAAACTGAGCTTAACCTTTCAATTTCAATGTATAAAGGTTCGACCACACCGCTGCTTAAAATACGCAGACGCTACGGAATCGCTGACGCATCGTGTGCGTACCGTTTTACCGTATGTTCCCCACACCGCTGCTCAAAGTACACTGACGTTAGGGAATCGCAGTGACGTGTCGTAATCGTCATGACGTCACGGCCCACCTGCGTATTTTGAGCATCGAGTAGAGAAGTTTACGGCACGTCACTGTCTCCGTACCGTCAGCGTATTTTATGCAGGGGTGTGGAGAGCCTGCGGTAATCACGGTGCGGATACGATGCGTCGCTGCGATTCTGTGCCTTTGCCGTTTTTTAAGCAGCGGTATGCTCGCACCTTAAATATTTTATTTAAGAGTGTAGTTCCTAAACCATTGCATGCTGTAGTCGATTACTTATAAAAGTCAAAACTTGTATACATATATCCAAACACCTGTTTTGTCGCACAAGAGATGTGAGAACTCATCAAAAATCGCAAACTTCGAACGACTTTGTCGTCACTCTATTTACTCCTTAATCGGAGTAAAAGGGAACGGGGCCAGAAAATGAAATTCAATATTCACGGTAGGCCCTCTGATATCAGTCTCTTTCACGTTTAAAGTAAAGGATCATTGGTTTTCGGAATTACAGACGCTGAAGATGCTGGTTGCACCCAGCCCTGTTTTCATTATTACATTAGTATGAAAATTTTCAAACATTTCCATTGATTTTTATAGTTTATTTGTCACCAAAACTGTCTGGCTGCGGATATGGGATATGTGACTGTTCAACAAATTACAAGTTATATTAGTCCAGTAAAATTACGAAAATAGGTCAGTATAAGTACCGAAACCTGGACATAATTCGATAACTGTAATTTTCTTTTTCTATGAAATAAAATATTGTTTGTATTTAAACTTACATGAGACATGTTTAATAATTAACGATTAACACGGTACTACTCACGTTTATTTAGTCACTCGCGCGACATGTTTCGGAGAACATAGGCCTCCATTTTCAAGCACTAAGAGTGCTGAGTGATGTTCTCCGAAACATGTCGCGCGAGTGACTAAATAAACGTGAGTAGTACCGTGTTAATCGTTAATTATAAAATATTGTTAGTTCTTTTTATAATATAAAAAATTAAACATTTTAAGGTCCCGCGTCAATGTAAAAAACCTGAGACCGTATTATTCTACGATCACGTTTTCTTCAAAACATAGGAAATTAAAAATCCAATTCATCATCATCATCTCAGCCACAAGACGTCCACTGCTGAACATAGGCCTCCCTCTTGGACCTCCACATATACCGGTTGGAAGCGACCTGCATCCGGCGAAAGGTACTCGAGTGGACTAGCATGCGCAGCGTAGGACGTCCACCCACAAGATGGACAGACGACCTCATTAAGGTCGCCAAAATGTAATTGAATAGATAATATTACTATTAATATTAAACCCAAGGTGTTGGGTTTTTTACATTGATGCGGAACCCTAAAATGTATTTTTTTTTATGTTTTAAAAACAACTAACAATACTTTATTTCATAGAAAAAGAAAATTACAGTTATCGAATTATGTCCAGGTCTTGGTAATTTTACTGGTCTATATCGAAAGTTTTTTAATCGATAGTCATAGTGAAACGAAATGTAACTAGAGTTAGTAATTAACGCTGCTCTTTCAACAAATAACTTCATTACGCGCAGTGCACTGGCGCATTCTTGCGGAGTCGGCACTCAGATACGTACGTTTTATTCGACAATGCTGGGCTGATGCGAAGGTCTTGGGAACTTTAAACTCTTTTTCATAATTCTTAGATCTTCGGATGTTCCTACACTACTATCCAGCTAGTCTGGTTTTCTAGCTATACTAGCTTCTTTCCCGCTGAGAGCGGAGCGGAGAACGCTTGCTTCTTGGACACTATCGCAAAGTGAATATCGATTTAGATTATAGATTTAGCTTACCACTTAAGTTAGCTTTGATGTTGGTTGCTATGTACAAGTTATTTAAGCATGTGCTACATAACTGCGACTACGAAATCGCAAATAGCATTACCCGCAGCGGCCAGCGCGCAGCGTGCAGTGTGCAGCCCGAGCGCAGCAACTGCATAATGCAATTAAAAACGACTCGTTCGCGACGCAATTTTCAAAAACTCATTCCGCATTTTAATAATACAAAGCAGATGTTCCTGCGACGAGGCTCGCTCTGTGTTCGTTGGGTTCCGCACAGCCCGGTAATACAAAATAAAAATAAACTTTTACACTACGCTTGTGGCGGTCTGTAACTATGAAGAATGAATTCCGAACTCGGACCGAAACGAACTAGTTCCTTTCTTCAGGTTTAAATCGGTCTTCGGTCTTTTAGTTCAGTAGATTCTAGTAGAAGCGGGACGGGACGAATGCACGATTGAGCGAGTGCAACGAGCAACAGTGATAGATAACGGACGCCAACGTCGTAAAACACCTACTAAACTACCTTTACTTTAGCAAAGGAACTAAAAGACCGAACTAGTTCCTCCGACCAATTGACCGACATCGGAGCGCTCCGGTCACTGAACGAGCAGGCACAACTGTACTTTACATGAGCCCTTAGGTAGGTACAGTAAGCATAACATAGTTAGTTGCAGTTAGTATGCCCAAATATATCGTGACACATCCGTACTGCTATATACTCAAATAAAACCTGTAAGTATCGATATATTTGGCCACTTTGGTTGCCACTAACTATACGATTCTGACTGTACTATATATAACTGCGGAGCCGGCTAACACTGGGCTACGAGTTGCCATACCGAGCAGGGCGCTCTACGTGTCACGCCTGCATTACTCCGCCGTGGCTGATGATGTGGTGGAGTACGTTCGCCGGAGGACTGGCTTCACACTGACGGTGCAACAGCTGCGGGCGCCATTACGTGCACTTCAGCTCGTTTGTGCTGCGCGTGCCGCGGTCGCTTCTGGACACCATTGGAAGCGCGGACTTCTGGCCGAAGGGGGTAGTGTTTCGGAGGTTCCGGGGCAATCTGCCGAGTCCTACTCCAGTTCCAGTACTATCTGTGCAACAAAGCCCCACTGCTGCGTTGCCAAAATGTAGATAGTTTTATTAAATTTTGTATTTGCTTTTTTATGTTATATATGTATTTAGTTATATGACGCATTGGTTTTACTGTTATGTCATATTAACTTATTTGAATAAATAAAATAAAATAAATAAATAAAAATATAAGAAAGATGCCCGAAACCGAACTTCTATTTTCGCGGTAGGCTCTGGCATCTCTATGAGAGGATCTCCAACATGGCGGCTAGACGTGACGCATGCCCGCGGGCGCCTGCGCGGCCTCATATCGCTCGACGCTAATTGCGACACCAAACAACGCTCACCTGTAATAATGCAATTATTATCAAATACACGGATACCTTGATCTTTCACACACGTTATTAATAGAGAACATGCAACTCATATGACAACGCTCTAAAGTAATCAAAAAGTACCTCCCCCTTACAGAAGACCACAGCCATAAGCCAGCACTGCTACCTTTTAGGTATGTTCCTGATGGTGAGTAAGGTTCCCAAAGCTCCAACGCCCCCTTAAAGGCCGGCAACGCGCTTGTGACTCCCCTGGTGTTGCGGGTGCCCATGGGTTACGATAATTGCCATAAAAAAATCAAAACGGTTAGCATTTGTCATTTTATCGCCTATCGCGCTATCCGTGACTCGCATACTTGTTGGAGCGTGACAGACATTGCGACAAATGATAAAACGCCGACCATATTAGGCTAGCAGGTATTGGACAAGTATAAACCGATTCCTCTTGTGGCAGTTGATGGAGGTTCAATCTTGTAATGATGATTTCCTCTTGGCTTTACTATCCTAGGTTCAAATCCCAGTGAGGACATTTATTTGTGTGATGTTCCTAGCTGTGAGACAAGGGAGTTTTATATAGGTATATACAATAATATATACAATAGATCTACGTATTTTCTTTTTTGGACTGAGCTACCATGCGTTGCGGTTGTCTAGAATAACACCACCCCATCTCCCCCTGTGGGTGTCGTAACGGAAAAAAATCGACGGATGGGCAGCAGCGTCCGTCGAAGCACAATCTACAGCTACTGTGGCCGCTAATTCGCCTGCCAAGCGTGGCGACTATGGCAACTACCCCAAAATGATTCAAGCCATACGGGAAAGGTTAATGTCCAGCATGGACGACTTACGGCGTTTCTGTATATTGTATAGAAATAGTATAAATTATAACTAACAGTCAGCTGTTGCGGTCTATAATACAACTTAAGTAATTCGAATCTCTTCTTGTTATTAGTAAACCTAATTTTGATCTAGATTTTTCCATCTCTCGACACAGGGTCACCTTGTAACATTAAAGTCATGAAACGTCTTTATCAGGTAGATGTGATTCTAACTAGGTATATGAAATAAAAATAATCGTGTAATCTCATTTCTTCCAAACCTCCTTAACGAGATCTGCTATTGTTTGCGATGCTAACTCAATCACAAATTGTTAAGGAGCCAATTTAAAAAAGAATAACAAAGTAATTGAATCTCATCTCAGATGCTCACTGGCTCTTTATTTCGTTTCGTTATAATTAGGGAGGAAAATAATTGTTCGGATTGTTATTTTTATTGTAGCTGGCCTGGTCCGGCCAACAACACAATCTTCGTTAATGTCTGCTCTTTCACTCTCAAGAGTTTAGAACGGCATGTCACATATTTAGGCACCCTGAATGAGCTTGTGGTCCAGGTTATTGGGGAAGCTGGTTGTGGTAGTTTATTTAACTGCTAAATGCTAAGGCGGTTGTCACACTGTTGCGTATTTTGGAGACGGCGGCGGAGCACGAAGTGTAAACATTTGAAACGCAAAGCGTAAATCTATCTCGTTCCTAACTACGCTGTCGCCACATCCGCAGTTTGACATCCATCTAACCGAAATTATCGAGCTGAGAGCGGCTGCGAAGTTCATCAACAAATCAGATATCAATTAATTTTTGATACAAAGAAAATAAATTTTACTGTCTTGGCTTCGGGACAGGCCGCCAACTTACCTGATTTACCAGCTGAGCATATTCAATTAGAAATCTCTCTACAGCGAAATCCACAATGTTACATCTCGATTTAGCTAATACTGTCAGTTCTAACTAGTAATTACAGGTGCGAGATAATAATGCCAGATAATATTGAAATAAGACCAAATACATCCATGATCCAGTGGTTGTGGGTTCGAGTCCCGCTTCGAGACAAATTTTTCTATTTTTCTTTCGATTTAAAAATCGAAGATATTCGCTAGCAGACGTTTCTGCATAATAAAAAATAAGACCAAATGTTAAAACGTTGACTTCGGCTTATGGAAACAAAAGCGCGCGCCGCGGAGGGAGAGGCGCACGCGGCGGAATAACGCGATAATGCAGCACAATTAAAATTAGTTCCATTTTTGAATCCGTAACGATTCTGCCGCGCCGGTGGCCCGCGGTTGTGAGCCGCCGGAGTGGCTCGAGCAGGGGCTCTCCCGCCGGCCATCGCCGGAATGCTACGAGACTAGGAAAAACTTTAAGAGGCAAAGAAATTATATTGTTTTAACAACACGCATGAGCGAATCAGTGAAACAAATCAAACATTTAGCTACTTTTATAGACTACATTCTTCTTTAAGTCTCTTATCAAAATGATCTTACCTACATATCAACGTACTCTGCGGCAGACATGACGCCCTCAATGGATATAGGCTCGATGCTATTTTAACATTGTGCCATATCTTGTATGTTCCTTCTTTTCGATGGTCAATAAAGTATTGCCTTCCTGGCTACGACCCCTGGGACTTATTGGTACGTATTATATTTACATATAACTATTTCGCTGTAATCAGGTTAGAGCAGATGAAATCTCAGTCCGGAACAATACGTCTCGAGGATCGGCGCTGATTCAATTTGATGCAGTCACAGACAGTCGGTTGATAGGACACAATAAACGTTTGTGTTTGAGGAGAACGAGTTTATTATGAGACAATGTTGTAAAAATAAATCCGCCAGGGACATATGCCATCCCAGGATTAAAGATATTGGCTGATTCGATGATTATTGTGATGCCTGCATCACTGCATCACTGCATCTATGTATACTTGCACGTACCTAATGCGGTTAAATAAATCCAGAGCAAACCTCACTTTGGGTGAGGGTAACGAGACGAAATTGTAATTAGTATACATAGTTTTAAGCAAGAGTTAATTACCTTCAGTAGCTAGCAAAAACAGTCCGGGTTTTGGTTGACTTTGTCAGTTTAATTATTTTCCTTTTACAGTTTGGATTATGTGGTAGATGTTTATATTTTATTTAATTGCCTTAAGTACGGAAAGAAGATCACTAAAATGCATAAGTTGATTTAATACTTATGATCTAACAGTTGAACTAGGGCAAAACAGGAAAACTCGTTCAAGGTGAATAAAATTATTTTACGCTGCACTCTCCTAAAAAGATATGCAATATATTATCACAGACTGAATCAAGCATCTAGTGTATTTCATTGTCATACAAATATGTATAACAAACTCAATTGATTGAAAGAGTATCGATTTTATAAAATCTATTTAAAAAATTAAACAATATTCTTATTGAATTACAATCCTCCCGTTCGACAAATATCTCATCCCAAACAAAATGAATGTTGATTCAATTCAGCCAATATGCTAACGTGATCAGATGCTCCGGCCGGGCCCGAACCCCCGACACCCGATACTCTAAGCCGGCACTATTATGCTCTCTGGTATCTGCTTAATGAGAAAATAACCCGATGTTTCATGCTCACTGCTCCCATGGCTCTCAACCTTTCACAAGGATACTTTATTTTCATTTTCGTAAACCTGCATAAAATAAATTAATTTTAATGGTGACTTTTAAAACCAGTGACGCAGATATTCATTGTGATACTTACTTAAATTTACGATGAAACGGGCTGAATTTAAATGTCATGCCTACGTTTCAAACCCTTCAGCATTGTATTATACCATTAATATGATCTATAAATACATGATAATTTTACTTACAAGAACAGTCGTAACACATTAGGAGTTATATGTAGTTCCCTACTGTACCTGGATTTACAGTAGGTACTAGGTAGTAGGTATTGATACCAAGCGTGTCTAAAAATGCCGGGTAATCATAGTCGGTAGTGATCGTGATAGTGAGGTACTAATATATCTCTTAATCACGTGGTTTTAAAGGTGGCATTTACTTTGTGACATCGTTTACAGCGACCACTCCCGTTTAAAACGTGGACATACTAACTTCCAATAAACCAACTCTCCCGTGACCTATTATACCTATATGGTTATGGCAGGATTAACCAACCCTGTGAGAGCCGTCGGACCTCAAGGTAACTAAATCCCGCTTACTTTAGTTCGTAGCCGTACTGTTTCTGTGCCCAATACTGGTATAATCTAAAAGAAACTTACATTTTATAAAAGGCTCAGTAATGTTAGCACCGCACAGTTTGAGAAGCGCTGCCCGAAGTCGCTTCATATAATAGTATTCCGCATCAGGGAAGATTTGTATTAGGTTTTAACGAATTTATGAGGGCGATGCGGTAACCCCACGGGCTCACCGCAGCCAGCCGGCCTCGGAGCCCCGGGCGCGGGATCCCGGCTCCACGGGCTAGGCGAGTCCCGGGCGCGGGATCCCGGCTCTATGGGCGAGGCGATCCCGGGCACGGGATCCCGGCTCTATGGGCGAGGCAAGTCCCGGGAGCAAATTCCGGCTCCATGGTCCAGGGACTCAGCGCCATTGTTCACGAGGTGAGCTACGCAGAGCAAACTTAAACCATTTCTACTTTATTATTTTTTATTATGCAGAAACGTCTGCTAGCGAATATCTTCGATATTTAAATCGAAAGAAAAATAGAAAAATTTGCCTCGGAGCGGGACTCGAACCCACAACCACTGGATCACTAGCCCAGTGCACTTCCAATTGTGCTATTCGAGTACCGCTTAGACTTGTCAAATTTTTCTATCTTATCCTTCGTGGTATACGTCAAGGATGGACTTCTTTAAGCTCGAGAAATATCAGTGGCCCTGGAAAATAACACACTTCATGCTATTAAAAAAGTATAAAAAAGATAATAAATGGCCACTTGTTTCAATCACTCTTATAATGACAAGCATAAAACCCTTATAAGCCCAAAATTACGTATAATTATCAAACTTAATGCTAGTTTCATGCTAGTGATCTATTAGAAGTAACCATCAAGTCAGATCAGTCATGTAATTTTTTTGACCTATAACGCGTAAAATCAATAGCCTTTATAGGATTAATTGTCCCATTACAGATAGATATAAAACCTTAATAGGAGTAGCGGTTCTTATAAATGCTTTTATAGGATTAAAATATGCGTACTTATAACAGCCATATAAAATGTATTTATGAGACTATTTGTGTTTGTAAGGGTCATATAAATTTATCCTATAAACGCTTTTAAGACTAAATTATAGGATCAATTCGTCTGAGGATCAAATTGTCTTGTATGATGTTGTTATAAGATTATTGGTCAAAAACGTGACTATTATAAGACTTCTATGAGAGCGCCGAGCCGGTAGGTCGTGTCAAAAACGTTTATAAAACTACTATAAGAGGTATTAGTCTTATAATTTTTTCTAATAGGAAAATTTTGCTACTTGGGTTATTCTTATAGATACCTTTTAAAGTCATCTACACTGCGGAACAAGCCAATTCATGCACGTGGCGTCGTTATAGCTACGCGGGATCATAATTACTTTTGTACTTAAGGGATAATAATGACTGTAGCTCATTCTCCGCGGCTCTAACGTGGTCTGTTTGAGGTTGAGCCAGCAGCCCGGGTCCTCAGCTGACGTCATCTTTGAGGTCGTCGCCGTAATCGGATATGGCGTGTCCTTTACAGTGTAATCGCGAGCCGGGGGCGCTCCGGAGCGACATCTAACACTCCATTACGCCAAAATTAGTCCGCGCCCTGGCTGTTCAACTGTTCACCTCGTTGTCTACCTATACTATCTAGTATAACTTGACCCCAAAGTTCGCCCAACTATGAGCTAGCGTAGACCAGACTTATAACAGTCGTTGTTTGATGAAGTGATCGGTGATCGTTTTGAATGTCAGCCCAGTAAACGAGCTCCTTTGACACAGGCTGCCTCGGGGCCTGCGCTTGTGTCTCCCTGACGGCAAATTCATAAAGTTACGTGATAGACCACACACATCAACCACTATATGAGTGATTCTATTACACATAGCCAGCGATAGCAGCTGAGAGGTCAAGTTAGAATAGACACGTGCTGGCGAACTAGTGAGGAGCGGAGGATGGATTGATGTGATTACCTCTGCTACCGCACAACAAAGTTCCGGGTCATCTCAGCTCTCGGGCTGATTTAATATGAAAGTAAACTGTATCTAGGCATGAAGCATTTAGGTGATAATGTCTCGAAATTATGATACAGCTGAAGGGCCGAAGACGAAGGTTTTCAAATTCGGGTATATTAAAACTGATTGTACCCGCGAGCTGGATTTATAAAACCGAACATTTTCACAGTCTAGTTATGAGATCATACCAGCGCCCGACAGCCGCAGTGGTCCATAAAACACTTCCCAGTTTCACTGAGTTAATCTAATAACCTCGGAGACCCCAAAATGTCATCAAACGGACTCGGAATGTTCATTAGGATATTATTAAAGGATAATAACTCCGCGGAGTGATATAACGACAGTTAAACGAGATGAGAGAGGCTCGCCCCGCGGCGCCGCTCGCGGCCGGCGCTGATACCCGGCGAGGGGGGACCGCGCTACAACAGAACGTCGTATAACCCTGTGTGAGTCGTTTGGCGATGAAACGTTTTAGCTTGTCGTAGGTAAATGCAGCAAAATCGTCGGAAAATTGGATGTCTGTGTGTTTGCAAATCACTTCCCGGGCTAATATAAAACGTCTGTAGCCGGATGAGCAAAACGCGTCGCCCGCGGCCTCAGTCTGCCTAGTTATGAGCAAGTCTGCCTAGCAAGCGGGGAATCGTTACAGGTATACTGAGCAACGGGTAAATAAGGATTGATGAAGGTTATTGTATCGGAGAAGGTTACTGTTGTAACTGAATTTAGGCCTAATATATAAATCTGGGCGATTAATTAACTCGCAATGCCTGAAGCTTAGCACTGCTCCGATCCAGTGTGATGATCAAACAGGTAAATTATAGGCACCTATAAATGTACCTGTTTGTGTCCGAAGAGTGCTGAGCGCCCACTTTGTCCGTCCGTCTGCATCGCAGAGGGTTTTCAGCACTAATGAGTGCTCGTTAAACGTTGGTGAGCTCCAGTGGTCGAGCACCCTCCCGGACGTCTGTCAACTCAACTTTTGGTCTCTTTCCAATTTTCATAACGCGAGCTCGACCGGCGATTCGTGTTGAGTTGCAAAAAGTTCCTTTTAAGAAGATCTCCCTATATCTACCAAGTGTCCGGATAACTTTGATATCAACAAATCTTATTTTAAAAAGCTGGGCTAAGTATGTCCAGTAGCGGACATCAGCCGAATGATACGATGATAAATATTATAAATAAATATTACAGGACATTCTTACACAAATTCACTTGAAGTCACGGTAAGCTCAAGCAGGCTTGTGTTATGGGTACTCAGCGCACGATATAGGTATATAATATACAAATACTTACATATATAGATGAATTAGTAACAAATGTCTGTGCTCGTCACACAAATAAATGCTCTTACTGGGATTTGAACCCGGGACCATCGGCGTCATAGGCAGGATCACTACCCACTAGGTCAAACCTGTCTTCAAATGATGACGACTACAAATTCCTCGAGAAGCGACAAATAGGTAGATTGATACGCAATAATAAGAAGTCTAGCTCAAATAGGTACGCAGGGAGAAATGAATAGTGAACATACAAATAACATTTTTATTTAAACTTTAGTTAGTCCTTGTAATATGTTATAATTTATAAATGAAAATAACGGCTCTATACTCACTAAGTGCGTGACGGGCCGGCGACGCGAGCGGCGAAGCGAACGGACACTCAGCACTCTAGTGGTTGAAAATGGAGCTATGTTCTCCGAAATATCTCGCGCCGTGAGTCGAGTCGTTATTTTCATTTATAAAATAAAATTGAGTTATAAGATCTGCCTTCATCGATAAGTCATTCATCGTAGAAAACCCCATAGCAATTTCAAAGCGGCAAAACTGCTCAAATTAGCCGAGTCAATACACGGGTGATGTAGAGTCAACAAGGCTAACGGGTTCAGAGATCGTGGGCAAGTGCGCGTCAGCCGCCCCGCGCCGTCCGTGGGGGAGCTCCCGCCAGCGAGGGGGTATGCATATGGGGATCGCTTTATGCAGCCAGCTACAGTCTTGAGGGCCGACCAAGGGGATTTCTTGTACGATTTAGATACAGACATAAAAATACGTCTTTAATCAAAAGTTTGTTGAAATTATAAATTGTAGTGATGTGAGTTTACAATGCACCTTATGAACGCCACGAAATGACCGTTCCCAGACCTGCAATCTGAGAAAATATTCTCATAATCGAATGCTGAAATCATTATAATTGAATGTTGAATCATATACATTTATTTCCGGTAATAGGTAAGAAATAAAGTAGATGAGTAAGTTCGATCGATTCTAGCCAGGCCTACATCTACCGGCAAGAAACGCAGTGGGACTTAATTTCTCAAAGCAGAGTATACCAATCCTTTAATACATAATGAGGCATCATTTGCTTGCTGCTAAAGTACCGTCAGCAGACCACAATACCTATTTCAGTTCAAAAGTGCCTATGTACATATATCTCTTTAATACACTTAAAAGATATTTATATAATGACCGGGAAGTAAAAAATAATGCCCTGGATTCAATCCAACAGCTTATGATCATGATCCATGAAATGGAGATCATAAACAGACAGACAGTCAGCCATGTTGCTGGGAGCATTTCCATTATGCGTCATCTGGACCGGATGTCATATCTATAACTTAAGTTATCTATTAACTTACTCGTATTTATTAATTAACTTAACACTTCCGAGGTTTTCCCAGGGATACAGAATGAGGTTCTTCAAAAAAGTAGTGTATAGCGGTTCTGAAAGGGTAGGCAACGCGCATGTGAATCATCTGGAGTTGCAGGCGTCCATCGGCTACGGTAACTGCTTACCGTCAGACGGGCCGTATGCATGTTTGCTACCGTCGTATAAAAAAAACACATGATAGACCATGTCACTTGTAAACCGTCAACCATTAGCAATAAGTACCTATGACGGCAGGGTCGACTGGGCGTTGGGAGGGCCTCCCGCTCGAATTTGGAACATTGCGGTCATCCTTCACTTTTCCTCCAATCAAGCCATAATTAGAGTGACAGAGGCAATACTTCGAATTCGCGATTTTCGATTTCCGCAAGCTTTTTGTTGGTGTTGACTCCGCGACGTCGCACGGCACCGCGGCCCGTGCAGCGAGTCGCGCCCCCAGCCCCGGCGACGGACCTCCGACACCTCGCGCCACGAACTCGGAATACAAAACTGCGTCAACATCGGGGCTCCAGTTTGAATCAAATCGAATGAGAATCTCGTGATTGATTATTTGTGCAGCGCCTGTGTGAGCCGGTGCTGACAATCGATACACAGCGCATGTTTCATTTGAGTAGGGGCTTGCTTGCTAATACATTCACTTTAGATTAGATCACTTATTGTTTACAAAATGTTCTTAACCGCATTCGTATTACATATTCACTAGGAATATTATATCGATGTGATTGTGACCTATAAAGCTATTCTTTTATTTATCAAACTTCGGGGATATTGTCTTCGGTTGACGCGATAATTACTCAATCCACCCGATGACCACGGACTCTGCTAAAGGGTACGAAACGTCGGGATAAAGTTTAAATTAGTAGGCAGTTGTTCTATTTCATAAACTTCGAGAAGTTATCATAGAGGGTGAATGAACTATCCTGTGTTGTTATCTGTCCTATGAGCGAGGGGACAACCGAAGTATAGTTGTTATAAGAAACTTTATATTGGTGGTCCGCTAAGGAAATTGACACATTATAGCCATATTTAGATGCAATCAAACTGTATAAAAATGTCTCAATGTCCATGAGTGACATAGAATAGTTGATTGAGCCATATTTATTACGTTTCTTCAATTATAAAGGGTACTTACCTGTATTTTCACCTAGATTGGAAACTAAAGTATATAAATAGAAGAAACCACTCCTCGCTGCCACCTGCAGCAGGCCACGCCAGCCATCAAAGACTCGCATTAACCTCGAACGGGATGCTATCAAAGAAATCGGTGACAGCCATTACACAAATTAGAAAAAGAAAAAATGTAAATGCATTTCCCGCCGTTTCGTGTTGCCATTCAAAATAGAAACGTATTACCGCCCGTGAAAAGAACTGTCTCAAATTACTTTACACAATCTGTCCCTCTCCTCCCGGAGGGTGAATGTATGTGCGTCCTTTTCGTGCTTGCTATACAAACTCAGATAAACAAATACAAAGGGCCTAATTGAGTAACTAGTAAAACGAACGCGAACGGCTGTCCCGTCCCTCCGTATTAAATTACCAACTTACGCTTTCGTGTATCAAACCGTGTCCCGTCTCACAATGAGCCTTACGTGTCGGACATACGGAGGGAATGTCAATATGTGGGGTGCAGTTTAAGTTTGGTGAAGTTGTACAATTTTGGAGAGCGAGTTGTCAAGTGGTAAGGGAGTTCGAGTCTCGCAGGGAACTTAATTTGTCAACAATTTCGATATTTGAATACGTTTCGCTGCTCAATGAGCTTCTGTCAGCTTAAATTGTTTTTCTTTTTTTAATAATTCAACTTTGTTTGACGGAAGAAAATAAATGTAGAATAAATAGAATAAGGAGAGTTGGGAAATATTATGGAGCGCTAAACTAGACATACTTATATATAAGTAGGGTGTAGGACAAGAGCTATTACTACACCTAGGTATTTTTCTAGCACAAACGAATTGTTGTAAGTGATTGACAAAATAAAAAAATCGACAGTCCTGTTATCGATAAGTACCAATTCAACGTCATACAGGTAGTACAAAGACAAATATAGGGTAATAGGTTGCGATAAAAATAATATAACTATCAATTTACTTATATTTTACGTACTTTAGAAAACTATTTGGAATTAATTATTCTTGCAAATTATAAAAAATTATTGGATCAAAAGTGTACGGATTACGTTCAATTTGTACAAGATCGGTGGCGTGGCACACAGCGTCTATGTAGGTAGGAGATATAAGTCTGTAGTTGTATATACGTCTTGTCGTTGTAGTAGTATGTACTTATCGATAAAAGAATTGTGGATATTTTTATTGTGGCAAGCACTAAGCAAATGTTGTTCCTACTTGAAAAAGATCTAGGTAATAATTACCTAGTTCAGGTAACAGTAACAGGGAAATTTCCCTTCCCTTAGAGAAAAGTAAAAGAGTAAAGCACATATTGTCACTGTGACATGGTGACATAAACTTACAGCGAAAGCATTAATATAATATGTAACTTTAAATTAATAAAGTTTGAGTAATGCTAAAATAAAGTAAGTAAGTGTTAAACCAAATTTAACAATATTTGAAATTAAAGTAACTTGTAAGATATCTTGTCATTCATCTTACTTATCGTAAATAACTTGTTCGATAAATAAATATGCGCTTATGTCCAATGATATCATAACTTGCCTTAAATTATGTCTTTCTTGGGTGCTAGGGATATGTAGGTAATTATTAGTTTGGTTGTGGTTGGTGCGTACTTTCCTTAAGTCTAAACTCAAGTCTATTAATCTTCTAAAGTACTTTTTTAAATGTATTTTGTGATTTTTTATTGGCGACTGATTTACAATTAAGTTCCGAACATTTGGGAGTATTGCATACCTTTGTTGTTTATATAACTTTCGCTGCTATTGGCCTATATTTTTATGTAAGCAGTAATATGCCTTAGTTATATTTTACGACTGATGTTATCCTAAATACCAATTAAAAAAAAGTATCGGTATGAACATGGTATTGTTAGCCTGGTTCGTTACACTACACGTATGGTATCGTTACACTGTTACTGTTCCATTGTGGGCACGCAATCAGGTTTGAACATTGCTTTAGAATATTACCTACATGTACTAGCTGCAGCCCTGCTTATGGTGTACCTTCCTGAGCAACTTAATGCCTGGCTGTTATTTGCCTTACCTTTCAAGAACACTAGAGTTCTTCTGGAGACGTATATGCTTTTTTCCAATGCATTTAATGCTAATGTAAAATGTATATGTATAGTAGCCCGGTAACTCCGACGGGCGATTGTAAACGCATGTATTTAATCATCATCATCAGGCTAAAGTACGCCATAATACGCTCCCCTAAAGAGCGCCATAGCACCTTGTCTTCAGCTTGTCGCATCCAGCTTCTCCCTGCAATCTTTCTCAGATCGTCATCCCACCTGGTCGGAAGGCGTCCCACACTACGTTTACCGAGCAGGCAATTATTTAATGTTTTATTGTATCTTCAACTACACAATAACAATTTTCTATGAGTGTCAGCCCGTGACTCTCAAGTCTCATGCGTCACATCCACTCTCCTACCCCGGCTCCCGTGGCCGGAGCCTACTGCAACACACAACTCACCTGTCCCATTTAAAACCAACTCATCCGTTACTTCCTTCACACGTCAACGCACAAACAACAACACACTAATCGCCTCAAACGCTCCAAATTAATGTTTATTTGATTAACGTTGAAAAAACAGTTCGACAATTAGGCTCCCGTTCCAAACGCGTACGCTCTGACACTCCCAAACCTTAAGAAATACTTGAGCGATCTTAGACCTTATTCCTCGGGAATATCGCCGCGCGGTGTGTAGATGTTTCTGGCGGCGTGGCGCGGGCTGGAGCGCGACCCGCTCCCGCACAATAGGATAAACAAACGCGGTAAACGGAAGCCCGGGCTCGTTAGCCCACAAAGCCTGACAGCTCGGCTACTGATTATTATTTCTTTTTAATTTTCTTTTGTGCTGTGACAGGCGCTGGACAGCCACGCAACTACCGCTGGACACTTTGTGAGCTTCGAACTACATCTTGCTGACGGAATAAACGGTTTACTATATTTTTTTAAGCAATGTTACAGGGGAGAAATTTTGAGACACTCGACGATAACCTATGAATGCCCTGTGATAGTGAACGCTCGATAGTCCAAAAATGGGCCAATTACATTATCATGATATCTGTCGCATAGACAAAACTTATCCGCAGTTGAAGTACAGTATCGACAGAAGATTTATTCTTTTATGCCAATTTAATATTTTTCAGAGCCTTGCAGGCTGCTATGTTGAACTCGAAACTTTACTCCCTGGTTCTTTTACCAATATTTTTTTTATTTTTTTTTTATTTTAATACATGGAAAACCAACAGCGCTAACCATATCAGAATTATCATTGTCAACAATGCACCGAACCCTGTCCGGCATTACAAGTATCATAACCACAAATTATGATATATCCCATGAAGCATTTAATTACTTTCTTTCTTTAATATTGGAATCTATGTCACAAATGTCTCAATTCACTGAAACTCTATTTATATTATCAAGCATGGGACAACCGGATTGTAATAATGTATGTACTGCCAGATTATTTAAATGACACAGCTGAACTCAGAAAGCATATCAAAGTATGTATGTCTATTTTTGTGCAGTTAAATTTGTTTATACATTATTATTTTTACGTTTATATTTTAGTATTTTTAGTTACGCATATCTTGTAATGAACTGTTTGATATGTTTTCTTTTCGTACGTATATAATTTTAGATTTGTATATCACTGTTTTGAAAAAATAAGTCCCGCCGTAGTTTCTTGCCGGTCTCTTTTCGGGTCAGAGGTTTAGAGTTAGAAACGGTGCGCGGTGTAGATTTTGTTTGACGTTCATAAGTCCATGTAATTTTGCCTAAAGTAAAGAAGAATCTTATATCTTTTTTTTTAATTAAAATATTTACCTAACAAGTAATGGATTGTAACAATGCAGAGTTGGAGAGTGACCAAAAGTCCGAGTGACGAGCCCTCGAGCGGCTCCAACATTTAACAAGCGTTCATTAGAGAAGTCGCCATTCACCAGACTGTACCGAACCAACAGAAGCACACCAGCTCTGATCTCCTGTCACCTGCAGGTCATACCCGTCTAGGGGTCACATAATATTAGGAACAGACGTACAGCAGCTGTGAACCCTTTGCTGAACATGGAGCTCCAAATAACGAAAGACGCCAAATTTTTAGCAGTTTTAATTGCCCGCCGCCGCGCGCCGCCACTGGACGAACGCAAATTGGAATTGGACGCTGATTGGAACAGTTGGAAATGGAAAAAGTAGGTTCGTTATATACTACTTACTACGTACTTGTTTAGAACGTTGTAATCGGGCTTATGTATTACATCTAAAAACTATCTATCTTTTTCCTATAAGCAATCAACAATAACTATTCAATATAAATTATAAATAGATGAGACGCCGGAGGATCTCGACACTTTTTCTTAATTATTCTTAAATAATGTATACTTGAAACATCATCTATTTTCAATTAAAGTAGTGTTCATTAGTGTTACTACTTAATCAGTTCAAACCAGATCAGAGCAAATTTAAATATTAAAAAAAAATATTTGTTCTTACTTGAATAACTTATACATACAATTTATAGATAAAGCTGTATTATTTACAACGTTACTGGCCGTCTACATGAAAGTTCTAATGTTCTAAACTAAGGAAACGGTTCCGTTAGAGGTAGTTGTACCAACCTAGAGGTGTTAAATAATATTTTCCTTTTATTACAACTACACACAGTCTAATTCATGAAGTATTTAGCACTATTTAGCTGAGTTCCCGATATTTCATCACACTTATAATTTATAACAGTACCTACTTGTAATGTCAATGGTCAATAGCCATGGTAACTTTAAATTCAAATTGTATTTCTATATCAAGAAAGTGGTGGCAGAGTAGACGTTGCCTAATTGTGTCCAAGTCGCACCTTGTGAGAACATTTAATAACAAAGACTGCAAAAATTGACTTATTGTTTCCAAAGCTTTGCCGTATACCTCTTCACGCAGGGAAAAGTCAACTTCCCATCGATAGAAACAGTCGAGACTGCGGCCCCGTGACTGCGGGAGAGGCCCTCGACTAATCGAGGGGACTCAAAACAAAAGGCGCGCCCGCCATCGCCACTCCATTTAACTCTATTTTGCAAACAGCTCTCAAACCGCTCTCAATGCACGTTAAGAGGCATTCCTTTACATTTAATTCTGTTTCAAATTCTCCACGTGGGAATTTGGGTTAATTGTTATAGTTACTTCCAAGTCTTAACTGAGGCAAAGTCAAGTAAGACTTGAACATTCATAATTTATTTATTCGTGAGTTCACTTGACTCTTACAAATTTCATAGCCACTTTATATTAAAATATCGACTTAGTATTTGTTTTAAAAATGTATATTTTCCCACGGAAGGGGAGAAAGCTTTCATCATACAGAGCTTTTTCCGAACTTTTGTATGTATTATAATAACTAGAGATTAAAGCGACCGACAGGTAAGTTTTACATCTTAATTTATAAATGTAAAATAAATACTAGTCAAATGTCAATGATTTATCGACCAGTAGGTACCATCACATTCATAGTAATCATAATACCTACACCATTTAAAAGCCATTTCCATCATCATTCATGGAGTCAACATAATAATAGTTATATAAATAAATACTAATCTAGAACTATCTAGAACGAAATCTAAAAATCGAAAATAAATTCACGACAAGAAAGCTACATTTTAAATATAACATTACATTTTAGAGTTATAAATAATCATCTATCCCTACCTACATTACCAATTATCGTCCATGTGGTCTTGTGTGCTATAATAGGCTTCAGAAATAAGATTATATTAATTGGTAACCTAGCAGTGGCGGCGCCTTTATACAAGCCGCTTCCCGCCGGCTTGATTAACTTTACTGAAGGTCAACGGTTTGCCTTGGGCTCAAAAAGGAAAGTCTAAGACATATTGGCTCCGTCTTGCCTAAGAAGAAAATTATTGCACCGCCACTGTAACCTAGTTACTTATTTAGTAATAAATAAATAAATAAGTATTACAGGACATTCTTACCCAAATTGCCTAAGAGCCCCACGGTAAGCTCAATAATGGGTATGGGTACTCAGTACAAATAAATAGAAAACACCCATGACTCAGGAACAGTGCTCATCACACAAGTAAATGCCCTTACTGGGATTCGACTCCACGACTGTCGGCTTCATAGGCAGGGTCACTACCAACTAGGTCAGACCTGTCGTCGAAGTAGTACTTAGTAGTTTATCATAAAAGCTTACACAACCACCATTAACTTTATATTTTAATTTTGTGGTTTCGTTTGCAGGCAGGCTTGTGACTTCCGGGCACAGGACACCATGCGTCCGTGGAGACAGTGGGGAGACGAGGTCCGTCGCCGACTCGCTAATAACCCTCACTTCTGACAGCAGCATAAATATTGATCAAGTGTCAGCGGGACTTATTGCCGGGGCGGCCGTCTCTGCCCGCCAACGTGCGTGTTTAGCTTGTAAACATGCCACTAAGGCCACTGAGTGCCTGTCACTGTAAGGGTAGTTCGCTGTTCTGTTATGATGTATTAGTAAATGTTTAGTTTTACTAATATCGGTGTGGTAGCCTTTCTGTTCTTTGGATTGTGGTGCACAAACCCACATTGCGTTTACTTAACAATTAGTGTGGCTTTGTAGACGTTGTGCGTTGACTCTACTCTAAATCTAACCCACTAAGAAGAAATCTACCGCAAGTATGTCTATCATAATATAAATTCGTGACAGGCTAACAGTTTAAAACTTCTAATGCAAATTCATATACTTAATGAGAATTAAAATGAGACCCTGAGTCATTATTGTATTGTCCTGAGGCCGAAGGACCCATCGAAGTTAGAAAATTTTGGGCATCTCTTATACTCCAATTAAGTAGTGACAAAGACAATCGTCCGAAATTTGCAATTTTCCATGTAGGTTCCGCGGCAGGCTCTGTGATACTGTGTAACTCAGTTGTGGTTAGATATGTTACTTGTTAACTTATTAAGTCAACAAGAAGCTATACCAACTGTACGTCTGCAGGAATAGTCATGAGCAAGCTTCCCAGGATGGACAAGTGCATGCAGAGGAACCGTGAAGTGGCGCGGGAGTGGAGTGGCCGCTGGCAGCCAATTGCCGTCTTCCTGCCGTAATGAGGAAGCGCCGGGGCCGCTGATTGGCGGATGTCCAGTCCTCGCTGCTCCTGCGCAGATCTGCCCGCTAATGATCCGCTACCTACAGCGCAGCTGCGACTATTCCGAGAAAAACTGGCCGGTTTGTCTAAAACAACACAAATTCTTTTCGTATTGAAACTAACACTTATTCAATAGAAGATAAGTTATTAAACTGAAATTATTGAGTGAAGTGATGGAGCTCTCTCGGCCATGCTTTCGAGAGCGTGAGTTCTTCTACACAACTCACAAGCGAATTTTGTTATATTAAATTCCCGCCCGCTCGCGCCCCCGATGTAATCGCGCGCGAAACTTATCACATTATCAAAAAGCGTCAAATCGCCGAATCCTTTGATGTGCGCTAATTTGACAATTACACCCCGACGGGGCCGCCCGGGGTCGGGGCGCCTGGCGATATTCGACATGGCTTTCGCTAACGATAATATAGCAGGTTGCAACTTTCGCTAAACAAGCAATTTTCATAAGACCAAATAACTTTTAATCAGTTGTTAAACGTATATGGCCCTTCTATATTCCGCAAGAATTGTCAAATGTTCGTGCTTCTTGCTTTTGACATCTACATACTGTCAGCAAACCGCTCGTTTGACCATTTGCTATATTGTGTATTTATTTTCTTGCAGCGGTTAACATCTGTCCTTTTTCATATGCTCATAAAACATAGGGGTTGCAACTAAGCTGAGCCCTTAAATGCGATAATTACCGAAAACAGATGAACATGGATTGCAGTACGCCTAACATTCCTGAATGTAAAGAGCAAGCTTTTAACATAATGCTTTTTATATTAATTCAAAATGTCTCAATATTTAGGCAACTATGTTTGTTAGAAAAACATTTTAGAAACTGATTAATTCTGGGTTTTAGTAATGGTACTCGTATATTCAATGTCAAGATAAATTCGCTGCGATAGCCCTGTCGAATTGTCGCTGGCGCGGCGGCCGCGGCCAGCCAGCCCGCGCGCGCACAAAGGCGCTGATCAGGCACGCGCCGCTAAACTTTAATGTGAGATGATACGCCAAATTACACGCTACGCCCCGCTCTGCTTCTAACTCATTTCCATTAAACGCCACTCGTAGATCCTCGCCCCGACCGACGCTAGCTGTCCACGGGGTTTTGGCGACCAACATATTTTAAAGCCAAATGGGGCAGCCCCCAACAGTTAATTCGATTGTCTTCGCAGTGTGCTAAAATTTATACAAAAAATCGACGAAGTGCGAGTCCGAATCGCGCACGAATACCATTATTAAAAACCTTCAGTTGTTTACCAAAAATTGTGACATCCATACCTATAACACTAGAAATAAGAATAAGCTTGCTATTAGAAAGTGTCGTGTGCGTAAAGTGTATAAATCATTTTTTGGGCAATGTATTCATTTATATAACAAGTTACCTGATGATGCCTTAAAATTACCCTTCCCAGTACTTAAGAATTACTTTAAAAAGTCTTTGATGTCTAAGGGCTATTACAGAGTAGAGGATTATTTGACAGACAAACATGCATGGCCCAAACCAGAAACTAACAAAACCGCCTAGCAATTAATTCAACAATTGTATGTACTGCCAGATCATGTAAATGACACAGTTCAGATAAGAAAGCATATTAAAGTATGTTTATTTTGTGAAGTCGAATTTGTTTATACATTATTATTTTTACTTTTATATTTTAGTATTTTCATATCTTGTAACAAACTGTTTGATATGTTTTCTTATCGGACTACGCATAATTATGTAAGTACTTTAAGATTTGATGTATCACTGTATTGAAAAAATAAGTCCCGCCGTAGTTTCTTGCCGGTATCTTCACGGGTCAGAGGTGTAGGGTTTGAACCGGTGTAATTTTTTTTTTGACGTTCATAAGTGCATGTAATGTGCCTAAATTGAAAAAATAAAGATCTTTTATCTTTTTTTTTTATTATAAGAATAGGAGAAAACGGTGAAAAATCATGTTATTTTTATGTATTTGTCTGTAATTAATCTTATTTTAATTTAATTACGTTTTTATTTTGGAAACCATTCAAGTGAATATACAACTGAATAGGTATTCTGTGAATATTTCAAGTATCTAATTGTTGTTGACAAACTGGTTGACAATGGGAAGGAAAATTTTATTTTATGCTGGTTTTAGTTTTAGTATTAGTTACAATAGCGGCAACAGAAACAGAGGTACATTTTTTTTATGACATAGACGGCAAACGAGCAGACGGATTGCCTGGTGTGAAGCAATTACCGTCGCCCATGGGCACCCGCAACACCAGGGGAGTCACAAGCGCGTTGCCGGCCTTTAAGGGGGGCTGGAGCTCTGGGAACCTTACTCACCATCAGGAACACAACACTACATACCTGAAAGGTGGCAGCAGTGCTATTATGGCTGTGGTCTTCTGTAAGGAGGAGGTACTTCCCCAGTTGGGCTGCCCCAGATTCAAGCGTGATGGTCAACGCTGTGCCCTACCTCTCATTGTTGGACCTAGTTTAAGGACATACCCGGGTCCAAAACATCATCTGTGAACATTTCAACTGTCTAATACCATGATAGCTACCAGTGTGTCTGATGAGATACAGACTGTTGACACACGGACGGACGGATGGACAGCAGTCTTAGTGATGGGGTTCCGTTTTTACCCTTACCGTAAAGGATCATCCTCGCGACCGCGGCGGCGGCGCTACCGCGAAAAACGATATTCATAATTTTCGAACGATTGTCTCTGTTGCTCTCATGAAGCCTTAACTGGAGTAAAAGAGAAAATCTCGAAATATACGAACTTCGATGTTCGCGGTACCGGGCCAGCTAGGTTTGTCTTCGAATCGATTACGGGCATGAGTGATTCCACAAAACTCTTATAAGGCATTATGTTCTTCCTTCAAGGTGCCCAATGTGCCAACTGAATGAAATGAAAAAAAGGACTGAAAGGAAATGAGAATACATGTTGGACACAGGTCCAACGATTCCACTGGTTGAAGTGACAGCAATTCAACCAGTCGAATGAACAAACATTTAAACTAAATGTAACAGAAGTAATACCGATCTCATTTAAACTTTGCTGTTGGGCTATTGCAACATTATACTTATCTACACTAATTGACTGGCCCCACAGTTAGCTCCAGGCTTGTAATAATATATATAAAATACCTACATAGATAACACCCAGCATGAATGACTCAGTGCTTATCATACAAATAAATGCTCTTAACGGGACTCGAACCCAGGACCATCGTTTTCGTCCCTGCCGGTCACTATCCACTACGCAACCCGGTCGTCAGTATGTCTACGTAAGAAGAACACCACAGGGAAGCTTTGCTATTTAAACTTATTATCTGATAATAGTCAGTTTTTCTTCTTTCTTCTCAGTTCTCTCTGATCGTGTCTGATTGTCGAACATTGTAGAAGTATGCATGCAGATGTGCGCGGTGAGCCGGAGTTTATTGTAACTCTGACATTCCCGGCTTATCGCCGCATCGCTATTCGCGACGCAGCAGTGTCAGCGCAATTATAATTACCGGCTGGCGCAGAAGGAAATTAAACATGTAAACGTAGTCCTGACATTGGGAAGGGAAAGTAATATTTACGCGTAATGTTTTCAGAGCTTCATTTGTTTACCAGACACAAAATTTAAATACGACTTTTATAAGATAATTTGTTGCTGAAGGTTTCATTCATGAGCCTCTTTTAGTTATACCGAGTGCAGCCTGCAATAGGAGCAAAAAAATTAGGGATCGCTTCTACACCACGAACGTAACAACATTTGTTCTACAACTTTAAATAATTAAGTAATTTATTGCTTGTAATTTTTTCGAACACACTAAATAGTATTTTCAATGAACAGCATCCAACAGTCTCGTTGACGGTTACTGTCAGCCTACAAACTTTATAGTTTTCGCAATACATTGCTTGCTTGGAAAATCTTTTTTATGAATATTTATTAAACTATTAGTTATTTTCAAAAGTCGTAGAACAAATGTTGCTGCCTTTGTGGTGTAGAAATGATGCCTAAAGTTAATGCTCCTATTACAGGCCACACCCGGTATAGAGGCACTGCAATGAACTTCGTCTATCATTACGTAGAATCCTTCCAATGTCATAAATTAACATTTAAATAAATAATCTGTAAATCTGTCCAACGTAACAACATTTTCAACCCACAGAAATTAAAAACGGCAATCATCCCGCCTGGGCTTTTCTTCGGTTGGCTACTACAGTACCATCAAAGTTGCTATTCTTTTCTTCATTGAATGATTTCCAATGAGGGTGGAACTCGCATCAGGAAATGTGATAAGTGATAACATTATCACAGCGACTATGTCCCGGTGGCGGCCCGCGAGCCCCGCCCGCGCGACGCGCCGCCACCGCCGCCGCAAGCGCATACAATTCGGCGCCTTTGACGACGCTCTGTTTCCTCTCCATTCAGCCATTTACTGCTGTTCCAACAGACGTACATTTCGCGGACTGCCGCTGCCGCTTGATATTGAGCTTTACTCGTATTATATTACGGTTGGTTCCAACAGGACACTGGGAAGAGGTGATACCGAGATTGAAGCGACACTCGGCGTTTCCGCCGCTTGTAATGAAGAATGCACTTGCAGTACACTCTATAAATATATATACAGAAGATTTCTTATATCAACGGAATAAAGTGCAGAATGGTGTAGATATAATTGCGCCTGTGTATGCTAATTATTAGCCGGCTGACGCAGTGTTCTACGGGACAATGCGCCTGCGCCGCGCGGCTCTGTTGCGGCTGTATGAGACTAAAGACTTCGACAAAGGATTTGTCCCGCAGCTTCTCTCGGAATGTTTTTGATATCTTGTGTGATTTAGATCTTGCACGATTGCACTGATCAGCAACCGAAAAATTCCGGCAGCTTCCTCGCATAATGTAGGTACTTAAGATATTACTTATATTGATATAATAATGCAAAATGCAAGATGTTTATATTGCTCATATAAAACATACCAAGCGCATTAACATCTTTGAATTTTTTTGATATTCCTATTACAAGTATCTTTTGGAAATACATTCCCTACCGATATATTTGCAGATCTAAAAAATATATATCATGATTTTTGACAACTTGCTATAAAGACAAATCGATCGTATTCGGTGCCGAACAGCCTTTTTGCCACTGCCGGCTGCCGGCTGTCGACTGTCAGCTGTCAGGGTGACGTGCGCGGATCTGCGCGCGCGCCGACACTGATCGATGCGCGGAGACATTATATTTGGGCTTCACTTGCTGAAAAACTAGTGTTGGCTTCTCCGACTTTCGGTGTTCGGCGACTTGGGGAAACTGATTTACTTAAAATACGGTTAAAAGCTAACTGTGGACCTGCGAATTCTTATAATTGTTACAAGAACTAAAACTAGGTATTTAGGTATAGTATAAACTCCGCATTGCTTACAATACAAATTGTAAATTACGTCACTAATAGGCAATTATTTGTTATATTACTGATTATTGTGGGTACTACCTACGAGTGAAGCGAGTTCAGAAATATAATCACGAGCTTAGCGAGAGTTTCTTAATACGAGATACATATAATAAAACTTTGCAGCAACATGAAACGCACTATTTTTTACCTCATTATAGAGGGGGAATTTAATACATCACTTGAATTAACTTGATAATGTTAGTAATTCTTGCTTTTTGAAAAAAAAAATGAGTTGTAAACAATAATAAAGAAAGGGCTTTTCACTCCAGTGCATTATATCAGACCATTGTAAATAAACATTTAAAAATAGGCCACGCACGTGGCTGAGTTTAATAATTAGTTCTTCGTTATAAAACTTACTCTGTTCTTCTGTTTATTTTCGATACCGGGACCTATATGTGGTCAGCACACAATACAACTAGCTCTGATCTTCCACGAGGTTGTAAACAAGGAGCTGCTGCGTGGGAGCCGCGGGCGCCATGTTTGTCTCCGTCCTCGAGGGTCGTCGCGAGGTGTTTTAAAACAACCACTGCTTACTCGGTGTCGCATTTCTACACCCAGGTCTGTGTAGGGTTGCTACTTCGACTTGAAATAAACATATCTCTATTAATTCTAGTATTTCTGTGTTGTAGTTACTTGTGTATTTATCATATTTTAGTCAAATATTCACACGGAATGTCCCCAGTAAAAGTCTCACCTGGTAAGGTTAGGTTACGTGCAGTTAAATCACCAGATTAATCATTACGCTAGAATGTTGATGGACCATCGATAGATAGGTATGTACATAAAATATTTCTTTAGGGTTATACCTGCAAGTGACTACGTGTACATAGGTACATTAATGTTTTAAACTTTAATTGTTGTTTAACTACTAAATAAGCTTATTTTCAAAACCATAGCGCTCTTGACAATGTTATGAGATTTTGACAAATATTTGTGACATTCACTACAAATATTTTTTTATACAACGACGGTGGCAAACAAGCATACGGGCCGCCTGATGGTAAGCAGTTACCCTAGCCTATACCCTATACCTACAACTCCAGAGGATTTACATGCGCGTTGAAAATAAAAGCCAGCAGCCACCAGCCCTGCGCCCTGTACGCTCCTCTTGTTGACGTGTATTTTAAACTGAGCAAACAGCAGCGCGCTCGGGCTGCGGAGCTAGGACAACAGGGCCGGCGCCTCCGACGCGCCGCAGGTCCGAATATGTTGGGGTAGTTCTGGACACGAGGCACATATACGTCGATCGATGTGAAGTCTGTGAATTATTATCAATGTAATATCTTGGGCTGGAACCAAAATTAACTAGACACAAGTAACCTACACTAGCGACAGAATGGAATTAACCTTACAGGGAAAGAACACCGGAGGAAAAAATCATGAAGGTCACGTGCCGCAGCTGTAGGTGTGGCGGGAGAGCCGCGACGTGGGCCCGGCAGGAGTCGCGGCTTTGATCACTGACTCCGGCACTACACAATTTTTCCTTTGTCAGTATCGCCGATGATTGACGGCCTATTCGCGGCGCGAACACAACCACTATACGTCTACACCCATTTACCAGGGAGACGGAGCAATCTGACTCTTATCCTGTAGAGCGTAAGAACAGGGATCAACGTGACGACGTGTAGTAATAAATTTGTTAATGCTCGGAGAAACAAATGAGCGCTAACGATATTGAAAATCAAAAGGACTTCATTATCAACCCTATGACTTACACTTTAAGGTCCCACGCTTATTTTGTATATGTTATTGGTAAGTATGCGCGAGTCTAATAAGAGTAGGCTTCGTCTTTGGAAAATGAGTTTCCTTGCGCGACGCGGGGGTGGGGGTGCGGGCGGGGGTTGTGGGGGTAATTGTCGCGGATCAAAGCCGCGCCACGGGAGCGGAACGGCGTAAGCGCCGTCGAGGAGCCATAGTCGCGGGGCTGTTTCCGCAACCGCGGCGGCGGCGCGTCTGATCTGCCTCGTGGACTATTCTGCGTAAGAAGGATCGGCGTTTCGCCGATAACTTTATACATATGTGTATTGTGTATACGTAGTAAACAGGTAAATCAAAAACTTATAAATCCTATTGTCTTTATATAAGTTGTGATTAAAAATTTTAATGCTTTTTATTAATTGTTATATAATCTAATTGTTGGTCTACTTAATACTGATGTATAAGTAATTAATCTTTAATTACATAAGAACCTATTTATATGTAGTTAGTTATATTTATTACAAAATTAAACTGACTAAGTGTCAAGTAATCAAACTAAGTAAGAGTCACTTCTGAAAATATGACTCATGGAAATATTTTAGACTTTACGCCATCGTAAAAGAGTAATTCCTCATATCACATTAAACACCTCATTCACATTAAAATTTATCCATATTTTTAGACATGGCCGTATTTTTTAGTAGATGAGCAGCGGTGTGACGTTTGCCGTATCATAAAAGACGCATCACTGCGTGTAGAAGGCAACAATGAAATGGCGAATCGAGAGTGCGCACGGCGCGCGCCCCTCGCGGCGCCTTTTGATTGTTTCCCAGTTTTTGCGAGCTGTCGGCGGTTATTTACGCGCTCGTTACCGGCGCCGGCGACGCGAGCGGCGGTGACACCGCGCCGCACCACTACTTCATTATAATCACTAGGCTTAAGCGTAACTTACGCTGCGCTTTTTTATCCCACCACGTTCCAAGCGAGCTCACGACAGCGAGCGAGATGACGGAAAATTGTAGGAAACTACAGTGCTTCTTTCTCTCTACAGTTCGTGCTTCTCTCTCTTTTACTCCGTAATTAAAGTGACAGAGACAAACGTTCGAAATTTGCTAATATCAATTTTCTGTTGTTTTGGAAACGCACTGTTGTTTTGGAAATATTGTAAGAAGCCTGCACGATAGACGTTAATTTTCTTAGTCGAGTACCTACTCCTACCTGCATAGTTACATTAGTTACTGACCTCTCCTAATGTAAAATCAAGTATCTAATATTTAATAGTAAATTATTCGTTCTCATCAAGCATCGTATCATATTATTGTACTCACAATTATCGCCAAAAGTTTAATTAAAAACATCAGTAAAAATAAAGGACCGGTTGCAGCTTTCGTTATTAGGGACATACATATCAATAAGGTTCGTGTCTTTCCTGTGGACATTATGAACGTTAAGGGTTTTAAAGCCAAACGTTAAATTCTATGAAATATCCACATAAACCGCTCCCCCTCTTAGGTACGTAACACTATACAAAAACATAACTTGTCACCCGGGGTAAGTAACGCCAACCAAAGTGTCAATACTATTGTAATTAAATAACCAATGTAACTAGATATTTGATTAGTTACCATTCAGTCCTGAACAAAACTGGACGTTGCATTTTTCAAACCGGTATTTTAAGAGTTCCCTAATGCTTATTAGCGCTCGGTTGTCTAACCGTTCCTTGAATTAATATTAAACCATTTAAAACTCTTATTATTTAATACTAAATAATCTCGAATTGTTCGGGTACAGTCACAGGCAATTAAATCTTAGTTATCTTACGATATCAAGAGTCAAGACCTGTCTGATGGCTCCTTATGTCAAGGCTAAAAGATGTACTTAGATATTTTGGTTTTCATTTAAAAAAAAAACAACATTTGGTATTTGGACAAACTACCGCAAATAATTTGATTGTTATACTTAATTGTAACGAGTACACGTGACCGGTTAGTTAGACAGCTCAATCATAGATCGATATGTATAGGTAAGCGTGTCTTCTGGGAGTGGGCGTCATTTGAAGCGGAGTCGTCTGGTCAACATAATTATAGTTTGGGACTCGACTAGAGGTTCCGGTGGCTCGGAACATGCTGTATTTACCTAATAACCGATCTCGACTCACCCTCTTATCCTTTCTTGAAAAACTGCAAAGGTTTCAAACTATTATTTACTTAACGCGAAGAGCCAATTTCGGAAAAAAAACTGGCGCCACCTCGTGGGAATACCGAAAGTCGGATCAAGTCTGCAATTTAATACTTGTGTTTATTTTTTGCAAAACGTCTAATGTCGCGGCGGAAGCTGCGTGTTTGTTTAGGAGCGCCGGCGAGAGCACCGCGGCTGTTATCACTGTCAATATTGAAAACATTAGGCCATACATGTTGATCCAACTGAGAGCACGGGCTCGCTCGCGGCGGAATCTGTCGCCAGCAGCGCTGCCTACTGGATACTGCGTACTGAGCCCGAGCTTAGGTCACTACTCCCTGGATGCCGATTTCAAGTATCTACCAGACCACAAAACTTTGTTAATTAACTAAAAATTAACAAATTGTTATAGCAATTACTACTCGAACGCACCATAACTACCTCCCTATTTTGGAAAATGGTGACTAAATCTGTTAACGTTTTTAACAAATTACATAATAAAATGTAACATATCGCCTATGTACCTGTAAGAATTAAGATCTAGTTGTAAACACTGACATGTATTGTAGGTACCTGAATACGGAAAACGTCCTAATTTAATAGTGTACAAACAACTTGTATTGTTAATGACACAACTTTAAATATGACACGTACTCGTAGATACTGTGTCTTATGTATAGCTGTTCAACAGTCTGCCTTAAATCTATTCATAGCAAGTTGGTGTTTTAATTGATCGCCGCAGCAAAGCAAATGAGCAAACAAACGTCAAGACCGTCAAGTTACCATAAATCCCGAATAAAGCGTTAACACTGCGACAGTTATTACAAAACGTCGAGCGGGCAATCAGCGGCGGCGGCTAAGTGGCAGAACCAACAGCGGCGGTGGGGCCGGGGCGCCGCGCCGGGAGCTGGGACAAAACCAACAATCGTGATTAAATCGCGCGTGCACTAATTAAATAATAAGATGCGGTTACCGGCGGGTCACATGCCGCCGGGGCCGCGCACGGACCCACCAGCGCCGAGCCACCAGCGCAGCCAGGGATTAAGGAAAATACTTAAGCACCTCACCTCTTATCGTAAGTGATATTTCCACACGAAACGCTCCAAAAGTAAAAAGTAAAGTCGTTTTTAAAACTGCTCCGGTTACAAATCTATGAGATTAGCATGTAATGAGTACCATGTGACCATCGGCGCAGTCACTACAGTTGAACGCAGCACCCGCGGCTCCGGCGGCATGCAAGCCCCGCTAACCACAAATTTGATTACAATTAGCCGCATGAATAATGCAGCGCAAACAGAAGGGTTGATGAGGCACTGTTTGAACGCTCCCGCCGCGGCCGGGCCGGGCCGGGCCGTGCCGTGCCGTGCCGGCCTGGCTGGGTCGACAACTAGCGCCAGTCTATTTATTAACAAACAAGATAATTCGTAATAGTGCGCTTTGCTTATGTTGGTATGTACTGTGGCCATTGGGATGTGCTCGCTTGACCACAGATTGAAGAAGATTTGGCGTAACTTTTGTATTCAACTGTCAAGATTCATATAGACCTACGGCGCCAACTCTCTAGAACGACCTGTATCCAATACATTTTTTTGCATTGCCCGGCCATTGAGACTGCGGTACTGTCGGTATCTTCAAAAACCACGGACGTTGATTAGCAAATCATGCTTGAAATCCGTCAGCTCTGGCTCGTGCAGAGAATTTACGAACGTAGCCATTCTAACCTCGTAAGGCCTATTTAGTGCAGACTAGGTGTACTAAAAATGTATTAAATAAACAAGAGAAAAACTACTTTAATTCCTGTCACTCGCATAAAAGATTTAAATTCCATTGAAAGGGAGTGTAGTGTACTCTGGGTCTTACGAGGATACATATGGCAACTGTCAAATTATGGTCAGGTGCTTACCAGACGGTTAGGTGCAACCAGTCCATAGCGAACTTAAGGAGCTGTTTTTGATATCTTTGGGTATTTTTATAAGTAATCCTAGTGGCGTCTAAATAAGGCAAATCGTTTGAAACAGGAGCGGTGTTGTGAGACGTGGTGGTGATGGTGAGATGTCAATTTAAATATAGAGGTGACGTGTTGACACTGTATTTAGCAGTTCATTACTGCCGAGCTCGCGCGCGGGTCGGGTTACCGCCCGCGAGGCACGGGCGCCGGCGGGGGCGGCAGCGGGCAAGGGCTGAAGCCGGCGACGGCAGAACCGGGTGCTGCCGGCAGTGGGTGTCCTACAATTTTTTTTAATAAAAAACCACAAAAAAAACTGGAAAATCGCTAGATTAACGCGTCATATTTAGTCGCAGCGCGGCAATCTTCACCTTCTCAAGATTTTTTTTATTACCAACTAAAAGATAATATAATATGTAATTATACATTAAATAAAAATTTGTTACGATAAACAACTTCCCATGATGTACATAACTACAACATCTATCAAATACCGAATTAGATAAATAGATTCCTGATCACCAATTAACAAACATTAACGGTATAGTGTGGTGTAGTAACGGTAACGAGAATATCATCACCCCATCTCGCCCCGCCTGTCACATAAAAGGCAACAAAAAGGAAAAATCGGATGGATGAACGCACACCAACGTCCATCGAAAACTAATTAACAACTACTGCGATTGCCAACCCGCCTGCCAAGCGTGTCGATTATGGTAACACCTCCCTAGATAATTCAAGTCATATTTCGGGCACCCCTATATCTGAAATGATAAAAGAAATGTAAGCTTTAAAACAATTGAATACCTAAACTAGGTAGAGCCCATGATCGCTCTCCGCTCGTGACTCGCAGCGCTGCAATTCTCAAATGAATCTACGGCTGTGCTGAATACCATCCAGAATGACTCTGCGCCCCTGGAACACATAGTATGCACAAGCCTACAGCTCCTCTTACACTAGTGAGGAGTTCTCAACCGGGTACAGACCAGCTGAGGAGGGATGCCTGAGCCCCGCCGGCTGGCGCCGCGCATCCGCCGAGGTGGAGGTTACACCAACACGCTTTTTGTGCGTCCCTGTCACTCTGACGGATCACATTCTGGTGGTATACTTATCTCCTTGTATGTCTGACGGACCATCCCGTTTTGGGAGAGGTAAAGCCAACAAGGGAAGAAAACTAATTCGGACTGTAATTTTATATACTTGCTCGCAGTCGTAGGTACGACGAAAGAAGTCGGGATACGACAGAATTCATATAGGTCAATATAAATAATTAACGAATGCTATATAATGTTACCTCTACACTATTCCTACTTTTACCCAAAAATCAATCTGTACCCATTATCGAGCGAGCCTACTATAATCATGATATGGGTCATGGGTATTTTCTATGTATTTAAGTATATTTGTATATTATATATATCGTTAGCTGAGTACCCACAACACAAGCCTTCATGAGCTTACCGGGCTCAGTTGATTTGTGTATATTTTTTATTAATTTTATTATTTAGCGTAGCGTATATTTAGGCACTATGATGTTTTTAGATAGGCATATGTATGCGGATACTGGATACTTTGCGTCAGAACAGGGGTGTTCTGTATTGTTATGAGATAGAAATGGATTTTGTTGTGATTTTCCTTATTTCTTTTGCGGAATTTTGTCTCCTTGTACGACAGGTTTGTCCTAGTGGGCAGTGACCCTGCCTATGAAGCCGATGGTCTTGGGTTCAAAACCCAGTAAGGGCATTTATTTCTGTAATGAGCGCAGATATTTGTTCCTGAGTCATGGGTGTTTTATATACCTATTTTTTTAGGAGGAATATACATTATATATATCGTTGGCCGAGTATTCATAATACAAGCCTTCTTGAGCTTACCGTAGGGCTCAGTCATTTTGTGTAAGAATGTTCTGTAATATTTATTTATTGATTATTATTTATTATTCATTTGTAAGACCGACACTCACCTCACCAGGCTGCCAGGAACCACTTACCACCGGGTGGGCTACAGCTACAGCCCACGCAGCATGTACGAAGTATGCTATCGCCCCACCACGATATTTTATTAAATTAAATACAATTTTATTGTACTCGTACCTTCAATAAATAGTCAATAGATTGATCTTCCTCCATTGTAGCTATAACTATTTGAGAAAATGACGACTAACACTTTTTTGTTGGCATACCTATCTTAAAACACGATTTTTTAATTAAAGATCTATTGAAAATATTAAATGTACGTGTACGCCAGAGAGTGTCGACTTTCTTGCATTGATCTTGCGCCTTAAAAGACTCATAGCGCCATCTATCGTCGTGTATTCAAATACTCACACTGACTCGTACTTAAGACTACTAAGGTTGATGTTTTTTCTATTGAGTACTTAGTTATCAGTTTAGACACGACACAATAAAGACAAGACACGGTATTGTTTCTAGAATGTACTGAATCTGAGATCTGGTAAAAAATACTAGGTAAACTATTACCTTAGTACCTATACGAGTGACAGCTAGGCCCTTCGCAGACGTGCCAGTCACAGAGGACCTCCTTTACTTGCAGGTACGTGGTGCCAGCTAGCGATGCATATATTCGTTTCCAGTTAGGCGTGCACCCATCTCCGTGTAGAAAGCAGTAATTTAAGGTATTTCATAATTTACTAGTAGGTACCTAGGTACCTAATAATTCTAATATATTTTCAAATACTAATTGAACCGTCGTCTCTGGTCTGGTTTGGTAATTTGATTGTTTCGTCCGAGTTTCATGAGTTTCCATGATTGTCTTTGTCAATGTTCTTGTCTTGCCGGTTTATAAATAATTTAAGTTATAAGTAATTTAAGTGGCCTTTAAGCCATCGTTCCAGAAATAACTCGCTCAGCCAGTATTTCAGTTGAGGCAATGACCGGTCTGTAGGTACGAGTAGAAAAACACCTACAGAGACATACCTACGTTATAAACCCTGACACTTTATAAAGTAAATATGGTTGCTGTGTTAATTAAATTGCTTAAGTCCAATGATAGCTTACCTAAGTCATGGGCATACACATGGCAGCTCAATAACAGCTGGACTTTTCAAATGCATCTCCTGAAAACCTTTGAGTGAGTGTCGTACAAGGCTCGGCGCGGGCCCGCGGGGCTGCGCGGCCGGCGACCTCGGAGATGCGGAGATAACCGTTACGGTCAATAGGGTGGCGCGCGGACATATTCTGTAAAAAACCATCACTGCCGCGATACACCTGCAGGGCAGCGGGCTCGGAAACAGACGCTTATGTACACTAAATAAGGTTGCACTTCAAAAGGAACTAAACTGTATCAGCAGTAGTATGTTTGTTATTGCTGAACGACAAAATTGCGTTCGCGGCTGCGATAGCCGGATACACACGAACATAGTCTTGAGTGCGTTTACATAAGGGCCAGTTTAAAGGTAAAGCTTCATTGGTAACGGTAAAGTTCTAGTGGCTGGAGGTAATTCGGGGGAGTGGGGCGCTATCGCCATCTATTTACTAATGACTTCCTGCGTCAGGTGCTCGGTGCTACGTTTGTTTGCTAACGGACTCTTTTGTTGATGGCATTTCTTAGCTCGCCTCGTGGAGTCAACAACGTGACAGCTCGGATACATGCTAGCTTTAAATATGGGTCACCTACATAGCATTCTTATATGGCTATAAATGCTAAGGAGTTTTACATACTCCAATAAACACTACCTATTTCTATGAATGGTACCCAGCTAATCACCCTCAATAAACTGCTTTCAAACACATACCTACAGATTAGATTAGGTATCCATAAGTACATAGGTAGGTTCTACTTACTTACTTAGTATTTCATTAAGATTGTAGATAGACTATAGATGGGTAGGTATACTTACTAATGTATATTAGCAACAGCGTCAGGTATGATTCACAGTTGTTAACAACTTTCTGTATCGTTGCAAATATAAATAGATTGATTAATGGCCGTCAATTATAAATTATAAGCCCTTGATGGTTCTTGGGATAATAGCAAATGCAGTAGATTAGCATGTGTCACCTTGTCTGAAAGGACGCACTACCCTACACTTGCATTACAGTTTGCATTAATTGCGATTTATACCTACACACCTACAGATACCTATACAAATAAATAAAATAGCATTAAATACGATATTATACATATGAGTATTCAGTTGGTAGTGTAATGTATATATAAACTCAAATTATATCAATAACTTTCAGTGCGTTGTAGGCGCCACCGAGGCTGAATAAATAAATGTTATAAGACTTATAGGTAAGTAATGGGCGCCACGCTCGCCAGTTGTTACACAAGCTAATGTCATTGTCAACCAAAAGTGTGAGCAATAAATCTTCCTCGTGGCAGCTCCCCGCCCACGACCTGCGACACGCAGCCCAATATACCAAAACACCATAAAATTTATGACCGGGAAACTAAACCTATCCATTACAAGCCACCCCGAGCCAAACTCTACCTTAATCGCACGCAGCACGGTCGGAATTCATTAACGCCGTTAAGAAGAACTAGGGTATCGCTTACACAATCGCGCGCCGCGCCGCTTCGAGTGTGGACCTTGCGGCGGGAGCTCCACGGTGTGTTTCTGCCTGCCGCGCGGCGTTGAAGAAGTAGGGTATCGGTTACACGATTGGCTGGTGGCGCCCCGCCCCGGGATCCGTTTCACGCACCTCCTAGGTCCACCCACTGCTTGCCATGTAGCACATGCCCGCTTGCAGCCCGCCGCAGCCCGCCGCGGACCCACGGCCGGTACACCTCACATTTCTCAATCAAGCCATTATCCAAGCAAAAAAAAAGCATCTATGCTGAGCCTACCTACCCGAAACAGTGCCGTACTCTGGATGGGTAAACTACAGGTAATCATTTACATCGACGAAAATAAGACATTGCCCCTGCAATCGAAATATGGAATTAAGTATAGCACTTATAAGTATAACAGTCCACACTTGTAACCAGGCAACCGTAGGAAGTATACATTGAATATACCTAGAGAAATACTTCTTGCTCTGTGAATAGGAATGTAACTTATCTACCTATCTATTTTAGATGATGAAATGTCCTGATGTAACACGTCAGAACAGTCTGACAAATTGTTGAAATAGTTGGAGAGCATGTACGAGTGGTCATGTACATGTACCCATAGGCGATAGTCACAGCATTTTATTTCCTTTATCGAAAATACATACCAGACAAACCTACTCCAGCCGACACGACGCCGATCCTTAATTCCTTGATGATCCACCGGTACCTCCTGCCGCGGGTGCGGTTCCGTCGCGGCTCCCTTACAGACGCAGGAGCGATAGCATCGCGGTCGTTAACCCTCCCTCCCCCCTACACCCCACGCCATTACCGCGATATGAAAAAATACTCGTCATTATACACAACAATACGTTAACGTAAAATACTGACCCAACTTCCCACTTGCGGCGATCGTAATATACCTACTGCGTGCGAATAGCTCCGACTGCATCAAAGACCCATGGTACCGGCTTTATGGAATAATCGATTTTAAGTAGGATTACTATTTACTGCAACACAATTATTAATTCTAAATTAGAATTTCTAATTATTCAAAATTTTAGTCGCCCGGGCTGGTACCGGTTGTGAAGGTGATCAAACGGGACACGCTGCACAAACAAGCTCCCGTCCGCTCCGCGGCCAACAACGGTCATGAAGTCTATTATGTCATCATCAAAGCAGAATCAAAATAAATCCCTCAACGAAAACACGGAGGACCCTAATTACGGAGAATGCGAGCAGTCGAGTCACGCGCGGTCCAGTTGGAACAACACAGCATCCGCGCCGGCAGCCACTACAACCGAACACCAGGCCACCTGAGCTGGAGCCGTGAGTGCGGACACTCGCTCCAAGTGTAGAGGTCTATCATGGAGCGGTGGAGGGACGGGCGCGGACACTCGGTGAATAGACGGCGACACAATGCCGGACGTGACCGCGGACAATGAGCGCACTTGACGCGGCCAGCGGCGCGGTGTCCATGACCATTGTGCGCGGTTTGCTCAGCTGCCCGATCCACCGTCTATATATTCAGATGACGAGAATAAAACGATGACCCCGTCCTCTCTTCGGCTCATTCGTTATTCAAATCACTGATTTTTGAAATCATTGGCTATCATAACATAATGCAGCCCCGAAGCTGATTAGTGGCTACCTAAACAGGTTCGGTGGGTATGGGTTACCGTTATTGTTAACTGGTAACTAACTGAAATGTAATCATCAAACGGCGTGTTTACCGTCACCTTGTCCAACTTCAGCCGCTCCAAAATAGATATGCCTTCCCGGCCGTCTGCACAGGAAGTCATTTTAAATAGCGAGCGGTGTAAAATATGGCGGTTTATGACAAGATGGCGGGCGGAAGCGGCCGGCACGGCAGCGCCGCCGCAGACTGTCCCCGGCTCGGGGGCTCGGGGCTTGGGGCCGTGGGCTAGCTGTGGGGACTACGGTAGTCACGGTTATGACTTCGTCTGTTGATCTAGTGATTTACTATTGCTATGCCTGTCCAAGTAGATATCCACTAATATCAAAACTCCAATACCCAAAGTCTGATTGTTCCAGTTCACTCCCCATATTCACCTACATTGTGTTTGAAGAAGTGCCGATGCCGTTGGCTTGTATTTGTGTGGTTTATGTAGGTATAAGTCAGTATAAGTTTTTATAAGTCAGCGTTAGGGACATTTGGACACTAGCACTAGTATTAGGTACACAGTAACGCTTTCCCATTTACAACCAACATAAAACCAGTTAAATATATATTCTAACAGAAATAAGAGAATAGTGTATGCGCCCTCTGCCCCGTTTTGTAAGCATAGCGGGGGGCGACGTCGCAGACATTGGTTCGGTCATTATGTAACGTAGGAAGGGCCGTAATTAGGGAACAAAGCAGTCGTAAAGTAATCATACGAATTGCCATCGAGTAATGGACGCGCAGCACGAGCCTGCCCCCTCCCCCCACAACGGCGGCGGCGCGCGCCCCAGTGCGCGCGGATCAAGACTCAGACCACAAGTTTACTAAATACCTCTAGAAATTGAAATAGATGACTTATATGCCTACTTAAGAAAAAGTGACCAAGTCCTAGGTAGGTCAGTTTTAGTAGGTAGACTTTAGTAAAATTGGGCACGCTCTCCAGCGGACTCGGGTATTGTCGACGAGGTTTTATACTGTTTTACTGTTTTGTCTATATCTTATTTTTGAATCCTGTTTTTGTACATATTCTATTCAGTTGTCATTATATTTTTCGCCCATTCTCTCTTAGCTATCTACTCTTAGCTATCGAATTCTCTACAGGTATCGAATTGCAAAGTAATCGCAAAACAGTGGACTTTTTCGATCCCACTTCGGGTAGTCGCGGTAGAGCTGTCATACACGCTGATGTTATTACACTCAGTAGCAGGCTACTGAGTCCGCGTCAGGACGCGGGCTCAGCTTTCAGCCGGACTAGCACATGATTGGCGCGACAGTAGGTATCTTTCAGCGAGATACCTATACCTGTCCCTCTTGAAATAAAATAGAAATAGACGGGTTGTCTACCTTCCCGCGAGATACTGTCGCCCATCACATGGCCTAACAGATGTTGACGCTAGCTGCGATAAACAATCTTCACAATCGATAATTACCAGGTTCTCGCTCGCAGTGGTACCGCTCCACATAGTGGCGACACGTAACGAGTACGCAGCGGACACGCAGCGGCGCTGCCGCTAATAGTAGGTACCTACATTGTCATGTAAATCCCGGGGAGGGATCTGTCCGCAACGCCAGCCAGCGCTTGCGAATTTAGTTCACCTGAGGAGCCAGGAATGTAACGCGAGTTGGAGATCCGTAGGTGTACTTATATAGATACCTCGCTCAATTCCAACTGAGACGCGACGCCACCAACTTATGCATTTCTACAGTCTACAGACGACTCTCTGATCTTTGTACATATGTATCATGTAGATCAGAAAGACGTTTTAAATGTGATACTAATATGTTTTCGTGCTTCATTTTTCTAGAACGCATATACAGAGAATCAATAAAACCTCATTCAATAGTTCAGACACGTGTAAAACACCTCTCAAAATATGTACGAATACGAAATATGTATATCATGTGGTTTTATTAACTTATGATACTTATATTAGGTAAGATCAACCTCCATAAGGTGCATGTGCAACATTTGTTTCAAATAGATACATAATTTAGCTTAACGTATAATCTCAGTTTACAAGCAACGACCGCACGAACATTCTAGTTCTGAGCCTGAGGGCAGGTTGCATCTCCGCGGGCTCGCCGGCAGCTGTACACATGTGTTGGTAACAGACACATTATATTATAGGTACCACAGGTATCGTGGAGTAGATGTCGCGCGTCAGATGCTCAGCGGCGTGTCGCTGCGCGGCCAAATCCGATTACGGAGTCTCGTGTTTCACGTTTTCTCGTTTCTCACTTATGTCCAAAGAATAAGTTCCAAAATGGGGTAGATGTTATTGCAGGGCTGGTGTCGCCTCGGCTGTATTCAATAATAGACGGTAATGGTTACGCGACATTCCGATTGTTGTTTGAATTGTAAAAGGTCGAAGTAATTTGAGTAAATTTGTGGACTGAGGGAATTACACTTAGTGAACGATTGATAGAGATTGCAGATCATGTAGCCTGAATATGCTTTAATAAATTTTGGTATGTACCTATATGTTTTAGTATGATGCTGACTGCAATGAATCGATATAGGCAGTATTTATGTAATAGATACCACGGGCGGTGCGTTCCATACAAGCCGGTTCCCGCCGGCCTTACTAACTTTCCCACTGGTCTCTAGTTTTCCTTGGACTCATAAACAAAAGGGAAAGCCATAGGCTCCGTCTTACTTAAGAATAAATGTCGCCGCTGGTGAACGCAGCGCAGGCTCGCCGCGGCCCGGCCGCCCTACAGCTTTGTTTTCTAATTGTAAGTATGAAATGTATCAATTTTGTTAAAGCCAGATTTTGAGTAAACATAGTTTGTAGTAGTTAGAAGTAGTTGGTTTGAAAACTATTGCTCGTGTCAAAATGAATGTAGGACTTATTTATAAGAAATTTGATATTAAATAATTGAGTCTTTGACCGTTTTCCCGTAGCTTGTATAGTTTTCCTAAAAATTGAGAAAATTTGTAAATCGGGACGCCGAAGGTGGGTGAGGAGCGGTATAGTGTGTCACAAAAAAATAAATGAATGTTTAAGTACTAAAGATACCTACCTACTAACCAAACTTATACAAAATCAGATTCCTTACATTATATGTAAATGTCACGAAATTGGCTTATCCTGTCAAGCGTGCAGAGAAATGCGAAAATCCTGAAAAAGCGGAGCTGAGTTAATACGACTTCTAATTGCCGGCGCGGAAACCGAAAACCAATTTTCATTGAAATCTGCGCACGTCCGCATGCAGGGACCGCCGGAATCCAGTTTACAGTTCGTGTTACACACCTTTTTTTGGTGGCACTTGACTGCGCGGAGCGGTGCGGTGCGGCGCGGTGCGGTGCGGTGCGGTGCGGTGCGGTGCGGTGCGGTGCGGCGCGGCGCGGCGCGGCATCAGTATGCGGCGCGGTAACCGCGTTATGCGTCTAACTACGTTACGTGCTCAAAGCGGCGAGGGCCACTCGTTACCTACTTGACTGTGTAACTTCGTTTGTGCGCCGCGTCGCCGAGGCTCACGAGCGAAGCGGACATCCTGCGAATATTTATTGTATTACTAGTGTATATAAATACGCACGAGGGCACTAGTAAAACAAGGACGAAGGGACTAAGGGAGTTGAACAAATGCGCAGGTTTAGAGAACCGAGGTAAGAACTCCTAAAATGTCTTAAAAATACGTCAAGAAGCAATGATGTTATTTAAAAACGAACGTAGTTTAGGTAAACAATGTGAAATGTCATGAATATGGAATCTAGTAAATGTAAATTACCTCAACATGTCAACGTTGGTTCTAATAAGATATCAAATACCTATCATTATTTATTGCATAAGTATTTAAAGATTATTTTGTCAATGTAGGTAGGTATATATAGGTCAAACGGAGCCGACATAGTCTTAGAGACCAAGGCTCCTTAACAAAAAAGATAAAAAAAGGTAGGTATGAACCTACTAGGTTACTATAGGTATTCCTAGCCTACAATGCAGTAAACTTCGCATGGAGCAAATTTTTAACTTAAGATAGCAGGAATATAGGTAATACTAAGTAAGAATTATTAGTCGCGGACAGAGTGCCGTCCGCTCGGCTCCTGTGCGCGGAGGCGACGCCGCCGCGAGGGTGCGTGGCCATTGTGCGCGCTCCCCACGCGCTCGCGCTGCACAAAGATTTATTTAAAATGTTATAAAACACCCCATGTATTCCATTATATGCCATTACCAGTAATGATCGGGATGTATTCTTATTACAATCTGCAAATGAAACGGTCGTGCTCTATCGGGGCCGCCGTCGCCGCCATGTTGTGGGGTCGGGACGCTCGCTGCGACGCGACGTCGCTCCAGAGTCGAGAGGCTCGAGGGCTCGGGTGACGGAGTCGGCCCTCGACCGTCGAGTGCCTTTATTACTTCGTTGTTACTGACTCGGTTACATAGGTCGTTTATTTTAGATAGATATACTCGCATAGGTCATCTTAATGGCTTGTACTTACTACGTAGTATACCTACCTTACACCTATATGTATCTAGTAGTTCTCAATATAACAAAAAGGATACATGTTCGAGCGGAGTACGAGGTGTGAGTGAGGCGGGTGATGTACGAATACGGGCTGGTCCACAACCCAACACACGTGTTCGCCGCCAAAAATGTCAAAGTTCTTTCAAAATCAGAGATCCCCAATGTCCATCGAGTTGATTAATTAATTAATTACCAACGTCAGCTCACCAATTATTGTATCATGGATTTATCGTTTGGTCTCCGGCCCACCATCAGACCCACTCGGTGGTGCCACAGCTACAACGTCCACAACATTACGTTGTTATTTGTTATTTATCCAATCTAGGTAGGAAGGTACCTATAGGTGAGAAACTTAACTGAAGGACCATAATGTCTATGTGGTTGTGCAGTCGAGAATTAATATGGAAATTACGACAAAATTTGAATATAGAACGCCGACATGCGTGTGTATACACTTTACTACTACTACAAAGGCCAGGTGTCTTAATTAAGTTTTTCACCTATACCTACTGTGTATGTTACGATACATTTAATACAATCGGACATCGGGAAGTCGTACCTGTTTTTTTGCATGAAAACTTCGATCGAAACTAGGCAATAAGATTATGATTTTTGTAACCGAAGTTAAATATCAGAATAAATCGATTTGTCATCGTATTGAATTTGATTGAATTATTCTATTAATTGAATTGGAATAGTGTTGCTTGCACGGTGTTGAATGCTTCCTCTCGGAAGCGTTATTCAAATTGCTAACGAAAACCGGCAAGACAGTACAGGCAATTGCTGATAAAGTGATAATGATAACACGTTACTAACGATCAGTTCTTTACTTCTTGCCAGTACGTACAAATGTTTCAGTCGGTACATTAAACACACACCGCACTGCTGCTGTTTCTTTTGTTAAGTTCTCATTATTATTATTTTTTATTATAGCCTTTTTATTTCCACAAATACAATTTACAGTTACAATTTATTCTATTATATTTTTATTTTTATTTTTTTGTGGTCCCTGTTAGGGTAAAAGCCTCCTCCAAACTTTGCCATGTTACTCTGTTTTGAGCAGTGTCCATCCAGGCCCTTCCCGCTGCCTCTACAATGTCGTCGGCCCATCTTTTCCTTGGTTTTCCTGCCTTTCTCTTTCCAGTGGGGCCTGGCCATCTGGTTGCAAGGAGAGTCCATCTCTTGTCTTGGTATCTCGCCAAATGTCCTGCCCATTTCCATTTCTGGGATAGTGCGTGTTGAAGAGCATCTGTCAGCCTTGTTTTCTTCCTTATTTCTTTGTTTCTTGTCTTTTGAATTCTCCTTAACTTCAAGATGCTTCTTTCCATTGCATGTTGACAAGCGAGAATTTTGCTCTTTACCCTCTTAGTGTACACCCAGGTTTGGCTGGCATAAGTGAGGCTGGGTAGTATGCAGGAGTCCATTATTATCTTCTTGAGCTTCAAACTGTAGTTACCTTTTAGAATTTCCTTTTGAGCCCAGTATTTAGTCCATGCTATATTAATTCTTCTGTCTAATTCGTTCTCGTTACTATTTTTGTTAAAGGATATGAGTTTTCCCAAATATATGTACTCTTGAACATAATCTATTTCCTTGTCTTCTACTTTTATTGGTTTTGAAAACTATTAGTCATTACTTTTGTTTTAGTGGCATTCATTTGCAATCCTACTTTCTGACTTTCTGTGTTTAAGGTTTGCAGCATATTCCTTATCCCCAAAGCTGTTTCATTAAATAGGACAATATCGTCTGCAAACCTCAAGTGCGTGAGTCGTCTATTTTGCACCCACAGCCCTCATTTTTCCAATCCACATTCTGGAAAATATCTTCTAATACAGCTATAAATAGTTTGGGTGAGAGGGGGTCACCTTCCCTCAAGCCGCGTCCTATTATGATTTCTTCTCCCTCTCGTTCCAGTTTGACTCCGCTCACACTTTTAGAGTATATATTCTTTATAACTGTTATGTATTTTTCGTTTATATTATTTTTCCTTAATGCTCTCCAGATTGACGAGTGTGTTACACTGTCGAATGCTTTGGTATAGTCTAATTCTCATATATCGGTTAATTCTTACCTATTATCTCACCCTTTTTTTTTTTTTTTTATAAAAGACTGACCAGCGTTTGACCTCAGTCGCACCTGATGGAAAGTGACGACGAGGTCGAGGGTGTAGCACGCTGGTTCAGTAACAGCCTATTCACTCTTGCCTTGAAAAGACCCAAATTATATCTTACCGGGAATACAGACGAAGGGAGCGAATTCCATTCCTTAGCAGTCCGCATTAGGAAGGTAGAAGCGAATCGCTTCGTGCGAATGAATGGAATATTCACAACGTAAGGATGAAACCGCTCCCCTCGTCTGGACGTCCGGTGGAGGAACGGAGATGGCGGAATTAAATCGTGCAGTTCCTGTGCACACTCTCCAAAATGTATCCTGTAAAACACAGACAAACTAGCAACCCTGCGACGGTGCTCAAGGCTTTGTAACCTTACACTCAGTAATTCAGGATCGCCAATGAGTCTGCGAGCACGGTGCTCTATTGAATCCAAAGCGGCCAGCTGATACTTGGCAGACCCGTCCCAAAGATGGCAACAGTACTCCATGCACGATCGAACCTGAGCTTGGTAAAGTGTTAGAAGCTGTTCCGGCGTGAAGTACCGCTTCACCCTGTGTAAGACCCCAAGTTTTTAGCAGCGGATTTCGCTTTGGCCTCAATAGTGGCACCGAAGTTCAGCTTAGTAGTTAATTTCAGCCCAAGTAGTTCGAGGTGGTCCGAAATTGCTAATGAAACATTCTGGAAAGCAGGAGCCAAGTTAAAAGGGCTCCTTTTGGCTGTGAATAAACACGCCTGTGTCTTGGAAGCGTTAAACCTGACCAAGTTGGCTTCGCCCCACTCGTCAACGGCCTTCAAGGTCAGGTTCGTTCGCTCAACCAAAGCTTCCCTAAAGGATTCGGTCTCTCCACTAGTAGTTTGGGCCTCAGGAATATATCTCTCAGTCACCGTGCTGTCGTCTGCATACCCAAAGATACCGGGCTTTAGCAAATCGTTTATATGCAGCAAAAAGAGGGTAGCTGAAAGAACTGAACCCTGAGGCACTCCGGCATTAATTGCAACGCGATCCGATGACCAACCATCCACTACGACCCTAATAGATCGCTGCCTCAGGAAATCAGAAATCCAAGAGCACAAACCAGCAGAGATTCCGTACGCAGAGAGCTTGCCCAGAAGGCCGTCATGCCAAACCCTATCAAAGGCCTTGGAAATGTCGAGAGACACGGCGAGAGCTTCGCCGCGTTTCTCGATGGCCTCGCTCAAATGTGGGTAGCGTACACTAGAAGGTCCCCAGTAGACCGCTTTCGGCGGAAGCCGTATTGCCGGTCGCTAAGGAGATCGTTACCTTCAAGATACGCAAGGAGCTTGTTGTTCAATACACGTTCCATAATCTTGCAGAGTATGGAAGTGATTGCAATGGGACGATAATTCGATGGGTCCGCACGGCTACCCTTCTTAGGCACAGGCTGCACGTTAGCAAGCTTCCACGCTTCGGGAACTTTTCTCGACTTTAGGGAAAGACGAAACAGGCGCGTCAAAACAGGAGACAACTCAGGGGCACACGTTTTTAAAACGACTGCTGGGATACCGTCGGGACCACTAGCCTTATTCACATTTAGACAGCGTAGTGACTTCAGTACTTCCCTTTGGTGAATACGCACCTCTGGCATTGATACTTCGCAGCGGGGCAAAGAAGGAGGCATGGCACTACCAGCGTCTAAATGTGAATTTTCCGCCAATAGAGACAAACAAGTTCGCCTTCTCTTCCGCAGTGTGGGCCAGTGAACCGTCCGGTTTCAGCAGTGGAGGTAGTGATGGGCGACAGAAATTCAACTCAGCCGATTTCGCGAGAGACCAAAACGCTTTGCTCCCAGATGGGTATGCAGCAAGTTTGGCCCCGACACGACGAACATGGAGGAATCGAGCTTTCTGCATGACCTTCTTGCAGTACTTGGCAGCTTTGTTATAGGACTGTTTCTTTACGTGTACATCCGGAGCTTTACAACTACGAGCATCAACCCATGATAAATACGCCACGTGCTTAAGCGCTTCCGCCTGAGCACACTCAGCATTAAACCACGGGCGAGCTGCGCCACCAACAGCTACGTCGGAGTAGGGGATGTAATATTCCATACCCCGACGCAACACATCAGTGACAGCTGCTGCACAGCTCGACGGATCATCACTATTGAAACAGGTTGGCAGCCAAGGATATGATGCAAAGAAATGCCGCATCTCATCCCAATCTGCTGACTTGTATCGCCACACACGGCGCATGCCCTTCGGGCTAAGGACAGGAGGTGAGTGGTGCGACACAGATTTCACCAGACAGTGGTCAGAAGTTCCCAACGGGGATGACACTGACACGTTGTATCTGTCCGGATCGGTAGTCAACAGAAGGTCCAGGCAATTGGGCGTGTGACTCGCAACATCCGGAATGCGGGTGGGTTGGTCGACCAGCTGAGAGAGATCCAGCGATAACGCAAACTTGCGTGCCTCTCTCCCTGCATGGTCAGTGAACTGGTATGGGCACAGCCACTCCTCATGATGAGCGTTAAAGTCCCCCAGAAAAACCAATTGCGCACTCGGGTACCGTTGCTGAGCCACACCCGCCGCATCACTAAGTTGTTCAAAGAGCCTGGTTGTCTCCTGGTCACCGCTGTGCGATCGGTAAACCACGGCGTAAACAATTTGTTCAACGCCGAGGTCCACCAGAAGCCATAAAGAGGAAAGGTTACGGTCCTCAAGGTTACGGAGACGCCGATAACAGATGTCATCGCGAATATACACGCACACGCCAGCCTTCTGCACAAAAGAGTGCTCCAGGGCATATCCCGGGTAGTGCAGATACGACGCGTCCATGGGACATCTGATCTGCGTCTCGGTGAGGCAGAGCAAGTGGGGCTTCTCAGTCTCGAGATGGTGGTGGACTGGCACGAGATTAGAGTGCAAGCCTCGGATGTTCGAGAGGTGCACTTTAAAGGAGAGGATGTGCTTCCGCTGTGAACACTTGCTCGATTTTTTACTTTAGCCATATATTTAAGTGTGAATAGGCGGGGAAGGCGGCAGTTGAACAGGTGCAAAGCTGCTCACCCAGCAGCACACAAACAGTCTGCCACACATTGGAGGCCTGGTCTGGAGACTGCGGGGACGCCCGAACCCCCCCGAAGACAGCTGTCGGGTCCTCTCTCCGGTCGCAAACCGGCACTACAGCACATCTCCGGGATTTTTCACAGTTGGCGGGGCAGCCTTTCGGGGTTAGCTAAGTCCCTACTTGGGCCCCCAACTACCTGCGGTCGGCCAGCGGAGAACCGTGCTTCGGATCCCGCTACCCTCCGCGACCAGGCATCCGGTGCAACAAACAGATGGTACTGAAACCGGCTTGCAAGCAGAGCAATACCGTTCAGACCCGCCTTCCCAAAAATGGCTGCTACTGTCTTCATGCCGGAACATGATCCGAAGATCATTTAGCGACATGGCTTAGACAGCAGGGTGGTGACAAGCCGCGGCTATAAAGCCTACCACCAGAGAGTGCTGGTCATTTGGCGCTACCCAAGGGACACGTGTGGGTATCTAGAGCTAAAGCCCACGGACGCGACAACAGCTTTATCCCCCAAAAATATTACCCAATATTTAAATAGTATTGTAACACGTATATTGCACTCAAGGGTCAAAAAATACAGACCGAGTCTAATTTGGCGTCCGCCAGATATTTTTTTTATACTTAGGTACCTACCTACTGTCAAACAGTAAAAGTGTCTTTATTTTATCTCGGAACACAGCCACACTAAACTACTCGGAAAACTACAAAACACTGATTCGACTTTGTCCTCGAGGTCCCGAATGAAGAAGGAGAAGCAGGCATATTTCGTTCTCGTAACATCGGAGGTAATTTTAAAGTTTATATAATTATGAGGTTAAGATCCGTTTACTTGAATTGTACAGTGCCTATGTATAGTCCCAAACACGGAAGTAGGAATTAGTTGCAGGCACCTCACCGTAGCTCGCGCAGCCGTCGGCACGCGCGGGCAGCCGGCACCGGCCGGGCGCGCGCGGCGCTCGCGGCTAACGAAGCCAATCGGCGCGACCACTAATGGCGCTCCAATTAACGCTGCTTCCCGGCTCAGGCTCCCGTCCCACACTGTCCTCATGTGTCATTAGTAAACGCCTCTGGAAGTAATATTACGCTTTTGATCGATTTTTTTACACAGTTTGCTAAAAGCGTCAGCCGCGGATGCTGAAGACGCGGGTTCAAATCCTGCCTGACACCTGTGGGCTTGGCCAATTTTTCTTGAGTATGAGATATGTGCGACATCTTCTTTTTTTTTAACTTGAGAATTACTAAATACATTATATATTTCATTAGATTGTTATACAAACCGCTATCCACAGCGCAGGCTTCGTCAGGTGGCAACATTAAAATCAGCAACAGGCCTCGTCTCATACAAACTCTTTTTTTTTAACACCACGTCGGTGGCAAACAATCATATGGGCCGTGTAAAAAATACATTTATTTTTTTAAATCTTCGCAATACAATTTCCGTACGCATAGGGTACCTATTTTTACTTACATGAAGTTGTTGTTAAACGTGTTTATCTTACAAAACAATATCGCATTAATGCGTTTTCCCAATGTGTATTCTGCGTGCCTGCATGTGACTCTTGTGTATTATTTTAAAGTGTGCCTTGTTGGCGGTGTGGCCAGGTCAGTTCCTGGCGCGGCCACCTCCCGGCAGCCCGGCCGCCCGGCCGCGCGCGGCGCCCGCGCCGGCACGTCGGGCGCTCGTTACCGCCCGTGACTGGCGTTTCTGCCCCTGCGCACCATTAACCTCTCGTCTCGTCTGTGGACGAGTGCCTCGAGTCGACGCTTAATTTGTTTTTAAACAAACCCTTTTACGAGCTCGCACCGGAGTGATGGGCGTTGTGTTTTATAAACATATGGACGCTTAATCATTTGGATTAAGTCACGTGATCGATAATCGTTCTGGCAGCCGGTTCAATATTGAACTTGTTTATTTTGTTATCTGCTCAATGCTTGTGCATTTTTATACAATGTCAAAAATATGGTTTGCTGCGGTTACGTCGGTAGCGATGTAAGCATGTAGCATTCTGCATGATGCAGGTCATCATTCATCAACGAGGTAGAGGAAGGCCCAGACGCAAGTACTTGGATCAAGTGAAGGAAAAAGTCGGAGTTGCGCCGTATCAAAAACTCAAGGAGTTGGCGAAGAGTTATCATAAACTTAAGAGTTATTTTGCGCCCACTCCTTAAATTTTTGTTACGGCGTAACTCCGATTTTTTCCTTCACTTGAACCAAGTAGATACGCCGTGGCCTTCGTCCTCGTTTTCCTGCTATCAATCCAATCCAATCCCTCCAGTTCAATCGTTTTACCGCGTCTATTTCCAACAGTCATCAATCAGAATAGGTATCCTATTCACCCACTCTTCGTAATACTTGTCATTGGTTACCCATCAGTCTCAAATAGAAGATCCACCCGAACAAACCGTCGTTGAAGAACTCTTTGGCTCCTTAGTTTACTCCTTCTTTTTGTATAGGCACATTTAGGTTTATGGTTGTTTTTATATACCAGTCAGCAACAGAAGTTGCTAACCGGGCCTGGTGATCACAATGATCTTAACTTATTGCAATTAATTAGTAGGTATGTACAAAGTACATTTACAAATTATTTTGCTCCTTATAGGCGTCGACAAAGTTAAGTATTCTGAAGTATAGACAATAATTCTTGACTAATAATCTTAGGACTGAAGTCCTTTGTTATTCAGTTAGTTATACTAAAATAGTTATTCATACTAAAATATTACCTACTACCTATAGTTTCTCATCGATACTTAATGTTAATATTTATATTATATACTTAATTACTTAACATTTGCTTTACCTGCGGGATAGTATTTAGCACTCTGCGATCTGTGCTCCTACTCGTATCTCCTTATTATCCTCTTAATACCCTTTTTCGCGATGGACAATATCGAAAAAGGAAAAACTTACTTACATCATTTACATGAAATAAAATAATCGAACAAATTTCTGAACGAAACGTTGCACGCATGACATTGACAGCTGCACGCGCCTCACATCCGTTTGCTTCGAACGAATATGTTTGATAAAAGTTGATAAGAATGCGTCCAACGCCGCAAGATCACTCGAGCGAGGACCTTTGAGTTTATCGTGCGATACGTGAGCTGCGGACGGCCGGCCGCTAGTGTTCTGACGCGTCGTGACTCGCGGCATGGGCGCGCGGCGGGAGGTGCTGGAGCTGGTGTCGGGCTGGCAGGCCGTGGAGCTGGTGCTCAAGGTCGTGGTGCTGGGCGCGTGGCAGCTGGCGCGGCTGGCGGCGCGGCGGCTGTGGCGCGGCCCGCGCAAGCCGCGCCCGCCGTCCCACGTCGAGCTCACCGTCGACTCCTCCATCGGCCGCCACTGCTACATCCAAGTCATGGTCAGTTGTGTTTACTTTCCCTGCGAGCACGCCTCGCGCCTCGCGAGTGTCAGCTGTAATCTAACAATTCGGCCATGGCCAATCGTTTGTTACAAATCTGAATCATACAACATTTTTCTTATCATGTTTATGTTATGAGCCATCCATTATTCGCCTTAAAGGAATTGTTATAAAATATATGAAGCTAATGGCGTAAAATGAACAGTAGGTTAATATGACAAGACAATTACTACCTACTATTATTAATGTCTACCCACATCTCTGGTAACTTTAAAACTGTGAAAGTAGTCCTTATCTGTTTTTATCTCGTAATTTTTCATACGCGTATGTTTATTAATTGTTTGAAACACTGATTTGAATTTGTTTATAATATAATAATTATTTTTTATCATTATCACACCTGTAGGTATATTTTGCATTCGTGCAATAACAACTATAATACTATACATTTTGTTTTCCAGGGCGTGAAGTACCACTATGTAGAAACGGGTCCAAAGACAGGCCACAAGGTCATAGTCCTCTGCGACGCGCCGGAGTCGGCGGACCTGTGGGGCCCCAACTGGTGCTACGTGGTGAAGCAGCTGGCCGACACCAACCACCACGTGGTGACGCTGGAGCTGCGCGGGACGGGCGCCAGCGAGGCGGGCGGGCGCCGGGAGCTGGCGCCGCCGCGCGCCGTGGAGGAGCTGGCGGTGCTCATGTCGGCGCTGGGGGTCTCGGAGCACAACCCCGCCACTCTTATCGGCTTCGGAATCGGGGGAATGCTTACATGGTGAGTATTGTTTCTCTGTCTTATCGTATTACAATAAATAGTTTTCCATAAGATAAATAAGCATAAATAATTGTTAGGTATGCTTGACCCCGACCTTACGTAGATATGCACATACATGGCACAGTAAACAAAGTTCTCCAATACCAAAATGGACCATAACACTATCAAGCTATCAATCGCGGAATATCAGAGACAGGATAGATTATTGGAAATTAGGTACCTACTAGCTATCTTCCTTCCTTAAAATTCCCGTTCGTAATATTTTAAGCCTTGAATTTGAATTACTGTTAAGGTACCTACATAACATGAATCAATGACGAATAGCGAGTTCGTTCCTCCGAGCCTTCAATCCCGGGTGTCCAGGTTTTCCTTATCTCTGCGTATATTGCTTTTCATAAATCGACCACCATTAATAAGGACATTTGTCCGCGGTTCAATGTCTGTAGACTCCTGCGCACTGTTCGCTGCGCGTGACTCACTTGCGCATTAAACCTTTCTGCCCAGTCATATTTTATAATTCCGCTACTTCATAAATCATAACATTCCTCACAGGACTGTCACAACATGTACTAAGTCGACAGCATAGCCTACGCTGGCTAAACACATCGTGCGTATTTTTACCTACAAGGAAAAGTTCCATAGGTATATCCAATTAACATATTATAATGATTTTTTTGATAGCCGTTGTACCGATGTGGCGAGGTTAAAGGTGACAGTATACGTCAATCGGTTACGTTCGGTTTTGATAAGCGATGTACAGCGTCCGATAACAGTATGCACTTTCCCCGACAAGCTACAAGAACCAGCAGCAGCCTAGTCGATAGTGACGAAAAACGATATTCGTCACTTTCAAACGATTGTCTCCGTCACTCTCATGGTGCCTTAATTGGAGTTAAAGAGAAAGATGATCGAAATATATGAATTTCGATGTTCGCGATACCAAGGCTGTCTCCGAAGACCGGGCCTTGGCAAAAAATGCATTGTTTATGTTTTATTCACGAGATTTTATGTCTATAAGCAGATAATTTATACGTATTTATATATTTCATTTTTTATGTTGTCTTCTTTCTTCTCGTAAGAACGATGTAAATCGCAAGCCTTATTTTATTAAGCTTAATGTATGACTAGGTCGACAATTGTGTCAGATGTCACATAATGAGTATTTATGTAGGTAATATTGTTATGTAGTAATGTGCAGGCGATTAAAATCCTTATATGACTTTCGATTACAGCCTAAAACGAAGTGTTCGCTCTGTGCAGAGCAGAGGTAACAGGGGCTATCTACTTTCACTGATACCCTTACGGTACAAGATCAAGAAATCAATCAAACTTTAATTACGTACGCGATGTTTACCGCGGCGCGTAATGACGCGACATAAGATACGCGCGGGTCGAGGGCCCGCGGGGGGAGTCACGTCGCAATTGTGGGCAGCGGATCATCGGCGTGTCGTTGATTTTTTACATTAGTCATTTAATAAAAACTGGCCCGGGTCAGCTGATACAGTCAATATTATTAATATCGTGTAGATTATGTACTTTAATCAGCCGGATGTCCGGATCGATACATATTAAGTAGGTACCTACATGTCACATGCTGTTAGTTAAGTTGAAGAAAACAATTGAATGGCAATTTACAAATAACTGCCGTCCAGATCGCTGCCAATCGGCACAGGCAGTGTGCCCAGAAGGCTGGCCGCATTGCCTTGTTGGATGAGCAAAATACAGACCAGCCCTTGGTCACCTGTAGGTATTCTGTTACACGTGGCGCCAAGTCCCTATACACCCACGGCCCCAGCGTTTTGACCCGTCATGTATTGCCACTCCCGAGAGGAACATGTTTGCGGCGTTTGAGGTCTTCGGCTGTAGATGCGGCATGACCATCACGGCTGCTAGTACCCGGAAGATAGCACGGCGCCTACAAATGTAGTATCCCAAACTAGATTAAAACTTCGATTAGGTACTATTTTGTTTTTAAATAATATGCAAACCTGTGTACGTCTGTGCAACAACAACAGGAATGTCATCATTTTTCAATACGTTAGGTAGGTGCAAAGGTCGCATGTGACGCCTGACGCCAGCGCGGTGCCGGCGGAGACGCCGCCGCGGCTCGCCGGCCGCGCGTCCTCGGATCTGCGGCCGGAGTCCGCGCCGCGGCGACCGCGATCGCCATGATTAGATAACGCCGCAACTATCTCCTTTAAACAAATACTTATAATTATCTTTTAATATGGGAGCCACAAACAAACTTATCGGCTGCTGTTGTTTTGTTTCCACAAACATATCGTAAACGCGCGTGCTTATTCTGATGTACCTAACGTATGGCAATGAATCTTATCCGAGCTGCCCAGTAATGTTAATGTAATTAGAATTAGTGTATGCGGATCCCGCGATGCGCACTAGTCCTGCTTGGATTTATGTACTTACGATCCCCATCTGTAAATAGAATTTCAAACTCGTTATTTATCAGGGGCCAATGTGCCCATGGATGGACAGATAGTTGACGAGACGAGTGCGTGCCGCAGGTACCTGGCGCACTGCCACGGCCCGCTGGTGCGGCGCCTGGCCGTGGTGGGCGCGCCGCACCCCAACCTCTACTGGCAGTTCCCGCCCGCGCCCTTCTGCAAGGGCGCCCTACATTTCATACAGGTCAGTGTTGCTCTAGCATATGCAATTCTGTATCATATTGTTTAACTATCGACCTGCCCAGTAAGTATCAGATAGGTACTGATTATTTTTTATGCATTTCGTATGTACTATAATAGTTTTTTCTCAAATTATTAGGCGATGTCAACTTTTACAGATAGGTACAAATTAGGTCTCGGCTACCTACGCATAGCGGCAAATATACATTCAAAAATTACAGTTTGGTATTTGCAGACCCGACTTCAGAATGTTCAATGTTGCATACAAACCTATTAGGTATTTCTAGAATTCCAATCTTTAAAAAAAAGTTGATTACGAATATTTAAAACCTATGAATAGATAACCACTATAATTTATTTATATAATGTGATGCCACGTGTTTATAGCTGTGTCAAATAGTTTGACCTGTATTATTGCGGCGCTGCTGCCGCGAAAAACGATACTCGTAAATATCGGACGATTGTCTCTGTCACTCTCATGACGTCTTCATTGAAGTACAAAAGAAAGATGCTCGAAATGTACGAACTTCGATGTTCTCGGTACCGGGCTTGGGGAGAAATAGAAGAAAGGCAGCAAAGCAAATGTTAAATGAGTTCGGGTAATACGCAACCCATCAAATTGGCGACCACTTCGTAGTACGCAGGTTGATGGGTCTAGCATTGTTGCTATGTAAACAACGTGGCTTCTGATTGCGGCCCGGTAACGCGTTTGTTTGTGCGTTGTGCGTTGTTTGTGCACGTGCAGGTAGGTGTAAGTTTAGTGAAGTGTCCGTGTGCCCGCAGTGGCCGCACCTGCCGGAGCGCTGGCTGGCCGACGGCGCGGCGGGCGCGCCCGGCCCGGCCCGCTGCTCGCGCCCGAGGGACTGGGTCGGCGCGCTCAACTACGTGCGAGGTACACACTCCTCGTTTGGGTTTTTTATCCATTTATATGATTAATTGACTTATTAACTCATCGTATTATATTCATTCCGACGTTATCGTACAGATCACCTACTATGTACTTTAGTAGTTTTTATTAGATTAATCGAAGACGTGATCCAGATGTACAAGCTTTTTGAGAAATGCTCAATTAAGTACCTAATAGTCTTCATACCGTCCGCTGTCGATTGCAGGCGCGGCGTGGTGGCGCGTGCGCGGGCCGGCGGTGGCGGCGCCGGCGCTGCTGGTGGGCGGCGCGGGCGGCGCGGCGGAGCTGGTGAGCTCGGCCCAGCTGTGCGCCGCGCCCACGCTGCGCCTGCTGCCCGGCGCCGCGCCCGGCCCCGCCGACCCGCAGCTGCCCGCCGTGCTGCTCGACTTCCTCAACCGTGAGTACCTCCCGGTGGCGGCGCTGCTGCCGGGCGGAGCTGGTGAGCTCGGCGCAGCTGTGCGCCGCGGGCATCCTTACGCAACTTGTCTAAGCTCCATGGTAAACCCAAGAAGGCACTCGGATATCAATATACCCATGTATCTAATATACAAATACTTTTATACATATGTACTATAAAACACCCATGACTCAGGAACAGATACCTATGCACATCACGCAAATAAATGCTCTTGCCGGAATTCGAACCCAAGAACGTCAGCTTCATAAGGCAGGTTCACTACCCACAAGGCCAGACCTGTCGTCAATTTTTTTTCTTAAGTAAGACGCAGGCGACTTGGTTTTGCCTTTTCTTACCACAAAGAAAACTTGTGAAGTGGACGAAAGGTAGATACTGACAATCGCGTCGTCCCCGCAGCGCTGGAGAACTTCCCGGTGGAGAAGGAGCCGGCGCGGGCGGGGCTGGTGGGCCGCATGCTGAGCCGCGGCCGCGAGCTCACGGCGCGCCTGGCGCTGCCGGCGCAGGCCTAGCGCGCGCCGAGCCACGCACGGACGGACGGAGGGAATTACTCGTATTGTCATCAACACTTTCACATTCATGGCGTTTCTCATTGAACACTTATAGTGAAGTGGCCTCCGATGGTTGCTCAGCTCCCTCGGGTGCTCCGCGTTCAGTGCTAGCAGAGAGCACTCCGCTAGACGACCATATTGCTTGTGTCTATGGTTGTGCCCGCCCGGGTTACCGACCCGCATCCCTCACAAGCAGGATGCCAGTTTTTTACGCACTATAAGCAGAATAGTATTAAGTACTACATATACTATAGCGTAGTTCCATAAAATCTCGCGTCTCCAGTATGTAGGATCTAGCAGACTCGTGCTGCTGGACCGCTTCACTCTCATTTCAAGTTCCTAGGTAATACTGCTGTCTATTAGCATATCGATGAAATTAAATTTTGATTTAGGTTTATAACTATTGTCAATAATGATGTATATGTGTGCATGTGTATATGTGTGTGTGCGTGCGTGTGTGTATTGTCAGCAACAAGGCAGCTCGTTGTTTTAATTGTTTTATCGTAAATTATATTTATTGTTATTAATTAATTTGATCCAAAGAGAAGAACCTGGCTAGCGTAGTAATAGTTGTGCTCGCAGGGTAGCACACGTACCAATTAGATATTTTACAAAAATTAAATATATTTTTATAAATAAATTCATTTAATATTATACAGAATCAAAATAAAACACCAAAATCCGTGCAAATGCATTTTTATTTCGCAATATGCCCACAAAAGCTAACCATTTATAAATTTTCGCTATCAATATAATATATCCACAAAATGTCAATAATTTTCGAAAATTGTGTCTCTGTCTGCGCCCCAGGCCGCGCTGCCGGCGTACCGCGACACCGAGAGCGGTCACATACGCCGGTCGACATATTCAAGTAGTTCAAATGTGTATGTAAGGGACTACTCGGTCTGTCCGGAGGTACAAGCGATATAGCTGTAGGCAACAATTATCAATAATGGCAAGAGTTAATGTCAAGCTCGGCTCCACCGCGCGCGGCCCGGCAGCGACCCGCACTGCACGCCGGCGACTGCCACGCTGACCGGCCAATTATCTACATTATTTTTTTAGCGGCTATAAAAGAATGTGACGCACACGACTGTAAGCGATATCCTTAGCCCGTGGACGCCTGCAGCACGACGCAGTCACGACGACGCTGACGCGAGACGCGCGGTGGAGCGGCCCGGCGCCGACAGAGCCCGTAAACCTCTACTACGCGCAGCCAGCGAGCCACTTCACGCCGAGAGACTACTACATCTACGTACGTAGGTACAGTACAGATTACTTATATCCGGGGTCAATAGAAAAGGAAAAAATGGAAACAGATCCAACAAATCTCCGTAGCTTCGCAATTACACTTTTAAAAACCAACCATGGTTTCAAGTTCATTGTATATTACTCTACACATAAATTCGTTACTTACATTCTCGTCTAGTTAAAATATACAATATGTAAATATTCAGTGCAAACGAATTTCTATAACAATATTTTGTCACGCTGTCAAATGCTTTATGTGCTTAGAAATTCTGTTGTTAGTCCGCCATATTTGTTTACCCTATTTTGTTTTCTATTGACTCTGAATGTACCCACGAACCCTAATGTTCGCCATATGTAGGTACCTAAATGGGTAAATGGTAATAGAAAAAAGGCAACCGACCCATTCGTTCATAAAATTACAAAATCGTGTCTATTAGTATAATATAGTCACTGACGCGACGTATCTCGCTCGCTGCCCGTTACAAACGCCAACATAATTATAGGCCCTAAAAGTACAACATCGAATCGAGGCACACTTCAGCTGCGCAGTAACTACAAGTGTGGCGATCACCGTCAAACAAGGAGCGTCGCCACGTGTTTATATAAAAATGCCGACAGTAGACTAGAAAGCAGTCGGGCGACTTGCGCGGTCCCGAGAAACGTCACGCACAAGCTCCGTGCAGAGGGCGCCACGAGCACAAACAGTGAACAAGCCATCGTGATTCAGTGTCATGTTCGAACAAACAATCTGTTAACATTTGATTTCTAATAGGTATGTACTTCTATAATATACATGTACCCTTTAAAGAAAACCTATATTGTAATATTATGCTCACTTGTGGACATTATGGTAAAAAAAAACTGATCTGTATACTGAAAATAGATGACATATACTTAAGAAAAAGGATTCGAACCCGCAAGTCCCGCTATCGCGGCTAACGGCTTAAGCAATTGGGGCACCCAAACAGTATTAACACATTACTACTTAAAAATGAAAGCAAATCCAAATATTTATTTAATAAAATTTGGAATAATGATTTGATTTGAAAATCAGCTTCGAGAACACGTGCATTTAAAGTTAAATAATAAATTATAGATTTAGTGATAGGTTTCAAACACAACGGAAACTCTTCGCAAGACTAGTGAACACACTGTTTGTGCTGTTGCAGCACTCTGGCGGCAGACTGCGCGCGGCACAGCGAGCGGCTGCTCGGACGACTTTTTTCGGCAACTTCAGGAATAAATAAGTAAATTTCGGACTTTGAATACTGGCATTTTAACAAGAAAGTCGTTACATCCAAACCCACTCACTCGTGGCCGAGCAGCCGTCACCCGTGCGTGTCTGCGACGAGAACTGCCGCCGTTCTCGTCGTCAACTTAAGGAAGATCCATTCTTTACAGTAGGTTAGGAGATTAACATTCCAATATGTAATTTGGCACATTTACACTCAGTACAAAACGTCGTCGCGGCGCGCGGCGAGGCGGCGGCCCGACACGCGCCAGTAATCTTACTAATAAATTAATTAACAATTACAAATGTACAACCTAGCCTAACATTATACAAACTTACATTAATGGCACTATATTAAGTTTGCTCTTTTACTCTCAGTCGTCAATGTGTAAACTCATCCGTTCAACTCTTCGACAACACGGCCCACTGCATCATGTCGCCTCCGCCCGGGCCGCGGCGCGGTATCCGGTCGACGAGGTCGAACCGATGGGTCAGATTGATACTAAATTATTTTCAGTCCTTGTCTGTCGTATTTGCCACCGGGAGCTATCGGCACATAACTGCCCTCGCCGCGGCGGGCTCAGACCAGCGTGCCGTGCAGCGCCTGCAGGCCGCGCAGGGTGCCGCCGGGCCCGCTGGCGGCGCTGGGCGCGCTGGCGCTGCTGGCGCTGCCGGGCCGCAGCGTGACGTCGCTGGCGGCCGTGGCGTCCAGCACGTCTGGCGCCGCCCCGCCGCGCCGCGCCGTGATCTGCGTGTACAGCTCGTCCAGCTCGCTGGCGCTGGACGCCGCGCTGCCGCGGCCCGGCGCCGGCCCGGCCCGCCGCCACTCGGCCGCGCAGTTGGCGTACTGGCTCTCGGCGGCCGACACGTCCTCGGCGCTGAAGCTGATCTCGGGGCCCATGGACGAGGGCGAGGGCGCGTACAGCCCGTGGCTGCGGATGCTGACCTCCGACATCTGGTAGTTGGGGCAGTAGATGTCGCTCTCGTCCCCGTGCTCGCTGGCGCTGGCGCTGCCCGTCCCGGAGCCGGCCTCGCGGGGCTCGTCGGCGTCCCGCGGCAGCTCGTCGGCGGGCCGCCCGGCGTCGTCGCCGGCCAGGGTGCCCTCCTCGGAGATGTCCCGCAGCGACTTGTCGGGCTCAGGCTCGCGGCGCCGGCAGTCCACGTACTGGCCGAAGCTGTCGGAGTCGGTGGTCTCGGCGGCGGCGCTGGGCGCGGTGAGCTCGGACGTGTCGGGCGCGGGCTCGGAGGCGGAGCTGAGCTCCAGGCTGCAGCGCTGCGAGCCGGAGCCGCGCAGCACGTGGTGCGCCGGCGCCGGCGTCTCGGGCACGTTGGTGTAGATGTTGACCACGGGCGCGGCGCGGTCCGTGCAGTAGCTCTTGTGCTCGGCCGGCTCGTCCAGCAGGTTGGGGTTGTTGCCGCTGCGCTCCTTGCCGCCGGCGGGCCGCTCCACGTGGATGTTGGTGTTGTTGACCTTGGAGCCCGCGTTGATGATGCCGGCGACGCCGCCGTAGGCTTCTCTGGCCGGCAGCGGGAGCGACACGTGCGAGTCGTTGTCGAAATCCCGTCTCACGGGTAGCTCGAGGCAGTTCCTCTTCGTGTTCTGCCTCTGTTTCTTGAAGAACTTCTTGGCGACGTTCATCTGGTTGGGATTGTAGAAGGCCTCGGCGGGCACGCTGGCCGTGTCGGGGAACGTCATCACGGAGTTGTTGGAGCGGTACTGCTGGCGGTGCAGCACCACCAGGTTGATGTTGGGCGACTTCTCGTTCGTGTTCTTCGGCCCGTCTTTCGGCAACGTCTGGCCGTTCAGCTCCGCGCCCGCCCTGTAGAGCGCGCTGTCGTTCGTCTTGGAGTCGGTCCGCACGGAGCACCGGCTGCCGGAGCGCGAGCGGGCCGGCCCGGACGGCGGCCGCCGGGCGGAGTCGAACACGCTGCGGTTCCGGCAGCACCGCTTGGAGCGGCGCAGGTAGCAGTGCATGAGCGCCCACTGCGCGCGCACGTCGCTGCGCGCGAAGCCGTAGAAGAAGAGCGTGAAGGTGCCCAGCACGGTGGCGCACACGGCGTACAGGATGCTGCAGATGTCCTCCTGGTGCGGCAGGTAGGCGGGCAGCGGCCGGTACACGGCCACGGCGCCGCTGGCGCAGGCGGCCAGGTGCAGCGCCAGCACCACGGCCTGCGCGCGCAGGCGCACGGCCGCGTCGTGCTGCGCGTCCTCGGCGGGCTGGAGCGGGAGCGGGGCGGGCGGCGCAGCGCCAGCCGCGTCAGCAGCAGCAGCGCGGCCAGCAGCAGCAGCAGCGCGGCGGCCGGCAGCGACAGCGCGGCCAGCGCGGCGGCCGTGCTGAGGAAGCACTGCGCGTAGCCGGCGTAGTCGCGCAGGTTGACGGCGCCCGAGATGCCGCACACGATGAGCGCGCCGCCCCAGCCGCACAGGTACAGCCCCAGCACGGGCCGCTCGCCGGGCTCGCGGCGGGCGGCGCGCGCCGGCGTGCAGCACGTGCGCCGACGCGCACATCCACACCAGGCAGCACAGGCACAGGTAGTGGATGAGCAGCCCCAGCGCGCGGCACAGGCGCACGTCCTCGGTCTGGTAGATGCCCAGCGTGTACAGCAGGCACAGCGCCGCCTGCGCCAGCCACGTGTTGACGAGCGCGTGCTTGGCGCGGCGCGGCATGGCCACGGCCGGGAAGGCGGCGGCGTACGTGGCGGCGGCGGCCAGCAGGCAGCCCAGCAGCACCAGCGAGCCCACGTACACGGCGGGGTGCGACACCTGCGCCCACATGTATGTCACTTACACACCCTTACTGCTATGTATCGATATACTTGGCCATACTGACTACAACTTACTATGTGACGCTGACTGTACATTGACAATGTACATTGTACATTGTGATATTCATTAAATAATAACCTAAGCAGATTGTAGTTTTAATGACGGTGACAAGTGGTATCCCCCAAGGAGCCGTGCTGAGCCCATTACTTTTCAACATCGATATATTAATGACATATAAGTAGTGACCGACCGAAACATGTTTTTTTGCCGAAACCGAAACCGAAGGTGCGGTCTCGTTTTAGTTTCGGCCGAAACCGAAACTTTCATAAATCTGGTTAAAATGTTAAAATAAAATTCTCGAAGGCTCGTTTTTTCCTATTTATTTGTGTGATGAGCACAGATATTTGTTCCTGAGTCATGAATGTTTTCTATGTATTTAAGTATTTATATGTACCTATCTATTATATATATCGTCATCAAGTACTTACAACACAAGCCTTACTGAGCTTACCGTAGGACTAGGTCGATTTGTGTAAGATTGTCTCGAAATATTTATTTATTTATTTAATCTAATCACCTTCGGCAATCATATTAGGTTTTTTTTTTCAAATTATGTACCTTCATAGGTGACATAACAAATCAATAAGTATTATATAAGTAGTAACATACCTATGTTTATACTTTCTAAAAACAGTATTTTTGAAACATTTACTGTAATCAACATTTTCCTTTTTTAGGATTTACCACTTAAAGACTGTATTGTTTATTATAAATACAGCTTTACTTAGCCATATTTTATTGTATTATATTTTTATCTAAAAATTACAGGTGTGTTTAATTAGTGCTATAAAAAGATACAATTTCCATCCTCGGATCTCGACGTAAAGAATGAAGTTTTCACAAAATTGACCCAGTCCTTCACAGTAGGGATGTTATGGATATGGGTATATAATTTCGGATCCGGATATTGGTAAAATATAATATCGGTTTCGGTTTCGGTTACGGTTATGGATATTAAATTATTTCGGATTAACTATCCGATAGTTTCGGTTACGGATATGGATATTCATAACAACACTGATATTTATAAAGTATAACCCGTACGAATTAGCTATGCAGTGTGCACCTCGCGCTGTGACGTCATTAGGTAGCGGGAGAGGTGTCGCATTCCAGCGGAGTGCACAGTTAATTCGTACGGGTGCAGTATTTAGTTAGACTCCGCCCTATCCGAATATCCACAACTTTTATTTCGGATTCGGTTACGGTTACGGATATTTTTTTATTTCGGATATCCGATAGTTTCGGTTACGGATATGGATATTCATAACAACACTGCTTCAGAGTAACAATAACGATTTTGGACAAATACCACAAGAAAATGTACAGTTTGAGGTATTCAATTGTAAAGGCAAACACTATTAGGCACAGTTTAGCGATTCAAAGTTTTGATTCAACTGTTTTCAAATAATTGTTCACTAATTGTAGGTCAGTTAGGTTTAAGGTAGTGACCGACCGAAACATGTTTTCTTGCCGAAACCGAAGGTTCGGTTTGATTTTAGTTTCGGCCGAAACCGAAACCGAACCTTTTATAAATCTGGTCAAAATGTTTAAAAAATGCTCGTAGGCCCGTTTTTTTCCTAAAATTTCATTATACCTTCGCTGCGGCAATTAGTTAACATCGTAATGAATATACCTAGATATTTTTCTAGCACGAACGATTTCTTGTAAGTGATTGACAAAATAAAAACATCGACAATCCTGTTATCGATAAGTATCATGTCATACAAAGATAAATATGTTTTTTTTTTTAGTTCGATAATAGTGATATTATGATAATAGTGTTAGAAATAAATAACAATAACAAAACTATAATGACCGACAGGAGACGGAAATTCAGTGATGTCTCTGTGATCAACAAGGTAAAGACCGGTAGTGATCACCGAATCGTAAGAGCGTCACTGAATATCAATGTTAGACTTGAAAGGTCCAGCCTGATGAAGTCTACCCTCCGACCTACTCGAGCCCATATTCAAAACCCCGAGAGCTTTCAACTTGAGCTCTGTAATCGCTTTGCCTGCCTAGAGAACTTAGCTTCAGTGGACGAGATCAACAACGGGCTAGTGGAAACTGTCCACACAGTAGGGTCTAAGTTTTTTAGACCCCGCCGTAAGGATAGACCTCAGAAACTAACCGAGCGAACCTTAAACCTCATGGCTAAACGACGCTCTCTACAGCTGCAGTCTCCCGATGACGCGGAGTCATTTAGGCAGCTCAATAGACGTATATCTAAGTCCTTGCGACATGATCTGCGTCTCTTTAATACTAACCGTATTAAAGAGACTATTGAGCGAAACCAAGGCTCCAAAGTGTTCGTAAAGGATAAGTCTATTGGGCAAAGCCAGTTGACAAAGCTGAAACGGGAAGATGGCAGCATAGCGTCGACCAAAGCAGAGGTTTTAGGCGAGATTGAGAGGTTCTATGGACAGTTATACACTTCGGTCGCAAAGCCCGTTGACAGCTTGGTAGGAGATCCAAGAGCCAAGCTGTCCCGACATTATACCGAAGATATCCCGGACATCAGTCTGTACGAGATTAGGATGGCCCTAAAACAGCTTAAGAACAACAAGGCGCCGGGCGAAGACGGAATCACTTCAGAGCTTCTGAGAGCGGGTGGAATACCGGTACTTAAAATCCTCCAGAAGCTCTTAAGCTCCGTTTTGTCTGAGGGCAAAACGCCTGAAACATGGAACAGAGGCGAGGTGGTGCTGTTCTTCAAAAAAGGTGACAATAGCCTATTGAAGAACTACAGACCCATCAGTGCCTCAAGACCAAAGTATTTAACCAATGGGTGTTACCAGTGATGACTTACGGCTCCGAAACGTGGTCTTTCACTATCGGCCTCATCTCAAGGCTCAAGGTCGCTCAACGAGCTATGGAGAGAGGTATGCTCGGAGTTTCGCTACGAGATCGACTCAGAAATGAGGAGATCCGTAGGCGAACTAAAGTCACCGACATAGCCCACCCGGTTAGCAAGCTGAAGTGGCAATGGGCAGGCCACATTGCACGCAGAGAAGATGGCAGATGGGGTCGAAAAGTGCTCGAGTGGAGACCGCGGACTAGCAAGTGCAGCGTAGGACGTCCACCCACAAGATGGACAGACGACCTCATTAAAGTCGCCGGAAGACGCTAGATGCAGGTTGCTTCCAACCGGTACATGTGGAGATCCAAGGGGGAGGCCTATGTTCAGCAGTGGACGTCTTATGGCTGAGATGATGATGATGATGAACAAAACTATCTATTATTTATATTTTACATACTTCAGAAAACAATTTTAAACTATTCATTCCAAATAACAAAAGTAAATTGGATCAAGTGTACGGATTACGTTCGATTTGTTCAAGATCGGTGGCACGCGGCGTCTAGGTAGATGGCCGATATAAAATTGTGTGTACGTCTGTCGTTGAAGTACATACCCTTATCGATAACATGATTGTCGATATTTTTATTGTGGCAAGCACTAAGCAAATGTCGTTTTTGCTAGAAAAATATCTAGGTATAGTAATGAACCACACTTGTACGGGGCGAATCTGCTTCGTACCGCACGGAACGTGTTAACACAATATCTCGCCAACCTAATATTACATGTCTCTGCGTTCAAATTATATCACAATCAAATTTCAGCATAATTACAGCAGAACTCCATCTATTTTTTTTTTTACTTTACTACCCTATGAAGTTAAAAAATATTTAAAATAATGCACTAGGTAACTGCTTAGACTAAATATATACAGATACAAAGTCAGGCGAAAAAATGGCTACATTCAAACTCTAGTAATTTCGAAAAAGGATGGAGTTGGTGACTTAGTCTTTCACCGACCGGCGTCAAATAACAATGTCGTCGTGCTCGGTTAAGACATGTAAAAATAGCACAAAAAAACACAAGAAGGACAGTGGGATAAGTTTTTTTACGTAAGTAATTCAAATGTATTGACAAATTATCTATTAACTCGATGCAATTTCGTGTTTTAGAATGAATTTAATTAATTGCAAAAATAAAGGATTTTCATGGAACAAAAAGGTACGGAGTCGCTAATATTTTATTTACATCTACTTACATGCGTTTTCTTATACATGTACCTATTGATGAAAAAGGAGATAGGGAGTGTACAGTAGCCATCAGATATATCGCAACAAACGAGATGTTCAAAAATATCTGAACATACACTCTAACGCCTTGACAATTGAGAACGTTTTCTGATATCTTTGAGTAACTCGTACGTTGCGATATATCTGACTGTACATTTTTAAATTACATCTAGCAAATTTGAAATGGCAGATTTAATCACTTCGTCTCGTATGTACTTTAATAACGTTATATTTTAATTCAAGATTCCCACGGGATCCCAATCGACGATCGATTTTCACAATTGTTGTATTGGAGCCCCCTTAAAAACACATTTTATTTTGTTTTTAGTATTTGTCGTTATAGCTGTAACAGAAATACATAATCTGTGAAAATATCAACTCTCTAGCTATCACGATTCTTGAGATAAAGCCTGGTGACAGACAGACAGACGGGCGGATAGACGGACAGTGAAGTCTTAGTAATAGGGTCCCGTTTTTACCCGTTGGGTACGAAACCCTAAAAAAGACTATATTTACAACGAAAACCTAGGTATACTGCCAATTTGGCAAACAAGTGAATTTGTTTATTATAGATGTCTTAAGTCAAATATTGTAATATAAAATGTAAAAAGTGTAAATAAACTTATTTTGTTATTAGAGATTTTTTATTACTCAACGTGCCTAATATTATTTATGCGACTCCATGCATCCGATATTCTGATGACTTGGAGTTTGACATTTATTATTTTTCTAATGACGTTTCAGTAGTTGCCAGTATCGCGGTGATCGGACTAAAACGGTTTATATGTTACTTATTTGAAAACTAGAATGTCATTTGAGGCCATTTTTTCCGACTCCTTTCTTCGGGACTGTGCGTCTATAGGTATATATTTAGTCTAAGGGTAACTGTGACTTTTTATTTTGTATACATGGTATAAAATTAAAAATGTTTTTAAATAAGTAATAAACTTGTTTTAAATTATTTTTTATTATGCAGAAACGTCTGATAGCATTTTTTTTTACTTGAAAATATTTCACAAGTCTAAGCGATACTCGAATGCACAATACATACAATTAGTGCACTGGGCTAGTGATCCAGTGGTTGAGGGTTCGGGTCCCGCTTCGAGGAAAAAAAAACTATTTTTTTATGGTTTAAATATCGAAGATATTCGCTAGTAGTTCTGCATAATAAAAAATAATTTAATACAAGTTTATTACTTATTTAAAAAAATGCTGTTATTTTTATTAACTTCTGGTTTTTTAATCATTTTAATTTCAGACACAAATATCACAATCAGCCAGCCTAGAAAGTCTAATTCAAATATAATTATACTCGTCGCGGCGAATCATGATCCCTATGACACTGACAGTTATTCCAACGATACAAACTTGTAGTGGCGTCACCGTTACATTAGAATCGAATTGGAGGCGTCTAAAAATGCCGTTTTTTCATTTTAGGTAGATATATGCCATTACAATGATTTTCCGTTGGAATTGTAACAATTCTTAACATTTACAAGAAATTATCTCAATCAGATATTACGTTTACGCCCTGCAAAACTTACTTCGTTTGGAAGATATCGACTAGTGCAAAAAGTATCAAAAACAAATGTCGATAATGGAAACGAGTGTACAAAATAAATAGTACGCTTTCAATCTCCGATGTACCCATAATCGTTTTCAGTTATACATATAGTAAGGTTATTTTGATATTATGCTATTTTTTTCGATAGCACTATGTTTAAGATGGATTTTTATTTTTACATTCGTCAAGCGTGACGTAAAATACTAGATGCTAAATGTTAAAAAGTTACATTTCTCGGCCAAAAAACTTAAATCATTACTATAACAACAACATAACAAACATAAGAAATGCAGATTATATTTTTAAAATCATGTTTACCGACGTGGCTGAATGCAAGTCACGCCTTTGCCTATAAAAAGTTAAGTTACATCGACACGACCCAATCACTAACATGAACTGTCATAGGGATCATGATTCGCCGCGAGGAGTATAGATAATCAATTAATCACCCTTGGCAATCATTTTAGGAAACATTTTTTAAATTATGTACCTTCATAGGCGACGCATAACAAATCAACAAGTATAATATAGTAACATAGGTAGGTACCTTTGTTTATACTTTCTAAAAACAGTATTTTTGAAGCACTAAGATCAGCATTTTCCTTTTTAACCGACGTCAAAAAAAGGAGGAGGTTATCAAATCGAACTAATATTTTTTTTTTGTATTCGCTTCTGGAAACGAAAAGAGTGGCTGGCACCGACACCAAAACCAAAAATAATTGTATATAGGTAATTGTCCTAAGAAATTTATTTGTTCTAAATAGTCCCAAAGTACTTATCAAGTAATAAAGAGAACAATTATTTGTTGCTTTTTAGTTCATATTTAAAGTCGGGTTTATTTTTTGTTAAAAGTTTATTTATTTTTAACTTTTTAGTTTCCCTTTTGTTTATTAGGATTAACTATTTGAACATAGATTAAAGTTTGGTCGCTTATGTCTAGTCTACCAATGTAGGTACTGAAGAATTTCTTTTTTAATTAATGTGTAATAACTTATTACACGTCGAAACGAGCAACGAGCACTGATCCAATAACCGGCGGTCGGCGGCGAAGTCAGGCGAGCGGCGCCATATTACCGGCCATGCCGAGCGCGCTCGACGTTAGCCGAACGCGATCGGAAAGTTCGATGTTAAAAGTTTCGGCTCGGCCGAACGGTTCGGTCGTTTTTGGGCGAAACCGAAACTCAAGCTGAACCTTGATTTTTTGGCCAAAACTGGTCGAAACCGAAACTTCGGTCGGACATTAGTTTAAGGTGTTTTCAAACAAAGGGACAACTGTCGGTGCGGTGAAATAGGGCCTATTAGGTAATGTCAGGCACGCACCTTGAACCTGGCGCCGGCGGTGCGCGCGCCGTAGTAGCCGCGCTCGGCGCGCGCCAGCAGCGCCACCGCCGCCGGCCGCGCCAGCGCCACCACGGCCGTGCAGCCCGCCACGTGCAGCACCGAGCACTCTGCACACGCGTCCGGCACAGTTAGCATGTTAGGTTAACCACGAGCGAAACGATTATATAATATTAAAAAAAAAAACATAAAATAAAACTAAAAGATTTGGTAAACATGTAATCTATTTTTAGGAGCGTCAAATGGACGCCAATTCTTGGGTCGTGAATTCTTGGCCTGCACGTTCTCGGTCCGTACAAACGCGTTACGGGGCAGCGAACAGCGAAGCCACATTTTTTACACGGCAGCAATACTCCACCCATCAATCTGCATGAAAACAAGCGGTCGCCGATTGGAGCCAGTCGCACTCACCGGACGAGATGTGCCGCCACCGGCGCGCGGCGGGCTGCCACACGGCGCAGCGCGCGGCCGGGCCGCAGCCGGCGGCGCGCAGCGTGGCGATGATGGGACACAGTCGGACGGCACTCACCGGACGAGTTGTGCCGCCACCGGCGCGCGGCGGGCTGCCACACGGCGCAGCGTGGCGATGATGGGACACAGTCGGACGGCACTCACCGGACGAGTTGTGCCGCCACCGGCGCGCGGCGGGCTGCCACACGGCGCAGCGTGGCGATGATGGGACACAGTCGGACGGCACTCACCGGACGAGTTGTGCCGCCACCGGCGCGCGGCGGGCTGCCACACGGCGCAGCGCGCGGCCGGGCCGCAGCCGGCGGCGCGCAGCGTGGCGATGATGGGACACAGTCGGACGGCACTCACCGGACGAGTTGTGCCGCCACCGGCGCGCGGCGGGCTGCCACACGGCGCAGCGTGGCGATGATGGGACACAGTCGGACGGCACTCACCGGACGAGTTGTGCCGCCACCGGCGCGCGGCGGGCTGCCATACGGCGCAGCGTGGCGATGTTGGGACACAGTCGGACGGCACTCACCGGACGAGTTGTGCCGCCGCCGGCGCGCGGCGGGCTGCCACACGGCGCAGCGTGGCGATGATGGGACACAGTCGGACGGCACTCACCGGACGAGTTGTGCCGCCACCGGCGCGCGGCGGGCTGCCACACGGCGCAGCGCGCGGCCGGGCCGCAGCCGGCGGCGCGCAGCGTGGCGATGATGGGACACAGTCGGACGGCACTCACCGGACGAGTTGTGCCGCCACCGGCGCGCGGCGGGCTGCCACACGGCGCAGCGTGGCGATGATGGGACACAGTCGGACGGCACTCACCGGACGAGTTGTGCCGCCACCGGCGCGCGGCGGGCTGCCATACGGCGCAGCGTGGCGATGATGGGACACAGTCGGACGGCACTCACCGGACGAGTTGTGCCGCCGCCGGCGCGCGGCGGGCTGCCACACGGCGCAGCGTGGCGATGATGGGACACAGTCGGACGGCACTCACCGGACGAGTTGTGCCGCCGCCGGCGCGCGGCGGGCTGCCACACGGCGCAGCGTGGCGATGATGGGACACAGTCGGACGGCACTCACCGGACGAGTTGTGCCGCCGCCGGCGCGCGGCGGGCTGCCACACGGCGCAGCGTGGCGATGATGGGACACAGTCGGACGGCACTCACCGGACGAGTTGTGCCGCCACCGGCGCGCGGCGGGCTGCCACACGGCGCAGCGTGGCGATGATGGGACACAGTCGGACGGCACTCACCGGACGAGTTGTGCCGCCGCCGGCGCGCGGCGGGCTGCCACACGGCGCAGCGTGGCGATGATGGGACACAGTCGGACGGCACTCACCGGACGAGTTGTGCCGCCGCCGGCGCGCGGCGGGCTGCCACACGGCGCAGCGTGGCGATGATGGGACACAGTCGGACGGCACTCACCGGACGAGTTGTGCCGCCACCGGCGCGCGGCGGGCTGCCACACGGCGCAGCGTGGCGATGATGGGACACAGTCGGACGGCACTCACCGGACGAGTTGTGCCGCCACCGGCGCGCGGCGGGCTGCCACACGGCGCAGCGTGGCGATGATGGGACACAGTCGGACGGCACTCACCGGACGAGTTGTGCCGCCACCGGCGCGCGGCGGGCTGCCACACGGCGCAGCGTGGCGATGATGGGACACAGTCGGACGGCACTCACCGGACGAGTTGTGCCGCCACCGGCGCGCGGCGGGCTGCCATACGGCGCAGCGTGGCGATGATGGGACACAGTCGGACGGCACTCACCGGACGAGTTGTGCCGCCGCCGGCGCGCGGCGGGCTGCCACACGGCGCAGCGTGGCGATGATGGGACACAGTCGGACGGCACTCACCGGACGAGTTGTGCCGCCACCGGCGCGCGGCGGGCTGCCACACGGCGCAGCGTGGCGATGATGGGACACAGTCGGACGGCACTCACCGGACGAGTTGTGCCGCCACCGGCGCGCGGCGGGCTGCCACACGGCGCAGCGTGGCGATGATGGGACACAGTCGGACGGCACTCACCGGACGAGTTGTGCCGCCGCCGGCGCGCGGCGGGCTGCCACACGGCGCAGCGTGGCGATGATGGGACACAGTCGGACGGCACTCACCGGACGAGTTGTGCCGCCGCCGGCGCGCGGCGGGCTGCCACACGGCGCAGCGTGGCGATGATGGGACACAGTCGGACGGCACTCACCGGACGAGTTGTGCCGCCGCCGGCGCGCGGCGGGCTGCCACACGGCGCAGCGTGGCGATGATGGGACACAGTCGGACGGCACTCACCGGACGAGTTGTGCCGCCACCGGCGCGCGGCGGGCTGCCACACGGCGCAGCGTGGCGATGATGGGACACAGTCGGACGGCACTCACCGGACGAGTTGTGCCGCCACCGGCGCGCGGCGGGCTGCCACACGGCGCAGCGTGGCGATGATGGGACACAGTCGGACGGCACTCACCGGACGAGTTGTGCCGCCGCCGGCGCGCGGCGGGCTGCCACACGGCGCAGCGTGGCGATGATGGGACACAGTCGGACGGCACTCACCGGACGAGTTGTGCCGCCACCGGCGCGCGGCGGGCTGCCACACGGCGCAGCGTGGCGATGATGGGACACAGTCGGACGGCACTCACCGGACGAGTTGTGCCGCCACCGGCGCGCGGCGGGCTGCCACACGGCGCAGCGTGGCGATGATGGGACACAGTCGGACGGCACTCACCGGACGAGTTGTGCCGCCGCCGGCGCGCGGCGGGCTGCCACACGGCGCAGCGTGGCGATGATGGGACACAGTCGGACGGCACTCACCGGACGAGTTGTGCCGCCGCCGGCGCGCGGCGGGCTGCCACACGGCGCAGCGTGGCGATGATGGGACACAGTCGGACGGCACTCACCGGACGAGTTGTGCCGCCACCGGCGCGCGGCGGGCTGCCACACGGCGCAGCGTGGCGATGATGGGACACAGTCGGACGGCACTCACCGGACGAGTTGTGCCGCCGCCGGCGCGCGGCGGGCTGCCACACGGCGCAGCGTGGCGATGATGGGACACAGTCGGACGGCACTCACCGGACGAGTTGTGCCGCCACCGGCGCGCGGCGGGCTGCCACACGGCGCAGCGTGGCGATGATGGGACACAGTCGGACGGCACTCACCGGACGAGTTGTGCCGCCACCGGCGCGCGGCGGGCTGCCACACGGCGCAGCGTGGCGATGATGGGACACAGTCGGACGGCACTCACCGGACGAGTTGTGCCGCCGCCGGCGCGCGGCGGGCTGCCACACGGCGCAGCGTGGCGATGATGGGACACAGTCGGACGGCACTCACCGGACGAGTTGTGCCGCCGCCGGCGCGCGGCGGGCTGCCACACGGCGCAGCGTGGCGATGATGGGACACAGTCGGACGGCACTCACCGGACGAGTTGTGCCGCCACCGGCGCGCGGCGGGCTGCCACACGGCGCAGCGTGGCGATGATGGGACACAGTCGGACGGCACTCACCGGACGAGTTGTGCCGCCACCGGCGCGCGGCGGGCTGCCATACGGCGCAGCGTGGCGATGATGGGACACAGTCGGACGGCACTCACCGGACGAGTTGTGCCGCCACCGGCGCGCGGCGGGCTGCCACACGGCGCAGCGTGGCGATGATGGGACACAGTCGGACGGCACTCACCGGACGAGTTGTGCCGCCGCCGGCGCGCGGCGGGCTGCCACACGGCGCAGCGTGGCGATGATGGGACACAGTCGGACGGCACTCACCGGACGAGTTGTGCCGCCACCGGCGCGCGGCGGGCTGCCACACGGCGCAGCGTGGCGATGATGGGACACAGTCGGACGGCACTCACCGGACGAGTTGTGCCGCCACCGGCGCGCGGCGGGCTGCCACACGGCGCAGCGTGGCGATGATGGGACACAGTCGGACGGCACTCACCGGACGAGTTGTGCCGCCACCGGCGCGCGGCGGGCTGCCACACGGCGCAGCGCGCGGCCGGGCCGCAGCCGGCGGCGCGCAGCGTGGCGATGATGGGCTCGATCAGCTCGCTCGACACGCTGCCGTTCCCTGCAAGCGCACCGCCCCGTCACTGACTCGCGTTCACTTCACGAGGGCCGACATCTCATCACGTAACGATGTGTATACGTAGTAACTCAAATATAAGTACGGAACCGATTACGGGAACTCACACACAGGCAATGCGTGCACTCATTAGTTTGGGAGAAGTTCACATCGAGAAAGATTTTATTATAATTTTAAAGTAAATGAACCACAAATGCAAAATGTGATCGGTACAGCGCATTAAGGTGTAAGTCATAGCTAACAATCATTGCGATTGAAGTACCTACTTATAAAGTTGATCTAAGCCGGGGAGCTCCGCCCCGGCACGTTTAGTGAGTGGGATACTGACTGAGCGACACGGAGACGACGGGCGACGTGATCTCCAGGCCGACGTCCTCGCGCTTGGTGCTGCGGCCGTAGTAGTCCCTGGCGCGGTGCTCGCCGGCGGCCGGCCCGGCGTCCGGCGTGTCGTCCGAACCGCCGTCCGGCTCCGGCAGCAGCGGGAACAGCGCCGCGTCGCGGAACACGGCCACCACCAGCTCGGCCGCCGCGCCCGCCAGCGCGAACTGCAGCGACGCGGGGATCTGCAACACGCCGGCAGGCTCTCACGTGCGGGTCCGGGTAGGAGGGCGACACGGGTTCACAACTCTAACACACTTAATGGGAACGTTGAATAAATCTGTTCGAATGTTTCAAAGATAACAGACCTTAAAGTTTTAAATTTCCAAACCCAAGTTTGGGAATTTAAAAAAAAAAAACATTCTTTTTTTTCTCATTTCTGACTTTTGTATAGCTGTCCCGAAATAGATTCCATAGCGATAATGTAATCCTTACAATTTGCGTAAGCGTTACACTATCGCAGTTTGCGTGAGCCGTCAGAACGTCCCTGAGTAACATCGAGGAGTACCTGCACGCTGGCGTGTATGAGCGCGTCGTGGAAGGTGAGCATGCGCGCCACGGTGCGGTTGGTGGTGGTGCAGTGCAGGCGCGGCGCCGCGCCCGCGTCCGGCTGCGGGGCCGGGCCCGGCTCGCGGCCCGCGCTGTACCACGCGCACGTGGCGCCGCCGAAGCCCGCGCGCACCGCCACGCTCTCCACCGCCAGGTTGCTCTGCGGGGACAGTCGTCAGTGTCAGTCGCGCTGCACACCCGTACACCCGACACACGCACACACACACAGGCAGGCACGCACCTTCTGCTTGTTGTAGTGCGGCGGCGCCAGACGCTCGGCGGCGCGCACCAGGTCCGCGCAGGCGCCGTGGCGCGCCTCGGCCTGCGCCAGCACGGCGGGCGGCGCGTCCATCAGCGCGCTGATCACGTCCAGCAGCGCCGACCCTGCCCGACACAAGTCACGGCGCGCCGTCTTCAACTGGCTCGAATACAGTTTCGAAGGCAAAATACACTTCAATTCAATATGAAAAAAAAAATGCGGCAAAGCAAAAAAACAAAAGTTTTTAATTTTTCGACGCAAAATTATTTTTTATGTAGGTACCTACATTTTTTTTCATTTCTCATGCTCGTAAAGTTCTACTTTAGGTTGTGCGTGAACGACATAAAGGCGCATTTTAGGCTCTTGTGCATAAAGTATTTTTTTTTTCTAAAACTAAGATAATGAGGCTCAACAAGGGCTCAACGGCCAACACAGTCAAACAACAAAATTAAATTGAGCAGTAAAATTTCGTACAACACTGAAATTTGTTATTTAAGTTTGTTCTAGGTAATTATAATTATTCTAATTTCGTGTTTACTATACTTAAATAAATAAAATCAAATATAAGTAACAGGATTTATTTTTTATTAGTTGACCAAAAAATAAGTATCCACGTACTAGCTCTACGTTCACATGTTGAAATTAAAAAACTTGTTAGCGAGAATTGTATTTTTTTCCTTAACGATGATCAAGGATAGGACAAACGCCCGTCATTTTGAAAATATAACCCTGTTCCGTACAGCAGAGACTTCCTTATGTTAATAAAAAAAATACTATTTTATACATTTATTAGACCATAATTTATATCCAGTGACAAATTAATTTATGATTGACATTCCGAAATTTACTGTCGCCAATAAAATAGAATGACCAAGATTTTTTCTAAATTTTCATTTGTGAGTGTGTGAAATGTGAATTTATGACCCATTTATGCGTTGAAAAAGTCCGTTCACAGTCTACGACGTCATAGGGGCATATGTAATCGTTGACATTGGTATCCTGTTCTTCCAAAATATTTTAACATCATAAAATAAGGAAGTCTCTGCTGTACGGAACATAGTTATATTTTCGAAATGACGGGCGTTGGCCTATCCTTGACGATGATTTCCTTGTTAAATTAGGAACGAAATCAACGAAATTTTTATTAAAAGTGTATTACAACTGAAAAATTTCCTTGCAATCGAAATGAAAAGCAGAGTGTATAACTCAGGCAAATTAACGGCTGTGTGACAGCTGTCTGGCAAAGTTCTATTAATTAGATTTGACTTCATTCTGACGTAAATGGTTGTGGATGTCAGGTATTGAGGGTATTCTGTAACACATACCTATGTGGAACTAAGATTGACACTAGTGCCATCTTGTGTTTCACAGCCGCAATAGATCTCAGTTCCATACAATTTGTTCACTTACTTCGCGTTACGCAAACGCCCGCAAAGTAAACTACACATGATATTCGACAGATGGCACTTTGTGCATTTAGTACATTAGTATCGGAGAACTCGGTTTTTTATAAAAGCGTTGTAAATTACTGTATATAGAATGGTCGATGCAAGCAATAGTTACCGAGCTCGGGCTCGTCGTCGAGGTAGGGCATGAAGTTGCGCACGGCGGCCGCCGCGAACATGACGTCGTCGGGGTCGTCCAGCAGCGCCAGCGGGGCCGTGCTCTCGCGCACCAGCGCCGCCAGCCGCGCCGTGGCGTTGACGGCCGCGTGCCGCACCAGCCGCGCGTCCAGCAGCGCGAACTGCTGCAGCAGCTTCGTCACGTTGCTCACGTACGCGCACGCCGACGTGTCGGCCGCGGCCCAGGCGCCGTCCGCGCCGCACTGCCGCGTGGCCAGGCCGGCGCCGGCGCGGCACGGCACCGCCGCCGTGCTGTTCAGCAGCGCCTGCGGCCACGAGTGCAGCCCCTTGTTGTCCACGCTCACGCTGGTGGCGCAGTAGCGCGTGTCGTCCGACAGCACCGTCACGCGCACCGTGAGGTTGTGGCGGCCGCGGCCCTCGTCCGCGTAGGCGCACGTCCAGTCGCCCGCGTGGCGCTCGGTCACGTCGGGCAGGAACACGGCGGTCTCGGCGGCGCCGTCCTGCAGCACGTCGCTGGCGGTGACGTTGACGTCGCCGGCGCTCGCGGGCGGCAGCCAGCGCAGCCGGTAGGCGTGCAGCGCGGAGGCGAAGGGCGCGCTGCAGACCAGCGCCAGCGCGTCGCCGCGGAACACGAGCTGGTCGCGCGCCGGCCGCGTGAGCAGCGCGGCGGGCGGGGGCGCGCCGCACGCGGCCAGGTCCAGCAGCGCGCGCAGCTTGCGCACGGCGCGCCCGGCCAGCGCGGGCGGCGCGGCGCAGCGCGGGCTGCCCTGCAGCCGCACCGCCGCGCCGCGCAGCCACTCGCCCAGCCACATCAGCGCGCAGTCGCACACCAGCCGGTTCTCCGTTATGTCTCTGTCGAGCGAACGAGACGGTTTTTACTGTTCGCTTTGTGATTAGCTTCGAAAACGGACGTTACGTGAATGTTCGTAGCCTATCGAAGCGCGATAGAACGTATACAAAAAGAAAATCTATTGTTGTACGATTTCATTATTTCCGAAAAGCATCCTTTAACTGATTAAGTGATTAAAGTGACAGGGGCGAACGGTAGTTACATTTGCTTCAACGCGACGAGGTGGTGGAAGGTGCCGGCGGCGAGCGCGGTGAGCAGGTTGTGGTCGAGGTAGAGGCGCTCGAGGCTGGCCAGCCCCTTGAACATCTCGCGGGCCACGGCGGCGATGCGGTTGTGCGACAGGTCCAGCCGCGTCACGCTCGTCACGTTGTAGAACGCGTCCGACTCGATCAGGCTGATCTGGTTGCGGCTCAGGTCTCTGCAACCGAGAGACGACAACAGTCACGAGCGTCCCCTCGACAGCGCCTGCAGTTAGAGCAGAAAAGTACAAGCAACTCACAGTTTCTGCAGGTTGGGCAGGTGCAGGTCCCTCGACAGTGTGCTGATGGCGTTGCCGGACATGTTCCTGAAACAATCACACGTGTGCTCACGTTCAGAGTTATAATTATTCGTACATTACTGCAGACGCCGGGAAAGAAGGGCTTGCAATAGTATATTACATCGGAGGCCGGGAAAATGAGGATTTCCGGCTAAATATATGGCCGGGCGAGCGTGATACGAGGCCGGGAATCCGTTCTCACGACGGGGCATGTATGTGCTTTCCTCAAACATACAATGAAATAAAAGAAATGCTCCAAAAAATTAACATCAGCTGTTTGCTATGACACCCGCCATCTTTGCCTCTGTATGGGTAATCGTCGAAAAAAAAGTTATATGAAATTCCATGTCCATCCCCTTCAGTTGCCGCGCCCAAAAAACTATACGTCTATTATAAGGAATGTAAAAACAATATTTCATTGCATGTTTGAGAAAAATATAATTCGGCGGTTTAACCTGTTCATGAAGACAGACGCCATGTTTAAAAAAAATACTTTCCGGCTTTTAAGCCTTCAATTTTGTATGAAATTCGTTTACACTCTTCTCGTGATGCTCCGCCCGAAACTCGATACCTACTTCGAAGCCGGTCAATGAGCACTTAAAGACGACATTTCATTGCATATTTGAGAATAATCACCTATTTGCCAGAGATGATCTTAATAACAAAAAATAGTTGATCATGTTCAAAACTGCACGCGTGTCTAAATATTGTACACGCGATGTGCAGCCGAGAATTAATTTAGTTACTTATATGTCAAATGTTCCATAACAAAGTTGATAGTTATTAAACTGATTGACGGACTATCAGCCTTGTTCTAATAAGCCTGCCTGCAACACAGGAGGTCCCAGGTTCAAAACTTGGCAAGGGCAATTATTTATTAAGTTTATACAAATACCTTTGTTGGAGTAGCATTTGCATAGATTTGTATTAACTATGTTTATGTATCTATCTGTGGAGGCTCTTCCACACGGGCCGGTTCCTATAATGATATATCATTCGGTATCCGTAATGATATATTGGTTGGCATCTAGTGTACATGACACAAGCCAAGCTTTGTGTATGATAGTCCCAAAAAAATTTTTTTGTGACTAGCACTTAATACATTTGTTTCATCAAGAAGACTATACTTAATTACATGCTGCCTAATGCACATTATCTTGTGTTTAATATCCAACAAAGCTACAATATAACAAGATATACCACAGAATAAAGTTTGTGATTGCAAGTATGATAAATATACAATACTGCAACAACCAGGTGCTGCAAATATAAAAAAAAAAAACATAATTGACACATACAGTCAACAACACTCTTATCATCATTGGTAGACCTTATTATATAAGGCATAAAGTCCACCGATGTACAGTTAAGAGTGTTGCTGTGTGTACATACAGTACAGACCTGTATGACCTGACCTGTCATAACCAAGGACTGACCCACTATCCCTTATAAAGGGTTTTGTATGGGTTTTACATAAGGCTTAACTCACCATACCCTTATTCGACAATACCCTTTCAATTTACTTTTAAAGCCCTTGTAAAAGCGCTAACCCTTATTACTAAGCGCTATCCCAATACCCTAACAAAACCCTAATCATCCGCTCACCAAAACCTTACATATTGCTTATAAGGGTTAGCCTTATAAGAGGGCTTCCCTTTTACAGACAAGCGTGCTAATTGAAATCGTCTGCCTTGTTCATAAAGCACATATTGCTCTGATCCAATAGTAAGGCGGCGAGGCGACACGTCGTTTTCTTTGACTTCTTTGATTTGATGGACGCGCGCTTTTCGAACACTAGGGTAGACATATACTAAACCTGTCTCTTTCACGCAAGGCTTAACTACGACATTACTAAAGGGAAATCTTTATAAAAGGCGCTAAGTAATAAGGGTAACCCTTTTTAAGGGATAGCAAGGCATAAAGGGTAGCAGTTAGTGATTGTAAAGGGCTAGTTTTATTTTTGTCTTAGTTGTACGGTAAATGATAGTCAAATATATGGGCTAGCAGTTCAAACTGGTAAGTCTTTCAATGTGTTAGCCGTTTAAGGGACGCCTTTTTAATGTCTTTTGCCGCGGAAAAGGTTGTCCGATCCCAGATATAAACGTGAAAGACCTGACCACTGACTGATCAACGCCCAGCCCAAACCCCTTAACCTAGATAGCCGATTTTTTCACAATAGTTAGTTTTTTAATACCATAACAACCCACTAAGAAGGTATTGTTGGAAGTTCCACCATTGGGTAAAAATTAAAGCGTGTGGCTTGAAATTTTGTGTAAACACTCCTTATTTGAATACAAGAGTCCTCTAAGGAGTCACAAACGGGGTTAAAAGTTTGTATGGAGATGGCGTCAAATGTCAAATGATAGAACTCTAAACATTGTGTTTAAACTCCTTATTTAATTAAAAGAAAAGCGATTTCAGGGTTTTTAGATAATTGTTACCAGTTACAGGTATTCTTCAGCGCATGCGACACCATGGGCAAAAGGTAGTCTCATATAAATAGCATGGGTGTACAAGAGAGCGGGAAGTGAGGCAATTGGAGTCACAAAGGTTTCCTCGGGTAGGCTGCCTTTTGTTACTGATGCGGTGTATATTACTGGACTTGTTGAGCAGGAAAAGTAAACAAAGGTGGCACATACATGCGCATCTCATTCAGAATCAGGAGATATTTAATAAGAAATACAGAATTCATAGCAGGCATAGAAATTATCGTTGGCACCAGTGCACAAAATTAGATGTTATTCTAAAATGGAAGACGGGCCACATGCCATGGCCACTGTGGACACAATTAGCCAGAGATAGAGGCATATATGGAATTGCATAATTAAATAAACATTGCATTAAAATTATTAAGTGTATGTTCAATAATAAAAGGCTTTGAAATTGAAATTGAAGTACATCAGTTCATATATATCTGCATGTTTTAAGTGGAGCATTGGGAGCAATCCGGAGAGTTATCCATGTTATACATAAATGGACGAGGGCCACTTGTTCATGGTTTTTGGAACAAATGTGCTTCTTACTCTACAGGTAATGTAAATAATTGACTTACTACTTCAGGTTAATAAATAATTTATTCATTCAATCCTAAAAAGTTCGTCATAAATTACAACTCCATTCCTCTGTGTGGAATTTTCCACCGCCACCCTTAACACTAGCAATAAGATGTATGCCCCGTGCCCAACCACAATACTATCAGTTTCCTCTAATTGTACACGAGTCGAGCCCGACACTGTTGGCTGATGTCCTCACCACTCACATTACAGTCAAATGGCACTCAACCTTACAGTGTGCTGCAAAAATTTGAATCCATTTGATAAAAGCCTAAATTTGTGAATACTTGCCTAAGATTAGCAGGTTGGAAATAGAGTTACAACACAGGCGACTTACAGGCTGACTACAGAGGCGGCTATATCCGTGAAGTCGATCTCCTTGAGCTCGGAGATGAGCGCCGGCGGCCCGCCGCAGCGCAGCCGCAGCGGCTCGCCGGGCGGCGGCGCGGGCTCCCCGGGCGGCGCGGGGTCGCCTGGCGGCACAACGGGCTCGCCGGGCGGCGCCAGCTCGGCCGCGCCGTCGGGCCGCGCCGCCCCGCGGCACGAGCACAGCGACGGGCAGCCCGTCGCGCAGCCCCACCACACGGCCAGCACTACCACAACACACCTCATTGCTCCTATTTCTGTTAAAACACCCATTAATGCCGTGGCACACAGCCAAATGCGAGGAACGATCACATTTTAACAAATACTTTGGATTGAGATACGTCAAGTTTCATTATTATTCCCGCGAGTGACTACCGACTGTAATTGACGACGGTTACGACTGAGCTTTAGTTTTTGTCATAATGCAGCCGTATAGCTCAGTAATGCATATAAATAAACAATAGAAACAAGTATTCTCGCGACATTACGACTATGTTTGGTTTGACTGTCTCTTGACTTGACTGACTGATGCAGTGTTGCCAGATCAATATTTAGTAAATCCGTAGAGCCAGCGGCGCTACCACGAACATCGATATTCGTAAGTTGCGGACGATTATCTCTATCACTCTCGTGACACCCTTAATTGGAGTAAAACAGAAAGCTCAAAGTCAGTAGAATAGGCGAGATGAATATTTTATGTTTATGATATGACTCGATTTGTATCGTTATGGGGATCAAATATCGCTATGGTATCAATTACGCAAAAGGTAAACAAAAGTCAGAAATTAGAGTCAGAAGTCTGAATCTCGCACTGTCGCTCAAACCGCTCCCAACAAAATGATGCTTAACTATGACGTCACACGTGGGTCGTAGTCCACTCTAAAGTATGGAAAAATAATGCAATTTTTATTTTGATCGTAAAGTAATGAGTTACCATACATTTTATTTTTCAGAAAAATGTGAGGAGCCGACTGGAATTCATTATTTTTCTTAATTTGGCAATTTTTTTTTGACTTTAATGTTTATCATTTTAGTTAATTATTTTATCAATTATCTTTGAAACATTACAGTAATTTTATTCAATATCGTCGTTATTAAGATAAATTGCTCATAAAATATTTATTTTTCATTTAACTTAATTTTGTTAAAATTTGTAACATGTGTAGTCATGCCTATTCCGTATATTATGTAAATAAAACCCGTAGATCTTTTTGTTAAGATTTATTTTAATGTGTACGAGTTTAATTCAGCCGAATAAATTTGTGGTTTAGCATGTTAACCTTTAAAAAAATTGCAAAGTTAACAACCAAGAGTTATACGAGGAAAACCAATAAAAGTCATACAATATGTAAATAAAATCATATTTTATTCACCGTCACTAGTTCTCACTGACCGTCTTTTTTGTAGGTATACATTTTAGAGTTAAATAACTTTAAATAGGTCTTTGCTTGCCTCCACCTCATATAAAGTTTATTGCCTCATAGTACTTTATTGCACTTTTTGTATTAAGTAGCCCTGTGATGGAAATAGTATTCAGTTTGTTTCGGGTTTTCGTTTTCATCAAATTGATTGATGAAAAAACCGTTATACTATATGTATTTGTATTTTATAATGCAAGTTTCATGAATAAATTGATTAGCGTCAAAATTCCGTAGATTAGCCAATGACATCCGTAGTTCTGGACATAAAGCCTAAAATCCGTAGATCTACAGACTTTTCCGTAGATCTGGCAACGCTGGACTGATGATTGAAGCCAATAATGCACGGCTATAGTAATGCACGATCGACTTGGTAATGAACGGCTATGGTAACACACGACCTGACACTGCGTATTCTTATAATTCGCGTTCTTGACGTTATATAATAACATGTTCAGGTTCAATAGAAAATTAAACTAAGGTAAAGCCTGACAAGTTCCTTTTTAGCCCTCGCCATGTTGCGGATTTTTAATGGAACTAATTTATTTTAGTGGCAACGATTTATTTGGCAACTGACGTTGAAAGTAATTAAAAGTCACCGATGTAAACAAACCGAAAATAATTGTAATTATTTCAGCATAATAACAAATTTTGCAATCAAAGTGCTAAGTAAAAATTTCAGTGCATAACAACTAATTTTGAGTACATTCAAATACTTGAGACAAAAAAAGGATGAGGGATTCAGTAATATTTCGTTAAACAATGTTGTGAAGTTAGTTGTTGACATGACGGGTTGTTGACATTCAAGGGGCAGGGGGTGGGTTTTTGACTTATTTTTATATTTCTGTTATATAGCAAATATAATAATACATATATTGGGATAGTTTCAACCACGGTGTTTTCACTTTCAAAGCCGAGCCGAGACCGCAAGGTTCAAACCTCAGTCGACATCACGTAGAGATTTTATGTATAACGGTTTTACATTATTATTTTGTGTGTTGTTGGAGTTATTTGTTTCAAGTTAGTTTTATATTTTTAATAAATTTATTATAATATAGAGCTTGCTTTTAGAAAATTTGTAATTGATTGGAAATTAGTATGGAAAACTGGAGGAATTGGTCTCTATAAACAAATTCGCTAGTGAAGATTTTTTTTTTAAACCAACCCTTGAATATTTTCGCGAGTAAAAGTGCGACCACACCACTCTTAAAAATGTTTAATAGACTCGTGTTTAGATGTTTGGTAACATCTTGTGCGCTCAGAAATAATGATTCGAAGAGGTACATTTTTAAATTAAAATTTATTTTTTTATGAAAATTATTTTAATCCATACGACATATTTACATTATAAAAACACCATCGACATTCGACGTCTCTATGCGAAAAGGGAAAGACGCAAAAGTATCTGTTACAATTACAATACTCTTCTCGCGGATTGTAATTTTTCTAAATTTTAATGTGTTTACTAGGATTTATATGAAATTCTACGTGTTAGAATAAAATGTGAAATCTTTGGTACAGATATCTTTGTGCAACATGTTTACAATTATTTGAAAAAAAAATCCTTACATAATATATTTGTTTTCCTTTGGGTAATTAATTATCAAAGAGATTCGCAAAGACATTTATTAGTTTTTGGGTGCTGACAATTTTGGGAGGCTTGCTCAGATTTATGTGACCGGTGATATGTGTACAGTCGACGTCAAAGATATGTTTACACTTTAGCAGTTTTACACTTTTTTAATAACGGTATATAGGTATTTTTGAAGCTCATATTATATTTATGCACTGTTAACAAATAATATAAGAAATACAAAGTGTCAAATTTGAAATCCTCAAAGTAAGACTACTAGCACTATACAGCTACTAACGCTATCTAGTGGTGTTATAGTAAACTATTCATTTTGTGAATATAATACCTTGTTTTTAATTGACAGAAATCTTATAGATATTTCGGTATCTACAAGGAAATAATAATAATTTGTTTTTTTTTTTTTTTTTTTAAAGTTTTAGGTTTCAGTACTTTGGGAGATTTGGGGCGGGAATAGTCAAGTTTCGTCTTATTACATGAATAAAATCGAAACCATTTACTTTACAAGAAAAAAAAAATAGATCCTACGGAGCCCTTTCATTTGATATATGAGACCGTATAGTTAGGAAATTTAAATTAAAATAAAATAGAGTTAAAATTTTCAACAAAATTCAGTGTTCTACGAATTTTTACTCCTTAATTAAATTGTGCATTATTTTGACTGTACATTATGTTGGCTTTTAAGCCTCAAATCTTAGTTAAAGAAGAAAATGTAACTTCATGTACTCAAGCTTATATAAATACGTCCACGCTAAACTTAAAATCGAACTTTACGAGCATGAGAGGTAAAATATAATTAAAAATATGTAATGTAATTATGAATATCAATGTCGCCAAAAGTTCGTCAAAGCGAGCGTTCTCGAGGCCGCGAACGATGGGGCTGTCCGCGCGACAAGTGCAGCGACGCACGGTGAGCGCAGCCCCTACCATCTACCATCTCGATACCCAGTAGACGGCGGTGTAATGACATAGAGGAGCCTCCATTGTTAATATGGTGGATAAAGACCAATAAATAAATAAAATAAAATGCAGATGGAAAATGACAAAATTTTAATTAAAGCCTAAGCACCATTACAGTAAAATGTCACAATTGCCCGAGAGATGGCTCTGACAATAGCTAGCGTCGCTGATAGAACACGCTGTTAAAATTTTTCTTGAAACTACCCAGCAATTCGTCCGCCAGAGAGGTTAGGTTTGGCTCGGAGTTAGGTTAGCTCAGAGTTAGGTTAGCTCAGAGTTAGGTTAGCTCAGAGTTAGGTTAGCTCAGAGTTAGGTTAGCTCAGAGTTAGGTTAGCTCAGAGTTAGGTTAGCTCAGAGTTAGGTTAGCTCAGAGTTAGGTTAGCTCAGAGTTAGGTTAGCTCAGAGTTAGGTTAGCTCAGAGTTAGGTTAGCTCAGAGTTAGGTTAGCTCAGAGTTAGGTTAGCTCAGAGTTAGGTTAGCTCAGAGTTAGGTTAGCTCAGAGTTAGGTTAGCTCAGAGTTAGGTTAGCTCAGAGTTAGGTTAGCTCAGAGTTAGGTTAGCTCAGAGTTAGGTTAGCTCAGAGTTAGGTTAGCTCAGAGTTAGGTTAGCTCAGAGTTAGGTTAGCTCAGAGTTAGGTTAGCTCAGAGTTAGGTTAGCTCAGAGTTAGGTTAGCTCAGAGTTAGGTTAGCTCAGAGTTAGGTTAGCTCAGAGTTAGGTTAGCTCAGAGTTAGGTTAGCTCAGAGTTAGGTTAGCTCAGAGTTAGGTTAGCTCAGAGTTAGGTTAGCTCAGAGTTAGGTTAGCTCAGAGTTAGGTTAGCTCAGAGTTAGGTTAGCTCAGAGTTAGGTTAGCTCAGAGTTAGGTTAGCTCAGAGTTAGGTTAGCTCAGAGTTAGGTTAGCTCAGAGTTAGGTTAGCTCAGAGTTAGGTTAGCTCAGAGTTAGGTTAGCTCAGAGTTAGGTTAGCTCAGAGTTAGGTTAGCTCAGAGTTAGGTTAGCTCAGAGTTAGGTTAGCTCAGAGTTAGGTTAGCTCAGAGTTAGGTTAGCTCAGAGTTAGGTTAGCTCAGAGTTAGGTTAGCTCAGAGTTAGGTTAGCTCAGAGTTAGGTTAGCTCAGAGTTAGGTTAGCTCAGAGTTAGGTTAGCTCAGAGTTAGGTTAGCTCAGAGTTAGGTTAGCTCAGAGTTAGGTTAGCTCAGAGTTAGGTTAGCTCAGAGTTAGGTTAGCTCAGAGTTAGGTTAGCTCAGAGTTAGGTTAGCTCAGAGTTAGGTTAGCTCAGAGTTAGGTTAGCTCAGAGTTAGGTTAGCTCAGAGTTAGGTTAGCTCAGAGTTAGGTTAGCTCAGAGTTAGGTTAGGTTAGGTTAGGTTAGGTTAGGTTAGGTTAGGTTAGGTTAGGTTAGGTTAGGTTTTTTTTTTTTTTTTCAAATTTTAACTGATAGTTTATAGGTAAACGGCCCTCGCTATCAATACGGGCGACCGTTTGCCTTGATTCTATTATTGTGATGTTCTGTAAGGTGATTGTCTGGTCTCCAGGATTCAATTTACTTTGATCCCTGGACACAGACTAATTTCTCTTTGCGCACAGTTTATAATATATTATATTATTTTATTATATATAAACTGTAGTGTTTTAAGTACTATTAAATTTTTTGAGACTATTGATGATTTTATTAATGAATTTATTAAATGAATCTATTGAGGATTCCTTGTTTATTATTGAACTTATGTCATAGGGATCGGTATTTATTGTTTGGCACAACACTTCATGTTCAATGCGGGCTTGATCAAAATTTGGGCAGTCTTTAATTAAGTGGTCAATTGTCTGACTGGTTGCTTTGTCACAGGGGCATAGGTTGTCATCGGCTATCTTAAAACGGTGTAAATATGACTTGTGATAGCCGTGCCCTGTAAGTACTTGAGTCAGTTGAAAACTCATAGACATAGAGCCTCTCAGCCTCTCAATCGACTCTATGCTAGGTAAGTATTTTTTAACATGTCTGCCTGTTATACTTTCTTCGTACCATTTGCTGTACATCTCAAATATATATTTTTTGTGGTTATATTTATGGTACGATAGAGGGAAAAGATCATAATCCGGTGCCTTATGAAGCGCTGCCGCGGCTTTAGCCGCCATGTCTGCTCGTTCGTTGCCATTCAGACCAATGTGCGCTTTTATCCAGCAGAAGTTGATTTCTGTTTTCCCAGACTCCTTGATGTTATGTAGTATTTTATGTATCCTATTTACTATGCTGTTAGTGCTGCTGCGGTTAGAGATCTCTTGTAAAGCAGATTTGGAGTCTGAGAAAACAGTAACTTTCGGTAACTCCTGTTGGAAGCATTCCCGACAGGCGTGCTCAAGCGCATAGCATTCCGCCTGAAAGACGGTGCAGCTGCCGTGTAACTTAAGCTTTTTCATCAGGCTCCTACCATCAGGGTAGTCAATAATAACAGCCGCACCGACAAGGCCGTCATACCTGCTCCCATCTGTGAACACCCTGTGCATCTCAACGTCCCCATAATACGTACTCAGTTGTTCTTCATTTATGACCTCTGGGATGTTAATTTCTATTCTATCTGCTGGGTGCAACAGTTCTGTGACGGGGACTCTTTTGTCGTATCTGATATCGGTTGGTAGATATTGAGTAGTTTGTGTGCGTTTCACCCTTTCTATCGATGCGACCTCTTCTACTTTCAGATGGAGCGGTGTGAGTCCGGCGAGTGCTATAGATGCCACCGTAGGTAGTGTCCTAAAGCCATTTATAATCTTTATGGCGAATCCACGCTGTAGGCTGAGTAATGAATCAACGACCTTTTTGTATTTTATTGCAGGGTGCCATATTTCAGCCGCATAGGTGACGATTGGTTCGATTACCTGCCTGTATATGGTGTTAATATTTTCAGCGTGGATTCCCCACGTTGGCTTTATGTATATGCACAGCTTTTTATATATCATTTGTGCCTTATTTATTATGTATCTGCTGTGTTTTATAAATGTGAGATGTTCGTCGATGATCACACCTAGTAGTTTGAATTGGTTATCGAATTTTATTTTAGCTCCATTCATTGTTATTTGTGCTGCCTTGGCCTTTGCAGTTGGTGTGACCATCTTTGTCTTTTCTGGTCCAAATACCAATTTGTTGCTGATTCCCCATCTATACACCTTGTCAAGTGCTATGTTGGCGTTTCTCTCCAGCTGTGTAATGTCATCTCCTGTGCATATGAGTAGAACGTCGTCCGCGTACGCTTGCATGTGGTTGCCTTCAGGCAATTCTTGTGTTAGAAGAGCATCTATAATGGTGTTCCAAAATACTGGTCCAAGGACTGATCCTTGGACACATCCCCTGGTCTGCACCTTAGTGATGGACGTGTCTCCATAAGATAGGGTGATGGTTCTATCATTAAGGTAGCTTTTGATGGTTTCATACAAGTTGTTTGGACATTGTGTTTCTTTAAGACGTTTTAGGAGAGCTGGCCACCACGCATGATCGAACGCGCCCTGTATGTCTAGTGATATAGCTAATACTAGTTTCCCCTTTGATTTTGACTCTCTAATCGTATTTATCGCTTTGTTCAGTGCGTCTGTGGTAGATCGCTGCTCCTTAAAACCGTATTGCTGTTCGCTGCATGCTGATGTTTTAGTCAGGAAGTACGTGAGCCGCTTAGTCATCAATTTTTCCAGCACCTTACCGAGTAAGGTTAGGTTAGGTTAGGTTAGGTTAGGTTAGGTTAGGTTAGGTTAGGTTAGGTTAGGTTAGGTTAGGTTAGGTTAGGTTAGGTTAGGTTAGGTTAGGTTGGGGTGCAGGGCTGGTAGACCTCCTCGTGGTGCACCCTGGGAGGGGGAGGACAGACGCTCAGTTGCGCGTTACTGTCTTCCCTCTGCTAACTACCAGCAACAGATGTAGTCGCAGTCGAGTCCCTCCTGCGTGGGCTTCAGTGCCGTGTTGTTTGTCGGTGAGTGACTACTCCCAGCCTGCCTCAGGAAATCTGAGGTGCTGTGGATGCAGTCACCCCTTCTGTGGTGGCATTCTCCTGCTAATGGAGGTGGTGCGAATGCACCTATTTTGGCGGGGCCCTGCTAAGGGTCAGCGGTCGCTTTGCGACGTGGGATGGCGGGCCTTCAAGGCTTGCGGCGCGGCGGGTCTGGCGGTCACTGTCATGTGGCTGCTGGGTGGGTTTCGGCCTCCCGTCGGGCAACCCGTAACCCGCACTGAGCGGGCCGGGGGCGCTGCTCATTGAGAGCAGTGCTGCGTGGAGTAAACCACTATAAAAATCCCTAATCCTAAGGTGAGCGGACCGTGCCGACAGGATGAATGGCTGGAGGGTGTCCAGTCCCAAGCGTGCGGGGGAGCTCACCCCCGAAAAAAGAGACGACGATGTGGAGCATCGAACAGAATGGAAATGAAGGACGATTGCAAAATGTGTCCCCTGGCGGGTCTCCGAAAGGAGGAATCCCGCCCGCTCACTTCGGTGAGCGGCTGCCCTCCGTACTCAGGGGTGGGCAACAATCGCCTCGTAGACCGGCAAGGTGCCGGTCTCCGTAAACACGACCTTGGCGTTTTGAATATGGACTCGAATACTGTGTTGAATAAGGATCTTGTTGAGAAGCAGGTGAAGGACTGCGGCCCGACGTCGCACTCCAACACCACTGACCTTGGCGCAAATAGTCCTCTAAGGCTACGGGGAGGCGTTCAACCTTCTCGTGACTCTAAGGGCCGGTTCATTCAGGGATCGACTCTTCAGAAATCGGCAGAGGCCATAACGGAGTCCACAGTTATGGACATTCCATCGGAGACTGAGGCTGGGGCGTCAGAACCAGTTCAAGTCGAAACTGAACTAGGCGGTGGTTCCACATGTACAACTCAGGAGTCACGGGATACAACTGTCTCGCCCATGGACATGGGAACTTCGCAGAGACAGCCGTTCGTCAGGCTTGCAAGGCTCTCGGAGTCAGATTCTTCTGTTGTCAGCATGAAGACAGTAAACTCCAGAGAAGACAGTCCTGCAGGAAGGTTTTGGCGCAACAAGGGAGAAAAAAGACCTGCAGATGAGCTTGAGCTTGAACTTTCTTCCGAATCAGAGAATGACACTGGAGCACTCAGTGAAGGTGCAACTCCCAAACACCGGAGTATATTCTCCAAGGAGACCCCTAAGCGGGGAAGAGGTCGGCCGCCTACAACAGGACGATTTGTAGGCTTCGGAAAGGCTCGAGCTGAACTCAATGCGGGAAAAGCCCAGGAGAGTCAAACACAGGAGGAGGAAAACTTAGCCGTCTATACCGCATCAGCCAAAGCAGCGGCTCTAAATAGAGCCAGTCGCTTAATGGAGCGTCAGCCACCCACCAGCAGCCCAGATGAGGAGCAAACACTCGCTGCTCTAGACAAGGAGGTACAGAATGCCCTGAGCGTCATTATACATGTGACGAACACCTCAGGGCACTTGAAAGGAACCTACCAGCAAAAGCTGAAGGCCTCGGTAGCAACTATTGGGGGAGCTTTCGCGGAAGTTAGGTCTCGTATTGCCACGGAGGAGGTCGCCCGACTAGAAGCCGCCAATGCACGGTTGTCTTGGCAGCTGACAGAATTACGCAAGCAGGTAGACGACATGCGTAACAAACAGGCTGCAGCTGTCGCTGAGCCGGATATGCGTCGGCTCATTGAGGAGGTCTCCCGCACTACGCGCCAGCAATTTAGCGACATGCTGAATGCCCGTCTAGAGGGCCTCGAGGGACGGCTCCTACCAGAACCACGGCTTCGGCCTCCACTGGCAGCTGATCGTAAGGCAGCGGAAGTAGCGAAAACTGCTCTTCCTAAACCGGCGGCTACAGATCTGAATAGTGAGCCCACAGCATCCCAGTCAAGAGCGAGCTCCACTGCGGACACTATTCAGCCTGCCGCCAGTGAGCAACAAAAGCCGAAGCCAAAGACTAAGAAGCCCAAACGTCTTAGCCTAGCCGCCCAAGAAGCATCAGTGGCCAAACAGACGCCCTTAGCGCCTGTTAGTGAAGTCAGCCCTACACCTGTCAACCTCAGTTGGAGTGCTGCAGTGGGCCGTAAATCAAAAAAGAAAGTGGCTAGTGAAGTGGCCAACGGGTCCAAAAGAACTGGTGCCTCAAAGAAAACCCCTCAACAAAAGAGGAAACTCAACCCGCCTCGCACGGTTGCGATTACGCTAACCCTGAAGCCGGAAGCAGTTAATAAAGGGGTTAAATATGAAACTGTTCTTGGCGAGGCGAAAAAGCGCATCAAACTGGAGGAGCTCGGAATTTCTGCTGTGCGATTCCGTACAGCAGCAACTGGCGCCCGAATGCTGGAACTGCCTCCAGATACGGAAGATGCAGAGAAAGCAGCGGATGAGTTGGCCGGCAAACTTCGCGAATTGCTAGGCGATGATGTGGTCGTCCACCGGCCTACTAAATGTGCCGAAATCCGGGTGCTGGGACTAGACGATTCTGTGTCAACCGATGAAGTTGTGGCGGCTGTAGCATTAGAAGGAGGCTGTCCAACAGAAGGGATAAGACCAGGGGTAATTGCTCGAGGACAAAACGGTTCTGGATCGCTGTGGCTGAATTGTCCAGTAGTGGCCGCCAAAAAGATACTTGAAGCTGGTCGTATCAAAGTAGGCTGGATATCTGCACGTGTGGTTCTGCTAGAGGCAAAACCCCTCCGATGCTACAGATGCCTGGAAATGGATCATGTCGGGGCTAAATGTGATAGAGGGGTAGATCGCAGCCAATTGTGCTATGGTTGCGGTAAACCTGATCACAAGGCTCGAGAATGCGCGGCGGAACCAAATTGCGCCATCTGCATTGCTGCATGAAGACCGGCGGATCACCGTATCGGTGCACAAACATGCCAGAACGGAAAGGTGCGCAAAACCAAGCCCGGAGGAAAGAAGACAGGAGCTGACCTAGTAGCTCCCCCGCCTTCCCAGCAAAGTACTGTGCAGGAATACATGGACACCGCCCAATAAAATGGCATTAAACTGTCTCCAGGCGAACATAAACCACAGTTCTGCGGCACAGGACTTACTGATGCAGGCCATGGCCGAGTGGGAAATAAGGGTGGCAATAGTCTCTGAGCCCTACTTTGTTCCTACTCGGGACGACTGGGTGTCTGATCTGGACAAAACAGTGGCAGTAATTGCCCCTGCTATAGCAGGATTCCCTGCAATCGAACATACGGTAAGGGGTCGGGGCTTCGTACTCGCTACTGTAGGAAGAGTAGGCATTATTGGGATCTACTTCTCACCCAATCGCACACTTGCCGAGTTTGAAGAGATGCTCACAGATGTTGGAGCACTAGTAGGGCAAATATCTCCTATCCCTGTGCTGATCGCTGGGGACTTTAATGCAAAGTCGACGGCATGGGGATCTCCGATGACAAGCGTCCGGGGGGAGGTCCTAGAAGAATGGGCAATCTCGCTGGGGTTGACTGTCCTCAACACCGGGATGGAGAGCACGTGCGTGAGGCCTCAAGGTGAGTCCATCGTGGACGTTACCTTTGCGACTAATGCCTTGGCCCGCCGTGTCCAAAACTGGAGAGTGGAAGTTGAGGTGGAGACGCTATCGGACCACCGGTACATCCGATTCGATGTCGCAACACTTCCCGTTGCTCCTGGAGGAAACCAGCCCGCTGCTGGGGATAGTCCCAGGTGGATGGTGTCGAAGCTGGATAGGCAGCTGGCGAAAGAGGCGGCGATTGTTGAGTCCTGGAACAGCAGTGAAGGGCCGGCAGAAGCGGTACTGGTAGAGCGCGAGGCCGAGGATCTTAGGGCGGCGATGACTCGTGTTTGCGACGCGGCAATGCCGAGGGCTAAGACATTCACGCCGAAACGTCATGTGTACTGGTGGCAGCCAGAGCTCCGCCAAATAAGAAACTCTTGCGTGGCAGCGCGTCGCCAGTACACCAGATATAGGAGAAGGCGGATCCGTGTCCAAACAGAGGAAGATGCACTGTACGAAGCCTACAAAACCGCTCGTGCTTGTATGCGGAAGGCCATCGCACAAGCTAAGGAGGCAGCTTGGGAGGAGTGGCTGAAGTCGCTCAATGACGATCCATGGGGCAGGCCGTACCGGGCCGTAAGGCAAAAGTTCCGACCTCGGGCGCCTCCATTGACAAGCACTCTCCAACCAGATCTCTTGAATGGGATCGTTAGAGCCCTCTTCCCCGAAAGGGGCGAGTTTGTACCACCGGCAATGGCGCCGGCCGCGAGGCCTCAGAGTACGCTTGTCCAAATACCGCCGGTAACGGATGCTGAGTTTACTGTGGCCACTAATAAACTCCGTTCTAAAAAGACGGCCCCCGGGCCAGACGGTGTACCCGGACGCGCCTTAGTGGTCGCGCTCAGTGAGCTGGAAGGAAGAGTCAGGGGCCTTTTTACTGCATGCCTTACTCAGGGGCGGTTCCCCAATAGGTGGAAAACAGGAAAGTTGGTGCTACTCCGCAAGGATGGGCGCCCACCTGATCAGCCGTCGGCCTACCGTCCCATAGTGCTGCTCGACGAGACAAGCAAGCTCTTTGAACGCATAATCGCAAGTCGTCTTGTCAGTAGCATGCAGCCGGGTCTAAGCGACTGTCAGTATGGCTTTCGTCCGCTTCGCTCGACCCTGGACGCAATCGCGCATGTAAGGGAATTCGCAGAGGAGGAGGTTTCTCAGGGCGGGGTCGTAATGTCTGTGTCGCTTGACATATCTAATGCCTTCAATACCCTGCCCTGGAAGACTATAAAGGCGGCCCTAAAATACCACAACGTGCCCGAATACTTGCAGAGAATTGTATCAGACTATTTTTCTGGGCGCGTTGTGGTATTTCCAACAAAAGACGGCTGGGGGAGACGGGAGATGGCGTGCGGTGTTCCACAGGGCTCGGTGCTGGGCCCGCTCCTGTGGAACATCGGATATGACTGGGTGCTGCGCGGGGCGACTTTGCGGGGAGTCAGCATAACCTGTTACGCTGATGACACCCTCGTGTCGGCCCGTGGCAGGACTCATAGGGAGGCCGCCTACCTGGCAACAGCAGGAGTAGCTTGCGTAGTGCACAGAATTAGGGCGCTAGGTCTGGAAGTGGCACTGCATAAATCGGAGGTACTTGTATTCCATGGTCCTCGGAACAAACCACCGGAAGGGGCGCAAATAACCGTGGGAGGAACTTCCATCGCTGTCGGGTCGACGATGAAGTACCTAGGACTTGTCCTCGACAGCAGATGGAAGTTCGAAGAGCACTTTAAACGCCTAGCTCCAAAATTGCTGGCTACAGCCGGAGTGCTAGGGCGGCTCCTCCCAAACTTGGGTGGACCTGGAGGAGCTTGCAGGCGTCTCTACATGAGCGTAGTACGCTCAATGGCACTATACGGGGCCCCTATATGGGCGGACACCTTGAGGCCGAAGAGTGCTGCCTTACTACGGCGGCCGCAACGCGCCATTGCTCTCAGGGTGGCTAGAGCATACCGCGATAATTCGCATGCAGCAGCAGGCCTGCTAGCCGGGAGCCCACCTTGGGACCTCGACGCGGAGGTGCAGTCCAGTGTCTACTGGAGAGTTGTGCAAGCAAGAGGTGAAGACAGATGGCCTGCACCACGAGAAGTTCGCAAATGGAGGGAAGAGGCACGAGAGGTCCTCTACCATAAATGGGCGGAACGACTGGAGATCCCGGGAGCTAGCCGTGAGCTGGTCGAAGCTATACGGCCCGTTCTCAAGAACTGGGTTGAACGCAAGCATGGTGCACCCTCATTCCACCTTACACAGCTCCTGACCGGGCACGGCTGCTTTGGCTGGTATTTGTGTCAAAGGGTGGGTAGAGAGCCGACAGCAGCGTGTCACCACTGTGACAGAAAAGCCGTGGACACGGCTAAACACACGCGCGAAGAGTGCCCCGCGTGGGCGGTACCTCGTGCGGTCCTATCCACGGCTGTAGGAGGAGACCTTTCTCTACCGGCTCTAGTGCGCCAAATGGCCGATAGCGAGAAGGCGTGGGCGGCTGTAGCCTCCTTCAGCGCAACAGTCATGACGCAAAAAGAGGCTGCAGAACGTATGCGCGAGGATGATGCGAATTCGCTCCCTCAGCGCCGCAGGAGGCCAGGCAGGCGGCGAAGAGCCTTCGCAGGCCGGATGCTGCCGCCTTAACACGGACCTGCGGGCGATGGGTCGGGAGTCCCATTGTCCGCTACAACCTCATAAGGTCCCGAGCTGGTTGACCTCCCGTTGTGTTCCGGGGGGTCTCAGTGAAGAGGCTACACAGCCACAACAACAGATGGGTCTTTAATGGCATCGCTGACGGGGTACTGGAAGTTTACAATCGCGTTCCCGGGACCCCGTCTCAGGCGTATTGGCGGAACACCCCAGGGGTTTTAGTCCGTGCGAGTCGGACATACCCACTCGGTTTCTCCCGTCCGAGTGGGATCCATAACGGATTTCCCCTGGGTCAAAAAAAAAAAAAAAAGGTTAGGTTAGGTTAGGTTAGGTTAGGTTAGGTTAGGTTAGGTTAGGTTAGGTTTTTTTTTTTTTTTTTTGCGTGGGTGGAGGAAATCCTCATTGGATACTATCGGCCCGACTCCGATAGCATGCCCGACTCATCTGGGAAGGGGTCCCAGACGCCTACGGACTAAAAACTCCACCCTGTATAGTGTTGGCATTGCCAGGGACGCGGTGCTATTCCGTACACTTTGCCCCCGGCGTGTGTTTTGTTTGGTTTTTGTTTTGAAAGTGATTTGTGTTGTGATGTTGTAGTGTATAGTGTACCTATTTGTCGGGAATGTTGTGGGGATTGGGATTGTGAAGAAGATGGGGGATGTTGATTGGGATTGAAACGTGGGGTTTGTCTGCCGCCCGGCCGTCCGCCCCAAGAGTTTTCATTGGGTGCGGACGGTCGCCCGGCCGACGCCCCCCATGTGATATTAAGTGGGCGCAGAAGGCGCAATTAGCGCAGAAGGCGCAGTAGGCGCGGAAGGCGCAGTTGGCGCTCAAGGCGCAGATTGGCGCGCATGCGCAGTTGGCGCGCAAGGCGCAGTTGGCGCCCAAGGCGCAGTAGACGCACAGGGCGCAAGTCACATCCATATAAAATTTTTTGTACACATCCGAGAATTGACGAAATATCCAGCTCCCACACACTAGAGCTAGACACCGTCCTAATATTCTTTGTTTGTTTTGACACACAGAGTTATGATGGTGTCACCACTACCATCATAATCCTAATTTTATCCACATCCGAGAGATTTACGAAATATCCAGCTCCCAACCACTAGAGCTAGATACCGTCCTAATGTTATTTGTTTTGTTTTTGACACACAGCAGACAGCCTTAACTTTAATAATTATGATGGTGTCACCACTACCATCATAATCCAAATTTATCCACATCCGAGAGATTTACGAAATATCCAGCTCCCAACCACTAGAGCTAGATACCGTCCTAATGTTATTTGTTTTGTTTTTGACACACAGCAGACAGCCTTAACTTTAATGATTATGATGGTGTCACCACTACCATCACAATCCAATTTTTATCCACATCCGAGAGATTGACAAAATATCCAGCTCCCAACCACTAGAGCTAGACACCGTCCTAATGTTTTTTGTTTTGTTTTTGACACACAGACAGACAGCCTTAACTTTAATAATTATGATGGTGTCACCACTACCATCATAATCCAGATTTTATCCACACCCGAGAATTGACGAAATATCCAGCTCCCAACCACTAGAGCTAGACACCGTCCTAATGTTATTTGTTTGTTTTTGACACACAGTCAGCCTTAACTTTAATAATTATAATGGTGTCACCACTACCATCGCAAACCAAGAGGACCAGACACATGGCAATTGACATCACCATTTGTATTTGTTTGCATTTGGATTTGTTTGTTTGTTTGTTTGTTTGCATTTGCATTTGTTTACGTGTGATGTCATGTACGGCGAGACGCGACCGTCCCCCCAGGTCGATCGCGTCTGTCCGCTCATTTTTATATTATTTGTTATTTACATTTATTTACTTTTAAGTTTGTACATTTGTTAACATTTGAATTTGTTTGTTTGTTTGTTTGTTTGCATTTGTTTACGTGTGATGTCATGTACGGCGAGACGCGACCGTCCCCCCCAGGTCGATCGCGTCTGTCCGCGCATTTTTATATTATTTGTTGTTTACATTTATTTACTTTTGAGTTTGTACGTTTGTTAACATTTGAATTTGTTTGTTTGTTTGTTTGCATTTGTTTACGTGTGATGTCATGTACGGCTAGACGCGACCGTCCCCCCCAGGTCGATCCCGTCTGTCCGCGCATTTTTATATTATTTGTTATTTACATTTATTTACTTTTGAGTTTGTACGTTTGTTAACATTTGAATTTGTTTGTTTGTTTGTTTGCATTTGTTTACGTGTGATGTCATGCACGGCTAGACGCGACCGTCCCCCCCAGGTCGATCCCGCCTGTCCGTGCATTTTTATATTATTTGTTATTTACATTTATTTACTTTTGCTTTTGAGTTTGTACGTTTGTTAACATTTGAATTTGTTTGTTTGTTTGTTTGCATTTGTTTACGTGTGGTGTCATGTACGGCTAGACGCGACCGTCCCCCCCGGGTCGATCCCGTCTGTCCGCGCATTTTTATATTATTTGTTATTTACATTTATTTACTTTTGCTTTTGAGTTTGTACGTTTGTTAACATTTGAATTTGTTTGTTTGTTTCTTTGTGTGCATTTCCATTTGTTTACGTGTGATGTCATGTACGGCGAGACGCGACCGTCCCCCCCAGGTCGGTCGCGTCTGACCGCGCATTTTTATATTATTTGTTATTTGTTATTTACATTTATTTACTTTTATGTTTGTGCGTTTGTATACCTTTGAGTTTGTTTGTTTGTTTGTTTTTATATTGTTTGTTAATTATGTTATTTATGTTTGTATTTATTTTATTTTATTTTATAAAGAAGTTGGTGGGAGGTAGTGGGTGTAAGATAGATGTTATATGGATGACTTACATTTACATTTATATTTGTTGTTTGTGTTATTTGCATTAATGTTTATTTACATTTATTATGTGGTTTGTTGTTAGTGTTACTTGCATTTATGTCTATTTATTTACATTTATTTACATTTGCGCTAGTTATATCTATTGGCATGCTCTTTTGTGCATTAATTGGGATTGTGATTTGTGTTATGATTTGGATTATATGACAATATTATGTATATGATTGGCGCAAGTTGTGCAGTCGACGCATGTGGCACAGTTTGTGTGGTGCATTTATTTGCATATTCTTGGTGCTGTTATTCATTGTTGGTTCGTTTGTTTTCTTATGTTATTTATGGTTGAGGTCTTATGAGTGCAATATGTAGTGACAGGTTGGTTTCAATTGACAGATTGACAATTTGTAATTGTGAAAATAGATATGTCCAGTGTCTTACTTGTTTGTTGATTTGGATTGAGGTATTCCTGTTTGTTTGTTTATTAACTGTCACTAACACTGTATCACTTAAACTTTTTTACGAGCACTTGGTTGGTTTGTCACTTTATTGTCTGAGAGTGCATAATGCGTCGTCGATGCGGTGGGAGGGTTAGATGAGTCGTGAGAAGCAGTGGCGCCCCGCTGCTGTGACGCAGTTGAAGTGCCACCCGTCGCAGCGCAGCGATGCAGCGGTGCAGCGGCGCAGAGGTGTAATGCCGGTGAAGCCTTGGCGGACTGATGGCAGCGTGCTAGCGCATCATCCGCTCGGCGATGATGCTCCGGCTCGGCGACGTGCGGTGCCGCACAGCGGCATGTCCTGTCGCATGCGCATCACTGACACACCACAGCAGCACTGACACAGGTGGCGGCGCAGAAGGCGCAGAAGGTGCAGATGGAGCAACTGGCGCAGAAGGCGCAGTGGTGCAGGCGCTGAAGGCGCACATAGCGCAGAAGGCGCAAACGGCGCAGAAGGCGCAACCGGCGCAGAAGGCGCTGGCGAAATTGGCACAACTGGCGCGAACGGCGCGAAGGCGCCGGCGAAACCGGCGCGATTGGCGCGATTGGCGCAGTGGCGCAAAAAATGTCGCTAAAACGCGGAGCGACACAAAACGTGACCGCTCTGCGCCACTGCTGGCGCACGACTGGTTAGGTTAGGTTAGGTTAGGTTAGGTTAGGTTAGGTTAGGTTAGGTTAGGTTAGGTTAGGTTAGGTTAGGTTAGGTTAGGTTAGGTTAGGTTAGGTTAGGTTAGGTTAGGTTAGGTTAGGTTGGGTTGGGTTAGGTTGGGTTGGGTTAGGTTAGGTTAGGTTAGGTTGGGTTAGGTTGGGTTAGGTTAGGTTAGGTTAGGTTAGGTTAGGTTAGGTTAGGTTAGGTTAGGTTAGGTTAGGTTAGGTTAGGTTAGGTTAGGTTAGGTTAGGTTAGGTTAGGTTAGGTTAGGTTAGGTTAGGTTAGGTTAGGTTGGGTTAGGTTGGGTTAGGTTGGGTTAGGTTAGGTTAGGTTAGGTTGGGTTGGGTTGGGTTAGGTTAGGTTGGGTTAGGTTAGGTTAGGTTAGGTTAGGTTAGGTTAGGTTAGGTTAGGTTAGGTTAGGTTAGGTTAGGTTAGGTTAGGTTAGGTTAGGTTAGGTTAGGTTGACGTTTTTGGAAGGGTGATTAGAGTACGACTATAGCGATTTTTGGTGACGGGGTATAATTCAATTTGGGCAATTCGATTCCGGACGCAGAACCTACTTAATTTGAGACTTGGCTTTGTTATAACGGATTTTCGATTTTGCATACTTAGTGGATTTTGTTGTTTTTGGATTTTTCTATTTTTCTCTGTTTTCTTTCTTCTTTTCTCAGTTTTCTTTTTTCTATCTTGTGGAGGTTTTTAAAACCTATAAGACCCTTTTTGCCCCATAATTTTTGGAACGTGCGTTCCGAAGTTATTGGGGCCTAAAGGGTTTGTTTTGAAGTTGTGCGTGCTGAGTTTTTAAAACTTGAAAGTCTGGTATCTTCTTTCTCCTTCTTCTTTTGATACTGCTTTCTGGGGAGGTATTGTGGGGCTCAGCGAGCACCACCTTTTAGTTTTTGTCCCATCCTTGTAGGACACACAGGGCGGGAGATAGTCTGGCAAACGTGAATTGCTATTTCGTGCCATCAGGCACCGCGAGCTTTTGCCTTAAATTGGTAAGGTGGATAGCAGCAAAAGGGGGGGGTCTAAAAATCGGCGAGTGGTGCTGATAGATAGGGGACGGTTTCCTCTATCGATCGGCGTGCTGTGTTTGTTTTTAGGCCAAAGGGGGCAGCTTTGGGAGGTCAAAAACCGTGATTTTTGTAACTTTGTCAAGAAGTGACCGACTCACCCTTGACTAAAAAGTTTTAAAATTTTTTCTTGGTTCGTTCCTGCGGTGAATCTGCGGGGACAATGGAGGATATGGACGTAGGAACCGGGGGGGAACGTAATAGGGGGGGAAAAAGGGGGGGCAGCCGGGGGAAACCCGACTTTTACCCCGATTTTGCAGCCCACAAGGCCGGGACGGAGGTTTCCTCTGAGGAGGAAACCAACCTAAGGGGTTATATGGGAGGGGGGGATGTCACTCCCACCTCCTTAAAAGGAGGGAAACTTTGGGAGAGTTGCAGCTCCTTCCCGGCGTGCTCTATTGATGTGTCGTCTTCGTCGGGAAGCGAGATGGAGACGGTAGAGGAGGGGGAAAGAGAGGAGGGGGGTAAGGGTAGAAAGGGGAAACCCAAAAAGGGGTCCCGCAAGAGGCAGAGGGATACGACTGCGCTAGGGGGTGATTCCCCCAAAAGCAAGGTTAAGTCGGCTGGCAGCAAGGATAGGGGCCGATATGTGGGGGTCAGCGCCGCAAAGGCTAAGCTCAGGGGGGAGAAGTCCGACGAAGACTACGAGCCTGACCTTTCGGCTTTCCTCCGCAGCAGCAGTCCTACACTGGGTGCCCCTCGGAAAGACAAAAGGTCTACCAAGGAGACGGGCAAGATGGCAGTCGAGGGGGCGGAGGCTCCCAAGGACTGCATAGTGCGGTGCGCGGAGCTCGTCATGAGCGAGGCCGCCAAATGCGGCAACCTAAAAGGGACGATCTGGAGCAGCATGAACGCAGCCTGCCGGGACCTCCTTGAGTTGGCCGACTCCCTTGAGGAGTCTGAAGTTGTCCGCTCTCTGAAGGCGGACAACCGCAGAATGAGCGAGGAGCTGGCGCATCTGCGCCAGGAAACCAAAGCGCTCCGAACAGCCTTTTCGGAGCGCAAAGCCGGAAAGGGGGGGGAACGGGAAGCCCTGGGGGGCAAGTCCGACCTCCTCAAGGAGCTGGCAGTCCTGATCGACGAGCGCCTTGAGGAGTACCACAAGGAGGTTTTCCTATCCCTTGGGGGTATGGTGAATGACAGGCTGAAGGGCATGGAGGACCGTCTTCTCCCGGAGCCCATCCTTCGTCCACCGCTGGCGGCGGACAGGAGGAACAAGGAGCGCTCCCAAGAAGGGATCAGACGCCCTCCAAAGGCAGCCGGAGGAAGCAGTAGAGGGGAGGTCGAGCCCTCTCCACCCACTCCCTCCCCACGAGGCGGAAAGGGCCAACAACAACCCCGTGGAGAGACGGCCAAGCCACAAGGAGTGGCTAAGGCGGCGCCCGCTGCCCCGACACCGGCTCCAAGGCGGAATAAGTTGGCGAGGCCCAACATACCGCCACCGGCACCTCCATTGCAGCAGGAGTCATGGGCTACGGTCACAAGGAGGAAGACGAAGAAGGCCAAGGGCCCGAACCCTGCGGGACGGCTTCCACCGGCTCCTCCTGCGAGAGGACCGACCCAGAAGGTGGCCCACAAGTTCGTTGTCCCGGCCATGGCGGCAGTTGTTGTGGCCCTTAAGCCGGAAGCAAAGACGGACTACAAATCCGTGATGGATAGGGCCACAACCCTAAAACTGGAGGAGCTGGGAGTGGACCACCTTCGTGTCCGCAAATCGGCGGCCGGAACTCGCCTTATTGAGGTGCCGGGGGCCCAGAGCTCTCAAGCGGCCGACAATCTTGTGGACCGACTGAGGGGAATAATCGGGGACGTGGCTGAAGTTTACCGCCCAATAAAAAAGGCGGAGGTGAGGATTTCGGGCTTTGACGAGTCCGTCACCCCGGAAACCCTGAAGAGGGAGATAGCCGCACGCGGAAAATGCACCGAAGACCAGGTGGCGGTGGGTGCTATCAGGATGACCGCCAACGGGACCGGGGCGGTAATTATTAGGTGCCCAATGGCGGCGGCCAAAATAGTAACCACGGCCGGCAGAATTGTACTGGGGTGGTCGGCAGCGAGGACAGAGGCCCTGGAACCGCTGCCTCTCCGGTGCTTCAGGTGCATGGGAGTAGGCCACACCAGACCCATGTGCCCGTCCCTAGTAGACAGGGGGGACTGGTGCTACCGGTGTAGCCAGCCGGGGCACCTGCAGAAGGACTGCACGGTGGAGTCCCCCTGGTGCGCCGTATGCCACCACGCCGGGAGGAAGGCTGGGCACGTCATGGGGGGACAAAATTGCTCCCCACCAGCCGTAAGGGGTAGGGAGGCGCGTCCTGGTCCCCGGACCACCCGAACCACCCAACAGACTGCAGGCCCGTCCAACGAGACGCCCAGGGACGGAAGGCTGCCAATGGAGCACTAATGCAAGTGCTCCAGGTAAACGTCAACCACTCCGCCCGTGCTCAGGATCTTGCGATCCAGCACATGGCGGAGTGGAGTATCGACTTGGCTGTCTTGGCCGAGCCGTATTATGTCCCCCCGCAATCCAACTGGGTGGGGGCTGGAGACAGTTCAGTCGCAGTGGTGGTGCCGGCAATAGGAGGAGTCCCCCTATCGCCTGTCTCCAGGGGGGTGGGATTCGCAGCGGCCAAATGGGGGAGCCTCATGATAGTCGGGGTCTATTTCTCCCCCAACAAACCGCTGCGGGAGTTTGAGGCCTTCCTGGAGACACTGGGAAGGGTGGCGGTGGGGGCTCCCGCCCAAATTTTACTGCTGGGCGACCTCAACGCCAAATCCGTTGCGTGGGGTTGTCCAGCAACAGATGCGAGGGGAGCGGTCCTCCTGGACTGGGTGGCTACGGTGGGGCTGGAGGTGATCAACAGGGGCACAGCCAGTACCTGTGTGCGCCGTCAGGGGACGTCCATAGTGGACGTCACGTTTGCTTCCCCGGTGACGGCAGCAAGGCTAGGGGACTGGCGTGTCCTGGAAGACGTGGAGACCCTCTCTGATCACCTGTACATCAGGATGAGGGTCTCCAACCTCCAGCGGAGGACAGCGCCCAGACCGGCAGCCAGGAGGAGAGGAGGGAGCCTCCCCAAGTGGAGTCTGGCCTCCCTGGACAGAGAGGCGGCGCAGGAGGCCGCCATGGTAGAGGCCAGATGGGGGAGGCATAGGGTGGCGGAGGAGGGGGAGAGGGAGGATGTCGACATGATGGCTCTCCACCTCCGGGCGTCCATGACGAGGGTCTGCGACGCCGCAATGGCGAGAGCAGGCCCTCCCCGGAGAAGAAAGGCCACCTATTGGTGGACGCCGGAGGTGGCGGCCCTCCGCCAAACCAGCAATGCGGCCAGACGCCGGTTTACCAGGTGCCGGCGGAGGAGGCATACCCCTCAGGAGGAGGACGAGCTGAGGGTGGAAATGGAGGAGGCCAAGAAGGAGCTGTCCGGGGCAATTGCGAGAGCCAAGGAGTCGGCACACGCGGCGTTCGTGGAGACCCTGGACAGGGATCCGTGGGGGCGGCCCTATAAGCTCGTCCGAAACAAGCTTCGGCGAGCCGCCCCCGTGGATGCTATGGAGGAAGGCCTCCTCCAGACGATCCTGGAAGGCCTGTTCCCGGAGGCACAGGAATTCGTCCCCCCAGTCATGGCCGGCCCGGAGGAACCTGCGGATGAGGAGGAGCAGGTCCCCCCCATTACGCTCGGGGAAATGGGGGTGGTGATCCACAGGGTGGGCAGCACCAAAAAGGCCCCGGGCCCGGACGGGGTCCACGGGAGGGTGCTGGCGACGGCGATGGAGCACCTCGGGGACCGCACTGAGCGCATATTTGAGTTCTGCCTCAAATATGGGCGCTTCCCGAGGTGCTGGAAGGAGGGGAGGGTGTGCCTCCTCCGGAAGGAGAACAGACCGGCCGACACTCCTTCTGGTTGGAGGCCCATCGTATTGCTGGACGAGGCGGGGAAGATGCTGGAGAGAATAATCTGTTCCCGCCTCGCCCAGCACCTGGCGACGGTAGGGCCGAACCTGTCGGACCGCCAATACGGTTTCCGACAGGGGCGGTCCACAATGGATGCGGTGGGGGCGCTACGGGCCTTTTGTGACGACGCGAAATCCAAGGGGGAGGGGGTCATAGCGGTGTCGCTGGATATAGCGAACGCTTTTGGCTCCATCCCCTACAGCGTCGTCCGAGAGGCCCTAAGGTACCATGGGGTCCCGGCGTACCTGAGGCGTGTCGTGGACCACTACCTCACGGATAGGGTGGTGGTCTGCGACACCCCCAATGGGAGGTTGGAGAGGCGCATGGCCTGCGGCGTTCCTCAGGGGTCGGTTCTGGGCCCCCTCCTTTGGAACGTCGCGTACGACTGGGCCATCCGGGTGGCGTTGCTCCCCCGAATGGCCATCATGTGCTACGCGGACGACACCATGGTGGCCGTTCGGGGTAAGGAGCTGAGGGAGGCATGGCGGAGGGCGGAGGTGGCGGCGGACCTGATGATATACAGGATCCGCCTCCTAGGATTGAAGGTCTCCCTCCCGAAGACGGACGCCATCGTCTTCGGTGGGAGGGGGTGGAGGGTGCCCGCAGGTGCCTCCCTCAGGGTTGGGGGGGAAGAGGTCCAGGTGAGGCCCCATATCAAGTATCTGGGCCTCACGCTGGACCGTGGGTGGAACTTCGGGGAGCATTTCCGCCAACTTGCTCCCCGGGTGACGAGGGCAGCGGCGGAGCTAAGCCGTCTGCTGCCAAACGTTGGAGGTCCGGCCCACTCATGCCGGCGTCTCTATGCCGGGGTGGCCCGGTCGATGGCCCTTTACGGAGCCCCGATCTGGGCCGACAAATTAACCTCGGCCACAAGGGCCCTCCTCAGACGGCCACAAAGAGTGGTGGCTCTCCGAGTTGCGAGGGCCTTTGTCACGGTGGCGTGGGCGGCGGCGTGTGCCCTGGCGGGCACCCCGCCCTGGGAATTGGAGGCGGAAGTGCTCGCTGAGGCACACCGGAGGAGGCTTCGGAGCAGGGAGACTGGGGAGTACCCTGCTCCCGAGGAGGCGAGGGCCGCTCGCACCGCGGCCAAGAGGCGGTTGCGGGACCGCTGGAAGAGTGACCTGGAGGACTCCCCCTATGGAGTCCGTGTCATAGGGGCTCTCCTCCCGTCACTCGACCAGTGGCTGGACAGGGCGCATGGCAGGCTGGGGTACAGGCTGACGCAGGTGATGACCGGGCATGGTTGCTTTGGTCATTACCTGCACAGGATCAGACGGGAGCCTACCCTGCCTGCCACCAATGCGATGAGGAGGACGACACGGCCCAGCACACACTGCAACACTGCACCCGCTGGGCCGTGGAGCGAGGCGCCCTGTCAGCGGCCCTACACACGACGGACCTCTCGCTGCACAGCGTCGTGGCGGCCATGCTGGGCAGCGAGAGGGCATGGGAGGCAATGGTCTCCTTCTGCGACACGGTAGTCTCGCAGAAGGAGATCATGGAGCGGGAGCGCGAAGAAGATCCGAACGCGCCTCCGCTCCGGCGCAGGCGAGTGGGGAGAAGACGCAGGCAGTATGCTGCTGCTGCTGCCCTCCCCCAGTAGGGCCGCGGGAAGAGGACCCGCACAACGAAAGGCCCTACACGCCTGGGGGGAGACTGGTTGAAGCGTTTACCAGCTCTCCCCTCCTGTGGCGCGGGAGTCCCGGCTCCTTAAGCCGGGACAGCCGGGGGGGCGAAGTGGTAGAAGTGTCAACGACCCCATCACGCCCCCCGTAACGGCAGAGACGGAAAACGCCGCAGAGGTTTTAGTGGGTAGGCTCCTCTCCTCCTTCTGGCTAGCAGAAGGAGTGAAGAGGAGAGAGTCCCACATACCCCCTGTAAGACCCCTCCTCTGGGCTTGGGGGATGCGTAAAGCATTTCCTCTGCGACAACAAAAAAAAAAAAAAAAAAAAAAAAAGGTTAGGTTAGGTTAGGTTAGGTTAGGTTAGGTTAGGTTAGGTTAGGTTAGGTTAGGTTAGGTTAGGTTAGGTTAGGTTAGGTTAGGTTAGGTTAGGTTAGGTTAGGTTAGGTTGGGTTAGGTTGGGTTAGGTTAGGTTAGGTTAGGTTAGGTTAGGTTAGGTTAGGTTAGGTTGGGTTAGGTTGGGTTAGGTTAGGTTGGGTTAGGTTAGGTTAGGTTGGGTTGGGTTAGGTTAGGTTGGGTTAGGTTAGGTTAGGTTGGGTTAGGTTGGGTTAGGTTAGGTTAGGTTAGGTTAGGTTGGGTTAGGTTAGGTTAGGTTAGGTTAGGTTAGGTTAGGTTAGGTTAGGTTAGGTTAGGTTAGGTTAGGTTAGGTTAGGTTAGGTTAGGTTAGGTTAGGTTAGGTTGGGTTGGGTTGGGTTAGGTTGGGTTAGGTTAGGTTAGGTTAGGTTAGGTTAGGTTAGGTTAGGTTAGGTTGGGTTGGGTTGGGTTAGGTTGGGGTAGGTGGGGGTGGGTGAGGTTGGGTTAGGTTAGGTTAGGTGGGGGTGGGTTAGGTTAGGTTAGGGTGGGTTAGGGTAGGTGGGGTTAGGTTAGGTTGGGTTGGGTTAGGTTAGGTTGGGTTAGGTTAGGTTGGGTTAGGTTAGGTTGGGTTAGGTTAGGGGAGGTTGGGTTAGGTTAGGTTGGGTTAGGTTGGGTTAGGTTAGGTTAGGTTGGGTTAGGTTGGGTTGGTTTTCTTGGTCCTCCAACATAATCAGACCATTTTATTTCTGCACTCATTCATACCATTTCTCGCATTTTGCCTCTCGCACTTCTATTCTGCATACATTTTCTTTCTATCATACGTCATCTTTTACTCTTTTTGTGGGTGGGGTGCCCACCTACTTTACTGTTATTTATATTTGTACCGGGGAAATAACGGTATATTAAGGGAGTGGGTTTCGGGTAATAATTGTACACTTGTGTCTTTTATAGTTTTACATGGAGTCTTTAACTCTGTGTAACATTTGTTTTCCTTATTTTAGTTTTTACAATTAATTCTTATGTCTATTCTAGTTTTGTTCTTATTCTAGCTTACAGTTAACATCTTATTTTTTATTTACCTATTTTATTGTATGTTTATATCTAATATACTCATTATATTATAACAACATACTTTATTAACTTATTTTATTTGTTTGTTGCATTTCTCTTTATGACTTTGCTAGCTATGTTTATTATATACTTCATAAATATTTTCTTTTGTGTTCCATTTATTAAGTCGGGTATATTATTAACACAGAGTTCTGTATCTAATTCCTGCTCCACGCTGTACCTCTCTCTCGCGAACATGGGACACTCCAGAAGAATATGTGGAACGGTCTCGCTGATACCTGGTTCACAGAGGCACGATGGGTTGTCCTTGCACCTGAACCGATTCAGGTATTCGGAAAACCCACCATGTCCCGTAAATATCTGTGTGCTGATGTTTGTGGGTTCGTTCTTTCTAATTGTTCTGTACGCAGCCACTGCGTCTGGGAAAAAGATCTTGGTAATTTTTGCCGTTTCGCCGGACCTGTACCTCTTGCCCCATTCCTCAAGCGTTGACATTCTGATGCCTCGCCTGACGAATGAGACGGGGCACAGGTCATAGTCCGGTTTTCGCTTGGAACCCAAAGCTGCCTGTTTGGCCAGCTCGTCCGCTCGTTCGTTACCTTCCAACCCTGCGTGTGCCTTGATCCAGTGCAAAGCTATGGTTTTGCCCTGGCTCAGGGCGGACGCTATGTTTTTTCTAGCGTCTACTGCTAGTGGGTGGAGGCAACTATGATTTTGGACGGTTTGGAGAGCCGCCATTGAGTCGCTGTAGATCCCAAACGAATCCGCGGTTATCTTCTCGGCTTCTTTGGTGGCTCTGCACAGCGCCAACAGCTCCGCCTGATACACCGTGCAGTAGCTTGACAAGGACAATTTGAGGGCTCTGGTTTCGGCCTCTTCTTTCCATATCGAGAGCGCTGCTCCCACCTTGCCCTCGATCTTGCTACCGTCGGTGTATATGCGGACCCGATAGTCGCTGTGCAATTCCACCAGGTCCTGGCTATCCAGCTTCTCGATTTTTATTTCCCGTCGCGACGCTGGATGCGGTGCTTCGCTCGATGGGGCCATCCGCTCCACTATCCTGTCTCCCAGTGCCGGCTGGAATATCCCCTTTTTTGCTTCATACAAAGATGCAGCTTCTTGAACCCTAAGGTCAAGTGGGAGCATTCCCGCCAGCACTAGGGCTGAGTTTAGTGAGACGGTACGGTAGGCCTTACACACTTTCTGTGCGATACTCCTTTGCACCGATCCCAGCTGCCTCATGACTCCCAACTTTTTAGCAGCGGGCGCCCACACACTGGCAGCATACAGTACGATCGGTTCGACAGCTGCTGTATAAATGGTTCTTACCACTTCCGGCTTTAGTCCCCAGCTGGCCTTGGCTGCTCTCGAGAGCTGTTTGTGGACACCTGCTGCCTTCCGGCAAACGTTCGAAACATGGGCGTCGAAGGTGAGCTTGTGGTCGATGGTGACACCCAGGATTTTCATTTCCTTGACCATTTCTATGCTTGTTCCTCCCATGCTCAGGCGTGGGGCGTCATACTTCATTTTGCGCGTGATAACCATTGCATTGGTTTTTTGCGGCGCAAACTTCAGTTTATTTTTGACGCCCCATTCCCGAGCATGTTCGAGAACAGAGTTGGTCTTAGTTTCTATTTCCGATGCGTTGTCACCATCGATCACGAGCACCACATCATCCGCGAAAGCCTGGCAGTAGTCTCCCCTGCGTCTCAAGCTTTTCAGGAGTGGGTCCAGCAGCAGGTTCCACAGGATGGGTCCAGCGATCGACCCCTGTACACAGCCCTTTGTGGTTTCCACAACATGCTGCTCTCCCGCGTACCTCACCGAGACTCTGCGATTTGTTAAATAGTCATCGATGAGCTTCCTGAGACCCACCGGACAGTCCTCCTCTGCCAGGCGAACTCTGATCTGCGGCCACCATGCGCTGTCGAAGGCCCCCTCTATATCCAACGAAACCAGCGTTATTATTTTCTTTTCATTAAGCTTGTTTTGGATTCGTTTCATTAGGGTATAGAGGGAGTCCTCGGTGCTGCGCTGCGGCATAAAGCCGTATTGGCAGGGACTGGTTCTGGGTATAAGGTGGGTCTTCAGTCTGGCAACCAGCATCTTCTCCAAGATTTTACCAAGGATTGGAAGGAGCCCTATCGGCCTGTATGACTTTGGTTTGCGGTAGTCATCTTTCCCCGGTTTCCTCAAGACAACGACCGTGGCCTCCTTCCAAACCCCGGGGAAACAGTGAAGTTCCAAGCACTTATTTAGCAATGCAAGGATCATTTCCGGGCTCTCCTTAATTGCGTGACTGCATATATCGGCGGTAAAGCCCTCTGCTCCAGGCGCTTTCTTGGGGTTAAAGCTCCCACATGACCACATGAGTTCGGCCATGGTGAATGGCGGCTCGCAGTCTGTGTCTTGTTCACCATCATTAACCAAGGTCGCCCTCATGCGGACCTGCTTATGATGTTCATCATCATTGCTGGTGGTATCCTCCGGGTAAAAGGTCTCCGCCAACAGCCTTGCCGAGTCCTTTGCGCTTAGGGTTTCACCATCAAGCTCCAATGGCAGGTCTTCCACTCTTTTAGTTGTTCGGGCTATGATCCTGTATATTCCCTCCCATAGGCCTTCCCTATCTTGCTTGGCGCAGAAGTCCTTCCAGCTCTGTGTCTGTGCCTTGGCGGCTGAGGTTTCGTACTCTTCCTTCGCTAGGAGATATTCTTCCACAACCTTCTGTCTTCTTATAGGGGCCGCGCATCGGATTCTGCGCTTCCTGGTGGTGACTGCGCGCTTCATCTCTTCAAGTTCGGGTGACCACCACGGTAAGTGTAGGTGCTCTGTGTTTTTCTTTTTTGGGATAGTTTCTGTGCATGTTTTTGTTATTATTTGTGTTAGTTTGTTTACTGTGTCTTCTATTTGTTCTTTTGTGTCTAGTGTATTTATGTCTGCTACTGTGAGTTTGTGTTCCTGCAAAGATTGTCCGAGTTTCACATGAAACTCAGCCCAATTCTTTCTTAGTGTTGTATGTTCGTGTTGTTCTGTGTATTTTAATGCCCTTTGCTCTTTTTAAGTTTATGTTGTATTTTATACCGTTGTGGTCCGAACTTGTGAGACCCTCGTCGATCTTCAATCGTCCACCAGGTCCAGCACATCCGTTGAGCAAGCTGTTATGTCGACATAGCTAGAGTATCGACGGCCTCCTCTGATTGTGTCGAAGGTTGGGGTCTTTCCTGTGTTCAGCACGTTGAGACCCAGTTCATTTAGAGTTCCCACCATTTGCTCGCCCCTTTCGTCCGTGCTAGGGCTACCCCACCAGATGCTTTTTGCGTTGACGTCTCCTCCTACTATCCATCTCTTAGTACCAATCTCCCTTGCGGTTGCTGTTAGGTGGTCTAGGTATGGCTCGATTGGCTGGTCCGGCTCAAAGTAAATGGAGACCAGTGTCATCTCCCAAGCGGTGGTGCTGATCCTCACCACCACGATGTTATTGGTGGTGAGTTTTGGGTATTGTTCCACGTTGAGGCTATCGTCGAAGACGGCTATTGCAGCCTTTACAACCCCCTCCTCAGCACCCTCGTTTTGGTAGATTTTTACACCATTGTAGGTCCTCATCTGCTTCCCGTTCCCTATGTAGGGCTCCTGCAGAAGCGCCACGGCAGCTTTCTGCCGTGTCGCCTCTACCAGGAGTTCCTCAGTAGCCAATCGTTTTCGTTGGAGGTTTGCCTGCAGCGCCTTGTAGGTCTTATTGGTGCTCTGGGTGCCTTTAGCAATACGCTACTGTGCAGCGGGCTATGGCATCCCATTTTTTCCGAGTCGGACAGTCTTGGCTGAATGCGTTGTGTTCCACATCTCTCAAGCCCGCTCTGGTGCAGTTGCGGCATGCTGGCGGTAGTCGGGCTGACCAGTCTGCACACTCGGTCCTTAGGTGGGGGCCGCTGCAGTGACTGCACAGGTCAGCTGTGCCCTTACAGTATCGCTTGCTGTGTCCGTACTCCAGACATCGGGTACACTGCTCTGGTGGCGGCTGGTCTTCCACGGCGGTGCGCTGGAGGTCTATGTGGACCTTTCCCACCCCCAGTATCCTCTGCCAGATGGTTGGCGATACGCTGACCACAATGTGGCTCGTGTGGGGGTTTCTTGTTCTTTTTCTATATTTGACCTCCACCCTGTCTTCCTGCTCGTCGAGGCCGCGAAAAACATCCCTGTTCTGGTTCCTCAGAGCTCTCAGGACATCGTCATTGGTGTTTACCTGTAGAACGCTCTTGAGTAGCAGCAAGGGGTCCTTGTTCTTCGCGTCCTCCACGTTCAGGTTGGCTCCTTCCTTTTCTAGTCTGTCTTTCGCCTTGTCCCTGTCTTCCTTGGTCCCGAATCCCATTATAACTTTCCTGTCTTTTGCCTTTCTCACCCTATCCACCTTTATCCACCCCTCTTTGGCGTCAACTGCCTGCCTTACCTTTTCGAGGACTTCTTCTCCTGTCTCCGTTTCGCTCTCTGAGGAAATGATGATGGAGTGCAAGGCAGTTCGTTCTCCTACCTGCGTTTTAGGTTGGTTCTGTGCGACCACGCTTGCATAGGTCGCGTTTGCCTCCACAGTGCTGTAGGGTCCTTGCCGTTTGCGCCAGTACCTCCTTTTGTTCTTCTGCTTGCCTTTTCATTCCCTTTCTTATTTCTTCCAGGTGTTTTGTGTTTTCTTCGAGGAGTTGGGTATTTCGCTTTATAAGCTCTACCATCTGCTTTTCCTCGAAGTGTGCCGGCTTGTCTTGGGTTGGCTCTTTCTTCCGATCTTTTGGGTTCCGGGTTGGCGCTTCCTATCTTAGCACTGACACTGACCTTTCCTGTCGCTTTTCGTTCCGCCTCGGCCTCCTTTACCAGGTGGTAGAGGCGGTCCAATGACGACATTATGACGTTTTATCTCGTTTTTGTGTTTCGTGAGGCGTGCATGTTTAGTTTGCCCTTTTCTAAACAAGCTCTTGCCTCAGCCAAGCGATCTTTGTATTGGGTTTTGGGGCTTTGGGCTTCTAGTGATATTCTGCAGGGGCGACCTTGGGCTCGGCTGTTGGTGTTTTTTGCCTTTGGGGCACCTTTCGTGGGACCTCCTCGGTCTTTTTTGCCTCCAAGGGGGCTGTTTCGGCTGAACTCGGCCCTTGCTTCCCTGCGTTTTCCCACTCCCCTATGCTTCGCCTGACATTTTTTGGCTGCTCCTCTACAATGTCGTCCTTTTGGCTTTTGTCGCCTTCTTTTGTCTGTTTGGGGGTTCTGTAGCCAAACATGTCTGCTTTGTCTTAATTACAGCTAAAAGAAAGTGTATAGAAGATATTTAGGAAAGAAAAACACAAATGAGGAAAATGAAATAAAATAATAAAATTTTAAAATTTATAGAGTCGCTGACTCTATGCTCAATTTTCTAATATATAATTCTCACAAGAAGAGGAGAGAGAAACTTAATATTATTTGTAGAGTCGCAGACTCTAGTATCAACTTATCCTAGTTTTTACAATTTAAATATTTATTTCTCTATGTAGAGCCGTAAAAGCCTCTGTACAGGGGAGGCAGAGAAAACTTATTCCTAATTGCTGATCTACGCTTTCAGGGGCCGAAAAGTCGGTTTTTGTGGGGATTTGTGGAGAAAAAGAATTTGGGCTCTATGTAGAGCCGTTTTCTCTACACTGATCGATAGCCCTTTCCGCGCCCTATCCAACGAACCCAAACTCGGTACGATTTGGTCCAGGGGTTCCGGAGCCACGGCAGTTCCCGTCTTACCGATAACCTTACCGGTAACATACCGGCTAACCGGCAACGATTGTATCCCCGGAACTACTGGGCCCACGAGACCGCGGTTTGGGATTCTAACCTTTGCTCGTCGGGAGCTATCTTTCAGGGTGGGTTTCTGGCACAATTTGGGTACCTGAAATTTCCAGCTCCTGAAAGTGGCCGAAAGTTCCTGAAAACTCAGGGCTTCGGTAGATCAGCCTCAGCCAACACCTAAGTCCAAAACCGCAACTCTCTGCGACTCTCCGTTTTGGAGATACAGTTGTTGAAGTTTTTCGCAAGATGGCGGCCGAACTGTCAAAACCAAACTTCAACTTAAGATTCTGACGCTTCTAGAGGTCGCAGAGAGACGGGGTTTTCGACTTTCCTATGGTGACACCTTCTGTATTCTTTCAGGTCACTTTCAGGACCCTGAAATTTGACCTCTCCGATTCGACTGTAACCGGAAGGGGAAGGTAGGTGGTAATTCCCTGAACTTAGATTCGAAATTCCCGCTTCGATACGCCTCGCGGTTTCCGAGCTATGTCGGATCGAAGAAATCCAAGATGGCCGCCGAACTGTCAAAGTGAAGGTTTGCACTGCGATAACTCCGGTTCTATGGGTCCTATTTGACTCCGGTTTTCTTCTAACAGTTCGGCTTAACCTTGGCAATGCCCTGAAAGTGGTCAAAATCAAAAATTTTTGACAAAAATTTTCAAAAATTTTGGAAAGTCGGTGTTTTGTGAAATGTGGCTGAAAGATACTTAATTCTAGTTTACACAGTCGTTTTTCCGGCCCTTCTGAGTCGTTTGGTTCCCGATTTATTTGACTTTGAAATTTTGGCAAATTTTCGGTAAAAACCGGAAAAAGTCAAACTTTTTTGTTTTAAGGGCTAGGAAACCCGTTCTTGGGCTTCCTTAAGGTCATATATGTGTCTTATAACTAATTTTAAGCCTAAAAACTATTTATTTCTATTTATTTCTATTTATTTTAAGATATTTACTAAAAATTTTATATCTCGGGAACCACACACCCAAAAAATCCGGAAAAATCGCTAAAATACACTATAATTAACAGCCTACAATAATAACTTATAAGCTAGGTGAGTTCCAAAGAAAATATTTTGGAAATTTGAAATATACGTTATTTTCGGAAATTTCAAAAAATTTTGCAGTAAACTG